>OZ021733.1:29161329-30361329 GCA_963978545.1 Linyphia triangularis
CTGTCTGTGTGTTTTGCAAATTTAATGATGGCTGCATATGGTTTACCGATGAGGTCCATTTTTATTTGGACGAATTTGTCCATAAACAAAACTGGTGAATATGGAGAGTTGAAAACTCGTCTGTGTGTTTTGCAAAGCCACTTCATTCTGCAAATGTGATCGTTTGTGTTCCATTATCAATTAAAGAGATAATAGGGCCCTTTATTATGAGGAAAACGATAAACTTATTCCGCTGTATTCAGATTTGACAATGATTTGTTGCCACTTTCTATTTTGTAACTAATTTGTCAAACTTGTGTTTTTAAAGTTCCTTGTCCGTGTGGTGACTTGCCTTTCAAACCACAAGTTTAACGAACTTACAACAATTTCCCAGAAGCTGCTTAAATAGTTTTGGTTTACAAAGCGCAAAATACTAAAAGTTTTGGTTTGCAGAGCTAATTATTAAAAGTTTTAGTTAGAAGCAGAATGCCTCTCAAAGCCAACACACCATATTCTGTAAAAGCTATGGACACACAGGAACGGTCTGGGCACGGCGCGGCTACAAGCCCCCTTTTGATAAATGTCGAAAGGGGAGAAATGCACTGAAATCTTAAGGAGGGTGAAATTTGTAAGGGGTTGGAAAAAACTGTCACCTTAATTGGGACAGCTACTCCTCCCCCTTACAAATCCCACACTCCTTAAGATTTCTGTGTACACTGTTAAAAAAATTTGTCCACCATGCACCAAAATTTGGTTCCCATTTAGCTGCCACCAACATGTGGTGCTTAGTTTCGCGATTTAATGGTGCTTATGGTCCGAGGTTGCACCATTAAATCGTGAAACTAAGCACCACATGTTGGTGGCAGCTAAATGGGAACCAATTTTTGGTGCAAGGTGGACCAAAATTTTTAACAGTGTATTATCTCCCCCTTCGACATTCATCAAAAGAGGGCTTGTAGCCGCACCGTTCCCGGACCGTTCCTGTGTGTCCCCGGCCTTGTGTCCTAACTCACGAGTGACGATGGTACGTGGGCGGAACTAACTTCAGTGGCAAGCGAGTTTAGTTGAGGAAAGAACTCTTTTCTCCCAGAACTGAAATGTCTCAAAAATCATAACTTTTTAAATCCTTTACATTAACTTCGATTTTGTGTGTGCGTGTGTGGGTGGCTGGCTGTGTATGTCGATGGCAGGCAAATCTGAGGACGTCTAATTTACCCTTTTGCCGTCATTCAATCGGACTCAAACTTGGCAGATAGATTCGATGTCGATGACAATGCATTCTATCAAATTTTTCGACTGTTATTGTTAATAAAAGGTCCCTTTTACGGAATACTAACAAACCAACTTGCCGTCATCCAATAGCGTTAAATCGCGCCAAATTTTTTTTTAATAAATAAATAATAAAATTACTTTAACCAGATTAAATAAAGGTTATTTGGATGTGAGAGCATAAATTCACGTTCATTTTTAATAAATAAGTTTTGAAACGTAGTTTTCCGCACATTTTGCTGATAGAAATGTTTTTGATATTTAAAATTAGATGCAAACACCAAGCACGGGCTTTTTACAGAATCGGCGCTGTGTTAATGAATATAATAATTGGCAATTCATAAAAAGGATTTATATTAAAAACTTGGTTTTTATGGGTTCTATTATTTATCCCTTATTTTTAAATCAGTTATTTAAGTGTTTTAGTTTTAAATAAATGTTTAGTATTCTGGAGAGGATTAATTTTTCTTGTATAAGATAACCACTCTAATCCTCGCCATCATACATGTCTGTTCAGTATACTACATCTCAAGTGGAACTAATCCACTCGCCAATATCAACTCGACACTGGCCAATTCAGATGTGAGCCGTTGTGACTGGCCGTTTGCGTCAACCTCTGTACTCATAGAACCTCTGCATATATATAAACATATGGACGACGCTTTTACAACTCAAGAATGGTTTGATATAAATATTGTGTATGAGAAGTTCAGATTTTTTGGTACTAGCATTGAATGGTTACAACGTAACTACAAAAATTCTATCAACAGATTGGTTGGTTGAATTCAGATTACCTGGCACCGTCAGCAACATGAGGGCTATAATGCGCCGAAACTTTCGTCATTGGACAAGCCAACATACATTTACAAACACCCATGCCTAACATGGGACTCGAACCCGCAACCTCGCCGTCTAGAAGCTAGCACGCTAACCACTATACCGTTTGGTCGGCATTGACAGATTGGAAATTGGATGTGCGAGTACATGGCAAGCTGAAACTGGAAATAATCGATTCACGCAATAGGCATGCAACACTGGACATCAGAATTGAATAACTCAATACTAGGCCCTCAACAAACATCAAAATATGGATTGTGATTTGAACCTTACAGTTTAGGTACTTATCCTCTATAAGCATTGAAGTATTAGACCGATTCGATGGTGACAGTTTTTTTTACCATTTCAGTGTATATTCTTCAGTAGCACAAATAAGCTGGCCAGTATCACTCAACACTAGCCAATCCTGATGAGAACCGTTGCAGACTGGCTGTTTGCAGGAAACTTGGCAAATCTCGCCCAGTGTTGGGTAAAATATGCTGGAAGTTTTGAAATGTTAAGGGGGTACATACACCTAGAACTTTAAAAAAAAAAAATCGATATTTTTTTAACGGATTGTTATTCTCTATAGTTTTAGGAGAGTTTCTGTGAAAATCGATTGCAAAAATTCCTCATAGATCCAAAGTTATGATCGAAAATGTGACGCCCGATGAGTTTGCTCACGCAGGTAGCTGGCTTTACTTTCTATTTCGGAGACAATTGTTTACAATTTACAATTGTTACTACAATTGTTTACTGACTGGGAAGGTGTACAATATGAAGCTGGAATGGGAGAATAAAATAATAATAAGGTTATAATTTTAAATAGAATAATAATAAATAAACAAATCCATAAAGTTTTTGCGTTAGCTGCTCGCGACTTTGAGCGAAACGGACTTAAAACTTTAAACGCGTTTTTCTCGAAACTACTTTTTCTGGGACGGTCGACACTATAACCCCTAGAGTTTTTAATATTTTTGAAAGGGATTTTTTAAAAAAATGTTTGTTATTGATATCGCTATAGTCTGCTGAGCCGGATTTTTAATTTTTTAATCACACATTTTTTATAAGCAATTTAGGTGCGACATTTTTGACGAAAAACGCACGCTATTTTTCAAACCGGTGTAATTTTGAAAAATTTCCAAAATTCAAAAATCCGGCTATAACAGACTATAACTACAGACTATAACTACAACTTAATTTTACAATTTTTTTTTTGATTTTGCAGATCCATCCACATTTGAAGAAAAAATGATGTCGACCATTGAACTACTTTTTTTTCATACTGCTTCGGGTCACGTGGTTTTTCATATATCGTAATTTTTCATATATCGTAATTTTTAATATATATATATATATATATATATATATATATATATATATATATATATATATATATATATATATATATATATATATATATATATATATATATATATATATATATATATATATATATTATATATATATATTATATATATTATATATATATATATATATATATAATATATATATATATATTATATATATATATATATATATATATATATATATATATATATATATATATATATATATATATATATTATATTATATATATATATATATATATATATATATATATATATATATATATATATATATATATATATATATATATATAATATATATATATATATATATATATATATATATATATATATATATATATATATATATATATATATATATATATATATATATATATATATATATATATATATATATATATATATATATATATATATATATATATATATATATATATATATATATATATATATATATATATATATATATATATATATATATATATATATATATATATATATATATATATATATATATATATATATATATATATATATATATATATTAAATATTATATATATTTAAAGTTGAAATACCAATAAACAATGTGTAATGTTTTATTTTATTAATTTCTATTATTTTCCCTTCCAAAAACGGTTTCTTTTTTTAACGCGTTTTAGAGTGTTTTTGGGTGTATGTACACCCGTAATGCAGAGTTTTAAAGTTGAAATATTGGGCTGTATAAAGGACGGAGGGGTAAAAATATGTTTTTGATGGTTTTGACTAGTTCATTTTTTAAAAAAATCGTGTATTTTGGAATGATGATCGAGAAATGTCATAGACTAGCCAATCTTCCCAGAACCAATTTTTCCGACATTGGTCAATACCGCTGTGAAACCTGTTTTTTTTTTTTCATTCTGTCTCTGCATTTTCGAAGATATGTCATTTCAAAGTTATGCTATTAAAGATTTTGTTCCTTCGTGCACCAAAAATGGGTTCCCATTTAGCTGTAACCAAAATTTGTTGCTTAGTTTCACGATTTAATGGTGCTTACGGTCCAAGGTAGCACCATTGAATCGTGAAACTATGCCCCAAATGCAGCTAAATTGGAACACATTTTTGGTGCAAGGCGGAACAAAATTTTTAACAGTGTAGGGAGGCAATTCTAAAAAACCCTGTGTGTAAGCTAGTATTAGAAGGAAGATTTCAGTTGGTAACTGTTAATAAGGGAGAGTTGTTTATATAGAACTACCACAAAAGTTGTACTGAACGAATACACTCTTACTAATTTAACAAAATATTTATAATTTTGAATAGTTTACCTACAACTTAATCAATTTGGAATACGAGTTTTTCATCCATCTACTATTTTATTCACCCTTAGATCGGCCCGCTTGATGGCTGTGGGGATAGCGCTCTGGCCTCGCATGACAAAGGTGTCGGGTTTGAATCCTGGATTAAGCATGGATGTTCGTAGTGGTTCGGAATCCACGTTAAGTTGTAGATCCTGGCTTGATGAGCCGTCATTGAGCATAAAAATAAGTCGTTGAGCGTATAAACCAACCAACCAATCACTCCTACGTCGGAAATTTTCGAAAACACAAACTACTTAAAATATTGCATGTTTCTTTGTAAACATCCACCCAAGCGCTGTATGGATGGATGTTTACAAAGTCTTTCCAATGTTATTTCTATTCGGTTCGAAAAAACTTTTCATGACTCAAATCGTGTTTTTTTTTATACTTTATTCTTTTATACTCTTGGGGGTGTTATACAGAAATAAAAATATCCCAACAGTGGGACATTTTTCGGACTCTTATTGATATATATTTTATTTCAATAATCTATAAACCAACACCTTTTCCATAAAAATGTTTTTCTTATAAACAAGATTTATTCATGTTGATTTGAAATAACTGAAATTTGGAACCTTGAGTGGGAATTCGAGTTTAAGAATACGATTTATTTTAGTATAAAAAAATAATCGATTTATTTACACCTTAGCACCCTGACTCAAGTAATATTATCAATTTACATTGAAAAAAGTTGAACACTTTAAACGTAAACACATATCCGGTATTCAAAATGATTTAAAATTTTCTGATAAATAGAATTTCTATTTGCTTCGCAAGTTATTTCCGGATTTTCTTGAAGCATTTAAAACAACAAATTTGAATCTTATCTATATTTTTTAAAGGAACTAAAAGCTGTTTTATCTTTTTATATTGTGGATCGACATGTTATGATTCCTTATAGTTTGCAGTTTGACATTCTAAAACCATTGTTTGATATGGTCATATAAAACAATTTACTCTAATTTCTTAATAAGTTTGTATGGCAATTTTTCAAGATGTAATATATATAGTATATAGGGTGGTCATAAAGAAACTTCGGTGATATATGGACCTCTAAAGGCCGTTTCGTTCAACAAACAGAAATTAGATTTCAGGTATAGTTATTCATAGGTATGAGCTCGCTCGGAATTTTGTGAATGGCAACAAAATGTTGCACACGTATACACGTAACAAATGTATAAAGTGCATATGGATAGTCTTTTTATTTAACTTAAAAAGGATAAATCAAACTAGTAGCCACGTGTTTTTCATTTTACCATAATTATCAAAATTTGAGTTCGTAGTAAAGCAACTGAAGTATTTCTTTAAGAAGTGCGAAATATTTTACCAGCTATAAAAACACGAATGAAATCTCATTAACTACGCTTGAAGAAAAAATAAAAGGCCTTTTTTTACTGTGCTTTAAAAAGTTTTTATAAGCAAGATTATAAAAAATTCATAAAAAAAAAAACGCTCCAATCATTCTACTTTCAAAAGTCGTTAATTAGATTTTATTACTGTTTTTATATCTGGAAAAATATTTTACATGTTTAAAAATAAGGCTTTTGTAAAATATGGCTAAAAAATGAAGACTTAGATCTACCGGACAGGGACAAGCTGATGATTCATCTTAAAAAGTGATGAAACCTTCATTAGATAAAAGTAGGCCTAGTAGACTTACATAGTTAATAGAGGTGAAAATCATACAATCGCAATTTAATAAGTGAAAATTATTTATTTTGACCAGGGCATTTTGTATGAAATTTTCTCTATATATGTGAGAGTATACATTTAAGTGTTATATACTAACGATGGTTGCATATACATAACTTACCTATTAGCACATATACGCTGGAGAATATCGGTAGACACTGGGCAATCCCATTGAGAACCGTTATAGACTGGCCGTTGTTACGGATCTGGACCAATCTCGCACAGTGTAAAATATACTAGAAGTTCTTAAGGGGACTTCCTTTTTAATTAAATAATTTTCTATTACATGCATGTTTATAATCCTTGAAACCTTCTCCTTATTTTGGAAAGTTTTTTAGCTGATCCGATAACTGCAATTGCAGAAATACTATATTTTTATGGAGAATTTAGCACTGCTGCTATAGTTCCTTTGATGTTTTGAAAGCATTTTTCTCAGTTCGTGATTTTTGAAATTCCCACCTTACTCAGAACGCTAAAACTTTAGTAAATAGGAATGAAATGACTTGAATTTTTGTGTGTGTAATTATTAATATCTATTTGACAAAAATAGGCATGGGTTTTTTAATTAAATAGAAACCTTTTTTTTACAAATTTCAATGTTGCAAATATACGTTTTTCACGTTTTTTTACATATAGTTACAGTAATTATTGTGTTTCTCTAAAACTATTTTACATATTCTAACTCCGATGCCTAAAAAGTTAATGAATATATTACTAGGAACATTTTTTTAAAAAAAATTAAGAAAATATATCGAAAAATGATAAAGAAGATAGACTTTGAAATTTGATGAATTTTTAAAAAAAATTAAAAATTTTGACCACTACGTGAGCTTTTTTTATTAAATAAAACTTAGTTTTTACTTAGTAATACTTCCAAATATGTAAAAATTATAATTTTAAAGGCTTAACAAAAAAAAAAAAAAGTTTGAAGTGTACCAAGTCCCCTTAAATGTTGATGCAGAGTATTAAAATTGAAATATATTTTTATAAGAAAGGATGGAGGACTAAAAATGTTTTGTGATGTGTTTTTTTTATTTATTATTATTATTTTTATTTTTTTTATTTTTATAAAAATCGTGTAATTTGGAGCGATGCTCAAGTTTCTGCATGGATTGCCCAATATTCCCAGAACCCTGTTTCTGACATTGTCCAATACTACTTTGTTAAGTGAGTATCAATTTATCAACAAAATAACTAACATTTATACAGGGTATGTTGTGCATTAACAAGAGTTTTCGGTCACGGAACAAGAAACTATTACGTCATGCTCTTAAAGCATATCAAAAATCTAATTAACTGTTAACTGTAGTGTTTTTGTACTTTTAGTTCGCATTTCGAGTTTTGGTTTTAGTTTCAATTTGAAGAATGTGGGGATGCGTAGTTAACTTCCTTTGATGAAGTCGTGTATTTGTGTGTTTCGTGATGGGGTCTTGATAAAGTTTGTCTAAAATTCTAATGGCTCTGTGTCAGTTACTGCGTTTTATAAGAACTTGAATTTTAACAAGGTTATGGGCCTTGTCCACCTTTGATTTTCATTTCTGACACAGAGTTCAAATTATTTTTCTAAAGATCGGAAAGTAACGATTAAAAATGGCACGAGACAATGACTTTACATTTCCGAAACTATCAGACTTCAATTATAGTTCATGGAAGCTGGACATGAAGGTGTTATTAATGGATCGAAACTGCTGGCAATTCATCGATGGAACTGAAGAAGAATTATTTGAAGATGCGACAGAACGCGATAAAAGAGATTTACGTTGGAGAAAACAAAGGGCGTATACTACTATTTTTCAAGGTATTGAAAGAAAATACCAGACATTGCTTACATCAACAGAAAATGGAAAAATAGCCTGGAATCTCCTTAAAGATAATTTTGAACCCCAGTCAAGAGCACGTTTAGCCAGCTTTGTCGATGAATTTTTTTCGCTTCGATTTGATCCGGTAAATGAGACAATTGGAATATACTGCCAGCGTGTTACTGATAAAAAACACGAAATTAAAGATGCAGGATTTGAAATTCCTGAACTACTTGCCTGTTTCCAGTTGATACGATGTCTCTCACCCGATTATGAAAATCTAGTGCAGATACTGTACAGAATAAAAGATGATGAATTTAAAATGGAAAACATATCTAAGCAACTCATAACCGAGTCCGGCCGTATTGAGCTGAAACATAAAGATGGAGTGGAAATTCCAACTAACGTCGAAAATGCCATGTTTTCTAAAATGAAGCAAAAGAATGCAAAGAACCATCATCCTGTACGCAGTGGTCGTGTACTGGGCACAGAAGGCATCAAAATGAAACCATCACCAGATAGTCAAATGGGGCCGCCACTTACCTGTGATTACTGTAAGAAATTTGGACATTCAGAGGCCATGTGTTTTAAAAAGAAGAAAGCAAGAAATCCACAGAGAAATGAATAATTCTACATAGAAGCAGAACCGCTTGAAAGTGAACTAGTCGCTTCAACAGAAACTAAACCAGTGGAATTTTTGATTGATACGGCAGCCACTTCACATTTCTGCAAAGAGCGAGAAATGTTTTCTACGTTCAGAGAACTTCCTCCCCAGAAAGTGATGGTTGGTGATAAAAACTGCACATCTGAAATTAAAGGAGTGGGGAATATCATATTTACTGTCCTTGACCCAAAAGGTAACGTAGATATTAATTTAAAAGATGTGTTATATGCTCCAAATATGCGTCGTAATTTGATAAGTGGAGCAAATATAGATATAGCTGGCAACAAAATTAATTGGGGAAATAATAAGACGGTGATATACGATGTTAATAATAAGTATTTTTTTAGTGCTCCTAGAGTTGATAAATTGTATGTTGTGAGTGGTTATCCTAAAATTGAAAGTGTTGCATTTACTAGTGATTTAGATATTGATATTATTCATCGTAGATTTTGTCATATAAATGTAAATACTATTGCCAGTATGTGTAAACATAACAGTGTTAAAGGAATTGAAAATCTGAATTTCAAAGATCATGATAAAATTTGTAATATATGTCAAATTGCTAAATCAACTAGGACATCTCTTAAGAGAAATTATAAATATGAACGCAATACTAAAAGTGTTTTGGAACGCGTACATATGGATTTATGGAGACCATCTCCGGTAACGTCTTTGGGTGGAAACCGCTATTATTTAAGCATTATTGATGATTATAGTAGGAAAGTAAATGTTTATTTATTGAAAAATAAAACTGATGTATTAGAATGCTTTAAGAAATATTTAGTTAAATCTGAAAGACAACTAAATTGTAAACTTAAGTGTATTAGAACCGATAATGGACTCGAATTTTGCCACCAAGATTTTGAAAATTTCTTAAATGGTTTGGGTGTTAAAATTGAAAGAACTTCAGTTTACACTCCAGAGCAAAATGGTTTATGTGAGGTTTTTAATAAAATT
Source organism: Linyphia triangularis (assembly GCA_963978545.1). Taxonomy (NCBI): domain Eukaryota; kingdom Metazoa; phylum Arthropoda; class Arachnida; order Araneae; family Linyphiidae; genus Linyphia; species Linyphia triangularis. The sequence continues at coordinate 29,171,211 of OZ021733.1, forward strand.
GCAATGAATGGTGTTAGAGCCATGTTACAGGACAGTGGTTTACAACCCAAGTTTTGGGCTGAAGTTCTTTTGGCTTTTGTAAATGTCAAAAATCGATCAGAACATGCTTTAACTAAGGTCACACCAAATGAAATATGGACAAATTTTAAACCATCGGTTAAACATTTTAAAGTATTTGGTTCCTTAGCATTTGTCCATGTACCAAAAGTTCACCGGAATAAATTGCAACCTAGAGCAAAACCTGGAATCTTAGTTGGGTATGGTATAAATACTAAGGGTTACAGAATATATTTGCCTAAGGTAAGACGCGTTATAGAAACGGTTCATGTTAGAATAGATGAAGGACAAAATGGGGTGTTAGCATTATTTGGGAAAAATGTTGTTGTTGTTGTTGTTTCTAATCTCCCTTTTGTCTGACGAAGTCAGACAATATCAGTGAAGCCATTGACATTAATGAAGTCTGACACTAGTTGTGGACAGTTATAAATGTCCTCCCAGTCCAGTCCAAGGCAGTCCAAAATGTGCTGAGGTGATGCCTGTTCTTTTTGGCATTTAGGGCAAAGAGGAAATTTTTTGCTTCCCCCGGAATATGTGAGGCCTTTAAGATGACCACTAGCAAGTCGGGACAGACGGGTATTGGTGTGCCTATCACAAGGAAGAGATAGGGAGTGTCCTGGCTTTTTGGCTTTATACCATTCGTGAGATGGAGGTATATGCCATTTCGCTTTATTTTGAGCTATTTTCTTTGAGTATAACTCTTGATATGTGAGTTCTTGAGCAGAGAGGACAGGGTGTTCTAGTCCCTCCTTAGCAAGAGTGTCAGCCAATTCATTTCCGTGGATGTCTACATGTGACGGGATCCACTGAAAGTGCACTTTGTGCAGTCGGGATATGCTCTTGACTTTGTGTATTATGGATAGACTGGTTTTGTCTCCCACGAGGGCCCAGTTTTTAAGGTGTTGAATGGAACTTCGGCTATCGGATAGAATCCATAAGTCTCCGTAGTTGACCTCGCCAAAGATATTCTCTAAACCCAGGTCAATTGCTATTAATTCGCTTCGAAAGACAGAGCAGAAATCTGGATTACGTTGTTTAATAGAATGTTTCTCTACGGGCGTTTCTATATAAATTCCACTGCCTGCCTGTATATCTATTTTGCTGCCATCTGTATAGATTTTGATGTCAATTGAAGGAATTTGATTAATAATTTCCAATGCCAATTGCCTAAGAAATTCCGGACAACATTCATTCTTATTAAGTGTGGTGGGAAGGCAATCAATAAAATCAACATTGGAGAGTCCATCGTAAGTGTTCAAATTAGTATTAAGACAGTGGGGCTCTACATTATCCCACGAGGGCCCAGTTTTTAAGGTGTTGAATGGAACTTCGGCTATCGGATAGAATCCATAAGTCTCCGTAGTTGACCTCGCCAAAGATATTCTCTAAACCCAGGTCAATTGCTATTAATTCGCTTCGAAAGACAGAGCAGAAATCTGGATTACGTTGTTTAATAGAATGTTTCTCTACGGGCGTTTCTATATAAATTCCACTGCCTGCCTGTATATCTATTTTGCTGCCATCTGTATAGATTTTGATGCCATCTGTATAGATTTTGATGTCAATTTGGGAAAAATAAGTATGACTATGTGACTTTTAAACTTGATACACATTTTGATTCAGAACGTGTTGATACAGATAATCAAAATGAAATGTCTGAACTTGAGGACAGACAAACCACACCAGAAACAAATACTGAGCATTTAGCTCCTTTTGATATTACAGATTGGCGAAGGGTTGAAAAACCTAGAACCAAATCTCAAAAACTGTTTGTTTCGTATCACACGCCTGATGACAAAATAATGTATAGTATACAAGATGTCAAAAAATATTGTAAAGAAAATAAGTTATTTTTTGATCCTGAATTGTTTAAATTTAAACCAAATATTGTGCATGCTAATGTTACTAAAACTGATCCTGTACAATCCTCTGAAAGTGAAACTTGTACTTCTAATTCTATTGTTGATGATGAATGTGAGTATACTGAATTTCCAGAAAATATGTTGTTAGAGTGTTATAATGTAGAAATACCTAAAACATATGAGGACACTCAAATGTGTAATGAAAAAGCGAAATGGGATGAAGCAATGAATGAGGAACTGGAAATTATAAAACAAAGAAATGTATGGACATTAGTAGATAAACCACAAGGTAAAAATATTGTTGGAAGTAAGTGGATTTATAATATTAAAAAGGATGAAAACAATGTTAAAAAAAGGTATAAAGCAAGGCTTGTTGCTCAAGGTTTTAAACAGAAAGCTGGTATTGATTATAATGATGTTTTTTCACCTGTTGTTAATTTCTCAATTATAAAGTTATTATACATCTTGTTGATTTCTATGCTAGGTTGGTATCATTGTGAAATAGATGTGAAATCAGCATATTTGTATGGTTCTCTTAAACAGCCTGTTTATATGCAACAACCTAAAGGTTATATTGAAAAAGGTTCTGAAAACAAAGTTTGTTTATTGTTAAAAGCACTTTATGGTCTTCATGAAAGTTCCAGAGAATGGAATATAGAACTTGATCATATTTTGAAAGAAATTGGTTTTTTAAACTTACAATGGTCTAATTGTGTATATCGTTTAAATTCTGATGTAATTTTGGTTGTTTATGTGGATGATATTGTTTTATTTTCTAAATGCAAAAATGTGCTAGATAAAGTGATTAATTTAATTGCAAAGAAATTGGATATAACTATTTTGGGTAATATTAAATACTTACTTGGAGTAAATTTTGAACCTATTAATAATTATGTGTATTTACATCAATGTACTTATATAGAAAGATTAATGTTGAAATTTAAAGATCTTCCTAAAAATTTTGTTGCTACCATTTAATGTTGGTTCAATTCTACCTAGTAAAATTAAGGAAGATGAGATTGTAGAAAATGAGTTAATGAAGAAATTTCCTTATAGATCAATGATTGGTTGTTTATCTTTCTTAGCAAGTCGATCTCGACCTGATATATCTTTAGCTGTTAATATCATGTCACAATTTTGTAATGGTTATGTTTTTCAACACTGGAAATATGTTGTTGATATTATGAATTATGTATTCTTAACTAAGAACTATAAGATCAACATTTCAAATGTACGTAATTCAAATTTAATTGCTTTTTCTGATGCAAATTGGGGATGCAATTACACAAACCGACATTCTAATAGTGGTTATGTAATTTCTTTTGGAGGAATTCCATTTTCATGGAAATCATCAAAACAAAAATGTATCGCGTTAAGTTCCATGGAATCGGAATTTGTTGCCTTAACCGAAAGTATTAAAGAAGTTTTGTGGTATTCTAGAATTTTAAATGAGATGGGTTTGTGTGGTTGTATTAAACCTTTGCAATATTGTGATAACCAATCAGCTTTATATTTTTTACAGAATAATCAAGAGAACATCAAAACAAAGCATATTGATATAAAATATCAATTTATAAGACAATTGAACGATGAAAATTTGTTTGATGTGAAGTATATTTGTTCTAAGGAGAATGATGCAGATTTTTTAACTAAACCCTTGCTTAGAAATAAGTTTGAAGAAATTATGTACAAGATTTTTACAGTGTGTTAATTTGTGTAAATTTTTATTTTTGTTTGTTTTAAACTTATCTTGTTTTGTGACCGATGGGGCCGTATGTTGTGCATTAACAAGAGTTTTCGGTCACGGAACAAGAAACTATTACGTCATGCTCTTAAAGCATATCGAAAATCTAATTAACTGTTAACTGTAGTGTTTTTGTACTTTTAGTTCGCATTTCGAGTTTTGGTTTTAGTTTCAATTTGAAGAATGTGGGGATGCGTAGTTAACTTCCTTTGATGAAGTCGTGTATTTGTGTGTTTCGTGATGGGGTCTTGATAAAGTTTGTCTAAAATTCTAATGGCTCTGTGTCAGTTACTGCGTTTTATAAGAACTTGAATTTTAACAGGGTAGCTAGCTTTAAAGAGGCCACACTTTAAAAGATTTTTAAACGTAATTAAGAATGATCGATTTTCCAAAGTTATGTTTTAAAAATAATCTGGCGAATCTCTTATGCTGACTACCCTCTGTAACAGCCAATATATAAAGAGCGTGATTTTCTGAAACCAGTTAAATCAAATTTAATGTTTAAAAACAACCTGATTAAATTTAAGTAGATAGTTTACTTTAGTGGATATATTGATAAACATTTCTATACATCAAGTTAATTCCTGTTAATTTAAAGAAATATCTAAAATAGAAAAGCATACACATATCAACAGAAAACAGGATTAAAATCACTGTCAATTTATCTTTGAAAACTTTCAACCTGTTTTCTCTTAGCAACTTTCCTATTTATTTATAGTTTCTATTTAGCGTATTGTGCATTATATTTGATAAGATCTATTTACGAGTGTCAAATGCACATAATGTAGTCTCTTTACGCGCGTATATATTTGTGAAGTTTATCCAATGCGCTCTATTCAACGTATGGATTTGTAAAGGAAATTACAAATTCAGAGAAGAAACGTTTTTACATTTTGTAAACACGTTCGAGGAAACACGCCGTCTCTAATGACACTAAATAATTTATAATTTCAGAAGGTCCATTGGGATGAGATTACCAACATCTGGTTTTCGAAAGAATGCAAATATCGCTGCTTGAAGGGCAAAAGGCTGTACGGTTTGTCTCCAAGCCATTGTCTATTGCATATTATTGTGTAATACACTTCTCTTGAAAGGAATGAAGTAAGTTTTGTAATTAAGAAGACATCCTTTTGTGTTAATCAATGAGTGAATACTAATTTGACTGGAATCAACAATAATCTGAAGTAACAAGGCAATATATATGGAATGATTCTTAAGTAGCGTATATGTATTTGTTTATTTAAGAAAACAGGTTTTCGAAGCAGTGGATAGATTAAATTAGTAATCGTGTGTGTAATAATAGAGTAGTTTGAAAAGTAGTGAATAAGACTAAAATTATTTGAAGACGAATTGTCTGTGACTATTTTACTTAGTGTAATCACTAAATGTGTATTATTCATTAACTTGTTAATAATATATAAGAATGCCTTTTAAATAGTGTATTGGGTGTTAAAATAATGTATGTTTCGAAGTGATTTAAAGTTTTGATTGGGTGGGGGCGTTTGTTGTAAATTGTATTTGAAGGCTAGTTTTCTTTTACGTTTAAATGATTAACAAAGCTTTATTTTGCTATGATAATAATAATGTAAGTTTTTGTTAACTAATACAAACTAAATTAGTGTAATGTTTGGTCATTTATTCAATATTTATGAAAAGTATGTTTAGGATTATTATTACTTATCTGTTAATCATTAAATATTTGTTTAGTTGGAAAATATTGACAACAAAACATACAAAACAACTAAACATAGTTATAAAAACAAAGTCTAAAAAATATTTGTCTATTGTAAAAATAAGTGAAGATTCTGTAGCTTTTTCATCATATTTTTTGGAAAGGAATCAATAATTGCAAATAAAAGTTAAAATTTCATTACAACTTAAACATTTCTTTATTGTGCATCCATAGTCAGTTATTTTATTTGATCATCTTTTTTAAACTATCAAGTAATTGGTTAACATTTTTTTAAACGTATATTTGTCTAAATATGTCAACTACTCATGAAACTTGAACAAAAATAATCATTCCAAAAGGAGCTAAATATTTATCAAGTGTAGTCCTGGTTTTACTTGGTAAACTTACCATCAAACTTAATTTAAATAGTTCAATATTTGTAATATTATCTGATTTTTTTCATGGATAGTCTCCAATAAAATAAGGATATTTTTGCTTGTTTATTTAAATTATTTTGCAAAGCTACCAAAACTAATATTTTACGACATGAACTATATTTTGAAATTCGCATTCACTTCATTCTAAGAATAAAATTTAAGAAATAAATTTTAATTGTCAATGTCAGTCTATTTTCAAAAGTAGTTATTCATTTGCATTTTGCAAATGAATAACTGCTTTAGAATTTTGCACTGGTTCGGTATAGAGGGCCACATTTTATCCAAGTACTTATATTTTGATATCAGTAGAAGTTATTTAAATTTCTAACCTTTGAGCATAAATAAACTGAGATGAATGTGGTACGAATGCTTTTTTTTCTTTTGATTAATGGAAATTAAAGAAACTTAATTCTTTAATTAAGTGAATAGTAATTAATTAAAGAATTACCTAAAATTTAAAAAAAGTCTGAAACCTGAAATCATCAACAAAAACAACACAAACGAAGAATATACAATAAGAAAAAAAAATCGAAATTCAAGATTTTATAATATCACTGACATTAAAATTACTAGAAAGACTGATTTATTTTAGAAATAGGTTTAGGTTTTCTCAGACAAAAATAATTTGAAATCAGTTGCGGTAGAGTATGCCATTAAAGTAACTAGTTTTTCTTTAAAAAGATTTCCAATAGGACACCATACGTATTAGTCTAATAATAAATTCAAACTAATTCAGAAAAATTATAAAGTCAAGCCGCTTCGTTAGCTTAACCAAAAGATTTCAAAAAAGTTCTTTTGCAAATAGTGGATTACTACTCTAAAAGTAAATTTAATAAATTTTTATTAATGAAATTGCTACAGTTAGAATTTACTTTCATGAAGATGAAATCTCAATTCTTAAATCACAACCTAAAGTAAGATGCGAGTAGTTTTTTTTGTTTTTTTTTTTAATTTTTTTTTTTTTGTGCAGTATGATATTTTAATTTGAAACAGTTTTTAGCTAAAAGTTCGTTTCTTAGATGATGAATTTAGGCTGGCGTAAATAACTAGCACTTCTTTAATAAAGAAACAGTTCTAAAGTTGGTTTAGAAATTTTAAGTTTTTGTTTGTTAAGAGGAAAATTTTAGAGGTCGGAAATATCGATCAAAATAAATATCGATACTATATCGTTGCATAGAAAAAAATATCGATAAAATATCGATATATCAATACATGATATTTTTTTAAATTTTATTTTCAACTTTGCGAGAAACAAAGTTTTTCGGGGCGAATTTTTACTTTTCATTATTGCTTTTTTGTAAGGTGATTACTTTTTCAACTGAAATGGATGTATTACAAAAAAAAAAAGTTATATTTGTACTTAATTCGTGCAGTGATTTTAAGAAAAATTTTGATAATTTTCAATAGCGTTTAAGTGTATGGCAAATTATTGAATAGTGGTGCCATTTTAACTGTCTCTCAGCCAAGTTCAAACTTTAGTTTTGAAGTTTTTAAAAAGGGTACAAAGAAAATCGAAAAAATACATGGAACGACAAAACGATCATCAAAAAACTAAAAATGTTTAAAAATATCGATATATCGGTGACTTTTATCGATACTATCGATTTTATCGATATTTTTTTATAGAAATATCGATAAAAATATCGTCGTATCGATATATCGCCGACTTCTAGAAAGTTTATTATATTGGACACATTGGTTCTGTATCTATACCTATTTACATATTGTTTTGCTCAAAGTGTTTCTGTATAATTTTTAAGAGTATGGTTATATTAAACAAAAAAAACACACATACAATTGAAGTTAATATAAACTATTTAATAAAGAGCTATCCATACTTGTTGCTTATAGGCAGAAAGCATCTTGCATGCGAGTATTCTTGGGATAGCGCCACGCCCCCAGTAGCATAAATCCGTTATCCAATATATGCTCAACACGGGTCAATACCGATGTGAGCCGTTGTAGACTAACCGTTGCTACGTATCTTGGCCAATTTTGCCCAGCGCTGGGTAAAATATACTGGCAGTTTTGAAATGTTGATACAGAGTTTCAAAATTGAAATCTAGTGTTATAAGAAAGGACTGAGGGGTAAAAATATGTTTTGTGATGGCTTTGAAATGTTTATTTAAAAAAAAAAAATTGTGTATTTTGGATCGATGCTCGAGTTTCGGCATGGACTGGCCAATCTTCCAGAACCCCTTCATCCGACATTGGCCAATACCACTGTGCTACGTATGACTTGGCTAACTGGCTTTGGAGCGAAGAGTTTCATTATAATTGTATGATTGTCTGGTGTTTTTTGGTTTTTTTTAACCAATCATATTGTAAGAATGTTTTGGCGCAGTTCAGCCTTCGAGTAACTTTTGTGTAAAGTTCAACATACAATAATTCAACAAATCACCAATAATAAATAGAATTCACCAATTAAAGAATTTCGAAGAAAATTAGTAATTTTGTAAACGGAAGTGGTTCCAGACAAACAAAGATAATCCATTGAGATTTATTCTATATTCTATGCACTAATGCTCATATTGAACATAAGCCAAATTGTGTGTATAAAAATATTGCTTATTCTATCCAAATATTCAAAATGCAATTATTACAATGACTCGAAGCCTAACAATACAAAATACCGGTGGTGTGATATTATTGTAGAACTAATAGTAATAAGAGCCACCACTACGTTTTAAACAAAGTATGCTTTTAGTTTTATCACGTTTTGCACGTAATAAACATTTTTAATTTTATAGCTATTTACATAATGGTGTAAGAAATTAATTACCTTTCCATAATTTAATAAGTAATTAATGAAGCATAAACTTCATAATATTTTTTTAAATATTTTCAAATGATTATAATTACCCATTTATAACAATGCATCAGAGATAAAATTTTAAAACTCTGGTTAGAATAATATTTATTTAAAATACTTCCAATGTTTGAATTTCCTAGTGTATTCGAAGATGTAAAATATTTTAAAGCTATTTCGGAAGAAAAAAAAATCATATTTTGATAAAATAATTATATTATGTTATGATATTTCATGCAAGTATGATTTTTTTCATTAAAATGATATGATTATTTGATGATAGAATGTAATTAATTGAGTTAATTACTAATTTTAAATATTTCTACAGAATACTGAATAGCTTCCGGATGAAAATATTTAATAAATTTATAAAAATTAAATTATGATTAAAAGATTTCAAACCGCGTGTGTAAGCGAAATTAAAGGTTTCTTTTTAAACTAAAATGATTTTGAATACTTCAAACCAGTATTTTTAAATGTAAATAAATTATGAAAATTGTTTTTATGTTATTGTGAAAGACCAATATTTTTGGAAATGTCGACATTCTCTGGTGAATGTCGGCATTCACATTGACGAATGAAATATTTGATAAATATCCTTATTTCTCACTCACACTAGCAATTGTCGACATTCATCATGCACAAAAGGTGAATGTTGAATAAAAATATTTTGGTGACGTTTTTAAATCGTATTTTATTATTAAAATGTATTATGATGTAGGTCAAAATCCTCACGCTCTTAAAACTCTTTATTTTAGTTTGGTCCGTTCAAATCTTGAATACTGCTCACTTATTTGAGACCCTTACTATAACAATAAAATTATAATTCTTGAAAGGGTTCAGACTAAATTTATGCGTTATCTTTATTATAAGGGTAACCATTATAATTCTCATTATCTCTCCTCTTCTTTCCTCCGCAATTTCTTCAGCATCCCCAGTTTAAAATCTAGACGTGAGCTTTCTTGTGTTTCTTTCTTTTACAAAGTCCTTAATAATTTTATTGATTGCATTGAGATCCATAATTCCATTAAATTTGCTGTACCGACCAATACTCGTAGCCAAAATTTATTTATTACTGTTTTTACCAAATATAACTACATAGACAACTTTTGTTTGTATAAATTTTATAGAATTTTTAATTTGATTTCTGATGATTTGGATATTTGTAATGTATCTTTTTCAATGGTTCAAGGCTAAATGTCTGCTGGTTTTAAATGTGTAATCTTGTTTTGTTACTATTGTTTGCTTGTTGGTAAAGTACTATTCCTGGTACACTTTAAATGGAATTTTTTTCTGTAGTGTGCTTTATGATAATAAGTAAATAAATAAATAAATAAATACATAAATAAATAAATAAATAAATAAATAAATAAATAAATAAATAAATAAATAAATAAATAAATAAATAAATAAATAAATAAATAAATAAATAAATAAATAAATAAATAAATAAATAAATAAATAAATAAATAAATAAATATAAATAAATAAATAAATAAATAAATAAATAAATAAATAAATAAATAAATAAATAAATAAATAAATAAATAAATATAAATAAATAAATAAATAAATAAATAAATAAATAAATAAATAAATAAATAAATAAATAAATAAATAAATAAATAAATAAATAAATAAATAAATAAATAAATAAAATAGGAGAAAGCTTAAAGAACAGCACATGTAAATAAACTCTTGAAATTAAAACGAACAGTAGATTCTAAACAAGAAATAAAATAACATCAATAATAAACTTAGTTAATGGACAATTCCCGCATTTTTCTAATATTTTGACTGAATTCTAAATGTTTAAAAGAGGCCATACACACAAAAATTTCTGCTCAGTGCACTTTTCTTTTTTTTTTTTAAATTTGCAACCTAAGTTCACCTGTTAGACTTTGGAAAGAAAACGATTTATTCGGAATTGAATGTGACGTCACTTGATCTGAAACAACTTGGCTTGAAACGCAGCAGCGGAAACCAGTTTTGCAAGTTTCTCGAAAATTATACCAACCTGTACAAGATATGGAAATAGCAAGTCAACGCCAATTATTTGGCAGAAACTCACTCGATAACAGTAGAGAACGGAAGGATGTCATGACGTCACAGCTATAGCGAAGTGTTTTGATCGGACTGCTTTTAGCTCGTTTTTAGGGCATTTTCTTTTCTTAATATTTAAATAACTAATTTTTTAAAGAACTTTTGTATGAATATTTGGATTCGGAATGAAATTATTCATAAATATAAACTAATTCCAGTCGTTTTTAAAAAATGTGAGAACTGTCCGTTTTTGATTGACGTTATACAATCTTATTTATGATGACAAGTGAAACTGTCAATGCCATGTGACCTCAATTGCGGCAGAACAAAGGATTTGTAATTTTTGTCTCTCTCCTCGGATTCTCATGTCGACCGCCACCACAGCATATCTGTGTTTGTCGACATACACCGGTGATGGTCCGAATGTATAAGAATATAAGCAAATACTCGGTCTTTCACCGAGGAATTTGGTATATTTAGACAATCACCGGAGAATGTTGACATCCTCCAATTTCGGTGTCATATGGTAACTTCTAAACAATCAAATGTTCGCAACGTGTGATTTTAATAGATCCTGAATGCAAATTTAAATACTATAAACAGTGAAATAGAATGCTAAATCAATATTTCTAGAAATTATAACTTTAAATCACTGTTACATGTTTATTTGAAAATACATGAGACTAAATACTATTTTACATGTAATTTAATACTAACATATTAAATGGGTTTATTAATGTGAATTTCTGAATGAAGTGAGTATATATTCAATGAGGGGATCTCTCTACATTAAATATACTCAAATTGTGTGAGGTGAACCGGGTGCCTTGATTCTAGTGCAGCGTTCGTCACAAACTTTTAAAGGTCTGCCGTATGACTAATGTTGGAGCTTTTCGCAGGCCGGATGCACCAATACATGTATATTTAATTATTATCGATTTAACAATATATAACATTTCTAAAAACTGAAAAAAATATTGATTTTTTTTTTCTTAGTAAAATTACAATTCATACTTGATTATTTTTTTCAAATAATTAAGAATTTTCTTTTTCATTATTAGTAAATTAAAGTCTAAGAAAGAAGTGAATCTTTTGTTCCGACTTGACAGTGGGACTTGATCTGACTTTTTAATAAAAGTATTTAAACTGCACTTCCAGGTCACTCTGTTTTAGTTGATATCAATTGCTAGACGATGGCGGTTGAAATCGTTCAGTTTATTTTATGCTAGAGTCGATGTCTGTCGCAGTATTTGTTACAGTCAATCTTTATAAGTTGTCTAAATGAGATTCAGTTTAGTTATTCCTGTATTTATTCTTGATGAAAATCATCTTGCTGAAAGCTTCATTAAGTTTCTTTGGGAACGAAGTGGAGAACTCTGTTCTACATAGTAAACACGTACTATTCTGGACAAATTACAATTATGTAAAAAAAAAAATCCATATTAAGAAATTTGAATTTTTAATCTTCTATACTGCCGGCGGGCCGCAGAAAAATCTGCCGCGGGACAAATCCGGCCGGCGGGCCGCGTAGTGGCTGACACTGTTCTAGTGATATTAGTTCAGCTCTATAACAGACAGATTTTGAACTACTATTTACTCAGAAAGATGTAGTGAGCGTGTAGCTTTAAAGCCAACTCCATCCCTTTTTTAAAAAAAATCAGGAGAGCAAGAAAACGTTCCACTGTCATGACGATTAGTTTTTTTTTAGTCTTTATAATTATGTATTGAAAAAATTCCTTCCCTGATTGTTTATAGGTTAACTTTACAGCTTCTGAAATTTGTAGTTTTTGGAAGTATGAATTTAAATTTTGGATGGAACTGGTTTTGAAGCAAAACGGGTGATCAACAACATCTTACAATGCAGTAAGTAACTGTTGTAAAGTTACCTACGGCACGATACCATCACGAAACAAGAATTACAGTTACTATGTAGATAAATAATATTTTAAAAACAATAAAAAAATGTAAAAAAATAAGATCAATGTAAATTTAATGAATCCGAAAAGTATATGTTTTATTTCACGGAAAAAATCAATTACTAATGAATTTTTACAGAAATATGATGCGAAATTACAATAGTAAAGCAAATTTTTATGACGAACAAACGAACTAAGAGCACGATAACCTTTATGTGTGCTAGAGAAGATCACATTGTTCCTGATAGGGCTATGCAAGGAAACTTGGATAAAGTTTGTTTTGAAACAAATTTACTTTGAAATTACTTTGAAAGTAATTTTTATATTGAAGGAGTTTTTTTTTTTTTTTTAAAACAAACCCATTACTTTGAAAGTAATTTTTACGTTGAAGGAGTTGATTTTTAGCCTAATCGCTTGATAGTGTGATGTATCTATAACTATAAAAAAAAATCCATCTGGAACGCTGTGATCTTCTCTAGCACACATGAAGGTTATCGTACTTTTAGTTCGTTTGTTCATCATAAAAACCTGCTTTGCATTTGCAATTTGCATTGCATTTTGGAAAAAACATGGATAGAGCTGGTTTTGAAGCTACATGTTTCGCATCATCGTGATGCTGTTGAATTCTCGGCGTTTGTGTAGGTGATTCTGTTTTATGGTGTGAACGATGTGTGTTCTTTTGAACTATATTTTTTAAATAATCATTACACAGCTATAAAAACTATTTTCAGTCATTATGTATTTTCTAAGGAACTATACCCAAACAAACAATAAGGATTTAATCCAATAGTGGCTGTGCCGCGCTTTCATAGTTTCTTCATTTGATGTAACACGAAACGCATAGTGTTCCACTGAATATTTGAAACTAAAGGTACTGTACGTAAAAAAAAAAAAAAAAAAAAAAAAAAAAAACCCGAATGATGGCTATATTTTGTATTATTCTGATTGAGGAAATAACAAAACTCAAGTAAATTATGGAAGGTCTTTAATAATTGTATATATATATATATATATATATATATATATATATATATATATATATATATATATATATATATATATATATATATATATATATATATATATATATATATATATATATATATATATATATATATATATATATATATATATATATATATGAGGGATCATCTACTTATTACAACTTTAAAAGGTTCAATGGCAACCCTATAATATTACACCATATTTAGATTTAGAATCCAAAAAAAAGTCTAAATACCAAATTTCATAATTTTTCAATGAGTGGTTAGTAATTTAAATGATGTCAAAAAATGAAAAATTAATGTTAAAAAGAAAATTTGTTTTTTTGGCCATAAATTCTTATATCGTTAATATATTTTAGCAATTTTTGTTTCAAAGGATAGTTTGTTTAAAGCCAAGCATAAATAACATATGACTTTTGTATTAAACAGTTTTTTAATAATTATTTATTAATTAATAAAACAAGTTTAAATTTTTTATAAATAGAAACATATATTTTTTCATTAAAATTATAATGGTCAAAAACCCTTCCTGAATTTTTTTTATTCAATTTTGACTTTTGGATCTCAATATTTTAGCAAAAATGTTAAAAAGCTCACTTTACGGGACCCCGTAATTGATTACGCCTTGAAGCATGCAAAACGTTCGATTCTTCCCCGCGATAAAGAAATTTACCCTCAAGATAGTCCAAAACATTTTCACTCATAAGTGACGTGTTTCTCAACATAATGAACTGAAATTTGATTTAGGGTAAACGAAGTACTCTAAATCGAATGAAAACATTAAAAATGGGGGTTCGTGTTGAAATTTTTTAAGATAGAGTTAAATTTACTTTAGCATACAGCCCCATAAGAAAAATAATTTCATCAGACATATAGAAAATCAATCATAAACAAAACATTTTGGTGCAAACCGCAAGATTCTACGGTAATTAGAACCGAAGAAATAGCCATCGTTCGGATTATTATTATTTTTTTTTTTTTGCGTACTGTACTTCTCAGATAGCCCATCGGTATTGGGCAATGTTGGAAACAGGGGTTCTGGGAAGATGAGAAAGTTCATGCCGGATCTTGAGTATCGTTCTAAAATATAATTTTTTTTTTAATAAACCTGTCAAAGCCATCAAAAAACATATTTTTTCGCCGCCTTTCATGTAACACTATATTTCCATTTTAAAATTCTGCATAAACATTTCAAAACTTTCAGTATATTTTACCCAGTACTGGGCGAAATTGGCCAAGAATAGTAGCAACAGCAAGTTTACAACGGTCCTCATCAGGATTGGCCAGTGTGCTTCTATGGTCATCCACTCCTGCCTCACCATGTAGGATACATTTTTTTTTTTAAAGATTTAATCAGGTATCTTTTATGTAAAACCATGTATTGAAGATTAGTTTCTATAGAAAAGTTTTATAATAATTAATCGATTTAAAAACTCTTTATGGATGTAGATGGAAAACTGTTAGGACAATATGAATGTCTTAAAATCTATAAAATACGTTTTTCAGTAATTTTAGGTGTTAGCCTATTTTAATTGCAGCTAATTTTGTTGTTGTTGCATAATCTAATGTGAAAAATGTTTGGATTGTGTTTGTTATGAAAACTCAAAAGATTCTGTAAGGCTTTCAGAAGTAACTTCATGTATTTGCGTATAGCGTGGGTAAAAATCCAGAAAACGCCAACCAATCAGTTCCTTCTTTGAAACAAAAATTGCTATACTCTTAACGTATATAAAAGCTGATTCAGTATAGACATGCCGACTGTATCATCTGACGAATGATTTATTTATGTGCTATAGGGTCTATAAAAATTATTTAAGCCTGAGTTATAGCTGAAATTATTAGTTCAAAAGCACGGTCAATTTTACTAGGTAATCTCTTGGATTCTATAGGGATTCTTATAAATTTTAAGCTTAATAATTTTACATCACACTAAAATACATCGTAAAATTATTTAAATTACGCATAGTTTCATCTTCTATAATTGGAAATTTGGTAAGAGACAAGCGTCTGATTTCGGTAAAATTCGTCTGAAGTTTTTTTTATCGAAGTGTACACTTCTGTAGGGGGGGGGGGGGGTAGTAGAGGGGATCGCTTAAATGTTCTGTGAATATCTCATGAAATAATCAATATATTGGATTACTACTACAGATAAGTAGATATTGACAACTGGAATCTAATGATACTAGCTACTTAATTTAGAATATTTTGTCGCTTAACTGATTTTTGTAAAAAGCCGTCCAATTATTCTGACTTTATTTTCTGCAAAGGACTTGAAAACTAATCCCTAGTGACACAGTGTTAAATTTTTTTCATCAAAAGTCTTTAAATATTCTAGCATAATGCCAGCACAAGCAGCGAAAATTAGTATAATTAGCAATGACAAGGAAAAATAACTTAATTAAAAGGCAACTTGGAAGCTTCAAAACTTAATTAGATGTCTTTAAATATCCCATACAAGGGTATTTAGTCTATTTAGAATAGGCTTTTTAAGTGGTAGATATTTTACTGGAAGACAATTTATGTGTATGAATGCAGTAACTTGCTGTAATCGCTTTCGTTTGTTTAAATGATGGAAGTTGTATACATTAGAACTACTAACAATTAATTTAAAGGAAGTTGGTATCCTAAAATTTATAAAAATTTATTTTGAGTTTATTAAAATTTAAATTCTTTCCTTTAAAATGATTCCTCATTTGTAATAATACCTCATTTAGAAGTATTTTTAATAATTTTTTAAAGATAAAATCAAAACGACATTTTGCATTACTCATGTAACTTTTTCTCAGAAAATACTTGATATAGAAGCCTAATTCTTTTTTCACCCCATTTAGCAGACATTTGTTATTCTTCTGAAGTTGGGTTTTAATTGTAATGCATTTACTTTTAAAAAAAAAATTAATTATCGTGCAAGTCGATTTTTGACGAAATAAGCCAGAACAAATTTTTTTTTTAAAAATATAACAAAATCTCACTTATAGATACATAAAAGGAATATATGATAAAAATTTTAGGAAGATATCTTCTGCAGTTTCTGAGAAAAAGGTACATGAGTAATGAAAAATTTAGTTTTGAGAAAAACACATTTTAAGAAAAACGTTACTTACACTTGTAGGTCCAATTTTTTTTCTTCCAAAAATTATGAAAAATACTTCTAAATGAGATATTATTACAAATGAAGTATCGTTTTAAAGGTAAAAATTAAAATTTTAATAAACAACAATAAACTCAAAATTGATTTATTATAAATTTTTGGGTACCAACTCCCCTTAAATTTGATTGTTGAAAACAATTGATTGTTGAGATTATGCTACGATTTGTTGTTAATAAAAATAACTGAAAACTATTGATAAAAGGGTAAGTCCACTTTTTGTGAAAATTTACTAACCAAACCAAGGATAACAGGAACTGAAGCGTCAGAAACAATACAATTCCCGGGATAATTCACAGAACAAATATATATTGGGTTGTTCAGAAAGTAATTTCGTTTTTTTTGGGGAACATGAAAGACAATTTTCGTATAATGAATAAATATTTTATTAAATTATATATTGGCCATTCTGGTCCAACACCTTTTGCCATCTTTCTGGCAGTAACATGATTCCCCGCTCATAAACGTTTTGGTCCTTGCTGGCAAAAAACTGATTCAGGTGGTTTTTGACAACTTCATTTGAGGTAAAGGTTTTATCATCCAAAAATTTTTGCAGGGACCGGAATAAATAATAATCGGAAGGCGCCAGATCTGGAGAATATGGTGGGTGTTGCAGTATGTCCCATTCAAGTTGTAAAAGCTTTTGGCGAGTGATCAAACTTGTATGAGGCCTCGCGTTGTCTTGGTGGAACACTACACCTTTCCTGTTGGTTAATTCTGGCCTCTTCTGTTTAAGCGCATCATTCAATTTGTCCAGCTGATGACAATAGACTTCCGAATTAATAGTTGTATTGTCCAGTAAAAGCTAAAAAAAACCCGATTCCTTTGAAATCCCACCAAACGGACAGCATCACCTTTTTTTTGGTGAATGTTGGCTTTTGAAACGCTTTGAGCCGGTTCATCTTTTCTGCTCCATAACCTCTTGCGTTTCACATTGTTGTATACGACCCATTTTTCGTCCCCAGTAATAATCCGCTTCAAAAATGGATCATTTTCCTGACGTTTGAGGAGCGAATCACACACGTCAACGCGACGACACAAATTTCGCTCCGTAAGAACATGGTGCACCCACACATCGAGCTTCGAGGTTAAGCCCAGGCCTTTCAAGTGGCCATTAACAGTCGAATTCGACAAATTTAGCCTCTCACCGATCTCTCGTGTGGTTATTCGCCGATTTGCATCAACTAATGCCTTTATCTTGTCTTTATCAGCTTCAACTGGCCTTCCCGAACGTGGTGCATCTTCGACATCAAAATTGCCGGATCGAAACTTTGCAAACCAGTTCTGGCACTGGCGTACTGTTAACACGCCTTCTCCATACACATCCGTCAATTTTTTTCTCGCTTGGACAGCATTTTTACCTTTTCTATAGTAAAAAAGTAAAATATGACGAAAATGCTGCTTATTGCTCTCCATATTTAAAAGGGCACCAACCAAAAACTACTGCGTAGAATTAATAGAACTTTTTCACACACAAGCCTTGCAATATCAGCTCTCAAGACATATAATGGTTATGCGGCTTAAGTGTGAAGTTGGTTTCGAAAAAATGTAATTAAGTCCTCTAACGGGAAAATACGGAATTACTTTCCAAACAACCCAATAGTACATCCTTGTTTCTAAACGTTTTAAAATCTTCCAAATGCGTTTTCACAAAATCACTGGAACGGGACTGAAATCATTCTTCTACTTGGACCTTCCAATTTTTTATTTTTTTATTAAAGCTGTTTCGTTCATCAGGTGATATTGCTTTGTATGGATTTAAATAACTGGAATCTTAATTAGTGATTTCAAGTTCCTATTGCTTTGTGCTTGTTTCAAAATTTTCATTAATGAAGGACACATGAAATGGTTTTTTGGTATCTGTAGGTCAATGAAATTTTAATCATTGGGAGTATAGTTTGAATTACAACAAACATATCAAATTGAATTCTTCATGATAAGGCACAAATGCAAGATTGATTCACATGTAAAAAAAAAAAAAAAAAAAATAGATCATAAATAACTTGTTTAGATTCGGAAATAATTTTTTTTTTTAAATTTTTTTTCAACTGCTACCAGTGAATTTTTAGAAAATATATTATATGTGAATCATGAAAGTTTTTGAAATTCGTGCATTGCAATTTAGACTTTACAAATTTTTATTTCCAAATTTTCTTTTAAAAAGAACAATTCAATAAATAAGTTAATTTGAGTTAATGGCAAACCTCTACATATTTTTTTTTCAAAATGGGATATTAATTAAATAAGTTCTCAGGGTTCCCACTCTTATTGAAGAAAAAAATTCAATGACTTTCAAGGACCTTTTTAAGAAAATTCAAGGACCTTTTTAGAAAAATTTAAGGACTATAATTTTAAATACTACATCAGATGTAAAATTACAAAACGGAGATTATCGGAGGTCAGGGATGTAGTATAGTGGAAACACGAGGAAACGGCGATCTTTTACATTTATAGAAGGCGGAATAACGTTCCCTCATCTAAAATTTTTTTTTCTTTTTACGTGATACTGAACTCAAAGCCAAGTAAGCAAACAAAAAAGTCATTTCGTGGGAACTTGCTTTCGTATGGGATCCACAACTTCAGAGATGAGCAGGCAAATTCTAGTTTTTGTAAAACACTTGAAAGAGGCGCGGCAACTCACACATGGCCATTTCTCCTTGATTAAAAATGAACTGACATATATGTTTACATCTAGCTATGATTCATTCAATAGCAATTATCCTCTTCAACGAATAATCTGTATTTGTGGAGGAATTCCAGACGTCAAATTTGTATGGTTCGTCGTATATACAATCTAAAACTTCCATACACAAATTCATGCCAATTATCTACCTTTTTAAAGAACAAAACTGTGACCTAGCACATTCAGTTCTTTGCGCCCTTTCCTTGAAGAATATTTCACCTCCTCTAATTTTAACGGGAACGCTAACCGATTTATCAACAAAAGTTATGTAACTTTTTTTTTTTTTTTTTTTTTTAATTTTTATATCACGGACGGATTTAATAAATTATTTGTAAACCATTCAACGTACCTAAGAAATGAATTCGTTCAAGAGGAAAAAACAAATGACAATAAAAGATGGGTTTTTTTCATAATCCAAAAAAGTTAAGCAAACCTGCGGTTCTGACGGAAAAAACTGGTTAGTGCTAAATATCCAGATAGGTAAGAGCAGAATGTTGATATTTTGTATTAGATTTTAAGGTGTTTTGAGATCACGGAATTATGCATTTATATTTTGTCAGATATAAGGAAATATTTATTTTATTCCCAGTTATTGGAAAAATCAAACATAACTTGTTTGAACATGAAAAAATATGTTCAAAATAGTATTGACTTTTAAATCCTTTATATTAACTTCGCTTTTGAATGTTTGTGAATTTGAATATGTTTAGTTCAACACATAAAATGTTGCTTGAATGTACATTTAAGAGACTGGCTTCAAGCGCTCCGCTACGTTGTTGTGACAGAACTGAACAGTTGTTAGCTTTGTTTCACTTTAACTTGGCAGTACTGATAATGCTACATTAGCCAAATTGCAGCCTTTCACAACCCAAAGTTGAAAAGGGGTTCCAAGGCTTGCACTAAGAGCGGAGGACTACTAAAAAAAGTAATACGTAGCAAAAATTAGTAATTTTAATAACACGTATTTTATTCAATTCTTACGAAAATAATTTTATTAAAATTTTTATATTTTATAAAAAAAAAAATTGAGTCCGTGGGTTCATTAATAAAAGCTGACTTAAAATAATGTTATTTAGTGCAGAAAACGCTACGATTTTAATAGTTTGCATCCATACCATATAGAGCACCCTTACCATTTTTAAAGTGTTTTCTATACCCATTTTCATTATAACGGGCGCCAAAACTCATTCTTGCACACATAGCATTTTACTCCAAGGCCGGTCCTGTATATTTGATTTTCCTTAATATAAAAGTGCTAATGGTTTTGCAAATGGGTATAATACATCGAAATTGGGCTGCGAATAAGTAGGAAAGCAATTCAGATGTACTACTTTAAAATGCAAAATTAAATTGCTTTTCGGTTTGAGAATGGGAAAGTTTTACATTTACAGTTAAGGCAGAATTTATTCCAAAAATGTAGCAGCAGTTCTTAAAAAAAAAATCATACAGTGGCGGCAATAAGGGGTATTATTATAGTAATATTAACAAAACTATTTAAAGTTGTCATTTTCACTCCCCCCATCCCACACACACAGAGAAAAAAAAATATATACATTTGTAACGACGCAACATAGCATTCCCACACTTTTTTATTTTACACTACACCACTGTCATTGATCACTTAAAAATTCAAGGACTTTCAAGGACCTTATCGTTTTTTCAAGGACTTTCAAGGACCAAATTTCATCAAAAAAAATTCAAGGACTTTCCAGGACTTTCAAGGACCGTGGGAACCCTGGTTCTGATTGAAAAAAAATTATTTCAAGCTTCTGCACGTTAAAATGTTTTGATATTTTCTTTATTCATTTATATTCCATTTATACGTAACTTAACTACAAAATAAATATGCCCTTATTTCTACACTAAGCTGCTATCTAACTGATACAAACGACTTGTTGTCTTACAAACCTTTGAAATTACCCTGTTTGATATATTAAAATAATTGAATTAAATCACCTCTATTACTAGGTCCAAAGTACAAATTTAGTTTCTTGAATTAACTTTATAATCTTCAATCCTCTTTTTAGCTTTAATCTGAATCCTTTCTGATAATTCGTTTATTTTTCAAGGAATGATGTTTCAAAACCAACATGAATAATTGAGTTTTTCCTAAAATCAGGCAGATTCATTACTGAGAAATTCTTTAGTGTATTAAATTGCAATTCAAGTTTAAAAAAATGTACTCTGTTATATATATAGTTAACAGATTTAATAAATCATATGATGAACGAGGACTCCAAACATCTTCAGAATAAAATTTAAAAATATTTGTATGACATGAACATCGGGAAGGATATGAAAAAAAAAAAAAGTTTTTGTTCAGTTATGTCTCAAAATTTATTTCAATGTAATGAAGTTGTTCGAAGTTATTTAAGAAAAAATATTGGTTAAAATGACCTATATGGTTTTTGTCGATTTTGCGCCAAATATGGTAACCCGGTGCCAATCCCCGATACTGGCAACCATTTTGGGTCGCGGAAAGGAATAGAAAAATGTAGGTTCAGGTAAGCTGAAATCTGTTTCCATCTTCTAAAATATTGATATTTATTGATAATTTACTAATAGTTAAATGTTGCAAAAGGTATTTTTCAGCATATTTTATATTTATGTACATATTTTTGCTATTTTGTCTCCTTAAAAAACGCGTTAGTATTTGCCCAGTGATATTTCGACTTGGCATCCATTTTTCCACACCACACCCGTAGTTTGGTGTTATTTGAACTTGGCGACATTTAGAAAAGTCCCCAAGGAGGTGATCGTACAGCGCATTTTAACCAAAATATTCATAAACTCTGAAAAAGTCTTAGTGTATTTATTTAAAAATCAGTTAGAATATGTGTTTTTGCTTTGATCATTTAAATTCACCATATTTGATACTTGATATGTGTGTCAAAATTTTAAACTTTAAGAACCAAAGATTTGTAACAACTTTTTAATAAGTTTGACAGATGTAAAAGTATTTTCAATTCCGATCTAGTGCTTATAAATATATTTTAACTTATAAAAAAAGATCTCGCTCGACAGATAAAAATTGAACATTGCAGTTATGGTATTTAAATTTTCAGATCTTTTTCTTTTGTTTTAAAAAAATCTTATAAAGCTGAAACTCCAGATCGAATGATAAAAAAACAGATGTAGTAAATGATTAAAGGTAGAAACTATGACAAAGTAACTGGAATGTCTTTCAGTTCATTTCATGACCGAAGCAAATATACGAATCCTTTGCAGAAATTCTTAGAAAGAATGACTGAACAACTTTGGCGAAGGAATTCAAAATGATATTAAAGATGATTAAATTGAGATTGAATTTGCATAAGAACAGAGGCTATTCAACATTTTAAAAAACTAATTTTAAATATTTAATCTAAAATGAATTACATCAAAACACTGTATTTGCAAGTGTATTTAAATCTCTTTCAATCAATATCTTTGGTAATTCAAATTTTTATTGCAATTATAACTTCTCCACTAGAATATTTTGGTGAAAATTCTTTAAATCACTTATTGAAAACTGACCACAAGTCTAATTAATTTCTCACCAAAACAGAAGTATACCATTAAATTGACGTATAGTGGATGAAGAAATGTTTGGAAGTATATTTTAAAATTGTTAATGGCTGTTAAAGTTGTTAAATATAAATATTTCTTTTTTAGATATTTCTCCCCATGAACAAATTTTCGAATTGACATTGATACTTCAAGTTCATTGGGGATTATATTGATTCTGTTAGTTTTATTTAATGTATATAAATAGAATTAGAAATATGTTACAAAAATATTTTTGAGGTTAAATTTCCTGGAGGCAAAAGAAGAGAAAAGAATAATAACAATATACCCTCTTTAGAATAAACTAAAATAGAAAGCATTAAAATTAACTACATCATTTTAAAGAGAGAAATAAAGTGCTATTACAAATAGATTATTTTAGTCCAAGTCAGGCTTTTGAATGGATTGTATTTCGGGCCATTGCAAATATCGAGTGTTAATTTTTGACATTTATCACTCCATATGGACTTTAAAAGACTTTTGATTCTGCAACTTTTAAAATAAATTACTCATGAAAATCTACTATCTTTTTAATTTCTTCATATTAACTTCATTTTGTTTGTGCGTTTGTGGCGGGCAAAATTTCCGAAGATAATTTACCCACTTGCCATCATCCAATCGAGTTGAAACTTGGCAGATCGACTCGTTATTGATAATAATGCATTCTATAACTTGGGGGAAAAAACATTTACTAAATGACACAGAATCGATGGTGTTCTTTGTAATAGTCAAACACTTTGAAAACTTGATTTAATCTCAAAAGGGCTTGAAAAAGTTGTAATTAAGTATAAAACTTAGCAATGCATGTAATGGATTTATAATAAATTTATTTTTTGAGTAAATGTGTTATGTTTACTTACTCTTCTTTGAATATTTTTTTCGATTTACAGTATTCCATCTCTATATTCTAAAGAAATAAATAACGTAGCAACACTTTTGAGACACTTTATGCAAAACTTATAATTTTGAATAAAATTTTCTTTTGTATTTAAATAACCAAATTTAAATACTGTTTTTACTGAACGAAGTTTGTATGATATATTTAAGAACACAAATAAAATATATTACCTAAAACTAAACCTTTTAACAATTTTTATTCCATATTACAGTTAAAAGATAGAAAAAAAGTTAGGGACTTGGTATCCCTTGGTTTCACAAAAAAATAATAAAAACATAAATTTTCTATTTTGTGTGTGTTTATAATCTTTGAAACATCTCCTTATTCTGGCAAGTTTTTAAGCTGATCCGGTTACTGCAATTGCAGAAAAACTATATTTTTATGGAGAATTTAACATTGCTGCAATAGCTCTTTGATGTTTCAAACGTATTTTTCTCAGTTCTAGATTTCTGAAATTTCCACCTTACTCAAATTGCTAAAACTTCAGCAAATATGAATGAAATGACTTAAAATTTTTTGTGTGTCATTCTTAATATCTATTTGACAAAAATAGGTATGGATTTTTGAATAAAATGAAAACTTTTTTTTTACAAATTTAAATGTTGAAAAATACTCGTTTTTTACGATTTTTTTTTAATCTATAGGTATAGTAACTATCGTTTTTCTCGAAAACTATTTTACAAATTCTAAATCCGATGCCTAAAAGTTATAGTATATTACTAGGAATTAAAAAAAAAAAAAAAAAAAAAAAAAAAAAACTAGGAAAAAATATTATAAAATAAAAAAGAATATAAAATTCGAAATTTGATAATTTTTTTTTAAATATTTTAAAATTTTGAAAATTTAGAGCATTATGTGAACTTTTTTTTAAATAAAATTTAGTTTCTACTTAGTAATACTTCTAAATACGTAAAAATTATAATTTTAAAGGCTTAAATAAAAAATAAAGTTTGAAGGGAACCAAGTCCTTTTAAAGAGTCAGAAGTTTGTTCTTTAACAGGAACAGCTCAAACACTGAAACTGTGTTAATGATTTTCTTTCCTCCAAAACATTCCCGATCATCAAATGCAGCATTCAAACTTTAAACTAAAAATTAAAATAGTTTTGCCCTTTAAGTTTACGAGTAGTTTACCTCGTCTTTTAACGATTGCATTTAGTGACGAAACAGCCCGATTTATTCCCTTGCGCGTTATTAAGTTAGCAGAAATTATGGAAAATACCCAGTTGTCGTAAGACTTAACAAAGCGTAATTGAGTAGTTAGTTTGTCATACTGACGCCGTGCTAAGACTAGGAAGCGAATGTCGATTTATTGAACAATTCTGCTTAAGTGGCAATTTCGGTTATATGTGTCGGCAAATGTATGAAAGTTTGAACATTATTTTTGTGAGTAACTTGCTACTGAAGTAGATCGTCATAGAATTCAAAGGAAGTTTCTAGCGTGCAGTATTTGGTTACAGTTTTGTAGGAATTTCTGTATTTCATTTCAAAAGTTACTAATTAATTTAAAATTAAAATTTCGTAGAGCTAATAATTGAACTCCTAATTAAAAGTTCTCTTAATAGACATAATGTTATGCTAGCAAAGAACTATGTTCTACATACCTATAAGAGTGGAATTTATAAATGTACTAATGAAATATTTAAAATTAATTATATAAAAGGTATTGAATAAATAATTTGGTTTTACACTCAAGATAATGAAATTAATAAAGTTATTAATGATGCAAATATATGAAATCTTTAACATTATTTTCTGAAGTAGCTTGCTATTTAAATGGATCGTCATAGAATACAAAGGAAGAGTCTAGCATGCACTGTTGGGTTACAGTTTTGTAGGAAAGCATATCGGTTTTTCATTTCAAAAGTTACTAATTAATTTAAAATTAATATTTCGTAGAGCTAATAATCGAGCTCCTAATTAAAAGTTCTCTTAATAGACATAATGTTATGCTAGCAAAGAACTTTGTTCTACATACCTATAAGAGTGGAATTTATAAATGCAATAATGAAATATTTAAAATTAATTATATAAAAGGTATTGAATAAATAATTTGGTTTTACACTCAAGATAATGAAATTAGTAAAGTTATTAATGATGCAAATATCTGAAATCTTTAACATTATTTTCTGAAGTACCTTGCTACTTAAATGGATCGTCTGTAGAATCCAAAGGAAAAGTCTAGCATGCACTAGTGGGTTACAGTTTTGTAGGAAAGCATATCTGTTTTTCATTTCAAAAGTTACTAATTAATTTAAAATTAATATTTCGTAGAGCTAATAATCGAACTCCTAATTAAAAGTTCTCTTAATAGACATAATGTTATGCTTGCAAAGAACTTTATTCTACATATCTATAAGAGTGGAATTTATAAATTTACTAATGAAATATTTCAAATTAATTATATAAAAGGTATCAAATAAATAATTTGGTTTTACACTCAAGATAATGAAATTAGTAAAGTTATTAATGATGCAAGTATAAGAAATCATAAACATTATTTTCGGAAGTAGCTTGCAACTTAAATGGATAGTCATAGAATCCAAAGGAAGAGTCTAGCGTGTATTATTGGGTTACATTTTTGTAGGAAAGTATATCTGTTTTCCATTTCAAAAGTTAGTATTTAATTTAAAATTAAAATTTCGTAGAGCTAATAATCATACTTGTAATTCGAAGTTCTATTATTAGAACTAATATTGTGGTGGCAAAGAATTTTGTACACATAATAGTGGAATGGAATAGTTAAAATAAATGATAAAAAAGTATCAAATAAAGTATTTGGTTTTACAGTCAAAATAATGAAATTAGTAAAGTTACTTATGAAATTTGTTCATATAATAGTTTAATTTTGTAGATGTTGTAATGAAATACGTAAATTATTGATAAAAATGTATAAAATAAATAAAATAGGTTCATAAGCCAATAACGAAAATTGTGAATTTAGTAGTGCAATTAGTAAACTAACTTGATTTTGTAAATCTTATGAAATATGCAAAATTAATAATAAAATATATAAAGATAGCGATGCAAGATTTAAAGCTAATATTAAAAAATGTTTAAGAAAATATTACAACTAATAGTTAGATTTTTTTTAATCTGATGAAATATGTAAATCTGGTATTGAAGTATGTAAATATATAAATGAAATAAGAAAAGATCACAATGAAAGAATCAAAGATTAAAAAAACAATTTTACATGCTTGTATTGGAAACTGTTAAATATTATAAATTTGTGCAACTTTTATTCATCTAATAATAAATGCATAATCCATAAATTGAAGCTATTTAAAATTCATATTTTAAGATTCATTATCAGGCATTACTTAATATCTACAGGGTGGTCATAAAGAAACTTTGCCGATATATGGTTCTTTAGTGGTCGTTCCGTCTAACAGATCGAGATGACATTTCATGTATAGTTACTAAGAGATATGAGCTGAAGATAGTGTGAATGGTAAAAAATATCACTCATGGTTACGGTTATAGGTACAAAAAACTCGAAATTTTTTAA
Source organism: Linyphia triangularis (assembly GCA_963978545.1). NCBI lineage: Eukaryota > Metazoa > Arthropoda > Arachnida > Araneae > Linyphiidae > Linyphia > Linyphia triangularis. Next base: position 29,198,539 of record OZ021733.1, read on the forward strand.
TGGAATGCCCATTTTTTCTTGTCGCAAAATGCTCAGTGCATGCGAAAACCAATAAGAGCATTGGAACGGTACATGTATCACAAAAAACGGAAGCGTTATGCAAGCACAAAAGAGTGTCGAGTTCTTTGATTGGTGTCTTGGCTCTGTCATGAACATATTTCCTCCGTGTATCCCGATCGTGTTTTTGTAGAGCATTCGCATAGCTGTTTGTTTTGTGTGTGCATAACTCATCCGTTTTTTTGTGATACACGTACCATTCCAACGCTCGTTATGGTTTTCGCATGCGTTGAACATTTTGAGACAGGTACAAATTGGCGTTGGCATTTGAAAATTTCAAGTTTCTGTACCTATAATTTTATTGTCTTTCACAGAATATTGAGCTTATACCTCTGAATAACTACACCTGAAATTTCATTTTGATCTGTTAAACGGAACCACCACTAGAGGTTCATATAATGGCAAAGTTTCCTTAAAACCACTCTGCATATGCATTTTAGACGCGTTTTCTTTGTTTGAAATATTAATTTTTTTCAAATAAATAGTATGTTAATACTATTATACTAATTAAACAAAAATAATTTCATCACAGTCTTCAATTATCTTTAGTAATTAATATCTTTATTATATATAAAGTTTATTGAAGAATTAATATATATCCTATTCAGTGTTACAATTATTAAAATAATAACCAAAGAAAATATTTTATTTACTTATTTTAGCAAGCATGGTAATTTATTGTCATAGAAATTCTCACAGCTAATAGGTTTTTCTAGAATCACATTTTAAAAGTTATAACTTTTATGTGATGATCTTAAATAATTTCATCAGAGTCTTCAATTATCTTTAGTAATTAATATCTCTATTACATATAAAGTTTATTGAAGAATTAATATACATCCTATTTAGTATTAAAATAATAACCGGAGAAAATATTTTATTTACTTTTTTTAACAAGCATGGTAATTTATTGTCTTAGAAATTCCCCCTGCTAATAGGTTTTTTTAGAACCACATTTTAAAAGTTATAACTTTTATGTCCTTAAGAGAGTACAAAAATAAGTTAAAACTGTTTTAGAATTCAAATCCACGATGTGCGTAGTAAAGATATAGATATTCCGTAAGCATCTAAATATCAGCAGTTATGCTATTTGGAGTGGAATGTAAGCACGGCTGAAAGTTTCGCTTCATTTTCCATTTTCCTCACGTATTTAACGTGTTTTGTGTTTCAGAGTTAGAGCTTACATAAACAAATGTTTCTATCCAGAAAGTTTGTTTCATATTTTCTATTAAGTTTTGTTTTTATATAAGTTAAGGGGGTCCCGCACCTTCATAGGTGACCATATTAAATTCAACAACTTTTGGGGACATCTCATTTAATAAATGATTCTTCAATCATTAAGAAACTTTCACAGTATAATATTTAGATACTTTGAAATATTTTAATGGGAGATTTTTGTTATTTTTTAAAAATTAAAATAATTATGATTGTCTAAAAATATGTTTAACAAAAATTTTAAAATGTAAGACTGATTATTATTATTTTTTTAAGTATGCTACTTATCAATAATTCCTTGTGTTAAGGTACTTAAATATATTACAGAGACATGTATAAAACAATTTCATGCATTTATGGCGTATAGATTTTAAGCTATGTGCCCTTAAACATAAAAGAACGGCATTTTGAGATATTCAGCTTTGAAGTTAACAAACATGCATTAAATACCTACATTTTGTTCACTTCAAAAATATTATTAAAAATACTTTAAAATAAGATATAATTACAAATGTTGTATCATTTTAAAGAGGAAAATTTATATTTTAATAAACAGTAATAAACTCGAAATTAATAATCTGAAAATTTTTCATGTGCCGGACCCTCTTAAATGAGTTTTTATTCCATTTAATAAAGGTAACTTAGATAAGAGAACTAGGATATAAATTTGAAGCAACTAAACTAATTATAATTATAGTAAAACTAACTAAATTGAAAGACATTAATGTGAATTTATCTAAGGAGTTTTAGTTTTTATAAATGGTTTAAAGTAGAATTACCACTTAATTAAATAAGCTAATTGTGTTTCAACATGTAAGATGATTCAACTTTCTACTTTAGTAGCTGTAACAATTCATTGTAGACGTGTGTTTCTGATTTTACATTTTATCCTATCAGCTGTTTGATTGAATGTTTTGTTACTTTCATTTACCAATATGGGGTAATGAAAGTATAGCATTCGGTCGAAACAAATTTCTTCAATTTTTTTTTTTTTGGAATACCGTTTTGGAATACCCTGATTTCAAAAAAGTGATCTAGAAAAAATGTGTGTCTGTATGTGTGTCTGTGTGGTCAGCATAACTCCCGAACAAATTGACCTACGATGTTTAAATTTGGTATGTGGGTTGCTGGTGGCCATGGGACCTACCATTAAGGTTTTCGTCAAAATCGCGAATGCGTATAAGGTATCTTCCATTGAAAAAATCATGTTTTTCAATGATTGCTAAAAAACGGCTCCAATGAGTTTGATAAAAATCTCTGTGCTAATGCCTCTTAAGATGTTCTAAACATCCCCACCTCCGAAATTCCTGTAAAAATGCTTTAATGACGTAAAAAGTTGAAAAAAGAATGCCTTCAACACAGAGCTCTCTTTCCTTGAACATACCTCATCAACGATCGTTTTTTCTTCTCCTCTCAATTTCACTTATAATAAAGGATAATATAAGAGTTATCGAAAGTATATCACCAAATCACAATTTTCTCTATTTTTTTTAAAGACCCATACAAGAATTATCGCAAAAAAATAATATCTCTATACTGGCCTATAATTAAAAGTTGTGCGATGTTCCACACCCCTAGTTTTTCAACTTCAAATTATTTTGTGTGACGATAAAAATGTAAGTTTTAAACAATATTAACAAGGATAGAAAGTTTTTACGTTGGAATTTTGGATCAGGATGAAATTAATATACTTGAATAATTGTAAAAAAGATACAAGAATATAAATTTAAGAGAAATAAATATTTTATTTTAAAATAAATTTGTTCATTAGGTATTTTATTTAAAATAACTAACAAATGCCGTTATGAAAGCGGAAAGGATAGTTAAATAAAATAAATGTTATTTTTTGGGTGTTTAAATATTTTGATTTATCTAAATTTACATCAATTGTTCAATTAGTCTTCAAATAATTACATATTTTCATTCGAGGGATAGATATCCTGACTCGAGGAATAAAATATTAACTCATGTAATGTTTATTTCAATCATTCCTAATCAGTCTTCAAGTAGGTGTTTTTTGTTCTGTATGGACACATATAACGACACACGAGTTAAGTGCTAACTTATGCAATTTTTTTTTCAGCTGTCTTTAATTTTTTGTTTTGTTTTGGACGGATCAATACAATAATACCAGCAACATTTTGGCTCATGCATCTTTTAAACCATTCAAGTTACATTTTTTATACAAATAATTATATATTTTTATTCGAGAGATAGATTTATCGATACGAGAATAAAATATTAACTCATGCAAAGGTTATTCCAATCATTCCTAATCAGTCTTCAAGTAGGGGTTTTTTGTTCATACACATATAACGACACACGAGTTAAGTATTAACTTATATATTTTTTTTTTTTTTTCAGCTGTCTTCAATTTTTTTCTTTTTGTTTTGGATGGATCAATAGAATAATTCCATTTAAATTTTAGCTCATGCATCTTTTAAATCATTCAATTAGTATTCAAGTTATATTTTTAGACGGATATTCAAATTAACATATAAGGGAATTTCTAAATGTTCCATTTTTATTTCTTTCGATGGACAATTCCAGCATTTTTTAAAAACGAGTGAAATTAGTTTATATTTATGAAAAGTTTCTTTCTGAATCCAAATATTCAAACAAAAGTTCTTTCAAAATTAGTTACTTAAATATTAAGAAAAGAAAAGGCCCCAAATTCGATCCGATAACAGTCCGATCAAAATGCTCGGCTATAGCTGTGACGTCACGACATCCTTCCGTTCTCTGTGCTTATCGTGAGGTTTTTGCCAAATAGTTGGTGTGTGTTAATTAGATAGTTACTAAATCCAGTAACTATTGGCGCGATTTGTGAGAAACTTGCAAAACTGGTTTTCGCTGCTGTGTTTTGAGCCAAGTTGTTTCAGATGAAGTGACCTCACATTCAATTTGATCTAAATGTGTCGTTTTCTCGCCAAAATCTATCAAGCGAACTAAGGTTGCAAATTAAAAAAAGAAAAGGCACAATGAGCAGATATTTTTGTGCATATGGCCTTTTCGAAACATTTCGAATTGAATAAAAAAAATGAGGAATTGTCCATTGTGGAGCACTACTTATTTTTCACATTTGTTCTAGACATATAGAGAAAATGACTTATTTGTTATATTTATATTAAATACAAATAAAAATTTCCATTTTTTGCTTGGAAGCATATTTTTAATACCAATATGGACAATCAGTACATTTCTGAAAGCATATAGATTTTGTTTAGGAAAAAAAAAATCTTCCAAAGTCATTTTGGCAAAAATATATCCGATAAACAATTTTATTTTCACAAAAACGTCCTGTTAAAAGATTGAACTCTATAACATTATTTACCATACGTTTCTTCAAATGTTTACTTGTCATGTTTCCTGTTCAGCAGTTGCTTACTAAACCTGTGAGCACTTACTTATTGTTTACTTAATACAAAGTTTAGCTTATTTTATTTTAGTTTTATTTACTGTTGGCGGAAGATTAGAAATATTTCAAGAATATACACTTATTTTATTTTCTGTTCCACTACAAATAAATCTTACTTTTCGTATAAAAATATGATGCTGTTTAAAATATATCTTAATCCTGAATTTGATCTTATATTAGACATAACTTTAAGAAGATTAAAAAAGTTTTAAATTTATTTCTTTGCATCTAAGATGTTTTCATGAACTAAAATATTTATCTTAGCAACTGTTAAGTAATTTTTACTTTTCGTATTCTTTTTCCAATTCTTCTACTTGTAAGCTTTAATGTTATTAAATGGGTAAGGGGGGGGGGGGGGTATTTTTTTTAACTGTTCGATGTTTTTCATTGGTAAAATTTACATCTAGCCACGCATGGGAAACTGTCTCGTCTGTAGCTTTCAATCGGTACCCAAATACAAATTAATTAATTTTTTCTCTAACTAGATTTTAAAGAAGATGAAAATAATTTGTTAAATTTTTTTAATTTTACTTGCCTTTGTTTCTGTATTCAGGTATTAGCTGTCGGTGGCATAGATGTTCGTTATGGTTCGGAATCCACATTAAGCTGAATGTCCCGGCCTGATTAGCCGTTATTGTGCATAAAAATAGGTTGTTGAGAGTACAAACTTAAACCAAACCAGGTATTATCTGAAAGTGCATGTATATCATACGACCAGTTTCCTAATTATTTAAATTTTAATGTTTTGCTCAGACATATTTCAAAGACATTCAGCATGTGATCTGATTTTTGATTTGAGGTACAGAACCCTATCTATAACTTAATTTTAAAAAATAAATTGGTGTCTGAGGGGACAGTTTGAAATTAAATGCTTTACATGGAATTGTTTTTTCAAATATTACAACAAAAAAAGTTCATTTTATTTGAAAATTGTACACTGAAACGACAGAATTCGTTTTACAAACATGCAAAAGGGGTACAATTATGCTAATTTTATACTTTATATTGGGGTACAACTATGCTAACTTTCGACTTTCTTCTGGGGTACAATTATGCAAATAAGCATATCACATCCGATAGGTGCATCATCGTTTGCGTCAACCATTGCTTATATATACCCACTGTACATAAGCTGTAAATATATGGGAAAGTTTTTACAGCTCAAGAATGACCTGATATAAACATTGTTCATGAGAAGTACATATTTTTGTACTATCATTGAATGGGTACAACTCAACTACTAGAATACTATCGATAGCAGTGAGATTAGAAATTGTGGCTCTGAGAGTAGTACGTGGCAAGCGTAGACTGGAAATAATCATTTCACGCAATAGGCATGCAACACTGGACATCAGAAATCCATAATAGGCCCTCAACAAACATAAACGTATGAACCATGATTTGAACATTATCGAGTGCTTAGTTATAGCGTAGATTGGAAATAATCATTTCACGCAATAGGCATGCAACACTGGACACCAGAAATCAATAATAGGCCCTCAACAAACATCAACGTATGAACCATGATTTGAACATTATCGAGTGCTTAGTTATAGCGTAGACTGGAAATAATCATTTCACGCAATAGGCATGCAACACTGGACATCAGAAATCAATAATAGGCCCTCAACAAACATCAACGTATGAACTATGATTTGAACATTATCGAGTGGTTAGTTATAGCGTAGATTGGAAAGAATCATTTCAAGCAATAGGCATAGGCATGCAATACTGGACATCAGAATTTAATAATTCGATACTAGGCCTGGACAAACATTAACGTATTGACTGTGATTTGAACCTTATCGAGTACTTAGCGTAGAATGGAAAGAATCATTTCAAGCAATAGGCATGCAACACTGGACATCAGAAATCAATAATAGGCCCTTAACAAACATCAACGTATGAACTATGATTTGTACATTATCGAGTACTTAGTTATATAGCGTAAATTGGAAAGAATCATTTCAAGCAATAGGCATAGACATTAGGGTGGTTCGAAAAAAAAAATAATTTATTTTTGAAACCCATGAGGTGAAAAAAAGTTGATACACATCTTGATAAGAAAAACTGTAAAAAAAAGTTTGAAAAAAAAATATCTTCCGATAGCGCATTCACCTCAAAGTTTGGAAAAAATACAAAAAATAACTATTTTTCCTAAAATTTTTTATAATTCTAATCGTTATATATTTGAAAGGCAATAGTTTGCAATGTATAGTGAAAGGGTGGTATAACACAGGAAAACACTATTTCATGCATTTTTAAAACGTATATTAATAATTAAAAATATTCAAAAATACATTTTTTTGTTAAAAAATGATTTTTCTATAAAATGGATACTAACGTTATTTTTTTACATGTTTTTGTTAAAATTGTTTTATTTACTTTAAGCATTCACTTCAAAGTTTCGAATAAATACAAAACATCCCTTTTTTCCATCAATTTGTAGAATACGCCAATCACTAAATTATCAAAGTACATTAGTTTGTATTGTATGGAATGAAATAGATAGAACATGGAAAAAAAATCAAATTAGTAATTATTTAATAATAATTATTCGCGCATAACCTTTGAAACATTGATAAAAATTGTGTTTTGGCGGGTTTTAATCTGGGTGGCCTTTCTCGTGGTGCCTTCTTTTCCTTTGAAGCTCATAAACTTACTTGGATCAAAACGCATCCTAACTTAGTCATTAGATCATAACGCACGTGGCTCTGATTGGGTCAGCCATGAATACTGGCTGGAAATAATCTGACAGACCAAATTGCACGCTGAGAGACCACTACATTGGGATATATGCCTCCTATACTCCAATGAACTACCATTCAGACACATATTTAAACACGTAGATAGTACTACGACTGGAGAACATCTTTCAGTGAGATAAAAAAAATTGAAGAACCTTGAAAAATTTCCCCTGACTGATTTTTTACGTGTTGAATGTTTAATTTCTCAACTTGAGATGAAAGTTCTGAACACAACTCAGTTATATCTTCTTGATATTATTACATTAAAAAAATTAATTTTCTGAAGGACCTAAGAACATATATGTGGCAATTCGATTGTCTCGATACCTCCCTGAATATTTACTGCAAGTTTTAAACTAAGTTATTGGACGAAATGCTTCCTTCCCTCACTCAGCCAGTATTTGATTTCGGCAATGATTTTGTACGCAAGGAGAGATGTAAGAGAACTGAGGCATCAGGTTCTGAAATCGCGAGAACTTTCCTAGAGAAAGACTATCAGGCATTTCAAGACAACTAAACTTAACTTTATTGTAGGTATCCCGACTGCATTGAGTGGGCATAATTAATTGGAATGCTCGTAATAGGACCCCTCCTTTGTTAAGAGAAACAAACGGACATTAGTTAGCAAAGACTGGCGCATCCGAGGTAGCACAGCTGTATTGGTGGAAACAGGGAGAGACTACAAGATTGACTAGTCTGACCGAGTATAATTCCAAAATACACGATTTTTTAACAAACAAGTAAAAACCACCACATAGTTTTGTTTCTCATAAATACAATATCCCAAGTTTAAAACTGTACATCGGCTTATCAAAATCTCTTCTATATTTTATCCAGAATTGGGCGAGATTGGCTAATATTGTTTCCAACGATCGATTCACATCATTTCACATCGGGATTGGCCTATGTCTGGGGAAATTGGTCAGCGTATCTATGTTACTATGGACCATTGAAATCAGACTTCAACTCGTTTCCTTGTCACTCACAAGCTGTGGAACGCTAATGTAGAGAGACAAGACAAAAGTAGGTGGCACTGACGCAAAAGACGTTAGGACAGCACTTTTTTTTAAAGATCCATAATGCCCGACTTTTCAACAAAAATTTCCTTCAAAGTGCATCACTGGGATAGAAAGCTCGAGAAAAAAGTGAACCAAATGAATAATAGCATGTTTAAAAAAAAAAAAAAAAAAAAAAAAAAATGTAAGAAATAACATTAGTACCCATTTTACAGAAAAATCATTATTTCTTACAAATAATATAACTTTTGAGTATTTTTTATTATTAATATATGTTTTAAAAATGCATAAAATAGTGTTTTCCTGTGCTATACCACCCTTTCAGTACACATTGCAAACTATTGCCTTTCAAATATATAACGTTTAGAAATTTTTAAAAATATAGGAAAAATAGTTATTTTTTGTATTTTCTCCAAACTTTGAGGTGAATGCGCGATCGGAAGATTTTTTTTTTTTCAAATTTTTTTTGCAGTTTTTCTTATCAAGATGTGTATCAACTTTTTTCCCCTCATGCGTTTTAAAAATTACATTTTTTTTTTCGAACCACCCTAATAGACATGCAGAATTCAATAATTCGATACTAGGCCTGGACAAACATTAACGTATTGACTGTGATTTGAACCTTATCGAGTACTTAGCGTAGAATAGAAAGAATAATTTCACGTAATAGGATATGCAACACTGGCCATAGAAATTCAATAACTCCACAAACATCAACATATGGATTGTAATTTGAATCTTAGCGAGTGCTTATCCTTGATAAGCATTGAAGTGTTAGACCGATGGTGACAGTTTTTCTAGGATATCGCGAGGATATCAGTGAATATTAATCCATGAAATGTTTCATATCCATTTGTTACCCTTAACTTTACTTATTGTTACCCAACGATAGAGATGAATAATGTAACCTAGGTTGCTAAAGAATTTTTCTTATTGCATTTACTAGGTCTTCCTAAGGGCGAATTGCCAGTGATACTTATTAATAACTCTTTAGATGCTTTCCTCTCCATATGATATTTCCAGTGATCTATTTATGAGTTTATAAATGTTTTTTCCCCAGATTATTAATTTCGAGTTTATTAATGTTTATTAAAATTTAAATTCTTCTCTTTAAAATGATGCCTCAGTTGTAGTTATATCTTACTTTGAAGTATTTTAATAGTTTTTTTGAAGTTAACAAAATGTAGGTATTTGATGCACGCTTTTTATAACTTCAAAGCCGAAATTCTCAAAATCCCGTTTTTGTGTGTTTAGGAGCACACAGCTTTAAGTATATTTGTCATAAATGCTTGAAAATGTTTATGCATGTTTATCTAATGCATTTAAGTACTTTAATACGAGGAATAATTGATAAGTAGCATACTTAAAAAAAAAAATATTTATTCTAAAATTTAATTTTTAAAAAATATATATTTTTAGAAAATCATAATTATTTTAATTTTCAAAATAAATATTAAAAATCTCGTGGTAAAGTATTCAAAGGTATCTAAATATTATAGTGTGAAAGTTTCATAATGATTGAAGATTTTGTTATCAAATGAGATGCCCCCCAAAGTTGTTGAATTTAACATGGGCTACTATGGAGGGGCCGGAACCCCTAAATCCAATGTAAAACAAGACTTCTCTTTTTAGTGAAATAGATTCACAGACAAGAGAAATTAGTAGTATAACGGAATAGTCTCATAATAAAGGATACAAAGCTTTCTCTTCTGTTATGGTACCCAACCTTTTTAGTTGTGCGGACCACCTATTTGTGAAAAAAGACTTTAAGGCCCACTAAATAACAGAATAGGTGGGCGCGTGCTTCAGTAATTCTTAAAACATACTGAACAAGAAGGGTAAAACATTTTTTTTTTAAGATAGGAACTTTATTGTATTCACTTTGCTGTCACAACTATGAGAAAAAAAAAAGAAAAAGTAAATAGGATTTGTAACATTGTTTGTCCCCCAAGAAAAGGTCAAAATCTAGATTAAAAATATATAGTTTAGCCCTGCTGTGGAATTCACGCATAATTTCTTCGTTACATCATCGAAGAATACAATCAAATAAGTCGATTGTTGCTTATCATTGAAGGACGCGATTGTTCCCATCTTTACCCATGAAGAACCTATGATATTTATCTTGGCTTAGATTCTTGTTCAACGTCCACGGCTCAGTACCACGCTACTCGCGGCCCATGAACTGGGAACCGCTGTGTTAAGGTCTTTTGCCAAGTGAGAATATTGTGAATTACTTTTAAATGTATGATATAATGCTCAACTGTATGTCGTTCATGTGCTAGTATCATTACTTTCACTGTTGAGCAATTTTGATTAAATTTTTATGACATTTCTGTATGCAAGTTTTCAAAAATATTAATAAATTATTAGAAGTTTGCCTTACACTTGAAAAACAGTGAAAGATATGCAGTGCTTATTTTGCAACTGGTGACTTTTTTCATATTACTAGGAGTTTGTTATTTCCAAGATATCGATATAAACCAAGATAAAATATTACTTGTCCTCTGAGGGCCCATATCGATTCTGTTAGCAGGTTGGTACCCAGAAAATTGATTTTATATGTGATTTATACAAATAAAACGAAGATACAAACCTTCATTAAATCTGTATCAAAGCCAAATTCAGTTTATTTTTTTCCAACTGCTACTCCCAATTCCAGTTTTTCTTACTACTTCAAAATGACATTCATTAAATTAATGTTATTAATAAATAACAGAATCTTCGCTATAAAACGAATTTTTGAAGCAGAACTCCATAGTAAATACATAATTTTGTAAAGGTTAACATCAGTTTCTAATGCATTTGTTAACCACTAAAGTAGAAGATGACAGGAATCATGATTTCAAATTAACCTAACATATTCAGCTGGTGCTTTTTATTAAACCCAAAATGTGTGCGACAGAGCACCACTATATACAGTGTATTATAGAAAAATTGCTATGAGATTTATTTGCTTAAAATTTCCTAAATAAAGTTAAATTTTTTAAAGTTCCAATTAGAGGAAATGATTACAAAAGTACATCTGGATTCACATCATAATAATACAAAAAACAACCAAAGCTCAATCTTTTAAATGAACAAAGATGAAACACATTAAGAAAGTGAAAAATAAAATAAACATAGCAACCCCCGTTTATAGCGTCCTATAAAAAGTATTCATTATCAAATAAGGAAATTAACTACTGAGATAATTTTCAAGTGTTAATTTCCCTCAGACAATGATTTTTTCTAAAATCAATTAAAAGAATTTTGCTACAAGGATTTGATATTCAACATGTATAGAAACATCAATAAGAAATCCCGAGTCTAGATTTTAATTTTTTACAGCTCTAGTAAGAGGAAATGGTTAGTTATAAAAGCGTATCTGGATTCCAATCATATTAACGCAAAAACAATCAAAACTCAATCTTTTAAATGAATTGATATACAACACATTAAAAAAAGGGGGAGAAAATAAACACATCGAAAGTAAACCTTTATGTATTATCATATAAAAACTATTCAATATGAAATTAGGAAATTGACTGCTGAGATAATTTTCAAGTGTTAATTATCCCACGACAATAACTTTTTCTAAAATCAATCAAAAACATTTTGTTACAAGGATTTGATGCTGAAAATGTTCAGGAACATCAATTTAAAATATCATGTCTCACAAACATCTGCCTTACCCCAATTCAAAGGAAACTTTTCTTTTTAAAATAAAGTTGAGACAAAGGTTAGCTTTAATCGCTGTCTCAAGATTCAAAGTGTTTCCAACACAGAAGAGCCGTTTTGATTGCCTAGGGTTCTATTTCTCAAACTAACAGCCGGGAAATTGCCGCGGAAGTATGATCGAACAAACTTTCAGTTTCTTTTGTACGATAAAACAAACAAAGTTTATTTTAAAGGAAGGAATAACAACATTGTACAATCAAAGTTTCCATCGTATTATTAGAGATTCTTCTTGGGCAATATATTTAACTTTGTCTTAGCATTTACCATTTTGAAGATTTATTGTTAGATATACTTTCTAGGTTTATATATGAACGACAAGGGTATATATGGAACGCAAGCATATATATATGGAATTACAGGCGGACAAGCGGATATATGGAACGACAAGCATATGTAAAGAACGACAAGCATTTTATTTTATGCGTATAATTGGACAGAGCATTTGATTTCTGTAAATTTTCAACAACGCAGTAACATATAAAATATCACTATAAATATACCCTTAATTATTAAATTTGAAGAATATTATTTTTTTATTAGTGTACAGGATGGTGATGTACAATATTTCTAATTTTTGTGTAAAATTAAATGTATCTTGTTGCATATATAATGATTTTTTTAAATAATTTTTGTGCGATTGGTATTTTTTCTTCCTAAAACAATTAAGCGTAAGAACATCAGATATGCCCTTTTTAAAATAGTCCTGAGGGGACATTTGGTATTGTTATAGCTAATAAACATAACCACCTTTTCACTTTCAATTACCCATTTGTTAATATAGGTAAATAAAGTATTTTTTTCGGTCAAACAATTTTTTTTTTTTGCATTTCTCCACGTTTTGGAACATTCTGATTTCAAAAAAGTGGTATAGAAAAAAAATGTCTGTCTGTGTGTATGTAGTCAGCAAAACTCTCTAACGAATTGACATGATGTTCAAATTTGGAGTACGGTTTAATGGTGGCCATGGGACCTACCATTAAGATTTTTGTCAAAACTACTCATGAACGTAAGGTTGAAATCATGAAAAATCATGAAAAAATCATGATTTTCAACAGTTGCTCAAGATCGGCCAAAACATCTTCCCTCGTCCGAGAGGCGACTGCAATTTTTGGACCCCATTGAACATCATTCTGATTTTTTTATAAAAATTGGAGAAAACTGAGTAGATTAGGAATCCACTGGTCTGCCGTGATAAAAATGGCCGAAACTGATCAAAAAACGACTTGGAATGAGTTGAATTAAAATCCGATTGCCAAATATGTCATAACTTGCCAAAAAGAGAACAAACTTTTTCGTCTGGCAACCCACTGCATTTTGATTTTCAATGAGAAAAAGCGCAAATGATTTCTGGCTCGGAAAACTTGTATCTTTTAAAAGTAAGCCAAACTGGTGACATTAGTTGCGTCATCAGTGACGTAATGTTTATTGCCAACTTGGCTCCCTTTTAATAGATGCAAGTAGAGCGTCGCCAGATATCCGAATCGTCTGCAACCTTCTTAAATGAAAATTAAAGAGTGGGGGTTACCAAAAAAAAAAAAAAATACTCATTATTTGGCAAGTTATGGCACATTTGGCAATTGAATTTAGTTCAACTTATTAAAAGTCGATTTTTGACCAGTTTCAGCCATTTTTGCCACGGCGGACCAGTGGATTCGTAATTTACTCACTTTTCTCCAATTTCTACAAAAAATTCAGAATGATGTTTGATGGGGTCCAAAAATTGCAGTCGCCTCTCAGTCTAAAAGTGTTTTCTCAAAATAATGAACTGAAATTCGGTATTTAGGGTAAACGAAGTATTCTAAATCGAATGAAAACATAAAAAATAGGGGTTCGTACTGAAATTTTTAGAGACAGAGTTAAATTTAATATAAAAAATCGTAACAAAACATTTTGGTGTAAACTGCAAGATTCTACGATAATTAGAACTGAAGATATAGCCATTGTTCGGATTTTTTTGCGTACTGTGCGTAAGTTTACTAGCAAAAACAAGAAATTATTAAAAGCATTAACAGGAGTTGAAACATTCTTTACGAGGTACTTTAAATTGACATATTTTTATTCATACACCTAGTAGTAGAAGTTTTTATAAAAAGGCATTTTTGCGTTCGAAATATATTCTTGCACTTTCACTTAAATGAACTTTAGTGGAAAATAATGTTAGATATTTTTATTTACCATTACAATTATGGTATCTCTAATTATGTCGAAAATTATTCCTTAAACAAAATTATTAAATAAATAAGTTCTAAAATCTCATTCCAGAGAAACCAAAAGTGTCTGTTTTGTGTACGCAAAATTTCCAGTTATAACTATTGTAGTTTTTGAGAAATAAACACTGAAGCTGAAAAGCGCTTTTATTTTGTAAAATGAGTATAAACATAGATATTTCATTACAGTTACCTTTTTAAAGAAAAATGTATTTATAGCGTTTTATACTTCTAATTTAATTACCGATAAAATATAAATTAAATGAAGAGAGATAGAAAATCTTAAAAAACAACAACCAAACAGTATACTACTAAGTGCTTTTCGTAGAAACGCATTTAAATTACTTGGGAAATTACATTGGAAAAACACCATAACAACTTGAAAAAGCCTGATGCTTATTAGAAGTGCATGCCCTCTTCTTTTCAGAGATTTAAGGAATTTAAAAAATTCAGAATATGTTCATATGTTCCCAAATTCTGTTTATTTATTCATATTAGAAAAAAAAAATTTATTCCGTGGACTCCTTTTCTATATCTGTAAATAGGGTGTTTAAATTCTGCGATTAGTGTTTAAATGGGCATTCTTTCGTTTTGACTTTTTCTTTCGTTACCTTGTCACTAAATAAAGAATGATCGAAAGTGTTTTAAAATTACTTTATTTAATTGGCGGAAAGGAATTTAATCTATTCGGAAATAAACTAAACTAAAAGCAACTTCGAATAAAGATCTAGGGGAAAACAAATGAAGGTATTTTTTTGTTTTTTGTTTTGTTGTTGTTGTTGAAAGAAATCTTGTTGATGTCTCGATTCAAAAAGAAATGTTCCTTTTACCAAACAAATAGTGAGTTTGTACAAAAACATAGTAAAAATAATAACAAATTCCTTTTTACGTTTATTCGCATATTTTACAATTACTTTAAACTAAAAAAATATCAAAACTTCAAAATTATCTTGAGCGTAAATAGTGACATATGTTTACTTTTGTCCGAGATATTCTCAAATAACACTGATTTGATTTCTAGCTGAATTTCAAAGTTCTTTTAACAAGTTTTTTAGGTTTAAAATATACTTTTAAGGTTTGTAAAAATACGGGTTTTGTGATGTTTAAAATTATAAGCAGAAATAAATTGTTTTAAGTTCCTTTTTAATTATTGGATTTTATAGTTGCATATGTTCTTTCATGTTTTTAGTACTTGCGTTTTAAATTGATAGAAACAAAACATTTGACAGTCTGTAATGAAAGAAAATAGATAGCGTTTCGAGTGACAGAATAAAAGAACTTTTAAGGGGACTTGGTACCCTTCAAACTTTTTTATTTTTTTATTTAAGCCTTTAAAGTTATAATTTTTACATATATGGAAGTATTGCAAAGTAAAAACTAAATTTTATTTAAAAATAGTTCACATAGTGTTCTACATTTGAAATTAAAAAAAAATAAAAAATCATAAAATTTCAAATTCGATCTTTTTTTTCATTTTCAATATTTTTTCCTGATATTTAAAAAATGTTCCTAGTTATATACTCTAACTTTTTAGGCATCGGATTTGGAATAAGTAAAATAGTTTTTGAGAAAAACGATGATTACTGTGCCTATCAATAAAAAAAGCATAAAAAACGGGTATTTTTCAAAATTTACATTTGTAATTTTTTTTATTTTTATTTTATTCAAAATTCCATGCCTATTTCTGTTAAACAGATATTAAGAACTAGCTGAATATCCGTGTTGTGCTACGAAATTTTACCATTAGCATTTTACCGATCAAAATACATTCATGTATTCTACACTTCAGACGTTTGCACCCATTTCGATCCCGACAAATTGATTTATCAAAATATGAACTTTCCTTTGTTGACAATTTTAACAAAATTTATAATTGTGAATAGTATATTGGAAAGAGACATTTGAATATCCCTCGTTTAGAACGTTTGATTCCCTTCGGACCCTTTTTAATTACGTAATCGAGATTGCAATAGTTTATTGTGTTTATGTTTGCTCTTAATTCTAAATTTCGAAGTAGTAGCTGTATTGGAATTGAGACATTAAAATAATCCTCGTATAGTTTCAAAGTTGCGTCGACTTTTCATCCCTTAAAAATTCATTAATCGATATTGGAATAACTTTTTTTTTTACATTTGCCCTTGTAACATTTGCACCAAATATCAGAATTATGACTACATTGGAAGTGGAACATTCGGATATCCCTCGTTTGGAACATTTAATCCCTTTTTGACTACTTGGTTAATCGAGAACGGAATAGCTTACTTTTTCTATGTTTAATCTTTTTTGACATTTGTACTAATTTTCAAAGTTGTGACCAAATGGGAAGTAGGACATTCGAATATCCCTCGTTTGGAACGTTTAACGTCTTTTCCAACTTTTAAGTGGGTTAATCGAGATCGGAATGGCTTACTTTTCTATGTTTATCTTGAGTGACATTCATACCAATTTTCAGAGTTGTGACGAAATGGGAAGTAGAACATTCGACTATCCCTCGTTTGGAACTTTTAACCTCTTTTCGACTCCTAAACGTAGATTAACCGAAATCGGAATATCTATCTTATTCTATGTTTATCTTTGTTGATATTTGCACCAATTTTCAGAATTGTGACTATATGGGGAGTGGGATATTCGAGTTTGGAACGTTTAACCCCTTTTCCACCCCTTAAAGTGGGGCTCGGAATAAAATCAAGCTCGGAATAGCTTAATTTTTCTATGTTTGTCTTTGTTGATATTTGTACCAATTTTTAGGGTTGTGACCATATGGGAAGGGGGATATTCGAATGTCCCTCGTTTGGAACGTTTAACCCCTTTTTTACCCCTTAAAGTGGGTTAATCGAGATCGGAATAGCTTACTTTTTCTGTTTTTATCATTGTTGATATTTGTGCCGATTTTCAGAGTTGTGACTATTGGGAAGTGGGAGAATTAGTGATGAGTGAGTGAGTGAATGAGTGAGTGAGGGCTTTGCCTTATATATAGAGAGATGACACACACAAAATTTCAAGTCATTTGATTCATATTTGCTGAAGTTTTACCATTTTGAGTGAGGTGGGAATTACAAAAATTACGAACTTAGAAAAATGCGTTCGAAACATCCAAGGAGCTATTGCAGCAATGCTAAATTCACCATAAAAATATAGTTTTTCTGCAATTGCAATAATCGGATCAGATCAAAAACTTGCCAGAATAAGGAGAAGGTTTCAAAGATTATAAACATGCAAAAAATATAAAATTAATATTTTATTATTTTTTGTGAAAACAAGGGGTACGAAGTCCCCTTAAGGAAAGAGATGTTTATAGATTTTATTGCATTTTTAGCTATAAGAGAGGTGGTTTTACTTAAGAAGTTATCTCAATAGAATGAATACAATGGCAAGCAATACATATTACATCCATTATTATCTAATAACATCTATTCAATTTGATAAGTTAAACTAATTTATTTCTGTCATTAAATACGCTCAACTTATTTTGTTTAACCACAATGAATTTTGAATGAAACCAATTTAGTTCTTATTCAGAAATTAGTTTGGAGATAAATAAAATATGCCTTGCAATCTTTGGCACTTAGAAATTTAAAATTTTCAGTTAATGACATCTATTTTACTCAAATATACCATAGAATCGCAAATTTCTTATAAAAGCATCTCAGTAATTATTTCGACTCACATAATTACATTGGCATCGACTATGTGTGGGAAAAGGTCTTTCATAATTTATGTTATATTCAGTTCATAGTCTCAAAAATATATCCTGTTTATGTGTTAAATACGTGTATCCTGGTTATATGCTAAATATCCCGTTGATACGTTGTGTCCTGTTGATGTGCTATATGGGAGGAGTTCTTTTATTCATAATCAGTGTTATATTCAGTTCATAATCTCAAAAATACATTCTGTTTATTTGTTAAATACGTGTATCCTGGTTATATGCTAAATATCCCATTGATACGTTAAATGTGTTTGTCCTGTTGATGTGCTATGTGGGAGGAGTTCTTTTATTCATAATCAGTGTTATATTCAGTTCATAATCTCAAAAATACATTCTGTTTATTTGTTAAATACGTGTATCCTGGTTATATGCTAAATATCCCGTTGATACGTTAAATGTGTGTGTCCTGTTGATGTGCTATATGGGAGGAGTTCTTTTATTCATAATCAGTGTTATATTCAGTTCATAATCTCAAAAATACATTCTGTTTATTTGTTAAATACGTGTATCCTGGTTATATGCTAAATATCCCATTGATACGTTAAATGTGTTTGTCCTGTTGATGTGCTATGTGGGAGGAGTTCTTTTATTCATAATCAGTGTTATATTCAGTTCATAATCTCAAAAATACATTCCGTTTATTTGTTAAATACGTGTATCCTGGTTATATGCTAAATATCCCGTTGATACGTTAAATGTGTGTGTCCTGTTGATGTGCTATATGGGAGGAGTTCTTTTATTCATAATCAGTGTTATATTCAGTTCATAATCTCAAAAATACATTCTGTTTATTTGTTAAATACGTGTATCCTGGTTATATGCTAAATATCCCATTGATACGTTAAATGTGTTTGTCCTGTTGATGTGCTATGTGGGAAGAGTTCTTTTATTCATAATCAGTGTTATATTCAGTTCATAATCTCAAAAATACATTCTGTTTATTTGTTAAATACGTGTATCCTGGTTATATGCTAAATATCCCGTTGATACGTTAAATGTGTGTGTCCTGTTGATGTGCTATATGGGAGGAGTTCTTTTATTCATAATCAGTGTTATATTCAGTTCATAATCTCAAAAATACATTCTGTTTATTTGTTAAATACGTGTATCCTGGTTATATGCTAAATATCCCGTTGATACGTTAAATGTGTGTGTCCTGTTGATGTGCTATATGGGAGGAGTTCTTTTATTCATAATCAGTGTTATATTCAGTTCATAATCTCAAAAATACATTCTGTTTATTTGTTAAATACGTGTATCCTGGTTATATGCTAAATATCTCATTGATACGTTAAATGTGTTTGTCCTGTTGATGTGCTATGTGGGAGGAGTTCTTTTATTCATAATCAGTGTTATATTCAGTTCATAATCTCAAAAATACATTCTGTTTATTTGTTAAATACGTGTATCCTGGTTATATGCTAAATATCCCATTGATACGTTAAATGTGTGTGTCCTGTTGATGTGCTATATGGGAGGAGTTCTTTTATTCATAATCAGTGTTATATTCAGTTCATAATCTCAAAAATACATTCTGTTTATTTGTTAAATACGTGTATCCTGGTTATATGCTAAATATCCCATTGATACGTTAAATGTGTTTGTCCTGTTGATGTGCTATGTGGGAGGAGTTCTTTTAATCATAATCAGTGTTATATTCAGTTCATAATCTCAAAAATACATTCTGTTTATTTGTTAAATACGTGTATCCTGGTTATATGCTAAATATCCCATTGATACGTTAAATGTGTGTGTCCTGTTGATGTGCTATATGGGAGGAGTTCTTTTATTCATAATCAGTGTTATATTCAGTTCATAATCTCAAAAATACATTCTGTTTATTTGTTAAATACGTGTATCCTGGTTATATGCTAAATATCCCATTGATACGTTAAATGTGTTTGTCCTGTTGATGTGCTATGTGGGAGGAGTTCTTTCATTCATAATCAGTGTTATATTCAGTTCATAATCTCAAACATACATTCTGTTGATATGCCCGAATGCGCGTATAAAAACAGTTGTTTTTATACGATTTTTTGACTAGTGAACTATGCTTTAAAAAAAAAGAAAAACTTGAACAATTAACATGGTTTTGCTGCTGTATGGTCTATTATTTTTAGTTTCAATGTCGTTCAACTTCAGAAACTGCTTCGTTTGCAGAAGAATAAGATAATACTAGTTAAATGTCATCCAATACAGCTTTCAAATAAGAATAAACATAAAAAAACCTATTTCTTTTCTTTAAATCTATTCCATTCAGCTATTTTTTTTTTAAAGAACCTGAATAAACCTTTTTTAAGCCCTAGAATCCGTATATTGTACGGTAAGACATATTTCAGATATCCCACCTTCGAGCAGAACAAATCAATTCTTTTGTTTCTCTCTCACCGACAGCGGACGTTTGATTTCAGCTGTCAGGAATCGATATAAAAGTACTATTTCTTTCACTGATTCTTTAAGAAGCGGGCTTTCGACAAATGTTTTTATATGCTACTTCTTTCAAACTACAAAGCGTTTGATAAAGCTATCTATTTGTGTCATTGTTTCTCTACTTCAAAGTCTAAAAGACGGATACCATATTTGGATGAATTTTTTTAAATGAGTAACCTAATATATCCAATACGAGAATCACTTTAACGGTATATTTGTTGCATTAGTTCGGAAATTATAACTTTTAAAATATACCCAGTTTTATGGTTTTGCGAATATAATTAATGCATTATAAAATATGCTTAATGTATTATGCTATTTGCTTATTGTATTATGGTTTTATGGTTTTATGGTTTTGCGAATATAATTAATGCATTATAAAATATGCTTAATGTATTATGCTATTTGCTTATTGTATTATGATATATACTAATTGTATAATGAAATATATATGTAATGTATTCGCATTGGGATAGTCAATGAAGCTATTAGATCGCTCTAGTAAATTCTCCAGTTAGCGAGAACCACTTAGAACATAGTAGAACGTCCCTCAAACTCATATAAGCTACGTAATCCGTTTTGACTCCGCCTCTTAGAATATCAAATCTTGACTAGTGATTGCATCACCCACTTTACTGAGAACCTCTCTGAAAATAAACTTTTATATTTGTTTAATCTCGGCTGCTTTTTTATATCCTAAGAGTGTCCACACCATTTTACCGTTACATATATATATATATTCCAGAGTTTTATAACGGCGGTGGCCGTTGGCTGTTGAATAGCTTAGGTAAATTTTGTTGCTCTTAAGTTATATACCATGCTTTAACTTTGATTATATAGAATATGTTACAAAGAGGTAAACGTGAGAATTTACGACAGTAAATTAGAGTTGTCTACAACTATATAATTCAGGATAAATATAATACACAAGACCATCTAACAACGAATACATTTACTCATTGAATATTTTCAAACTACAATTTTCTTTATTATCTTGTTTCGTCCTCTGCTTTTTCAGCTCCATTTTTTGAGATGAGAACATTTGTATTAAAAATGTCCAGTACCAATTTTTCAAATCCTGATCTACTTTATCCAAAGCCTGAGAGCAGCGCATGTTAGAATGTGAGCGGTAAAATCAATCTAGTACAACATCGGTTTTATTTTTAAATATTTCACAAGTTCAAAAGGTTATTATCTATGTATAAATTAAATAATTAAATATTTATGTTATTTGTGGATGACAGTGATGACTTCTTTTTATTATAGTCATGATAAACAACACATAATAATATTCTTCATCATCGTTTTTTCCCTTCCTATTTAACCCTGAATAACAGAGGGGGCAATCGCCCCCTCCGCCTCTTGTGGATCCTTCAATGATGTATTGTGAAATATACTTATAATTTCCATCTTAAATGTTGAAAATAATATAAACACTTAAACATAAAAATAGTCGTAAACAGCAGAAAGTTACTTTTTATGAAAGTTACTTTTAACATGTGTTCTCTTTACCTGTAACTTTACTTTTTATATGGCCATTTTTTCTAGAATTAGAATATTTAAACACCATTAAGATTGCGAATGATTTAAAAAAGAAATTCATTTAGTTTATTAGATTGAATTTAGATAATTTTTGCCCCCTTTCTTTTGTGAGAAGTATGTTTACTGCCACTCATTGAGTGTTTTTAAAAAATTGGAATTGGCAAAAATTAACTTCTGTGTTTATAAATATCTACATCTATAAATTTTGTATTCATAAATACAAATAAACAGATGGGAAATGGTAAAATGAATGAACAGTTATGCGCAAAAAAAAAATGGCTGCCTTTTGTTATCTGTTGACCTGTCCTCTTTCTCTCACGGTAACTGTTATTGTTTATACTACATTATATAAAAGCTTTATTGTCTATACTAAATTATATAAAACCTTTATTGTTTATACTAAACTATATTAAACCTTTATTGCTTATACTAAATTATGCAAAACCTTTATTGTTTTTACTACATCATATAAACAAGGCGTTCATTTATATATATATATATATATATATATATATATATATATATATATATATATATATATATATATATATATATATATATATATATATATATATATATATATATATATATATATAT
Source organism: Linyphia triangularis (assembly GCA_963978545.1). Classification (NCBI taxonomy): domain Eukaryota; kingdom Metazoa; phylum Arthropoda; class Arachnida; order Araneae; family Linyphiidae; genus Linyphia; species Linyphia triangularis. The sequence goes on from OZ021733.1 coordinate 29,221,194, forward strand.
ATATATATATATATATATATATATATATATATATATAGGGGTCGTTCAAATATTACGTAAGCATGTTTTTGGTAATTTTTGACCCCCTCCCCCCCTTGTCAGCAAAAATAAGCAAATCGCATACCCCCCTCTATAATTACGTAAGCATACGGTAACCCCCCGCTCCTGATTTTTTTTTTGTAACGTTAATAATCTAAAAAAAAGTTAGGATTCAATGCAAATAATGAACTTTAACTTAATTTTTTCTAGTTGCCTTTCGCAACTCTTCTTCGACTCTTTTTAACACCAACACTTCTAGTTCAATTTTTAGAGGCATTTTTAAAATGACGCCATACCTCATTATTTATATCCTGAATATCTTTCAAGGGTTTGTTTGATGTAGACTTTTTAAAAGCTTCAAACAGCTTTTTATATAAAATTTCACGAAATGAAGACATATGTTTTTTTTTTTTTTAAAAAGCAAGCAGAAAGCAGATCAACTATATTTGCTTAATCTTCAAAAAGTTCAAGAAGGATTGCAATGGAAAAAGAAACTTGTTCAAAACACAACTCAATTCGGAACCTTAAACCAACTACTGTTCCATCTTAGGCGCCGCCAGTCGCCAAGCGAAACAAAAACAATATATATATATATATATATATATATATATATATATATATATATATATTCGTTCGCGTTCATTGAGATGTGCCAAAGAACAGGCATTTCATGTTACATATACTGAGCGGACAATTTATAACATATAACTTCTAACACGTTCGTTCAGGTGTGCCAATGAAAATGCATATAACTTTATATACAATGAGTTGACAATTTATTACACACAACTTCTAACAAGTTCATTGAGGTGTGCCAACGAATAGGCATTTCATGTTATATATACTAATACGTTATATATACTTCAGGAAATACAATTATATATATATATATATATATATATATATATATATATATATATATATATATATATATATATATATATATATATATATATATATATATATATATATATATATATATATATATATATATATATATATATATATATATATATATATATATATATTTGTATTTCCTGAAGTATTATTTGATGGCAGTATAGCCATCCGCCGCATAAGTATAGTACTTTCGACGGTTTTAAAAAGGGTTAATTAAGCGGTCTGCTACCCTCTGAGCGGTTCAGGTTAATTAAGTAAATGGCTTAGTTCAGTTCTAAATCGTAAATAGTGAAATGAAAGTATTGAACACTTCTATACTTGTAAAGACTAAGGTTAAAATCTATAAAGAGTTATTTTCATTCATATGGTAGAAATAGGATAAAAAACTTTTTAAATAAACTGAAATATAAATAAACTACCATACGCTTTCTTAAAACGGACCCTTACATCATCAATCTACTTTTCACTAAGATAAGTAAATAAAAAATAGTCAGCTCCAATGTGAACCCACCTGCAAGAAATAAAATAAGTCTCCGTGTAAAATTATCAACACGTTTTTGACGTTCTCTGATCGCTTTTAACAGAAAAAAAACAGTTTACACTTTATTTTCTGTCTCGATTTGTTTATCGAATTTAAATAATAGAAAAAATACCACTTCCGGGAAATTATTCTTTTTCGGAATATATTTGATGTTATTCCGCTAAATCACCTTAGGGAGAGATCTTTTTCACTTCAGTTGAATAACGTTTTTTCTTTTCTTTTCTCGATAACAGAAAACAGCTTTTTCTTTCTTATGGAAATTCAGGAATTTTTTTCCCTTGGCTAACTTTTTTTTACTCCTAGTCAAGGTATGAACGTTTCAAATCAAATCTAAAGGTGTCTTATGGATTTTTAAGTAGAATACGTATTCAAAGTAGTATACCAATGAAAAGGCACATCACGTTATATGCACTGAGAGGGCAATTTATTGCAAATTCCTAACACGCTCATTGTAATTGGGTAACAAATTGGCATTTCATCTTATATATACTGAATAGACACTTTATTACATATAACTTCCAACGCGTTTTTTAAGGGGCTACAACGAATCGGCATTTCACATTATGTAGACCGAGTAGACAATTTATTGCACATAACTTCTAACACGATCAAAGTAGTACATATTTATTGCACACAACTTCTAACACGTTCATTGATATGTGCCAACGAATAAGCATTTCACGTTATATACATTGGGTAGACAATTTATTACACACAATTTCTAACACGATAATTGAGGTGTGCCAATGAAAATGTATATCAATTTATATACACTGAGTGGACAATTTATTACACACAACTTCTAACACGTTTATTGAGGTGTGCCAACGAATAGGCATTTCACGTTATATCCACTGAGTAGACAATTTATTACACACAACTTCCAACGCGTTCATTGAGATGTGCCAAAGAACAGGCATTTCATGTTACATATACTGAGCGGACAATTTATTACATATAACTTCTAACATGTTCGTTCAGGTGTGCCAATGAAAATGCATATCACTTTATATACAATGAGTGGATAATTTATTACACACAACTTCTAACACGTTCATTGAGGTGTGCCAAAGAATAGGCATTTCACGTTTTATATACTAAGTGAGAAATTTATTACAAACAACTTTTAACACGTTTGTTGAGGTATATGCCGATGAAAATACATATTACGTTTTATACACTGAGTGAACAATTTATTACACACAACTTCTAACACGTTCATTGAGATGTGCCAAAGAATAGGCATTTCACGTTATTTATACGGTTTATTATGATCGCCTTTTTAGTGCTTCCCTAAACCATCACACATTTAATATTGAGTAGGTTCTTTTTGTGACGAGACACCTTGACTGAGATTTTCTGTAATTTTTTGCAATTTGGACTTATGTTCTTTATTGCCCCTTTATCACCCGAGAATTCACTAGTTGATGGTGACCATAATTTTCACATACAGACCAATTTTTTTAAAGCTGACATTCCAGTTTTTAAGCATTTAGTATTCTCTACTTTAGTACATGTCATGATTGCGGCTGTTTCTCGGTTACTGCGTTATCCGAATTTCACAAGCATCCCAGCTCTCCAAGTGCATAAAATGGCACTTTTTAACAATATATTGACAAAAAATAACTTCTATAACTGACGTAAGTTCATTTTTTTTATATGTCAGACTCATTCTCTAACTGCAACAGCATGACGTCAGAGCTACCATCCTCTAACTACAACAGCATGACGTCATAGCTATCATTATCTAACTACAACAGCATGACGTCATAGCTATCGTCTTCTACCTACAACAGCATGACGTCATAGCTATCGTCTCTACTTACAACAGCATGACGCCATAGCTATCATCCTCTCACTACAACAGCATGACGTCATATCTAATTTGTTTAAAATTGGCAGGTAATGATAAATTGTCTATTTAAAGTACTTTGCTAAATATTTTTGTTGTTTAGAATTTGTATTGTTCTAGGTTTATACTTAGAGGGGAGAGGGTACATTTCAACACGGGGTATACAAATACAAAAAGGACAAACAACTACATGCACAAGATTTATCTAATTTAGTCCAGTTTAACTTTTCTGAACTATCTTTAAGTTCATATCCCATCTCTTATTGAAAACTGTTTACTTCAGTACACTTTATGATGTGGTCTGGCAGATTTTTCCAATTACCCCCCAAAGGCGCAGTATAGCCAGATAACTCTCAACCAAACAACCAACTAATTACCCCCCCACTCTATTATAAAAGTAATGTTTCCTACTCTCCATTTCAATGCGTTTGAAATAACTTGTATGCTGACCCTTTGTCCTTTCCCCCGTATTGTACTCTATATTCTGAATTCCTAAAACCACTCTGTTTGATAAATTTAAACAATTGTATCAAATTCTCTCTGGACGTATTTTCTTCCAATGCATACATATGTAATGTATAAATGTTTCTCACTCTAGCACCATTAAAATCTGAAGGCTTTATTCTAGCACCATTAAAATCTAAAGGCTTTATGTGCCATAAGGCATGAAGAGGACTAAGTAATTAAGTACTATAGCACCATAATCCAAACTCGAGTTTTAGTCGAAGTCGAACACATTTAAACAATTTCTCTCCAATGACACTATTCTTGGACTGGTGAATGGGGGATTTACCAAGTTCCGTAAAATACAACAGCTGGCAAAAGGTTTCTCTACGTTTCTCATCATAAGCGTTTTGTCATTAAATTAATTCTCTTTCGTAACTTGCAAAGTAAATACTAAATTTGTTTTCAATATTGAACTTAACTAATGCAAATTTTTTTCAAACTTAAACATTTTTATCTGATAATTAAATAATGATGCGTATATATATACTATTACTAGTTTGAATCCCTTTTACTAAAAAGAATGATCGCACTTTAATGTTAATGTGGTCAAATGGGGCATTTTTTAACACATTTCAAGTTATAGATTTCAACAGTGTAGAACTGTTTTCTTTTCTGAAGAAATATACATGGAATTTATTTGTGTTTTGTTTGTATTTACTCTTGTAGGCCTAGTGGTTTAACATGATCTTCTATGCCCTATTTTACTAAAGATGGCTTAAACTAAAATTGAAACAGAGGTATACAGTACATAACCTTTACTTTTTACTATCTGCATTTTATCATTTTAAAAATTTAAGCCCACTAAATGGTTTATTATAATAGCATTATACTAGGTCTATATTTCATTGGCGGCTTCAAGGGGGGGGCCATGCCCCCCCCCCCCTTGAAGGGTTCCCTCTTCCTCCCTGGCCCTTTCGAATATCCCAAAATTCTTTGAGAATCTCCAGTTTAAAAAACGGTGAAAATACAGATTTTTAAGCACAATTTCACTAACGTAAATTTTTTCTTTACAGTATAAAGAATTATAGCCCCCTCAAAAAAAAAACCTGCCATGCTCTTCTAAGCAACCATGGCACCGAGGGGAATTATTTTTCCACACGTGATGTCTGGACTAGTGTGTGCTGGGTTGAAAGGCATGATGGTGTTATTCAATTCCGCGAAGTTCTACCTTACATAATTGAAGCGCTTGAATCCATTTCAAACTGGTCGGACCTAACCACTGCCTCTAATGCATCTTCTCTTCTATGCTCACTTTGCAGTGTCCAGTTTGCTTCAGCTTTAGTATCATTAATTGACGTCTTGAAGCAAACTCTACCACTAAGCAGAAAACTTCAGGCTCCTGATCTCGATTTGCGAAAAGCTGCGTCCATTGTTGAAGATACAATTTCGGTTTTGCAGAAGAAGTGCCAAGACTGCGTGGGATCTATTCAATGAGGTTGAAGATATATGTTCGGAGCTTGAAATTGATGTGAATCTTTCACGCCTAGCCAGACGTCAAAAACACCGTGTGAACTACAATACTCAAATACCAGAAGAGTATTTTAGAATCTCGGTTTACATACCTTTATTGGATAAAGTAATTGAAGACCTAATAGGAAGATTTCCAAAAGAAAATGTGGATTGTTTTGGCCTTCGATTACTGATTCCAACCCCCGATATGGAAAAGCCAACAGAATCAGAAAGCAACGAGCTTCAAAATTTGTTAAAGAAGTTCATACCAATTTTAGGACTGACACAAATGAGTGTTATTCTGATTGAAAGTGAGCTAGCACTATGGAGAGAGAAATGGAAAAAAGAAGAAAAGCTCCCCACTTCTGCCATAGATGCAATGAGAGCTTGTGACAAAGATGTATATCCTACTATTTACGCGTTACTTAAAATTTTGGCAACACTACCAGTTAGCGTTGCCTCTGCTGAAAGAAGTTTCTCTACTCTTCGACGCTTGAAAACGTGGCTAAGAGCTAGAATGGGGGAAGAAAGGTTAGCAGGACTTTGCTTGCTGCATACTCACAGAGACATAAACATTGATGTGAGCTGTGTCATAGACAGATTTGCCAAAACAAAGCAGGGGAAATTGGATTTTGTTCTTTAGGCTTTCAAAGAATAAAGAAGTGTGATTGTAAAACAATTATTAACTATGTTTATTTTTGGTAATTTCTTTGTTTTACTTTTTTATTATTTTTCAGGAGAGCAATTCAAACTTAAATTAACTTTTCTAATTCTGCATCAAATGAAAATTACTAATTTAGAAAATTCTATACTTATCATTGCAATCAAGCATTTAATCAGCAGTTAGTTTATTACAATTAGGTTACATAGTGCATACATTTTACTAACTTAAAGTTTAAAATGCCCCCCCCCCCCTGAAAAATGAACCTAAGGCCGCCTTTGCTATATTTCAATTTGCAATACGAGTTGAGCAGGAAATTTCTTACAAGATTGGAAAATTAGATAAAATTAGATCTTAAAAATGTCAGATCTGAGAAAGCAGGTAAAACAAGGCCAACCTGTAAAAAACTTCATTTGATACATCTTTTGATAATGATGATAAAGAAGTACCTTTACAATATCAGAGTCTGAGAAAATATATGAGATTACTAAATGAAGGTTCAGTAAACCAAACAAGATTTTGCACTTGTAGAATTTGAAGGAAAGAACAAATGCTCTTGTTGAGAATGATTTGGATGATAAAGTATAAAACAAAGTTAAATTGATGCGAAATAACGAATATTCTTAGAATTTTTTTTTAACCGAAAATTATGCTGTTTGTTGCCTAAGGATGATATTAAAATGAAACTTCTTTAAAGAAACACGAGAGGAAGTTCTTCACGGTGTGTTCATATTTCAGGGAAATTTCTTACTAAATTTCCTCAGTGAAAGATATAATGTAATGTACGAAAAATATTTAATTTGTGTGGCAATAAATAAAAAGTTGACTAAAACAAAACCTTTGGCATTTTGTAACTTCAAATATTACCAGATTTTTCAATTATTATTTTAATCTCTCGACCTTTGAATATGTAAATATGTTCAATAAAGTATGAGTATGATTTTATAAAAAAAATCTCATTGGGCAATTTTCTGGCTGACGCATGGAACATTTTGGCTCTTTTTTCTACTTGTAAACAGATAAGAATCATACAATTAAGATTAATCTAATAGTTATGTTTTTATTTTATATCATATTACTAGGTGACAAAGTTGTACGGAAAAATAATTATTTTAAAAGGTCAAATATGCATTTATATCGTCTTGCGCACGGGACACGTGAGCTATATAAAGCAAAAGCATGATTGCTAGATTCGTAATAATTTTAGAATTCTAATTTGTTTATGAGTAGAAAAAAGAGCTAAAATGTCTCATGCTTACAGCAGAGCATTGCCCCTTTAATTTGTCGAAAGGTATACTGTACCCTATTGGAAAGTGCCCCATCGCAGGGATACATCTCAACAAAAGCTCCAGTGGCCTGGTGAGTTAAGGTTCCGAGTTCAAAAGTGAGTTCGGTCTTGCCTCGCCGAATACTGGTGTGTACGGTAGTAGGGGCTGATACACATTAACTGAGTTGATGTTCTCTCATTGGTGTGATGGTGTTGAATAGGGATGTGCTTGGTAGGGTTTCGACCACGTACTTACGGAATCGAACATACGTAGCATATTCATCGATACAGATAAACAACTGGATAGACTGTTCCGTGGCAATGCAAGGAAAAAACAATACGCCGGTGGTTTAGTGATGATGGTTGAACGGTTATCCAATAACAGTTCACTTCTATAGTTGGGTGGGAATGAGAGAAACCTTGTAGAGTTCAAGAGTAGATTTTTTTTGCACATTATTACTAATTAAGGTCTGCTATTGACAGTTCTGGTGTGTGCAATCCAAGATTTTTTATTTTTCAATCCTCGGCAATTTGTATTTTTCGCCCACCCCAACGATCTGGCAACGACTTCATTTATCCAGCGTGAAGCATTCTATCCAGTTGTTTATCTATATCGATGGGCGTATTAGGCTGTGATAAGAACTTCATAATGGTAGAAATAGACAGGTGGAATCTGTCATTCCTACTATTTTGCATGAGGGGTTAAAACACTGCAATTAATACACATTCCCCCAAGTAAAGCTGAGTTGCCCAACATTTGCATATTAAATCGATGAGGGATTTTCTCACGGCCTTTTTCTCCAATTGGAATCTCTGAATATTGGTAGCAAATTGGAAGTGTGAGGGGGGGGGGGGGGGGCACATATTCAACCAATGGGACTGATGTCAGAAAGTCTGGAGGAATCTGAGATCGGAGTAAAGGAGGAGATGGTTTCCCGAGAGAGAAGAAATAACACGGTGGTTTGGAAACTACGAGAGTTCTTAAGAGAGAAACGATGACCCGCAGCTACATTGAGTTAAATGTAAGTTGATTTACTATTCTTCCTCTATCCTCAGCCAGTTTCAATTTAGTAACTTTGTCAATGCCTGAATTTAATAGCTAATTGAAGAAATAATTGAATTTTACCTATTTGGAGAATGTTATTTTTTATCTTGTTTTTATTATTAATACTTTGATGCATGACAGTAAGCTAAAGTTACTGTCATTTAAGGAATATATCTGTGCATTTAGAGTGTATGTGAATAAACAGGTAGATTGATTTGCCGGACTGGTTATTTGGTTTGAATATTTAAAATGTTAAGTAATGTATAACTTTGATTTATCTGGTGTTGGTAATTATTATACTAACATCTTACGGCTCAACGTTTTGTACCAAATTACGCTAAAGATCACGTCAGAATCGTGTTATCTAAACTAAATAAAATAGGCTTCAGTTAAAATGCAATTCTTGAGCTGTAATTATTATGCAGAACTATGGTAAATATTGACAGGGCCCCGGGGTAGGAGCTCGCAATCCATTTTAACCGATGGTGTTAAGTAGATTTAGAGAAAAAAATATATATTTAGTTAAAAATTGTAATCCAAAGTGTTTGAAATAAGTTTTTAATTCGAAGTACTTCGAAAATGATCCTTCAGGGGTTTATATTTAGCATAAATTTTAAAAGTTGCGCTGAAGTGCCAAAAAACTAGTACAAAAGTCTAATATTTCAATGATTATCAGGGATAAGTACTCTTTAAAGCCCATATCTAGGACAAAATATTTTACGGTTATTACATGGATGTTTGTTAGAGCCTTGAATTCCGATGTCTAGTGCTGCACGTAATATAAATTTTGCAAGTCTATGCTTGTCACATACATTCCCACGATAATTCTATAGTCAAATTGTTGTTGGAATTTAGTTTTTGCTAGAATTTTTGTATTTGCGATTACTACAAGGTGAGACCAAAAAGTAAGGTGACTGATGTCATAATAATCACTATATTATATATTTGCAGATAAATACATCACTGTCCTTCAAAGTAGTTCCCGCCGTCTATAATACACTTCAGACAACGTTCATACAAGTTCTTGAAACTTCCGAAAAAATCCTCCTTTGAGACCGTCTTAAGTTACTTGGTAACAGCAGCTTGAATGTCTGAGATGCTTGAAAATCGGTTTCCCTTCAGTGCCAATTTCAGTCCTGGAAAGAGGAAAAAATCTTTATTCCCCTAACGCCAGCAGAATTTTTCCTCTTTCCACTACTGAAATTGGCACTGAAGGGAAACCGATTTTCTAGCATCTCAAATATTCAAGCTGCTGTTACCAAGGAACTTAAGACAGTCTCAAAAGATGACTTTTTCATAAATTTCAAGAACTTGTATGAACGTTGTCAGAAGTGTATTATAGACGGCGGGAACTACTTTGAAGGACAGTGATGTATTTATCTGCAAATATATAATATAGTGATTATTATGACATCAGTCACCTTATTTTTTTTATCTCACCTTGCATTTCAATTATATACTAAAATATGCATACCTAAATCCCGTCTCTCGAGCTCCAACTATTGCACCACGTTGGAAATGATTTATGGGGAGACGGAGTTTAAGAACGAGTCTGAGATTAATATTGTAAAAAAACTTATAAATAATTTTGAATCCGACGAAGCATAAAGTTTTAATCTTGCTAAATTAGAAGTATTTTTATATATTTTTTAAAAAAGTGTTGCTCATCAATTTGTATTATCGTTTTCAACTTTAACTACCAATATATCTAAACACAATTTTGGAGACTTAAGGAACATTGACTCAAAAACTATCAAAGATAAATGCCTAAAATTTTTTTATCATATATTCTTGCCAATATATTACACAATTTGAGTGTAGCATTTTCAAATATGTTGTTTTGTTTCTCGAAAAAAAAAAAAAAAAAAAAAAAAAAAAAATTAAAAGGTCTGACATTATATAGAATATTGGTAAGAATATACGTTAAAAATTTTAGGCAATTATCTTTAATAGTTTTTAAGTAAATGTTCCATACGTCTTCAAAATTGCTTTTGGAGATATGGGCCATTAAAGTTGTAAGCGATAATACAAATTGATGGGCAACACATTTTTTAAAAAATATATAAAAAATACACCTAACTTAGCAAGATTAAAACTTTTAGCACCATCGTATTCAAAATTATTTGTAGTTTTTTTTACAATATTAATCTCAAAATTGATTTTTTAACGTTCTTGAACTCCGACTCCCCTTAAATTTTTATACCCGGCCCTTCTAATTGAGAATAAGCTTTACAGATATTTACGGCTTTAAATGTGTAGTGGTTGACACAACATATAACATAGTATGTCTTTTTGATGATTTGCACCAATTTTTCTGACATTTTAATGTTTTTCAAGAAAAACAGAAGTATTGTTTTCAACTTTCCTTTTTCACCTCCTCCATCGTTATGTCATCATGAAAGAACACGTTTCCCGTATTTATGGAAAAATATGCTTTAAGTTGTGGAAAACAAAAACTTAGAAAAAAATGAATTTCACTAGAACTTGCTTCAAACTTTTGAACATTACGTTTGCCCTCACTCATACTCTAAGAGGTGACTGTAATTTTGGTTGTTCAGTTACTGAATAATTGAATATTCTTATGGAGAGGAGAGAGAGAGAGAATAAAGATATTCCTATTAGACTGAGAAGCGACTACAATTTTTTGGACCCCATCGAATATCATTCTGAATTTTTTTTAGAAATTGAAGAAAAGTGAGTAGATTGCGAATCCACTGGTCTGCCTTGGCAAAAATGACCGAAACTGATCAAAAATTGACTTTATTAAGTTGAACTAAATCCAATTGCCAAATGCTCCATAACTTGCCAAATAATGAGTATTTTTTTTTATTTGGTAACCCTCACTCTTTAATTTTCAATTAAGAAGGTTGAAAACGATTCGGATGTGTGACGATGGCTTACTTGCATCTTTCACAAATGAGCCAAATTGGCAATAAACATTAAGTCACTGATGACGTAACTGATGTCGCCAATTTGGCTTACTTTTAAAAGATACAAGTTTTCCGAGCCAAAGATCAGAAATCGTTTTCGCTTTTTGTCAATGAAAATCAAAATGCAGGGTTGCCAGATGAAAAAGTTTGTTCTCTTTTTGGCAAGTTATGACATATTTGGCAATCGGATTTTAGTTTAACTCATTCCAAGTCGAATTTTGATAAGTTTCGGTCATTTTTGCCACGGCAGACCGGTGGATTCGTAATCTACTCACTTTTCTCCAAGTTCTATAAAAAAATTCAGACTGATGTTCAATGGGGTCCAAAAATTGCAGTCGCATCTTGGCTATATGGAATGTAGGTAAATGTAATTCAAGGAATATTTTGGTCTGCTGGAATGAATATTTGAATGAAAGCAATATAAAACTGCTGGAATATATAGTTTTTGCGAAAAAAATGTGTTCTACATTTCTATTTTATCAGGTAGTGAAATTATATTTAAATACTTAAAAATATTTTAAACTTGTGTCTTAAGTTTGAATTTAAATAACCTGAAACTTTTGCATGATTGTTAATAATAAAATATAGGTAATATGTAGAGCTTGTTGTTACTTTGTCAAATTTTCCTATTTTGAATATTCTACGTTTGGCTTGTTTATTGAAAAAAAAATTCATTATTGCCAATTGAGGACTAGAAATAGAAAACTTCGTAAGTCCAAGAACGATATTTTTTTCAGGAGACCTGAAAAATGATCTCATCTGATACTTAAAGCAATGATTATGTACATACTTCAGATTAAATATGAACTATTGCTACTGGAGTTCGCACATTGGGCGTTCTCCACTTTGTTTAGCTGGTCTTTAGGACTTTTTTTCGTAAAAAAAAAAAAAAAAAAGATTTTCGATTTTCTTGGCACTTGGGTTGTTTTCCACTTTCAGTCCTCAATTGTGAATTCAACGAATTTATCCTATTAAGTAATTTTGTTACTCCCCAAATTTTATCATATTGTACCATACTTTATATTAAAAAATATTACCTCTACCTGGTTTCGGGTACAATAATATATTAATGAAAATTAAAAAAATTATGTTAAATAAATTGTTTACTGTACAAACTTATATGAGTAAATTAAACGGGTGTATATAAAAGACCTTAAACAACGGATTGACTTAAAAAAAAAAAAAAAAAAAAAACTTATATGAACCATAATCAATAGTCAATTGAAAAATAATTAATAATGGCAAAATAATGCCGTAATTTTAATTTGTATGATTAAATAAAATTTACTTAAAATACCCAATTTGTAATTTTTTATTTAAAAACCCTAAGCCTTCTCTAGGAAAAACGCCTCTAAGGATTTAAAACTTGCGTGTTTAAATTTACTCAGAAGAAAATATTTAAATTCTTATAAATACTTTTAACTTATAAAAGACGTGTCAATGAAGATGCCGCAAAACTCAGCCATACTAATGCAGTACTGTCGTTAACCTCAAATACACACATTTTTGAATGGTGCAGTTGGATCAATAACTTCGGCAACCGAGGTTTTTAAAAAGGATCTGTTTAATTACAATCTCTGTAAAAGCTAAAAAAAAAAAAAAAAAAAAAAAATCCAATTGTACCTGTAAATAAATTATTCATTTACGTAATAAAAAGTATTGCCTGAAAAGACGAATGCGTAAATAAATAGCACACTCACAGCAACCTGAAATCGTTATTCTTTCCAGACATACAAACTCATCTTACGAATTTATTGTATGTATCCCTGTAGATTAAATTTTTTGTCTACTATAGATTCCACTGCAATAATCGAAATAAATATATTTCTTGATTTATGTATTTTAAGGTAGTGTTTTGAATGAAGAAAGTGATGGATATGTGGCCAAATGGAATTATTGATATTCATGCTGGTTCTACTAGTGTGTATTGTATATCTATGAATGGATTTCACAATTGATGAATCTTTTGAATCAATAATATTTCTGAAATTTAAACGTCTTTTTTAGGAAAAAAGTTACAAATTGCTGAAAATGTGTACATGTTATACTTTTATTGCTAAAGGTAATAATATATGTTGTTGCTTTCGAGAAAAAAAGGTGCAGTGTAAGAATAAATGTCACTAAAATACCGTATCTACATATGTATCTATTTGGTTCATAAGGTCCAGATATGTGTACATATGTAAGCATGTACAATTTGTCAACATTTAGGGACTAAAATCACTCTAGTTAAGTTGGACGATACATCTAACAATTTCTTTCCTTGAGATGCTTTATAAACAAAAATAGTCGCCTGGTTAGTGAGTTTGGTGGCAAATTTATCACCGAATATCCATGTTATAATCCGATATCTCTGTGTAAGCTAATATGTAAACTCTTCCCATTGAGTTCACGTGTAATCACTCTTTCGGTATAAATTTCAAAAACTTCCGGTTGAACTTTATATAATCCCACTAATATGATCGATATTTTCAAAATGATATATGACACATGACTCTGATATTCATAGATTCAGCTTAACTGATTGCAAACTAACTTACGGTCGACATTTCTGGTACAGGTTCACATATTGATATACATATTGTCAATGGAACATATTAGTACACATATTTATAAGAAAACATATTGGTACAGTATGCAAAAAAAAAAAAAAAAAAAAAAAAAAAAATCTGAATGATGGTATATCTTCGGTTCTAATTATTATAGAATGTTGTGGTTTGCACCAAAATGGTTTGTTTTACGATTTTCTATAAGTCTGGAGCAAATTTTTTTAAGGGGCTGTATACTAAGTAAATTTAATATAGCCATCGTTCGGATTTTTTTTTTTTTGCGTACTGTACATATATTGATAAAGGAACATATTGGTACACATATTGATAAAGGAACTCGTCCAGATGAGTTAAATCAGAGAAAAGCGTCCACGACAAGGACCTCTGTATATGATTAGGATTACACCTGTATTTGTATTTGTATAGTAAACAAGGTAAAATGAAAGAATGTAATCAAAAAGAAAATAAAAGTGAAAAGGGAGAGGGGGAGGGCGGTGCTCTTTGAAGAATGTTGTGAACAGTAAATGGAAGTGGTTAAAATCACATAATTTTTTAAAGGTTTTGTGGTAGTTCTTTGATGCACTTCCAGTGCAGAACTTGCGACAGAAAATCTGCAATGTAACCAACCAATCAACTATCTAAATATATTCTTAAAAAATTCAAGTTGCAGGAGATGTGAACATTTTTTTTATCACACTTAAATCCATTTATTTTATAAAAAAATATTGACAACGTAGAAATAATATAGTATTTTTAAATTGTATCCATTTTGAAGTAACATAATCCTCAGGATCTTTATCCCTATATTTATCATCTTGAAACCACAAAATGCCTCGCATTCTATCGAAATTAGCTTTAGAAAGTCTAGCTGTGTCGTTGAACAGCATATGTAACGCATTTTTAATCCAATTTTTTTATTTTGGAGGGAAAGAAGGGATGTAAACTTTTTCAATTTAAGTAAAACATATTTTTACAAAATTCATGGTAAATTTTTAAAAAGTTTTAAAGTGTTTTTTTTTTTTTTTTTTTTTGTATATAATGTTTTGCGGATACTTGACGGGTAATACTATTATTAAATTCTTTATTTTTAGTGTTTTATGCTAAAAATACACAATAAAGGCCACTAAATAAGCATTGTAAAGTTGCTGTGCATTGGGTGAGTTTGATACAAATTCGGAATTAAGATTTATACTTGATTATGGCATGATTAGCAACGCAAATTGGCAAACTAGGAGAAGAAAAAGTAGGCAATTTTTAAATTTAAACTTTTTAAAATCACCGTTGTAGATTACTTAAAAAAGTTGTAATCAATATTAAAATAAGTACATTAACAAATTAACTCATTGAAATAATAATCACTAATTAACTCACTGAAATAATAATCACTAATTAACACATTGAAATAATAATCACTAATTAACTCATTGAAATAATAATCACTAAATAACTCATTGAAATAATAATCAATAATTAACTCATTGAAAAAATAATCACTAATTAACTCATTGAAATAATAATCACTAATTAACTAATTGAAACAAGAATCACTAATTAACTCATTGAAATAAGAATCACTAATTAACTCATTGAAATAATAATCACTAATTAATTCATCGAAATAATAATCACTAAATAACTCATTGAAATAATAATCAATAATTAACTCATTGAAATAATAATCACTAATTAACTCATCGAAATAATAATCAATAATTAACTCATTGAAATAATAATCATTAAAAAGAACTGTTAAGTTTCAAGAACATATTTTTAATATCTAGGTTATGTGATATTAAAGAAACAATATGAGGCGTTCCATGCAACAATGGAGAATCCGCCAAAACTGTATTTCAAGAAAAACCCCTCAAGGAAAAGTTTTGCCGTTTATCACGACTTATGCTCCCAAGTTCTACATGCCTAAGTTTCAAATAGAAAAGGGGATTAAACCATCTTGTTGTATTCCTTAGCTCTTCAATAACTAGGCTTTCAATAGGAAAAGAAAATGAAGGGACTGGAGGATTTGCCCTTGTCTCATGGAACGCCTCATATAATCTCCATCTATCATGTCTTTGCAGAAAAACTTAATTTACGGTACAGACAACCAAGGAGAAAAAAATGGGGGGTTCTTTGCTTGCAAATTTGAATTTTTTTACTTTAATATAATACTTACAAAAAAAAAAAAGTTTCTAAAAAAATATAATATTGATGATTAGCATTGAATTTAAATACCCATTTTAACCTTTAATGGAGAAAAAATTATAATACAACAAAAAATGCTAGCTACTCTGTGTGAAAAGATATAATTTGCTTCGATTGTATTATTTACTTGCAAATAATTCTTCGAAATGAAAACTAATAAATAATAGTTTTAAAAACTAAAAAACACGCTTTAATAGAAAAACAAACTAACTTCCTTAGCTCTTCCATAACAAGACTTTCTATAGGAAAAAAAAAATGAAGGGACTGGTGGATTCGCCCTTGTCTCATGGAACGCCTCATATAATCTCCATAGATCGTGTCTTTGCAGAAAAACTTAATTTACGGTACAGATAGTCAAGGAGAAAAAAAATGGGGGGTTCTTTTCTTGCAAATTTGAATTTTTTCACTTTAATATAATACTTACAAAAAAAAAAAAAAAAATGAAAAAAAAAAAAATAGTTTCTAAAAAAAATATAATATTGATGATTAGCATTGAATTTAAATACCCATTTTAACCTTTAATGGAGAAAAAATTATAATACAACAAAAAATGCTAGCTACTCTGTGTGAAAAGATATAATTTGCTTCGATTGTATTATTTACTTGCAAATAATTCTTCGAAATGAAAACTAATAAATAATAGTTTTAAAAACTAAAAAACACGCTTTAATAGAAAAACAAACTAACTTCCTTAGCTCTTCCATAACAAGACTTTCTATAGGAAAAAAAAAATGAAGGGACTGGTGGATTCGCCCTTGTCTCATGGAACGCCTCATATAATCTCCATAGATCGTGTCTTTGCAGAAAAACTTAATTTACGGTACAGATAGTCAAGGAGAAAAAAAATGGGGGGTTCTTTTCTTGCAAATTTGAATTTTTTCACTTTAATATAATACTTACAAAAAAAAAAAAAAAATGAAAAAAAAAAAATAGTTTCTAAAAAAAATATAATATTGATGATTAGCATTGAATTTAAATACCCATTTTAACCTTTAATGGAGAAAAAATTATAATACAACAAAAAATGCTAGCTACTCTGTGTGAAAAGATATAATTTGCTTCGATTGTATTATTTACTTGCAAATAATTCTTCGAAATGAAAACTGATAAATAATAGTTTTAAAAACTAAAAAACACGCTTTAATAGAAAAACAAACTAACTTCCTTAGCTCTTCCATAACAAGACTTTCTATAGGAAAAAAAAAATGAAGGGACTGGTGGATTCGCCCTTGTCTCATGGAACGCCTCATATAATCTCCATAGATCGTGTCTTTGCAGAAAAACTTAATTTACGGTACAGATAGTCAAGGAGAAAAAAAATGGGGGGTTCTTTGCTTGCAAATTTGAATTTTTTCACTTTAATATAATACTTACAAAAAAAAAAAAAAAATGAAAAAAAAAAAAATAGTTTCTAAAAAAAATATAATATTGATGATTAGCATTGAATTTAAATACCCATTTTAACCTTTAATGGAGAAAAAATTATAATACAACAAAAAATGCTAGCTACTCTGTGTGAAAAGATATAATTTGCTTCGATTGTATTATTTACTTGCAAATAATTCTTCGAAATGAAAACTGATAAATAATAGTTTTAAAAACTAAAAAACACGCTTTAATAGAAAAACAAACTAACTTCCTTAGCTCTTCCATAACAAGACTTTCTATAGGAAAAAAAAAATGAAGGGACTGGTGGATTCGCCCTTGTCTCATGGAACGCCTCATATAATCTCCATAGATCGTGTCTTTGCAGAAAAACTTAATTTACGGTACAGATAGTCAAGGAGAAAAAAAATGGGGGGTTCTTTGCTTGCAAATTTGAATTTTTTCACTTTAATATAATACTTACAAAAAAAAAAAAAAAATGAAAAAAAAAAAAATAGTTTCTAAAAAAAATATAATATTGATGATTAGCATTGAATTTAAATACCCATTTTAACCTTTAATGGAGAAAAAATTATAATACAACAAAAAATGCTAGCTACTCTGTGTGAAAAGATATAATTTGCTTCGATTGTATTATTTACTTGCAAATAATTCTTCGAAATGAAAACTGATAAATAATAGTTTTAAAAACTAAAAAACACGCTTTAATAGAAAAACAAACTAACTTCCTTAGCTCTTCCATAACAAGACTTTCTATAGGAAAAAAAAAATGAAGGGACTGGTGGATTCGCCCTTGTCTCATGGAACGCCTCATATAATCTCCATAGATCGTGTCTTTGCAGAAAAACTTAATTTACGGTACAGATAGTCAAGGAGAAAAAAAATGGGGGGTTCTTTGCTTGCAAATTTGAATTTTTTCACTTTAATATAATACTTACAAAAAAAAAAAAAAAAAAAATGAAAAAAAAAAATAGTTTCTAAAAAAAATATAATATTGATGATTAGCATTGAATTTAAATACCCATTTTAACCCTTAATCTATAAAAAAATTATAATACAACAAAAAATGCTAGCTACTCTGTGTGAAAAGATATAATTTGCTTCGATTGTATTATTTATTTGCAAATAATTCTTCGAAATGAAAACTAATAAATAATAGTTTTAAAAACTAAAAAACACGCTTTAATAGAAAACCAAACTAAAAAGTAGAAAATAATTTTAAATAAGTTTGAAATAAAAATAGAGTGATTAACAAGAAATATTTATTTTATCGTAAAAAAGCGTGGGGTGCTTTTAAGATATCTTCATAAGGGCTCTACTTTTTTACCAATATCTGTCACAAAATATTTACAATTGACATCAAGCACACCAAGCTTTTTTACGATAAAATAAATATTTCTTGTTAATCCCTCTATTCTTATTTCAAACTTATTTCAAACTATTTTCTACTTTTTAGTTTGGCTTTCTATTAAAGCGTGTTTTTTAGTTCTTTAAACTATTAATTTTTTGCTGTAAACTATAATTTTTTTTTCTCGTTAATTTTTTTAGTTAAGTATACAAAACTCTCCAGTTGTTCCTGCCAATACTCAGATGCTTGTCTCAAATTTAAGTCATGTGTATGCCTAAGTGCACGCCGTAGTACTTGATACAAAGCACTACCGTGTCTCTGAATATGAAAAAGCCGACCAAACGGTGTAGTGGTTAGCGTGCTAGCCTCTAGACCGCGAGGTTGCGGGTTCGAGTCCCGTGTTAGGCATGGGTGTTTGTAAATGTATGTTGGCTTGTCTAATGACGAATGTTTCGGCGCATTATAGCCCTCGTGTTGCTGACGGCGCCAGATAATCTGAAAACAACTAAAAACAACTGAATATGAAAAATTGCTAATCCTGAAGATCCTGGTAAAGGCAAGCCGACCAAACGGTATAGTGGTTAGCGTGCTGGCTTCTAGACCGCGAGGTTGCGGGTTCGAGTCCCGTGTAGGCATGGGTGTTTGTAAATGTATGTTGGTTTGTTAAATGACGAAATGTTTCGGCGCATTATAGCCCTCGTGTTGCTGACGGCGCCAGATAATCTGAATACAACCAACCTGGTAAAGGCAATGCGACAAACTTACTGAACTATTGTATTGTTATCGGTACTTGATAACTGTGAAAAATTTCAAATTAATCCAACGTTTTGAAGTGGTCAAAAATCGAGTTCAAAGATTCCCTTACATACATAGATACAAACGAAGCTAATAAAAGCGTGTTAAAAAGACAACACAGGTAGCACAGTAGTAATTACCAATGTCGAAAACATTAGTTCTGGTTGGTTTATAAGTTCGACGACCAATTTTTATGCTCAATAACGGCTAATCAAGGCGGAACCTACAGCTTCACGTGGAATCCAAACCACAACGAACATCCATGCCTAGCCCAGGATTCGTTATCGGCGCCTTTGGTATGCGAGGCTAGAGCGCTAACCACACAACCATCATGTGGCACATGGGTTCTAAAAGATTCGTCAACTCTAACCGAAATTCAAGCATCGTTCCAAAATACAGGATTTTTAAAAAAGTAAACATGTCAAAAATATCTCAAAACATATTTTTTCACCCCCATCCTTTATTTTAAATAAAATATTTTAATTCTAAAACTGTGCCTTAACATTTCAAAATTTCCAGTATATTTTGTCCGGCATTGGGCGAGATTGGCCAATATAGGTAATCGATATCAAACGGCCGATTAACAACGTTCCACATCGGGATTGGCCAATGTCAGCCATTATTGGCCAAAGTTGTTGTGGTTTGGATTGTGTGCTCAACGACCTATACTTGAGCACAATAACGGTTAATCAGGCCGGGACCTACAGCTCAACGTGGATTCCGAGCCACAATCCATGCCTAATCCGGGATTTGAACCCGGCACTTATGACATGCGAAGTCAGAGCGCTAATCTCACAGCCATCAGCTGGGTCCAAAGTTGTTGTGCTTCTGGGGTACGGATATTAAACTGTAGAACCTTGAATAATTTGATATTTTACTGGAGAACAATGTCTTCAAATGATATATCTAAAAATATGTAAATATAGCCAATTTCAGTTTAATCTTAAGTTTTGTTCATTAATATTATCAGAATGTGCTATCTGTAAAATATAGATTATGTTTATTCCGTGAAATGGTTTAGTATGTTTTGTTTTGTTTGTACGCTCAACGACCTATTTTTGTGCACAATATCGGTTAATCAGGCCGGAACCTACAACTTAACGTGGATTCCGAACCACAACGAACATCCATGTCTAACCCAGGATTCGAACCCGGCACTTTTGGCACTTTTGGCATGCGAGGCCACAGCACTAACCCCAGCCAGCAGATTGGCGAAATGGTTAAGTAAAAATGACTAAAAAGAAAATGAGAATTTGCTCTTGTTTCATATTTCTAATTGCAATTCTAATTTGAACTCTGGATATACATTCTTAATTGATATTCCTTTTTAAATTTTAATTTTTTTAGCACATTGAGTTTCCCTATATAAATACTAGACAACACATTTTTGAATAAATGTTTCCTAATGAACTATTCCTAACTCATATAAGCCTTTCCAGAGTGATTTTTTTTCAACCTTAAAGAATCTACTTTTGTAAATAGGTACCTTAAATTCTCCAGATTAAGTCATCAAATTATCTTTCCTTAAATTAGTCTAATTAAACAAAGCCCATCTTCATCTCATATTTGCCCGTAGATTGTTCAAAGTCTTACTAATCCTAATATATACCTATTTAAGTTAAACTCATTCAAATTTTTGTTAGAATAACGGATACTAATATTTCCTACTTGTTTTGAACTAATGTTGAAATTACCTTTAAGCAAAAACCTAACGAAATATGAAAGATATTTTACTGTTTTTGGAAGATTGTACAATAAAAACTACTATTTGGTTATTCTGCATTCTCATTAAAACTCATTTTTTCGCAATGAAAAATTTTAACAACAGAATGTTAAAAGTCTAAAAAAGTAATACTAATCAAACACAAAAATGAAAATGAATACAAATCAAAATTAACGTTTTAAATTGGCAAATAAAAATTACTACTAATTGATTAAATTACCCATTTTACACTGCCAGCAACATGGCAAGATAATTTAATTTTAAAAATCTCTACAAAATTGTCTTAGAAAAAATTATTTTTAAGGGACAATAAATAAACTATTAGCACATTGCTAGATAATGAAAATGATATTTTTACATTCTGAAGTAACTATTCACTTTACACAGGTAAGGGTATACTGAAATTGTTTACCTTAGTGAAATATTCTCTTTCATACTTTAAATAAAAAATTATCGTGAGAGAAAGAATACGGATATTTAATCAAGATTTTGGCGTGGGTTGAGAGTTATCACTTTTGTTTAGAATGGGATTTATAACTTCTACAGTTTTTTAGTCTAAAGATTGTTTATATAAAAGTAAAATAAAGACATCTTAGTTTCTATACGCACAGACATTTTTTGAATAACAAAGATGCAGAAATTTAGATCTTCGTTCATTTTCTTTCTGTTTCCACTTAAATACTTTCTTTTGAAAACACAATTAGAATCGATCGATGTTAAGTAATTATCATCCAAGGAAAAATTATTTTCAAAAAAGAGGCGAATGTGGGAATTTTAATATTTTATCAGGCACTAAAATGACTATGACGTAAAAGCACAAACAATTTACTTGTTACTTCTCATCACTAATTTTAAAATAATACAAATTTTCACAGGTATTTTCTTTTTCCAAAAACAATACAATACATGTAAATAAACTTTGATTCAATTCACAGTTCAGCTTCTACTATGGCTAAATCCCTTAAGATTTTGTCTTCCTGTGGAATTTTAATATTTTATCAGGCACTAAATGACTATGACGTAAAAGCACAAACAATTTACTTGTTACTTCTCTTCACTAATTTTAAAATAATACAAATTTTCACAGGTATTTTCTTTTTCCAAAAACAATACAATGCATGTAAATAAACTTTGATTCAATTCGCAGTTCAGCTTCTACTATGGCTAAATCCCTTAAGATTTTGTCTTCCTGTGGAATTTTAATATTTTATCAGGCACTAAATGACTATGACGTAAAAGCACAAACAATTTACTTGTTACTTCTCTTCACTAATTTTAAAATATTACAAATTTTCACAGGTATTTTCTTTTTCCAAAAACAATACAATGCATGTAAATAAACTTTGATTCAATTCACAGTTCAGCTTCTACTATGGCTAAATCCCTTAAGATTTTGTCTTCCTGTGGAATTTTAATATTTTATCAGGCACTAAAATGACTATGACGTAAAAGCACAAATAATTTACTTGTTACTTCTCTTCACTAATTTTAAAATAATACAAATTTTCACATGTATTTTCTTTTTCCAAAAACAATACAATGCATGTAAATAAACTTTGATTCAATTCACAGTTCAGCTTCTACTATGGCTAAATCCCTTAAGATTTTGTCTTCCTGAGGAATTTTAATATTTTATCAGGCTCTAAAATGACTATGACGTAAAAGCACAAACAATTTACTTGTTACTTCTCTTCACTAATTTTAAAATAATACAAATTTTCACAGGTATTTTCTTTTTCCAAAAACAATACATGTAAATAAACTTTGGTTCAATTCACAGTTCAGCTTCTACTATGGCTAAATCCCTTAAGATTTTGCCTTCCTGTTATCCAAGGAGAGTAGATAAATAATCTAGCCCAGAAAAACAAAGTTTTTAATATAAATCGTTCATATGCATTGCCATTTTCTAAGTGTATCTTCAGGAGATCCATTCCAAACTATGTACTAACTTTGTTTTTGCCACCAAAACTTGATTGTATTCATAGTTATCCACAACGAGTCTATTTGTTAAGTTTCAGATCGACTGGATGACAGAAAGTGAGTTTATAAGCTGTCCGCAGATTTTGCCTCGTCACCTTAATAGGGTAGGTTTTAGTCATTAAATATCGCCAAATTTATCATGTTTGAATTAAGATTGGTATCTGGATAATAGAACATGAGTAAAAGCTGATAAGTCTAACATGAAGCAATAAAAACGATTGCAGAAGCGGTCTTTGAGTGACAGTCTCAAAACTTGATAGAAAGTATTGTCATCGACAAAGAGTGTACCAACCAAGTGTCAAAGTTTCAGTTTGATTGGATGACGGGAAGTAGGTTTGTTAGTAATCCCGTGTGACAATGAAAGCGTGTGTAAAACCGATCTTTTAGTGACAGTGACAGCCCCTAAAACTTGATAGAATACAATCTTATCGATAACGAATCTGTCCAATTTCAATTAGATGGATGGCGGGATTTGGATTTATTAGTAATCTCAAGTGCCAATTGAAGCCTGTGTAAAAGCGGCTTTTTAGAGACAGTGACATCCTCCAAAATTGATAGAATTCAATCTTATCTACAACGAATTTATCGGCCAAATTTTAGCTTGATTGGATGACGGCAAATTGGTTTATTCGTATTCCAAAGAGATAATAGAATCTTGTGTAAAAGCGGCTTTTTAGTGACAGTGACACCCCCAAAATTTGATATCATGCAACCTTATCTGCAAAGAATCTGTCTGTCAAATTTCAATTCCATTGGATGACGTGAAGTAGGTTTATTAGTAATCACAAGCACCAATTGAAGCGTGTGTAAAAGCGGCCTTTTAGTGACAGTGGCAACCACCAAAACTTTATATAATGCAACCTCATCAGTAACGAATCTGTCAAATTTCAGCTCGATTGGATGAAGGCAAGTTGGTTTATTAGTATTCCGAAAATAAAAGCGTGAGTAAAAGCGACCTTTTAGAGACAGACTCAAAATTTAATAGAATGCATTATCATCACCATCAAATCTATCTGTCATGTTTCAGCTCGATTGGGCACAAACGTACATTTTAATATTTAGACTCTAAAAATATTCTGTATTTCTTCTTTTTTAAACTTGATTCTTGAGTAATGGCAGTACACTATTAATTTAAATTTTTACCTTTTAGTTCAATCCTTCATTTTTCGTTAAGTGCTCCATTTTTCAGTCCTGTATTTGCACAAATTCTTCAAATTTCTTTCATCAAATGAAACAATAGGATTTAATAGCATATTCTTACTTCCGTAACTTATAGGAAAATCACTAACTCCCCATTGATTGCTTTCTTACATATTGAGCCGACCAAACGGTATAGTGGTTAGCGTGCTAGCTTCTAGACCGTGAGGTTGCGTGTTCGAGTTCTGATCTTGGAATCGTTCTTCTGATCTTGGAAGCTACCACAACCAATGGGCAGAGAAAGACTCATCATCTTATTGCTTCAAGCACAGATACTCATATTTATGCTTTTAAATTTTTATAAAATGTACACACGATCAGATAAATACTGATTATTTAGGTATTTTGAGACTGGATGATTTTGCTTGCAGTAGGTTCTATAAAAATTTATTTGTCCCCAATATTGCAAAATTCTTAAAAGTTAATTTTTTATTTACAAAGCTCTCATTGCATATTTTTTTAGCAAACGCTTTGCGAAGTTCAACTTGTTCGCATTTTCAAGGGAAATGTTTTTATCGTAGATTGTTGGAAATTATGTGAGAAGTCAAATTCTGCCATGTAACATTTCAGGCCCAAATTATAGAGTTCTTTTTGCAACAAATTTTATATATATTAAATATTTTCATGACAAAAATATATATTTATTTTTTTGATTTTCTACATTAATTTTCTTAAAAAATTCATTTTTCACTCAATTATATAATTTCGACCTTAAAAAATATGCTTGTCCTGTAAATTACTAAATTCTGAAAATGTAATGTTTCGCATTTTTTTCAAAGTCAAATTTTGTGAATTTTCATAAGAAATTTTACTATGTTGAAATTTTTTTGTGAGAAGTCATATACTGTCATAAAACTACAGACCGAAATTATAAGCACAGCAACATTAACATATTAAAAAGGTATCAGATATCCGAAATATAAAAAAAATCAATTACTATTTTCTAAAATAAAAACTACTTTTATCTGAAGAAAGTAAAAGAGAAATTGTTCTTTGTTAAGTGTTTTTAAGCTTTTTCGACTGGCTAAGTGGAAAACGCTGACCGGATCTTGATGAAAAATATTAAATCGAACAATTTTATTTCGTATCAAATTCAACTAGGTTCATATTTTGAGTAGTTGTTATTAAAATAATTTTGAGTTTCAACAGCAGTTTAAAATTACAGGAAAAATAACATAGATCTTTTTATAACATGCTTTGTAAGCATGGAATTTATTTCTGGCCCAATCTACATGCGATCACGGAACATAAAGGTGTAAAATAAATATTTTAAAATTCACACAAGCAATCATAAGGGATCTTTGTACACGACCAGTTTTATGTATTTTAAATTGAGAAACACCAGTTTTGAATAAAAAAATAAGGGTAATTTTCAGGCATCGCGTAAGGATATAAAGTTTCTTTCGGAACCCTCCTCTTGTTTCAATCTTACAGGAGAGACAATCATATTGAAGAAATTGAATAAGAATCAAAATAACCTTTTTATATTTTATACTCCTTTACAGCGAAAATATCTGTGTTATAAAGAATCGTGGGAAATATTACACACATTGAAAAAAGATAGGCTCAAAAACGAAATAACTCTTTACCCACTATTTTGAGTTAGTAAAATTGCTCGAAAAAAAAACCTAGTAAGGATAAATTCAAAATCAAATTTAATTGTCTTATCAGAAAAAGAAACACCACGCATTATTCGATTACTAATTTTATAAAAATAATAAAACTTGTATTATCAACTGACTTTCAAGTTGAAAAATATTTTATGCAAACAATTTGCAATGAGAAACAGCGATGTTTAACTTAGTGTAATGGGAACTTGGTACCCCTTGTTTTCACAAAAAATAATGAAATATCAATGGTCTATTTTTTGGTTGTTTATAATCTTTAAAACCTTCTCGTTATTCTGGCATGTTTTTCAGCTGATCCGATAACTGCAATTGCAGAAAAACTTTATTTTTATGAAGAATTTAGCATTGCCGTAATAGTTCCTTGGATGTTTTGAACGCATTTTTCTCAGTTCGTGATTTTTGAAATTCCCACCTTACTTTAAATGCTAAAACTTCAGCAAATATGAATGAAGTGACTTGAAATTTTTTGTGTCTCATTCTTAATATCTATTTGACAAAAATAGGCGTAGATTTTTGAATAAAATAAACACTTTTTTTTTTACAAATTTAAATGTTGAAAAATATCCGTTTTTTTACACTTTTTTTTACCAATAAGTACAGTAATCATCGTTTTTCTCGAAAACTATTGTACTTATTTCAAAACCGATGCCTAAAAAGTTAGAGTATATTACTAAGAAATTAAAAAAAAAAAAAAAAAAAAAAAAAAATCAGGAAAAAATATTGAAAAATGAAAAAGAAGATAGAACTTGAAATTTGATAATTTTTTTTAATTATTTAAAAATTTTGAGCATTGTGTGAACTTTTTTTTAATAACACTTAGTTTTTACTTAGTAATACTTCCAAATAAGTACAAATTATAATTTTAAAGGACTAAATATAAAGAAAAATTTGAAGGGTACCAAATCATTTTTAATTTAATGGAGTATTTTTCCGCGGTTGAAAAAAGTGCAGTCTGCAAAACTATTTTAAGCCATTAACGCCCAAATTAACAATTTTTGAAAAATTTCTTTGAAATTGATATATATGGGTAGAAATGCATAAATTAAGAGTATTTCAAAAGCATTTTGAATTTGTTTAACTGTAACCGTATGTTTTAAGCCGTCCTCATTTGAGGACGCTGGGCGTTTGTATGCATACAAATTTTATTTTCAAAAAAATTTAATTTTTTTACCTAATGTTATGTAGTTTTGATATATAAACAAACTAATAAGCAGTATAAAGTTAAGAAACAAAATTTATTTTTACATTTGTAAGAATTTTTTTTTTTTTTTTTTTACATTTTCAAGGTTGATTTTTTGTATGAAAAAGGGGAAAACATTCTATGCATAATAATACATTACATTTCGTTCTTCTCTTTGAAGAACAGGTATTATATTTTCTCCCTCTGGCCAATGATATACCGAATTTGGATGAATTTGATATGAGGATGCATATTTTGGATCTAGATGTTATACGTAAATGTACTGGTCATCCTTTGGCTGTTTTTGAATTGGCTCTTTTTTTTTTTTTTTTTTTTTTTTTTTTTTTAATACGGCAATATACCTTCTAAAATCTTTGACTGACATCAACTTAGAACCATGTAACTTTTTATAAATGACATAGCCATTTGCAAAAACCATATCTAATAGGTTTAGATTTTATAAATTGCTTCAGTGAATGATATCCATATTACCTGACGATCATTTCCTCAACAGACAAATTTTCATGAAAAATTCCCCGTTTCTGAAAATTCCTGCAAAGCATTTCTAACAAGGGACGTATTTTAAATGATTTATCATGTTTGTTTTTGTGATGTAATTTATTACCTTGAAAATGCAATAATCTCTTGAGCTATAAGTAGAAAATTCTAGTTATAGCATTCTTCACTGTTGTTACTCCTAAATCATCTGCTTCTGCCCTAAGTATTATAACCCGAAAGTATCAAAAACCAATAAAGGTTTTAATTTCATCTTTATTCACATTATAATTCATTTTTCACTTCATGAGCATATCGATTAGTTTTCTCTACAATCAAAAATTCTTCGAACAGCTCAACTGGTTTCATATAACTAGTTTTCGCTGTCTATCAGAATTTCTCTTAGAAGAATTAGCCTGAGTCTCAAATGTATAAGAATTGGGTTTCGTTCGTCCATACAACTTTTTATGTTTCCCTTTTACATTTACGGAAACTATTAACTATATTATTTCGGAAAAAAACCCGATATCATTATCATCAGGTATTGTAATCTCCAATGTATCTGCAACATTTGATACAACTACAATGTCCAAATTATCATCATCGAATTGTTTTTCATCTGTTAGTTTATCGACATCCAAAGGCATTGCTGTAATATCTTTTTCAATTTCTTCAGAAAAATATAACCAGTTGCCTCTTCTGAGCTTTTAAATATTTTTCTTCTACTCATCTTTCAGTGTTCATTTAAAGTTTGACTGCAAAAAATGTAATACGCGCTTGAAAACAAATCTAAATGGAGAATAAGAAGTATACACAAACGCCCAGCGTCCTCAAATGATGACGGATAAGATTTCCTGCTTATTACGGATAGATTAATAACAATAAATATTAAAAACCATGTTAACAGTATAATATGGACTATTTAGATTATATATATACCAAACTGAAATAATTTACCTTATATATCCAGTGCGATACTGAAGTATGAAGTTAACACAACGCCATTACCAAAAAAGCGGGAAATTACAGTGCATTTTCCCCGCCCATTTTTACTTAATTCTAAACAAATCACATAATGCACATTGTATAGTGCTCCCATCTATCAGACCAATTTGTAAAAAAAATAATACTCTTTAATTTAATAGTAGAAATATCAGTTTTTTACAGCGTCCTCAAATGAGGACACTGGGCGCTAATGGGTTAACTTTAAATTCTAAATTGAGGGATAATTAAATATGTTTCGAGGGACTATAACATGCTACTGGAAGCTCTGGATATCAAAAACTTCAGTGCATAAATATTTCAAGTATGATTTAAAAGAATGAGTACGTGTATTTATTGAAAATGAATAATTTTTTATGATAAACAACTAATCACTGAATGCATAATGCCCATTTTCAAACACCCTCTTCTTAAATTGAACAAAGAATACAATAATCAAATAATATAGCAACCATCATATGAAAGTTGAAAAAAAAAATGTAAAAAAAGTGAGATGGTGACTATTACCTCGTTATGGTACAGATTTGTAGAAATCTATATATTTCCTCCGTAAAGGAGGAAACAATTTTCTTAAGGGATCTTTCTGAATTGGAGACTATAATAAAGATGTAAATTTTTATCACATATTTATAATGGTTGAGATGAGATTCTGAATTGGAGACTATAATAAAGATGTAAATTTTTATCACATATTTATAATGGTTGAGATGAGATTCTGAATTGGAGACTATAATAAAGATGTAAATTTTTTTTCATATATTTCAAAAGGTTGAGATGAGACTCTGAATTGGAGATTACAATATCCAACAAAACCATCTGTAAAAAGGCGCTATGTTGTTCATTGTTTATGCAATCTAGTTGCACGACATTACATCCGCAAGTTCTCCGCTCTGCCAGACACTATTTTCTGGAAGCAACTCAGCAGCTTTTTTTGATTTCCTCGTATCTGCATATTACAGTCATCGATATAGAAAGTAACTGGGTATACTGCTCCGATGGCAGTGCTAAGAGGAAAACGCGTCAATAGTAGAAACTATTGCCTTGTTGGGTGGGAGATTTGGGTATTGTGGTATAGCAATGTTGAAGCGCACTATTAACATATTAAAATTTATTCGATGCAGCTGTGTAAATATATAAGGGCCATTGTTTCTTATCGCAGAAGAAGATATAGCCGTTTAGAATGAAATGCTTATAGACATTCATTCCAAACGTTTACGCAGCGTTGCCTGACCTCGGACTTAAAATTCTTAGGTAGGCAATTTTTCACAAGGGCATTTTGGGCATAGTATATTTAATAATATTTTTATCTATTGAAATATCAATAGTACTTCAAAAGCTAAGACTTCATGCACTTTTGAAAGTACTTAGAAAGGCACTATGTCAAATTATAGGTGTGGAAAGACACAACGTACTGTCAGCCACCGGTAGTTGACGCGGCCTAAACGGAAAGTTCAGTGTCAGCCACCGATGGCTGACCTGGTACTCAACGAGTTAACACTTCTATACACTGGTGGTATTTGCTGTGTAACCTTGTAAAGTTATAGATTTTGTTTTGCAGATTATTATCAATTAAGGTCTACTATTGGCAATTCTGCAGTGTATAATGATTTTTTTGAATTTTGAAGGGGACTTGGTACTCCTTGTTTTCACAAAAAAATAATAAAAATATCGATTTTCTATTTTTTGCATGTTTATAATCTTTGAAAATTTCTACTTATTCTGGCAAATTTTTGAACTGATTCGATAACTGCAATTGCAGAAAAACTATGATTTTATGGAAATTTCAGCATAGCTGCAATAGCTCCTTGGATGTTTCGAACGCATTTCTCTCAGTTTGGGATTTTTAAAATTTCCACCTTACTCAAAATGCTAAAACTTCAGCAAATATAAATAAAATGATTTTAAATTTTTTTGTATGTCATTCCCAATATCTATTTGACAAAAATAGGCATGAATTTTGGAATAAAATAAAAAAATATTTTTTTTTACAAATTTAAATGTTGAAAAATAACCATTTTTTACGCTTTTTTTACCTAACGGTGCATTAATAATCGTTTTTCTCGAAAACTATTTTACTTATTCTAAATCCGATGCCTAAACAGTTAGAGTATATTACTAGTAACAGTTTAAAAAAAAAAATTCAGGAAAAAATATTGAAAAATGAAAAGGAAGATAGAATTTGAAATTTGATGAATTTTTTTTTAAATTTGAAAATTTAAAGCATTATGTGAACTTTTTTTTTAATAAAATTTAATTTTTACTTAGTAATACTTCCAAATATGTAAAAATTATAATTTTAAAAGCTTAAATAAAAAGAAAAGAAAAAAAAAAGAAGGGTACAATGTTCCCTTAAAAATGTGTGCCATTCCGAGTTCATGCTAAATATGATGATTTTGAAGCTTCTTATCCACAAATTACAAGCTCAATGAGAAACATAAATATTTCTATCAGATTTTACATGAATTTTTAAACGTTAGATTTTTAAAAAAATTATTGACAGTTTAAAATCTTATTTTTTTTTGTCATTTTTAGTATTCAAAGTCAAAAATGTATACTAAATACCCTTCCTTTGACAAACCCATTAAATATTATTTTTTTGAAAAATCTCCGGATTATAACATATTCGATAAGACATAGACTAATTTATTATTTTTTTTCGAGAAATACCATTTTTCTTTCAATAAAGCTTTTTTCAATAAAGTTGCAAATATAATTCAAAGTAATGCTTTACCCAGGAAAGGTATTTTGTATACATTTTTGACTTTGAAAAAATGACAGATAAACAACATTTTAAACTGACAGTAAATAATATTTTAACTAATTACCCTAATAAATAAAAAATACCCCTCCCCTTCCTTTGATAAACCCATCAAATTACCACTTTCGAAAGAGGTGGTACATTAATTTTTATCATTATTAATAATTTTATTTATAGTTTTATAACAAATAAATAAAAAAAATAATGTTTTTTTTCTAAAGGTGCAAATTATTAGTTAACTTTAATTTTGTAATGAATCGCTCCTTTAAAATGCTTACTGATTACCATTGAATTTTTTTATTGATGCGTTAGAATTACACAGGTAATGTTTATTTGTATTTGAATATTATAATTAATTTTGCGTATTCTGTAAAAGAGACGAAATTTGTTGGAGAAAATAATGTTACTTTTTAGCGCACGTTTTAAAGATTTTTTTTTTTAATTATTTAACGAGATTTTTTTTTTTTTTAATACATATGTCACATTATTTTTGATAATTCAAGTCCAAGAGCCCCCATCTTCCAATTTATATTAATTTTTTTTTTTTTTTTAAATTCCATGGGGCATTCCTAAACATCAGGAATAAATCAAATAAATGCACCTTTTCAACAATTGTTTTCAATGAAAGTATGGATGCATTATAAAAGCATATATAAATGATTCATACGTATTTTGATATCTATAACATAGGTGTAAATAGGCACATTAATGAACTTAAATGTGGTCAAGTTACAACATTGTGCTCCAAAAACTCTATGTAAACATTATGTATGTGTACTACTGAAAAAACAACTTTGCAAATTTCGACCCTCTTAATATTTTGTGGTTGTTAAGATTTTAGTTTTTAAGAATCTCCTATAGATGACCTTAAATGTGGCCAAGTTACAACATTGTGCTCCTAATACATTACGAGTAAAAATTCAAAGAAGGTACAATCCCATGTATTTTCAATGGGAAATTTTGAATTTTTAAAATAGTGGCTCAAATGCTACCAAATTTTTGGTGGGGGACCTGAAATATGTTTTATATTCATATTCTATCCAAATGTGATTGAAAAAATAATTGTTTGAATTTTTCAATTTTTCGAAATTTTTAAAGGGAATCCTTAGGGGGGAGGCTATAGAAAATTTTATGAAAAAATCACTTTTCAAAAAATTGGCTCAACATGCTTCCAGATTTTGGTTTTAAAATATAAATATGTTTTACAGTAACTTTTTTTCAAATCTGCCCAAAAAAGGACCCTTAATTCAGTTTATAGCCCAAACTGTAGGTAAAATTCAGAAATTTTCAAAGTGTTTACTCTGAAATGCAGTCCATTTTTGTGGTCAACTTTCGACCCCCTTAATATTTAGTGGTTGTTAAGATTTTCATTTTTAAGAATCTCCTATTAACGTTCCACTATGTGTGTACATAATGTATATCGTAAATCACCACCTTTCATTTTTGTTTCTTGAATAATTTTTTAAAGACTTCGTTCGTTTGTTGCATTTTCACCATTAATAAATAAGAACTATTTTCGTTTCAATAAATTAAGTTTCAACCCTCAATTATTTCAAATTGAATTACTTAAGTTTTAATCAATGCAAATCAAGATTAATCAACGTTTTGACGTATTCATATTAACAAATTTATACTATTTGTTTCGCGAGTAAAAATTTTGTACTTTGAATGATTTGAGTCAGTTCTATTTGTTGGTCGAAATATTCATCTCATAAATTGTTTCTTAATTTTATTCTGTTCGCGGAATTTTCAAAGCTTCAAGGTTGTAATTTTATTGGTTATTGAAATATTTGTTGTATTAGTTGTTTGAAATTGACATATTTTGAGTTTCCTTCCCTGATCACCAATACTAAAAAGTATTTCTAGTAGAGCTAAAACTATGAAATTAAATATACTTTTAAAGTTTATGGGGGTACAATACCAAAAAATAAAAAAAACTTTATTTCTAAATATTTTTATTCCAAACATGTATCTTATGTTAATGATACTATTCATATGTATTTGAGATAATTCTTTTAAATGTGTTATTTATTTAAAAAAAAGGAAAAAGAAAAATCCATAATAATTTAGGTTTGCGCGTTCTTGTTATATGTCAAGAATTTTTTTTTTACTTATAATAAAAAATATTGTCTTTACAGAATTTTGTGGGTGAATTAGAAGAAAAAAAATCTAAAATTTAAAATCTTGAAATTTTTGCTTTTTTAA
Organism: Linyphia triangularis; assembly: GCA_963978545.1. Classification (NCBI taxonomy): domain Eukaryota; kingdom Metazoa; phylum Arthropoda; class Arachnida; order Araneae; family Linyphiidae; genus Linyphia; species Linyphia triangularis. Next base: position 29,254,830 of record OZ021733.1, read on the forward strand.
TGTTATTTTTTACGTTAAAAGTTATACTTCAAAACAGACTTTAAAAAATAAAGTTCTGTGAAGAGAAAATGTTTAAAGCTATATAAATTAAATTCTCCATAAATTTGAATAGAAAATTGTTAATGGTTCTAGAGATATATCGATTTGAATTTGCAATATCTCTGAAAAATGCTCTTTAAGCAGACGTTTCAATGCGCTACACCCATTAGTGATGTTGAAATAACAGGCAATTTTGGGGTGTAACATATCAGAGGAGGAATCAAATAAAAACATAATTCTATTCAGAAATTGATGAACTATTTTTGAAAGCATATTTTTTTTTTAAATATTTTTGACGAAATTTCGGTACTGTACCCCACTTAACATACCTACAATGGGAAAAAAATCTCTAAATAGAGATTTTGAAAATTGTTATTACACATTTCAAAAGATTTAAATGAGTCTCTGGATGAGAGATTGCATTATAGGTTAAATTTTTCCCACGAATTTCAAAATATTGAGCTCTGAAATATACTCACAGTTATCTAGATAAGATACAATATATTTGTCTAACACATACATTTGCTGATTGTTAGAGATTTATACACACTGGCCAATGATTTAGAAAGTATAGAAGTTATATACATGCTTTTTTTTTTAAATTTTGGGGTTATTCAAAATTATACTATGGTTTAGGTTTTACTTAATCAATATGTCAATATAAGTATGAGGGGCACTTCACGAAGAACGAGATCGAAAATCTCAGAAGAAACCCAAACTAATTTATTTGTGCTGTAAACGTAAAAGTTTACTCTAATTATTTAAGTAACAAATAGTTATGATATCTCCGAAAAGAACAAATGTCAGTTATTCAAACTTCTGTCGGAATTACCCTACATAATTTTCTTTATCATATTTATTAACTTTATTCAAACTTCTGTCGGAATTACCCTACATAATTTTCTTTATCATATGTATTAACGATTAATGAAAATACTTGGTGGTAGTGTAAGAAAGTAAAAATGAAGATTAAACAATTTTCGAACAGATATCAAAATAGGTGTTAGTGGTTCACAACATAGAAACAAAATATTTTCTAAAATGGTAGGTGAATGAATAATAATTTTTAAAGATGTCACGAGAAGTTACTCATAGACGTGTTCAACAGATACAGATTTGAATAGCTTTTTTCTTTATTTTTGTAGTTCAATGCCAATATTGTAATAGAAAAAAAGGCATCGCTCCAAAAAGAGTGAAAGAACTTTTATTAAAAAAAAAATTAAGTTTGGACATATTTCCTATAAAAAAGAGCTGAGGGAAAATTTGATCTAGGGAATATTATGTTTGGAAAGATTTATTGTATGTACTTTGCCGATAAGAAAAGAGTACCAAGTATTATGAAATTAAAATTCTGTGAATATTATTTTTTATCTACCTAATAAGAGTTAATCATTTGTTTAAGTAAAAGGAAAGGTATAAGGGAAAATTAAATAAGTTTTTAAGTAACTTAAGGTCTTAAGGAATCAAAATGAAGTATTTATAGTATAGCCATGAAAAGTTTTTTTTTTTTTCTTTTTTTTTTTTTTTCTTTTTTAATATTTTCCTCGAAAGTTTGAAAAAAAAAAATATTTAGCTGGGGAACTGAATGAAACATTTTATCCTTTTTATTGACGAGAATTTAAGATTAAAATTTTGTTTTAGACTTTTTTTTTGTCACAATTCGCAATTTAAAAAAGTAGAAGAAGAAAATAAATAATTTTATTCAGTTTTTTAGTTCCAATACTTCATTGCAGATCGAACATATACACACTTGATCGGCATTATATACAACAGATTGGTTTAACTTGGAAATATTTCCTTCATGGGTGGCTTTTGTGGTGTAGGGTGCTGACATGGCGGAACGTGGCTGGGTTCCAAGACTTCAAGATGCTGTCAATGAATCGCCTAAACACTAATTTGCGAAGATTTGCTAATTCTCGCAAGAATGAATCGCAAATAACTGCATAGAGTCTTATATTTTAAAAATGTATACATTATTTGATTTAGGCACTTAAAACTCACAAAAAATTACTAAAATAGTATTTAGTTATATTGGAGAGTTCCAATATTAAGGAAATAATTTGGAGTTTTCCTAAGAGTTAACTGTAAAGTTTCGTGCGTCAATTACAGTAGTTTTAAAAACCGAGTAAATTGAAATGAAAATTGGTTGAACTTCCTTGGTAAAAATCTCGTCAAAAACTGAATACAACATATATAAATAGAAAAAAATATAAATGGAAAGGTTTTTATGGATACATTTGCAGTAATAGGTTTATTTAATTATAGAGTCACCCCAAAAACGATTCCAACTGTTAAACAATCTCTTCGATTAGCAATTGAAAATAGCTTACTTTTATTATTATGTTCGGAAGAAATAAAATATTTGACTTTCTTTTCAATTTGTTGGTTTGCTATTTGTTACCAAATCGCATATAATGAATTTTTCAGGACAATAAAAACCTTTAGATTATGATTGAACAAAAGATTGCTTGTTCTGGATACCTATTAAATCATTGACTTCGCCAAATGGACATCTCTCTATTTACAAGAGGTATCCTCATTAGCTGAAACCCACTGACCAATCCCGATGTGAACCGTTTTAGACTGGTCGTTTCTACGGATCTTGGCCAATCTCGACCAGTGCTGGCTAAAACATACTGTAAGTTTTGAAATGTTGATGCAGAGTTTTAAAATTGGAATATGGTGAAATAAGAAAGGATGGAGGAGTAAAAAATATGTTTTGTGATGGTTTTGAAATGTTTACTTTTTAAAAAATCGCGTACCTTGTATCGACGCTTGAGATTTGACAACGACTAGACAATCTTCTCTAATGTGACCAGATTTTTGATTTTAAATCAGGATCAGTCTCTGCCAATGGAGAAGGTGTCATTTTTTTTGTATTATACTAATGGGGTCCAGAACACACAATTATAAAATTTTCAATGGTCGAGGTTTTTTCTGTTAAAAAAATGTATTAATACATTGTAATTAATACATTTATTTAACTTTATAATTTACTTTCAATCATACTGTTCATATACTACTTATTTGAGACTGGGGTCCGGAACACAAAATTATAAAATTTTCAATGGTCGAGGTTTTTTCTGTTAAAAAAATGTATTAATACATTGTAATTAATACATTTATTTAACTTTATAATTTACTTTCAACCATACTGTTCATATACTACTTATTTGAGACTGGGGTCCGGAACACAGTTAAAAAATTTTCAATGGTCGAGGTTTTTTCTGTTAAAAAAATGTATTAATACATTGTAATTAATACATTTATTTAACTTTATAATTTACTTTCAACCATACTGTTCATATACTACTTATTTGAGACTGGGGTCCGGAACACACAATTATAAAATTTTCAATGGTCGAGGTTTTTTCTGTTAAATAAATGTATTAATACATTTATTTAACTTTATAATTTACTTTCAACCATACTTTACATATACTACTTATTTGGGACTGGGTCCGGAACACACAATTATAAAATTTTCAATGGTCGATGTTTTTCCTGTTAAATAAATGTATTAATACATTGATTTAACTTTATAATTTACTTTCAAACATACTTTACATATAGTACTTATTTGAGACTGGTGTAAAAAAAACCACACAATTATAAAATTTTCAATGGTCAAGGTTTTTTTTGTTAAATAAATATATTAATACATTTATTTAACTTTATAATTTACTTTCAACCATATTTTACATATACTACTTATTTGAGACTGTTAAATTTAACAAATGTGTTGAATTTTAGGAGATCCAGAAGCTCTCTGCAAGTATATGAAAAGTTAATTTTAATTATTAACAAAGATTTCAGAGTATCCACAGAAAGTTATGTTTTCTCAGAAATTCAAATTTTATTAACAATAGAAGGTTTCTTTTTAATGGTAGCAGTTGTTCCTTGAAAATAAAAAAAGAATTCCACAATTTTCATAATATTGACATAGTGTTGGGGGAAATGGGTAAAAACCCGCACCCAACGATTATCTCCTCCAGATACTTCATCAGTTACTTACTCCATCAGTTTTTCTTATTTAAGGGGACTTGGTACCCCTTATTTTCTGAAAAAATAATAAAAATATCAATTTTCAATTTTTCGCGTGTTTATAATCTTTGAAACCTTCTCCTTATTCTGGCAAATTTTTGAGCTGATCCGATTACTGCAATTTCAGAAAAACTATATTTTTATGGAGAATTTAGCATTGCTGCAATAGATGTTTCGAACGCATTTTTATTTCAGATCGAGATTTTTGAAATTTCCAACTTACTCAAAATGCTAAAACTTCAACAAATATGAATGAGATGACTTGAAATTTGTTTGTGTTATTTTTAATATCTATTTGAAAAATAATAGGCATGGATTTTTTAATAAAATAAAAGCTTTTTTTTTTTTTTTTTACAAATTTAACTGTTGAAAAACACCCGTTTTTTACACCTATAGGTACAGTAATTTTTTTTTTCTCGAAAACTATTTTACTTATTCTAAATCTGATACCTTAAACGTTAGGGTATATTACTAGGAACATTTTAAAAAAAATCCCTAAATAATATTGAAAAATGAAAAAGAAGATATAATTTGAATTTTGAGGAATTTTTTTACAAATTTTAAAACTTTGAATATTTAGAACACTGTGAACTTCTTTTTTTTTAAAAATAAAATTTAGTTTTTACTTAGTAATACTTCAAAACATGCAAAAAATTATAATTTTAAAGCTTAAAAAAATAGTTTGAAGGATACCAAATCCCCTTAACGAAGTACTGAAGAACACTTTTGTCTTGTTTAGAAGGACTTAGGTAGGACTACGGAACTGAAAAAGCGGGACAATTTGGCAGGACATTCGGTGTAAAGCGGGACAATTTGGCAGGACATTCGGTGTAAAGCGGGACAATTTGGCAGGACATTCGGTGTAAAGCGGGACAATTTGGCAGGACATTCGGTGAAAAGCGGGATTGTCTCGCCCAAATCGGGACGTCTTGTCACATTAATCTTCCCAGAACTCGTCTTTCTGACATTGGCCAATATCGCTGAGCTACCTGGAATATTGGTGTGCTAAGCAGATTATTTTGCAAGGTCATAAAAAAAGTTTATTATTTTACTATTTTAAATAAAAAATAGATTAATTTTGATATTTTTTATTTCAGGATGAAGTGAAGTGAAGGAGGCCGCTCCCGCACTACGTCACTACATACAGCTGTTGCCAAAACGAAGGAGGACTTGAATAGACTGAAAGTGGAACTGGCCTAATTAAAATTATCTAATGGACTCAAAACCACGAATTGCTAACTCAGTCAGGAAGAAATTAAAATAGAGGAGCGAAAAAAAATGGAAGCACAAAAGAAATTGTTGGAGCAATGTATGCATTTATTGCAGATGAAAAGTTGACATTTGAACCTGCAGTGAATAAACCCTATACCCCTTTGATTGAATTTTACAGGGGATTATGCTATAGAAAAAGTGAATAAATAATAAAAATTATCTTTTTGTATTTTTGCTTCTTCAAAGAGAAAATATATCTGTTATAATGCATTGTGGGAAATAATAGATAGATCTACACTAAGCAAAAGATATAATCAAAAATAAAATAATTAATCTTTTACTCTTTTTAAGTTAAGTAAAATTGTTTAAAGGAGTAGGAACAAACTCAAAATTCATCCACTCCTCTCTTAATTAAAAACGAAACATCACATATTATTCGATTTCTAATATTATAAAAATTAATAAAGCAGACATTATTAATATGTTTTCTCAGTTGTAAAATATTTTATGCAAGCAATTTGTAATAAGAAGTTAATCTGCTTTGATTTAGACGAGAATTTTTTAGTGGACGAAAAAAGTACGGTCTGCGAAACGATTTTTACTTTAAATTCTATTTTGAGTGAGAATTTAATGCGTTTCGAAAATTAATGCACTTTTTCTTATCATGATAAACAACCAAACACTGAATGCACGATACTCATTTCCAAGTACCCATTTCTTACTTTATACAAGAATACACTTTATAAATAATATCACAATCGTAATTTGGAAATTGAGAAAAAAATGAGATCTATAATACTCAACAAAAACATATCTGTAAAAAGGCACCAAGTTCATCATGTAATAAAAGTGCACGGCAGTACATCCTCCAAGTTCGCCGTACAGCGAGCCACCTTTTATTGGAAGAAACTCAGAATATTTTGACACTCTCATATCAGCGCATTACATTTTACCTTGGAAGCTGACATTTTTTATGGGTAATTATTAGCCACTTTAGCAATTCTTCTAAGTTTCAAGGCTCTAATTCTAATGGTTGCTGAGATATCCTCCAAGTTTGCCGCACAGCGAGCCACCTTTTACTGGAAGAAACTCAGACTATTTTGACACTCTTATATCAGCGCATTACATTTTGTCTTGGAAGCTGAAATTTTTTATGGGTAATTATTAACCACTTTATCAATTCTTCTAAGCTCCAAGGCTCTAATTCAAATGGTTGTTGAGATAATTATATTTGAAATTTGAAAATGCAATATTTTGTGATTGGCTCACTGATAATCAATATTGTAAAGTAGTTCTAGTAAAGTTATAAATATGAGATTTTGTATACTTGTGTGGTTTAACATATATACAAAGAAAAAATACATACAAATCAAAATTTTACCTCCCTCACGAACGACCTACAATGTTAAAATTTGATATAAAGGTTAGTGGTAGCCATGGGACCTACCATTAAGGTTTTTGTCAAAATTGTGAATGCGCATAAGATAGCAGCAGTTGAAAAAATCATGTTTGTCAGTAACTGCTAAAAAACGGCTTCAACAGTTTTGAACAAATTCGCTGTGGTAATGCCTCTTAAGATGTTCTAAATATCTACACCTCTGAAATTCCTGTAAAAATGGTATAAAAGCGTAAAAGGTTGAAAAAAGAAAGTCTTCAACCCAGAGTTCTCAGTCCTTGACCATCGCTCATCAACGACCGTTTTTCTCCTCTCCTCTGTTTCACTTACAAGAAAGGATAATGTAAGAATTATTGAAAACTTTCTTTTTCTATTTAAATCCCATAAAAGAATTATCGCCAAACTGGTCATTTATTCTAATTGAATGATGAAAATATAAAAACTACAAATAACATTCATCCACATCAATATATAGTGTAATTGAAAGTTGTGCGATGTTCCACACTCTAGTTTTGTTATATGTCGTCAACTTTAAAAAGAGAAATTTCAGTCACTAAGTGCTGATAAATTGTCATGTTTGGTATCTGAACCTAAGGTACAATATAAAAACTTGTTTTGAAGCGATATTTAGTGACAATTACTGCCATAATCCAACATGTGTGTCAGTATGAGGATTTTTTCATGGAAATATATCCCACGCCCACAGCATAGTTTTTGAAGTTTTAATACAAACGCCCACACTTTTAGCCTTTAGGGATATTTACTCTTATTGGATATTAAAGTCAGGAGAAATATTGCGCTTTCTTTTGGAAAACTGTCTGACTTAAACTTTATAATGTGTAACATAAACCTTAAGTATTACTTAAAGTTCATTATTTAACCTTAAGTATTACTTAGATACATGTTGGGAAAATTATTGTTTATCTTATATTAAGAAAAGGGTGTCCGGGTCTCAAATTTTGAAAAAAATTTCATATTTATTTTATTATTATAAAAATTTATACAATTCGTAAATAAAACGAACAACAAAATTTATTTGTATCATTATTAGAGCTTGAAATATTCAAGTTAATATTACATGACAATTGCATCTCGAACACGCTATTTTAAAACTTTGATTCTGTTTTTCTCTGTGATTATTTTTTTTCCCCTTTTTTTTATTTAAAATGAATATGACTTAAACACTACTTGTTATAAGTATATGAAACTTTCCACAATTTATTTCTATGTATATTTCATAGTTTGTCTTCAGAAATTGTATATTTAAGTTTATCTTTTTTTTAACTTATATACTTATGGATATTATAAAGTTTTTGAATAAAATATTAAAAAAAAAAAAAAAAAAAAAAATTGAAACATTTTACTCGATCTGGACCATTGTAAACCAGTCATTGTTAAGGATATTGGAAAATTTCACTCATTGCTGATAAAACCTACTGGAACTTTTGAAATGTAAAAGCCCAGTTTTAAAATTGAAATATTTTTTAATAAGATTGTTTTTTTCTTTTTTCTTTTTTTTTCTATTTTGGAACGATGTTTGAGTTTCGGCTAGGATTGACCAATTTTTCAGAACCCCTGTTTCCGACAAACTCATATTGCAGTTGCAGAGTATAATGCTGAACCGCATAAAAAATTTCAGAAAAATATCTCTAAAAATAAAGACTTTTAGATTTTTGAGTCCTGGACCCCCTTACAAAGTGACAAGTGATATTTTTTCTTACTTATTGATATGTATACAATTATTTAGACGACTTCGAATTTCAGAAAAATATCTCTAAAAATAAAGACTTTTAGATTTTTGAGTCCCGGACCCCCTTAAAAAGTGACAAGTGATATTTTTTCTTACTTATTGATATGTATACAATTATTTAGACGACTTCGAATTTCAGAAAAATATTTCTAAAAATAAACACTTTAGATTTTTGACTCCCGGACCCCCTTACAAAGTGGCAAGTGTTATTTTTACCACTTATTGATATGTATACAATTATTTAGACGACTTCGAATTTCAGAAAAATATATTTAAAAGTAAACACTTTAGATTTTTGACTCCCGGACCCCCTTACAAAGTGACAAGTGTTATTTTTTCTTACTTATTGATATGTATACAATTATTTAGACGACTTCGAATTTCAGAAAAATATTTCTAAAAATAAACACTTTAAATTTTTGACCCCCGGACCCCCTTACAAAGTGACAAGTGTTATTTTTACCACTTATTGATATGTATACAATTATTTAGACGACTTCGAATTTCAGAAAAATATCTCTAAAAATAAGGACTTTAGATTTTTGAGTACCGGACCCTCTTGAAAAGAGGCAAGTGCTGTTTTTACCACTTATTGTAATGCATACAATCATTTAGACGACTTCTAATTTTCTTAATCTATAACTACGTTTTATTTTCTAATAAAATAAAAAAATCCTAATTAATTGGAATATTTTTTTTTCTTAAAATCTTTTGAAACACTGTCTCCAGAAAGACGTTTCATTACAATTAAGTATTATAAAAAAAATATCCGGGAACTGTCTTCTTCTCCAGTCGTACTACTAATATTTTCTTTCTAAGCAAAACAATACACTCTCTTGAGGATATACGGATTACTTTAAATCTGGACATCATGCTTGTTTTTAATTGCTTCAATTAATATTTAGGTTACACAAAGATATTTTAATTGAATCATTAATATAAGATCAAGTAACTAAGTCCAAGTTTTACGTTATTGGACAACTGGTGGATGGTAAATTTACAATTAATTTAAAAACAAGTACAAAATTCAAATGACTATTTTAAATGTTCATTAGAATTTTAATTATTTATCCAACAAAGATATACCGTACCCCGTTCACTTTAACGAAAGAAAAAAACCTAAAACTTAAACTTCAAAAAAATTCAAAGAACTTGGCATTACGTGTGTAAAATTACATTTTTTAATTTCTAATTAGTATATCTAAGAATTCAATGAGTTTTTCCTTCTATAAATTTCTAGAAATATTTTTCACTTTTTTCTCACATTCATGTCTTTTGAATGGTCATAAACAATTCGCAAACAAAATCCTATCAAAAATTTACTCTCTAAGTTTTATTGAATTTAATTACATTTTGAACAATATCATTGGGATTTTAAATTAAAGTATAAAAATACGATTGAAAATGCACAATTAATTTGTATTAATTATAAAATAAGACCTAAGTCAACAAATTGAACAAAATTTTTTTTTTCTCCTATTCCAGTTTTAGTTTTTATGTTATACTTTTAAGCTTATCTAAAAAGTCAGTACGAATGTCTCTACTGAACTTTTTATAATTATTCGTCAGTATCATAAATTTGGAGAGAGGCCCATTTTTAGCACATTTTTAGGAAAACGTAAGAGTGCGATGCATCTTAGTCGCTAAGCAATATTTAATGGCACTAACTGAGATCATTTGTACCATTTATGAAGCTATTCTATAGCTTCATCGACTATATTATTCATCATAAAATAATATTACCTTTGTGAATGAAACTATTTGAGTATATGAATTTACTCTATAGGCATCATTATGGGTTCTATTCCTGGAGCTTTCAAGACTATTGTTTCTGAGATTCGCGATATTTCGAGATGGGAAGCGATTTCTCTTAAAAAAGTTTTGTTCTTTGATTTCTTATATGTTCTTCGTAATAGTTATTATTTCATTTAAATGTCATTCAGCGGATTCAAGATGTGACTAAAAAGTCGATTTAAAAATAGTATTTGTCTATTACGCAAAAAAAAAAAAAAAAAAAAAAAAAAAAAAAAATTGTATACAGTTTTGTGTATAAAAATGTTATAATTTTTTTCATAAGGGGTCAGATATAAATTGAAACAGGATAAAACTTTCATTGAAATCATTAGGAACCCATAATACTATATTTGAATTACGAAACCATAAAACGTTGAACGTTTCTAAAGTGTTCAATTTAGTCAGAAAAGTGTTCACTGTTCTGGAACATTAGAATTTTCTGTTTAAGTTTTAGGTATTTCGTTCGTTGAATTAATCTCGTTGAGAAATATTTAAAAAACAAAGTTAATGATTTTATATATGTATCCATTAATTCATGCAATAAAATAATCAGCTTGAGTTAAGGACCACTTAGGCATGAAATAAATGATAATTACTGAATATTTTCTCTTAATAAGGAGTTGACAATTTATATACAATTTTGAATATTATAAAACCGGGTAAATAAAAACGGTGTTGTAGAAAAAGAAGTTGTGATTTAGAATTTTACCCTGTTGAGCGTAAAAATAATTCTATTTCATATCTCTCATACGGCTCAGAAAACTGAAGAGTACGCGTATAAACTAAATTTAATTCAATTAAAATTGTTTAATCCTAACATAAAACTTAGTAGTACATCTATGTACCAGGAGTTACGACACGGTTATATAAACTACTTATTTAAGTTAAAAAAGATGTTAATTTGGCTTATCTAAAGCATAGTTTGCATAGTTTTAATAATTTTTAAGATTATATTGCCATTTTTAAGAATTTTGTTGTATCTCGAGTTCTTTTTAAACGTTCGTTGTTAGAAGCTAATTAGAAGATACCGGAGGTCATAACAGACACACTATACCCACTTGCGATTAATTTATTCTTAAAGGGGGTTGGAACCCTCTGTACCGGTAATGTTAATTTGACATTTTTCATGTGTCCTTTTTCCTCAGAAAGTATTTGACATAGAAACCTAATATTTTTCAGTGCACTTAGCGGACACTTGTTATACTTCTGACGTTAGCTTTTGATTTGGATTCATTTAGTTTCTTTTTTAAATGAATTTTCGTAAAAGTCCATCAAATTTGTTGAAAATCACAAGTTTTTTTTGCCAAGAAAAACCCAAAACAAAAAATATTTTTAAATTAACAAAAAAATCTCACTTCAATATATACAGATACATAAAAGAAACATGTGGTACAATTTTCAGGAAGACAGTTTCAGCAGTTTCTGAGGAAGAGGTACATGAATAAGGAAAAATATACTTTTGAGAAAAACGCATTTTAAAGAAAACTTTACTAACACTAATAATTACCAATTTTGTTTTCAAAAAATTATTAAAACTGAGGTATTATTACAAATGCGGTATGCTTTTAAAGGGGATAATTTAAATTTTGATAAGCAATAATAAACTCAAAACCGATTATTTATAAATTTTTGGGTACCAACTCCTCTTAAATTTTCGGGTAAATAACACTAAAAATTAAAAAAAAAATGTGCAAAATAGTCTTTCTATAAAACTAAATATCAACGAAACAACCTTTGAAGAAAAACTATTTTCCTTTGAAGAAGAAGAAACAAACTTTGAAGAGAATTTTTTTTCATTTTGAAGTTTTCAAAAAAGACGTTTAATACCAATAAATATTTTTTTATGAATTTGATAAAATAAAACTAAACTTGAAATGAAAGGAATGATACTAGTTCATTCATTATATCTTTTAATCCATTAGTTATCAGAAAATTACTTCCTATAAACTATCAAGAAATTTCCTTCATAAATTTTATTCACTGTGAGATTAAACACAGTGAGTAGAAAGTAGGTTGACCCAAGGAATTTAATTTTACCTTATAGAATAATCCCTCACCCTCCTAAAAAAAAAACCAGAGCATTCCCAATGGGTTGCATTGGGTTTTTAACTTTAACTATTAGTTGTAAGATATAAATTCAAATTAAAAATTGCTTAAATTGGGGTAGGAAAATGTATGTATGTATATATATATATATATATATATATATATATATATATATAAAACATTACGTTGTTCATGAGTAATATATTTAAAAATAAACAAAAAAAACCCCAGATTTTTCCTTATTCCGTTCCTAAGAGGAAATTAGAGAATTTCATATTCAGCTCCAAAGAGGAAATTACAGAATTATTAATACAACTCCTAAGAGAAAATCGATCAGTTCAAAAAAATTTCTGAAATCAAATCACATTAATACAAAAAATATAACAAATTTTACACTAGCCAAAGTTGTATAAGGTTTAAAACGAGTGAGCCGTATGAAATATGTAGTGTGGGTCGTATGTAGAAAAACAATGTTTATTTGTTGTGTTGATAATAATGCCCTACAAACTGTAGAGATACAAAAACTTTTAACCAAGTAATTAAATCTTCTGTTGAATGAACGGCTTTAGATTCCTACAAGATTTCTTAAAAACAAATAATTCAAAATATTTAGGATACCTTACATCTGGAAAAAAGTAGTCAATTTGGTTATAATTTCCTATATTTCCAAAATGTACTTGTTAACACCGATAATACAAGCTTGAAAAAGTTGGCAACACCTGAAAGAATCGAGACATTTTAAGATGTTTGCCAGCGTATTCCAATCATCAGATCGCCGGCACTTTTTTTGGGGGGGAAATTCCCATGCGAGGATATAAAAATTACCATGACGTGGAATTTGAGTGAGTTGTAGTTTTAGAGCCGTGTTTTGGAAGGAGTTCTGCTATAATTCGTCTGAGTTTGAGTTATAGCTGTATCTGAGGTTGTAAGCATTGAAGCTATTCTTAAAGCGAGTTCACTGTTGTTTAGAGAAGTTTGTTAAGCCTTTAGGACGAAGAATAAATCATCAGTTTTTAATGAGCAAAAACTGTGTCATCATTTTCTTTGAGACACTTCGTAACACTACTTAGTAACAATATTTTTGCCTCATCTCCCATATAGTACACATCTACCCAGGGAGGTCCCTAGGAAAGCCCCAGGGACTTCCTAGAGACCTGCCTGGGGACTTCCTAGGGACCTTCCTGGGTGGATGTGTGTTATATGGAAGGTGGCGCATAGGGACACCTTCCTAAGGACCCAGTCAGGTCCCTAGAAAGACTCCAGGGACTCCGAATGTCTTCCTATGGACCTGCCTGGGGACTTCCTAGGGACCTCTCTGGGTGGATGTGTGCTATATGGGAGGTGACTCATATGAACGCCTTCCTAGGGACCCAGATAGGTCCCTAGGAAAGCCCCAGAAACTCCGAAATGTCTTCCTAGGGACGTACCTGGGAGGATGTGTGCTATATGGGCTGGTATATCAAATCCGCCATTCAGACTTTTGAAATTCACTATTCAATATTGTTCAAGAAGGTAAAATGGTAAATCAAAGTAAATGAGAATATTCAAAATATTGAATGCTTCATATTATTTTAACATTAGACTGGGCCAAAGTGGGGGTTAAAGTGTTCTCCAGTTACTTCTATTTGAACTACTTCATGGGAAAAATAAATAAGAAATGTATTCCAAAGAGAATCCTCACAAGAGGCAAATGAGAATAGACAGTTCGGGTTTGGTGTTTTGTATAAGGAGAAAATCCATCCATTTTGGTCGAACAAAGCATTTACTTTCACAGCTCTTAAACCATGGCTGTCGAAACAAAACATTGGAAGCAGAATACGTAGATTTCCCTCAGGAGAGTTTTTTTTTAGTTAGGTTACAGAATGTAGATAAAACCGAGACATACCAGAGTATTCTATTATTTGCTAACGCTGAGTGATTTTACTGTTTTAGGAACTTCCGCGTTATTGCAGTGTCCTTGTTTTTTATCATGAAAACTTTGAAAAGAATCTTAGTTTGGTTAGTTTGCCAAATAAAAAGGGCTTTATTGGTAGTAAATATAAGAATACGATAATATCTTACATATAAACTTTAGCAATAAAAATTGAATTTGTAGATATTGCGTTATGCTTGAAAATATTATAGTTTTGTAAATCTTTAAAATAATTTTAAACCCATTTCACTAAAATATAATTCAAATATGATGAATGGATTGAATTCAAGTGTGCTGAATGGATTGAATTCAAATGTGCTAAATGAAATTTTTTTTCCAGAAATATATTATATGATCCTATAATAACTAAAAAATTTCGTAGTATTTGTCCTATTTTTTAAAACTATAATAATTTCAGGCATAACGTAATTGTATTCAAAATCAACTCAGCATCTAATTATTAAGGTAACCGCCAAACAGATACTCTCTCCCACTTTTGAAGTTATTATGTATTATCAACTTTAAAATTTGATGGTTGCGATTAAACTCATAACATTCTGCTACAATTTGTCTGAGTTGAGTTGAGACAATATAGATGTAAATCTCAACTTCCAGTTTATATATTCAACAAGAATTTATGTTGTTTCGTAAATGAGGGAGACATTTTTCGATGATACTATCTCACCCCATGAGTAGGATGACTTAGTACCAACTCTGTTTTCTCCCTTAATACTCTTGGCATGTTATTGGTAAGCATTTTAACTTCTTGATATTGCTTTATACATATTTCGTTTGTCTGAAATTGCGAAAAAATCCTTAGCTCCAAAAACTAAAATCTATAGCATATCTATAGCCCCAGGTAGCACAACGGTATTGGCAAATGTCTGAAGCAAGAGTTCTGGGAAGATTGGTCAGTCCATGCCGAATTCTTGAACATCGCTCGGAAATACACGATTTTTTTTTCAAAATAAACATGTTAAAATAATTACAATACATGTTTTTTGATCCTCCGCCCTTTCTTACAACATTATATTTCAATTTTAAAACTCTGCTTCAACGTTTCAAAACTTCTAGTGTATTTTACAGAGCATTGGGTGAGATTGGCCAAGATCTGGAGCAAAGGCCAGTCTACAGTGGTCTACATCAGGATTGACCAGGGTCGAGCCAATATTGGCTATTGCATTTGTGCAACTGGGGCTTCACGTAGAGATAGCCAGTTTATTTCGACCATCAAAAGCACTTTTACAAGATTTGATCCGTATAAATAAAATTAAAAAAATAAAAGTTAAACTAAGTCACCCTTTAAAATATAAGATTTTATTGCTTACATCATACCTTGTAAACTAACTAATATATAAATAAACGTTGATTGCTATGCAACTTCTTCAATAATAAAGCAATCGAAAACAAAACTTACCTTGTATTCATGAACAGATTTAATAGATGATCCAGGCGAGGATTACTTCAAACTAGTTAAAAAAACACAAACTCACAAAACCCCGAATAATACAGTGTAGGTTTCATAGTAGCCATGTGGGCACTGTTGAAATAAGATCATTAAAAACATTTAAAAGCTATACAATTTTTTATTAACTTGATGATTGGTATTAAAAACCGTCAGGTAGCTCATAAAAAGGATGGGGAGTACCTTTAAAAGGAAAGGGATGCTCAAAAAAAACAAGGGGGGGGGGGGGAAGGGAAAAATAAGGACATCGCAAAAAGTTCTCCCGATTAGGCCCTTCAACAGCAGTTTGTTGGCATTATCGGAATATTACAATTTATAATTAAGAATCCTTACATGAATATTGTGTACTTATTTATACTTATACTTCTTAATATTATACGTTATTTAGTACATTCTCCCAGGGCCGTAGACAGGGGGACCCCGGAACAACCCCCTCCCCCCCCCCGAAATTTTGTGAAATCTTGTTTTACCACTTCACCTTCTTTTTATTTTTGTGCAAATTATTTGTATTTAATCAAATCTTCGACCATAACCCCCCCCCCCCCATCTCGAAAAAATATCCTGGTTACGGGCTTGCATTCTGAAGTTTATGTTTAGTGAAGTAGGTTTAAAATTTGTTTTCAAAAGATATGAATTAAGTAGGAAAATAATTGAATACTATTTTGTTAGAACGTATTGTAAGTAGATTTGCCCGTTAGTAATATTTCCAAATGTTCTAAGCGGGTTTTTAAAATTATATATATATATATATATATATATATATATATATATATATATATATATATATATATATATATATATATATATATATATATATATATATATATATATATATATATATATATATATATATATATATATATATATAAAAGATTTCAATTACGTATAAGAGACTAAACAGAGGATGGAGGTTTTTTTTTACAATTTTTAATCAAAATAGTTTTAGTCTCTTTTTGAATAGATTTTTAAAATTAAAATATATTCCCTGGATGTGTAAAAATATATAGATATATAGAATAATAAACAGCTAAATAATTTCGAACTCACTTTGTTTGATAAAGATAGGACTTCGGAATAAATTTACATTGGATTTCAAGAAAATAAGTATCTTGTAAAAGTATTAAGACTGAATACAAATCAACTATTTAAAGAAATTCATATTTTTTTCAACATTTTAAGTCAGAAGAATATTAATTGATGTTTTTTTGTAGTCTAAAAAACTTTTTTGAATAAATATATTCTATTTTTCTTGTACTTTTTTCTAAATTATCTTCCGGTAAAGGAATATATAATTTAGAATGTTCATAATAATATATATGGTCAAGTTTTTTAATTTTCTCTTTCAAAACATGTTTATAAAATGATTTTCTCATTCTTACTTTTACATTAAAGGACTTCATATGTTAGTCGTAGTAATTGGCATACTGGGGACATAAAATGGGCTCGGTGATTTTAGATTTAAGCAAGCCCAAATTTTCAATATCCATAAGCAAATTTTAATAATTATTGCTAATAATGAAAGAATTCCAATTATTAATTAATTAATTTAAATATTGAAACAATTTGTATAATTAATATATTTTAGTATTTATATTTTATTATTAATTTCCAGAATTAAATAGTTTTACTTATTAATCAATTTAAGAGGTGAATTGTTTTAGTAATTAGTTTAATTAATCCAATATTTATTCAAGTTGGTCTCCATAAACCATTGATAGTTTCAACCTTAAAACTTATAAAATACGATAATTGATAATATATAAATCTTAGTCCATCCAGGGCCTGATTTTGAACAGAGAAACTGGGGCACGTACCAGGGCCACCGAATTTCGGGACTCCCCAAATGATTCAGGTCCGGGAACCGAAATTTTTGGAAATTCGAAAAAAATAAAAGAAGTTTATTTAGAGCTTTTTTTTTTTTTTTTTTTTTTTTTTTTTGTAATGGAAAGACTTGTTGAATCGTCCGCAAGCATGTTCAACATACACATTAAACAACTACTATATATTTTATTTGAATGCATTTAACTGTTTTTTATGAATTAAAGTATTTTTATAAGATCGTAGAGGGAGATTCCCACTTAACTAAAATGTCTATAAATAATTTTTGCAATTTGACAGCTTTTAAAACTGTATGCGTGTTTTTTTTTTTTTTTTTTTTTTTTTTTTTTTTTATAGAATATCCATTTTACTGTAATAAATGTCCTTTCCTGTGCAATTTATTTGATGCAATTTTTACTTATCTAAATTATTGTTCAAACAATATTTATTTTTTATAGTTAGTATTGGCTCTTTTATTGGTATAATGTTCCTACGAAAGTCTTTTATCACGAGAAGGGGGTTGCTCATTTAGGATTTATGCCCTGGGGCCCCTGCATTTATAAGTCGGGCCCTGAGTACATTTATTTTCTAAGTGCAACATAATCTATAAAATTAAAGCAATGTGAAATGTTAAATAATTGTGTGGAAGTGAATGGGATTGAAATGTATAGTGCCTTTTAATAGCGTTAAGAAAAGAAACTGCTTATATTAAAAAAAAAAAAAAATGAAAAAAAAAAAAAAAAATCATATTGTACCAGCCCATTTTTTACAAACACTGACCGGCCTGGACTTGCACGGGGCAACCCTATGGCCAGTACACCCATGGCCGTAGTCCTTTAAACGTTTAAGTCAAATGATAATATTTGGGTATATAATGACAACGTAATTCGAATTGCATTTTAATTCATCGTTAAGTTATAATTAATTGTTAAGTTCAGAGAATAAAAATTCATACGTCACAATAGAAACATATTAGAGTATTCCAATTCTTAAAAATACCATCATTTTACTTTAACTTTTAAACGTTGCATTATTTTTTTAATTATGCATTAGTTGAGAAGTTTGCCTTCAATGATTAGTTTATATTGAGCTAGTCAGGAAAACTATTTTACTGTAAGTAGGGGAAAGTACCCCAAAACGGGATAGCTTATCTATTCTTCGCTTTATTTCTTGTTGTGTACAAGGTACATTCCAAAGCTAGACGTCATTTAAAAGTATACCTTTTCAACTACTTAAAATAAGACCTTTTCACATTTGTTCAATAATATTTATGTGAAAATACTGGTTTCACAAAGTCTTACACGATCCCGTTTAACCCTACCAAGGGTGGGTAAAAAGGGATAGGGATTTTTATGTTATTAGGTTTTTGCTGATTTTACTTTTGATTTAGTTTTTAGAACAAAAATAGGCTACGTTTTTATAGGAAGAAACTTTTTAATTGTAAATTTGAAAAATTACATAACACAGAAATCGCATAAAAATGTGTCGTCTTCTTCTGCTCTGGAACAGGCTTCGTGGGCCCATCCCTGGCAGCTCGAGCATTGTATCCAGCCTTCTCCAGATTTCGATTCAAGATACAGAGCGTTGCAGAAAATACATGCTTCATCTTTTTCAGCTTCATCTTCTGAAGACGACGACGTCCAACCTTGGCTAACTGATGATTTTTTTTTTTTAGGTTTTCTTATGTTAGGTTCTTTTTCTTCGATTTTTGAAAAAAATTTCAGATTCAGAGTAAAATTTTTTAACTTTATCTGCCTGTTTCGCATTTCCACTTGGTTTTCTTTAACGACTCGTTTGTTTTCTCTTCGGAACATTCAAGAGACTGGTTTTGGCAGCCCTTTTTTTTCAGCTTTTGAGTTCTTTCTCGTTCTTTTTTTTTTCACGCTCTTCTTCTTCCAACTCAAGTTTATATGGACTTCCTGTTATAATTGCTGTTTAGTTGTGATTAGCTTATGTTTTTATAATATTATAGTGCGCACAACGTGTGGTTTTCTGGTTTATCTTTGTATACGCCGCCCCCATAAAAAAGATTTTTAAAAAAAACTCAACTTTTTTGAATTTAAAACTTAAATTTTTGGTCAAAATATTTTTCTGACTTACAGTTTTAACCTATAACTAAATTTTGTACATAAATCAGGCCAATTATTTGTACCCCAAAAGTAAAGTAAATTATTTTATTTCGAAAATATAATTATTTAAAATTAAAATAAATTGTTGTAATTGATTATACATATTTTAATTCATTACTTATTTCAATTTAAATAACTTAAACACATTGCCAAAACATCAATGGAAATGGTCGGGTAAAACGGGAAACATCAAAAATGTATCCCGTTTTGGGCACCCCAAGTGTCCCGTTTTGCCCGACCGTGATGCTTTTGACAACATAAATGGCTGACCCCTGAACCGTCACTCACTAGCAATATTTAAATACATGAAATTGTTGTTAAATGAGCTATGAACAAAACACAGTACTTACCGGAATTGTTCCGAAGGACGGAGAAGCACAAGGATAGTTGTTCTGCAGTC
Source organism: Linyphia triangularis (assembly GCA_963978545.1). Taxonomy (NCBI): domain Eukaryota; kingdom Metazoa; phylum Arthropoda; class Arachnida; order Araneae; family Linyphiidae; genus Linyphia; species Linyphia triangularis. The sequence goes on from OZ021733.1 coordinate 29,274,835, forward strand.
GAAAAAAATACAAAGTAAGTAAAAATCTCACTTGAAAACTTTGAAAAAATATTTCTTTGCCAAACAAGTGGCTAGAGTTGAGAGATCAACTGATAATGCTGTCATGGCGGTCAGGAACCAGTTTAGCCTTTCTCCCGCGAAATAGCACTACCAGTCAAGATCCGAGGCTCAATATCCCGTTTTGCCCACCTATCCCGTTTTGGGGAACTCTCCCCTACTTAACGTAGCTTGTATATTGCTGGTCATTTAGGTTAAAATGGTCAGAAGATAAAGAAATCAAACAGAGAATCTCCGTTTTCAATGTAAAATGAATGAAGATCTGTTAGTTTGATTAAAAAAAACCTTACAAATTTACTGTAATGATAGCAATGGTTTAACTGAGCCAAGGTGTTACAGTGCAGATTTGATGTAATTTTCCTTCACCTGTTTAGAACCATTTAGAGCTTGTAGTACAAATTCCGCAATGTCTCCACAGAGACAAAATGTTTTGATATCGTTTTGTATTCATAAAAGGGACTAAGGTACTTTTATATTGGTTAGGGTAACTAGGCCATGTTTATACAACGAGGTTAAGCATTTCCGACCTTAATACCTATTTCCCTAAACTTTTATACTAAGTCAAACTATATCTTTTTACTATACTGTAAGACTTAGTAACATAAGCTTAAATTGATGGTATTAAATTTACTAGTTTTTATTTTGATGTTGACAATTATTAGTAATATATAATAAATTACCCCCCCCCCCCTTAAAACTTGGGTCACTGGATCCTCTGGTACTGCATTTCACATTAGCTTGAACAGTTTTAAATGGGGTGTTCACGCTTGATCAAATACCTTCATGATTTTATAAAAAAATCATCAGTATTTATTTAAATGTAGTAATGTTAAAGCAAGAATAAATACAAGAGAACCACTCGCTGAGACAAAAAAAAAAAAAAAAAAAAAAAAAAAAAAAACTTAATGATAATTTTGAAAATAACTTGAGAAAATTGAAGAATTTTGTTATTTAAATGTTCTAATAGATTAGAAAAATAAGTCGCAAAATAAAGAAGTAAATAAGCTTTGATAAAATTAACAAAATAAAGAGTTAAAACTTAAAATATTGAAGCCTATACTTTTTTTTTTTCAAACATCCTACACATGTTTTAATGCTTTAATATGAAAAAACTTTTTTAGAAATCATTTTTTTGGTTCTTCAATTGCACCAAAGAAATCCTCTCAGTCATTCTTCACAATATCAGCTTGATGTGGTCCCTTCCAAGTTTTCTGCATAGCTGATATTTCTACATCATGGTCTAAGAGGCTTAAAACTTTTACAGGGAAATATTCATCTTCAAACTTAATAACTACATACTACTACATACCAGTCCCAGTTACTCCGAATATATGAATCAGTTACCCCATAAAAGTAAAAGCTTTAGGGAGTAACTGGACCATCTCTCCTAATCTCAAAGCTTACAGAATACACGTGCAAAACAAAATAAAATATTATTAATTATGTCTTGTTTAGCAGTACTAAAGTAACAAACATGCAAACATGACAACAACAAAAATTACATTGAGACTAAAAAAAAAAAAAAAAAAAAAACAGCACAATTTTGTTACCTTCTTCTAACAGCAACCAAAGGCTCAAACGTGATAGGAATTGAGACAGATAGAACATTCCTACACTACTTCCCTACTTCGAACGGTTAAACACGGAAATACTCTTAGTTTTGAAAAGTAAAGATGTCCCATTTATTCCCTGGGTCCAGTTTCCACAACTGACCTTACTAGCAACATCACTAAACTGACCTCGCATGCCAAAAGTGCCGGGTTCGAATCCTGAGTTAGGCATGGATGTTTGTTGTGGTTCGGAATCCACGTTCAGAAGTAGGTACCGGCCTGATTAACTGCTATTATACACAAAATTAGGTCGTTGAGCGTGCAAACAAACCAAACCAACATCACTAAACACCACTTGATATTTATTTCGACATTTTCGATGCAAAACAAATTTTGGACTTTTAGAAAAATTAAATAGTAAAAAAAAAAAAAAAAGATAGTTCTCGTGTCTTATAAAGAAAAAAAAAAGACATTAAAGGGTTAATAATACAAACTTTTGACAAACATAAGTAGGTGACGGTATTATATATCAGAATGAAATAAGTAGCTGAATATTATAAGAACCATAGAACCATGTTCATTTATAATATTTACGACCAAGACTACTTTCTACAATAAATTAAAAGCTGTGTCATTAAAAGATTAATGACACTGCATTGAAATAGCTTCATTGGCTTTCAAATTACGATGCTACGAGGAAAATAGTGGTTCAATAAATAAAATCATAAAATCAACAATCATTCAGATCAAACACAGAAACTTATGGTGACAGAAGTGTCACCATAAACACAGTATGGTGACAGAAGCTGAAATGAGAATTGAAATGACACAAGTTTTAAGTTAAAAAATTACTGTTGGGCTTATAAATCATTAGCAGAAATAAGTATGTCTGGAGGGTACAAAGAAAAAGTGTCCACCAAAAATGTGAAAAAATTACCACCAAGACTACTTTCTACAATAAATTAAAAGCTGTCTCATTAAAAGATTAATGACACTGCATTGAAATCACTTCATTGGCTTTAAAATTACGATGCTACGAGGAAAATAGTGGTACAATAAATAAAATCATAAAATCAGCAATCATTCAGATCAAACACAGAAACTTATGGTGACAGAAGTGTCACCATAAATACAGTATGGTGACAGAAGCTGAAATGAGAATTCAAATGACACAAGTTTTAAGCTAAAAAATTACTGTTGGGCTTATAAATCATTAGCAGAAATAAGTATGTCTGGAGGGTACAAAGAAAAAGTGTCCACCAAAAATGTGAAAAAATTACCACCAAGACTACTTTCTACAATAAATTAAAAGCTGTCTCATTAAAAGATTAATGACACTGCATTGAAATCACTTCATTGGCTTTCAAATTACGATGCTACGAGGAAAATAGTGGTACAATAAATAAAATCATAAAATCAGCAATCATTCAGATCAAACACAGAAACTTATGGTGACAGAAGTGTCACCATAAATACAGTATGGTGACAGAAGCTGAAATGAGAATTGAAATGACACAAGTTTTAAGCTAAAAAATTACTGTTGGGCTTATAAATCATTAGCAGAAATAAGTATGTCTGGAGGGTACAAAGAAAAAGTGTCCACCAAAAATGTGAAAAAATTACCACCAAGACTACTTTCTACAATAAATTAAAAGCTGTCTCATTAAAAGATTAATGACACTGCATTGAAATCACTTCATTGGCTTTCAAATTACGATGCTACGAGGAAAATAGTGGTACAATAAATAAAATCATAAAATCAGCAATCATTCAGATCAAACACAGAAACTTATGGTGACAGAAGTGTCACCATAAATACAGTATGGTGACAGAAGCTGAAATGAGAATTGAAATGACACAAGTTTTAAGCTTAAAAATTACTGTTGGGCTTATAAATCATCAGCAGAAATAAGTATGTCTGGAGGGTGCAAAGAAAAAGTATAGGTAAGTATAGGTCTAAATGAAGGCAGATTTTTCAGAATTTAAAAGAGGTAAAATTCTTCCATTTTCATCTTCATTTGTATCAAACCCTTTGGGTGAGTTGCAATGTGTTTTTGTAGCTTTTTTTAGCAGAACGTTTGAGTTGCTGAAAATAAAAGTGACGCAAGTTATAAATTTGAATTTTTCAAATTTTGGTAAAATAGACCTTAGCAGGACTTGAGCAGCAGTGTTATAAATCTCTAGAACAAAGGCATTGAAACTTCCAAAGGTCGGGGTCCTCCATTTTCGAAAATTCATCACCTGCGACACCCTTTTTTTATATTACACCCCTTCCTACATCGTTAAACAAGTGTTCTGAATTGATTTCAATGATACTTATGATTAATCATACAAAAACTTAATTGAATTGTAATTTAAAAATTACTACGAGAATAATTAAATTAATAAAAATGAGGAACTTTCACGTTTTTTGTTTTATTTTTAAATAAAGTAGAGAAAAAATCATGAAAAACAATCCATTCTTTCAAAAATTTGAGCTGGCATAGACAGTTAAAAAAAATATTTAGTTTTTCACTTTGCGATTTGGTGGGAAAAAGCTACTTTAGAGTGTGATGTCAACCCGCTGATGATGAACCAGTCTAAAACTGGTTTTAGACCAGGTTCCTCCTCTGATTTTCGACGGAATCTATGCGTAAGAACATCGCTGTTTTTTATGCGTTTTTGGTCACGTGACCTTTGCTTTGATTTCAAACTCGATTTTTGTTTAATTGAAAGCATAAATATAAAAAATAATTGCACTGCTCAAATATATTCGGTGGATAACACTAGAAAATACAAAAAATATTCATTTTCCTCACTTGTGCAAGTTTCTCATTACCAATTTCACCTCAAGTTTTTAAAAATAAAGTACTCTTATTTCATTGTTTCGGAGCGTGTACAATTCAATAATAATTTTTAAATTTCTTTTTAGTTTATAAGTTTCAAAAAATGTGAATAAACAATTAAGTATTGAAACTACTATGTCTCCGAAAAGGACAGCTCCATGTAGCTGCTTATTAATTTTTAAATGTTTTTTTATATCCCATATGTTGATATTTCTTATGACTTTCATTTTCATACGAAAACCTCACCTATTTAAAAACTATTTTCAATACACAAAATATAGGTTCATGACACACCAATTGTTGGCGATCCACAGTTTGGGAAACACTTTATAGAATGTGTAAAGTGGTAATTTTTTGTCATTCATTGATAAATGCAAGAGAGCTAATTTTTAAACTATTTTGTTTCTTAACACCTGTAAAATGTGGCTTACACCATTTTTTCATTTAACACCTCAGATAAAACTTGAGATTTTGATCAAAATGACTTCCACAAACGTATTTATAATGACTTTTCTTTTGTTTCATTCCCGTTACTATTTTTACATTAAAATGCATTGGGACAAAACCATCGGTAAGTGTTTTTTAGTTTGTGATAATGGAAGAGCTGTTCGATTAGTTCACTAAATTTTTCTAGAAAATACGAATTGTTTTCTTAATAGCAGGAAATAAATAAACGATTGCATATAATATTAAGAGGAGTTGGTACTTAATACACAGGTAATTTTAATTTGGCATATTTCACGTACCTTTTTTCTCAGAAAGCAATTGACATAAAAGCCAATTTTTTTTCAGTGTATTTATCAGTCACGTGTTATTCTACTGAAGTTAGCTTTTGATTGTAATTTATTTACTTTTTTTTAAAATGAAATTTAGTGAAAGTGACTCAAATTTGTTTAAAAATCACAAGTTATTTTTTGACAAAATAAGTCAAAACAAAAAATATTTTTTCAATGATAACAAAATCTCACTTTAGTATATACAGACATATGAAAGGAATACATGGTAATAATTTTAGGGGGTTAGTTCGTGCAGTTTCTTGGAGAAAAAGGTACATGAATAATGAAAAATATAGTTTTGAGAAAGACGTATTTTAAAGAAAACTTTACTTACACTAATAGTTACTAATTTTGTCTTCAAAAAGTGCTTCAAAATACTTCTAGTTGAGGTTATTACAAAAGAGGTATCATTTAAACTCATAATCTATTATTTATAAATTTTTGGAAACCAACACCCCTTAATGCAAATAAAATAATTTAGTGTTTTACAAAGAAGTGCATTGGGAAGTCTATGACTTATTTGAATTAGAATCTAACAGTAACTTATGATTCATCGCCTTTAAAACAGTCGTTTAATTACATTTAAAGACATGAATTTTATGTTTATAGAATTGAAGGGCTACGGAAAAGGACAATCAGAGTAAAATTTCTTCGAAATCGAGTTTTTTCCGCTATCTGCAAGGTTAAAGTAGATAGTTAAACCACGCCGAGTCCTCTGCCAAACAAATATCATGAAATGTCAGATTCTTAGCAACCATTTACCTAAACCCTGATACAAGCTTTGAGACTTGAAACTTAAAATCAGCTCTTCTGTATAATTGAGGTTGGTTGTATTCAGATTATCTGGCGCCGTCAGCAACACGAGGGCTATAATGCGCCGAACATTTCGTCATTTAACAAACCAACATACATTTACAAACACCCATGCCTACACGGGACTCGAACCCGCAACCTCGGGGTCTAGAAGCCAGCACGCTAACCACTATACCGTTTGGTCGGCCTGTATAATTGAGGAAAACGGACTCTGATAGATCTTCGATGTAATTCTTCAATTGAAGATTAAATCAAGGGGAAAAAAATAATTAATAGTTTGAAAAACTAAAAAATAAGCTTTAATAGAAAACCAAACTAAAAAGTAGAAAATAATTTTAAATAAGTTTGAAATAAGAATAGAGTGATTAACAAGAAATATTTATTTTATCGTAAAAAAGCGTGAGGTGCTTTTTAAGATATTTTCATAATGGCTCTACTTTTACCAATATCTGTCATTAAATATTTACAACAATTGACATCAAGCATCCCACGCTTTTTTACGATAAAATAAATATTTCTTGCTAATCACTCTATTTATACTTCAAACTTATTTAAAATTATTTTCTACTTTTTAGTTCACTTTTCTATTGAAGCGTGTTTTTTAGTTTTTTAAATATTAATTATTTTTTCTGTACACTATACATTTTTTTTAGTTAATTTTTTTAGCTAAGTGTACAAAACTCTCCAGTTGTTCCTGCTAATAGTCACATGCTTGTCTCAAATTTAAGTCACGTTTATGCCTTAGTACACGCCGTATTACTTGGCACAAAACACTACAGTGTCTCTGAATATGAAAAATCCCTAATCCTGAAGATCCTGGTAAGGATAATGCGACTAAAAAAACACGCTTTGTATAACCGTCGTGCCCACGACAAATCTTTCAAATGTCTGCCTTATCAATTGTCGATGATAGGTACTGTGATTACTGGGATTGTAACGGGTAACGGCACACCAGGGTTAGATTCTGGAAAAGTTTGGTTGGTTGAAATTTAACTGCGCAAGGGCAACACGAGCTAATCCTTGTGATAAAGCGACAAACTTATTGAATTACTGTATAGTCATCGGACTTTAACAAGTGTGCAAAGTTTGAATCAAATCTGATCGCTCAAAGTAGGGCAAAATCGAGCCCAAAAGAGTCGGTTACAAGCAAACATACAGGTGAAACTAATAAAAGCGTGTTAAAAAAGAAAATCATTGGGAATTTAACAACAGAAAAGACTTTACCGGTTGTCATTAAAAATTTCCACGTTATCTGAAGCCATTGATCTTAGTTATAGCAATTAAAGCAAACATTTTGAATAAAATTAATTAAACAGTTTACACGATTCACTATTTTGCTTACAAGTAAAGAGATTTTTATGCTTTTTTAGGCATACAAGTCAAAATATGATTTTTTTTTAATAAAAATATCTTTTTAAAAGTTTAAGGTTAAAACTTATAATTTTAATGAGTTTGAGTAATTGGAAACCAAAAAATACGTTTCATTCTACAGATATGGTTTCAAGACAAACTAAGAAAATCGAAGTTGTGTAGGATTACAATTTACGAAGTTTCGTTTCCTTCGGAGTATTATTATCAAAAAATAAATCTTCAAGACATCATAAAGAAGTATTTGAAAACCATTGTTTGCTTCAATTTATTTTATGATATTAAAAAAAAAATGTTTTACAGACAAAAAAATACGGAAAATCATTAAAACAACATTAATTGAAATAATCTTAACCTATATCTCAAACAAGAAGTTGAATTTTTTCAAACTATTGAAAATTATTTCAATAAACGGTCATAGTTAAAAAACAAGAAACAAATACTCTATATTATACTTTAGGAATTAGATTCATTTCATTTTATAGATATTTATCAAAACGTTTTTAAATAATCAAAATGTAATAAAGTACTTTTGATGCGTAAAAACAAGCCGCATTAAAACAAAATGGAAATTTCAATTTGCTATATTTCTTTATTTTAATGTTTAATTAGAAAACCACTGTTAAAATTATTTTTAGAAATTCCACGAAAATATTTTTAAAATAAATGTAAAATCTAATATCTCTAATAAATTTAAATTTCTTTATTTCTTTATTTGAATGTTTAATTAGAAAACCACTTTAAAAATTATTTTTAGAAATTCCACGAAAATATTTATATATAAATGTAAAATCTGAAAATTCAGGGAATTGATTTTGCATTAGAAATACTTTTTGTACTTTTTTCAACTTTAGAGAAGGAATGACAAAAAAAGTATTAAAATCTTCTGAATCACTTCTCAATGTTCCCTATTAAAATGCTTAGTTTTTTTGTTTTTTTTTACCATACGTGAAAAACCTCTGTTAATATGATAAAATTGAATTAATTTTTTTATCAAATTTTTTTTTTTTATTTGAAGAAAAGTACATAAAAACTGTTTTAAATAATTATTTCTAGTTTAGTTGTAAATTTTTAGTGTATTTTAAAATTATATTTTTAAAAGTTATACTTAAAAGTATAAACGTAAAATGTTAAATAGTTAACGTAAAATGTTAAAATGTAAAATTGGTTGGTTGTTTTCAGATTATCTGGCGCCCTCAGCAGTCAGCAACACGAGGGCTATAATGAGCCGAAACATTCATCATTAGAAAAGCCAACATACATTTACAAACACCCATGCCAACACGGGACTCGAACCCGCAACCTCGCGGTCTAGAAGCTAGCATGCTAACCACTATACCGTTTGGTCGGCGTGTTAAATATTTGAATTTATATCTTTACTGTGATTTTTGTTTATAAAAAGCTACGAGCTGATAATTCCAAATAAACCTGAGAAATAAAGATGTTTTATTTGAAACGCCAAAAGTAAAAAAGTCCAATTGAAAAACGTATTGAGATGTTCCCTTTTTATATTTAATGATTCATTTTCTAATTTCACTTTGGTTAGCTAAAAATTAAAATAGCGTAATATAATGTATTATTGTGTGTGTGTGTGTTTTTTCCTTCTTTTTTTTCCTTCTTTTTTTTCTTTCTTTCTTAAAAAACCCTTTTGATTGAAATAGAAAATTCTATGTGCATCAATTTTCTAAAGAATTTAATTTATGGAAGCAGAAATCGAATAAATTACACTTTTATATCAACAACATATGTTTTAAAGTAGACACGAATAGTTTTGAAGAATAGTTATGTTTCAAATGAAAGCAATTCCCAATCGTAAATTAAATTTACCATTTTTAGAACGAAATTCTAATATTGAGAGATAATGAACATATAAACTGACATAAATTAGCATTGAAAAGTCTTAGGAAAATCTTTTTTTATCATCAACAATTAATTTATATTTTCGTAGACCATATTTCTGGTTTTATATGCGATATATTTTTGATTGATTCTAGTTAAAATTCCTATCAAAGTTAAATAACATTCAAGGCATTTTACACCAGAACAACTGACCCTTCTGATAGTTGTGGGGTTAGCGTTCTGGCCTAAAATACCTAAGATGCCGGTATTGAATCCTGAATTAGTCATAGATGTCTACTGTAGTTTAGAATCCACGTTAAGCTATATACCCCACCCTTCTTAGAACATACTATACAAAAAAAAAATTAAAAAAAAATAATAAAAAATAGTCCGTTGAGTGCACAAACTAACCAGAACACACTTAGCCATAGTTTTTACATGTTTGCAAATGCATTAACATGTGCGCAATTATAGTTCTCTGAATACTTGCGCAAGTCAAGGCGTTCCATAAATCATGGCAAGCCTGAAGACCACAGAGTGAATTCAGATTCATAAAAATAACTTACCATCAATCGAATCTCGTTTTAGGATAGCTATTTTAATCATGAATGTTCAAAATTTCAAACTTATGACATGGTCTATTCGCATTTTATGACTATAAAGAGTTTTATTTATTTCCGAGTTTAAACCATAATGAATCACATTTATCGATTATCTGAATAGAAATGTTATCTTGATTGCATTCTGTTTGCTGCCATTATTTTTATTTAAGAAAACCAATACCTGCCAAATTTTACATTTATCCAATCTCTCAGAATACTACCTTATTAATATGATCGATTCCTTTTAAAATCGGATAACGAAACTGTATTCAAAATATCATCAATCTTAAACCAGTTTCGTAAACTAGAGGAATGTATTGCAAACTACGAAATTTAATTTCGAAAAATGGTTTTTGGGCTTCATTTTAATTTATTTCTCTGGATGTTTGCTAAAAGATTGTGTATGTCAGTGGAATATAAAAAATTAACTTCAGTTAAGGTTTTGAATGAAGATATATATTATGAATCTGTAGAATAAGAATACCACTAGCATATTCCTCTTTACTTTTTGAGGTTTATTATTCATAAAGTTACCAACATATTATTATTTTAGTAAAAACATATGACCTAGTTTTTTTGCTTACTTTTGTTTTTTTGCTAAAGTTATCAATATAGGATTATTATAGTAAACACATACAGTGGGTAAAAAAAGTTTCCGTACGGAAGCCAAAGTTACAAATAAATTAGCATAATTTCTAATTCTTTGCTTCATATCTTCAGTAACTATTGAAATGTGTTTAATTTGATTCTTTAAAATAAGTTTATAATCCCCCAAAAAACACTTTTGAAAAGTAGAAGAACCACCAACCTCAAAAATACAAAAAACTTTCTTGCAATAAAAAAACAATAAACATGATGAAAATTTTCAACCACAAATACAGTGATATAAAAAATGGCCAACCTCTGATTACAACTCTAGGTTGTGACTCGCTTAAGAATGTATGCTTACTTAGTTTATTTTTAAAATTTAAGTTCCGCTCCCATAAAAATTTACGCTGCTTGAGGTTGGCGCCCGTCATAGGAATATTAACAATGCTTGCGTTTAAACTAATTTATGGCATATTGAACGAATATTCGAGTTTATGATTTCATTTGGATAGGTATCAAATACAAAGTGGTGTAAATCTTCATGTTCATGTAACTTTCAAAATAGTATAGAGAAACTGTGCTCAAACGCTTGCATTTGAATCTTTATTAAGAATTTTTTAAGTTGGAAACTGAAGTGTTTGTGGTAAGCTTTTGTTTGGTTGATACATACATTTTGGAAAGTTTTTATTGTGTGGGGGGTTTTAAAGGTTAGTAATTAAGACGGGCGCCAACCTCAAGTAGCGTAAATTTTTATGGGAGCGGAACTTAAATTTTAAAAATAAACTAAGTAAGCATACATTCTTAAGCGAGTCACAACCTAGAGTTGTAATCAGAGGTTGGCCATTTTTTATATCACTGTATTTGTAGTTGAAAATTTTCATCATGTTTATTGTTTTTTTATTGCAAGAAAGTTTTTTGTATTTTTGAGGTTGGTGGTTCTTCTACTTTTCAAAAGTGTTTTTGGGGGATATCAGAACTTTTTTTAAACAATTTTTTGAATTTGTCCGTTTAATCGTTTTTCTATTTATCACCTATGGTACACCTGGTACCAGGTTGGTTGGTTGTTTTCAGATTATCTTTCGCCGTCAGCAACACGAGGGCTATAATGCGCCGAAACATTCGTCATTAGACAAGCCAGCATACATTTACAAACACCCATGCCTAACACGCGACTCGGAACCCGCAACCTCGCGGTCTAGAAGCTAGCACGCTAACCACTATACCGTTTGTTCGGCCTTACCTGGTACCAGGAATATTCAAAATTCTTCAAACTGAGTTCGACGATACCTTACATGCAAATAATTATCTTTAAAATTGATAAACCGGAAGTGGTACCAATAGCATACCTGCTGGTACTTTAAACATTCATAATTCATCAAAACAAAAGTCCAATATGCCATATTTATATTGGAAATTGATAAATCGAAAATGGTACTACCTATGCTATACCTGGTACCTTAAACATTCATAATTTTTCAAGAGAAGCCCAACGACACCCAACATGCCATATTTATCTTCAAAATTGATAAACCAGAAGTAGTACCACCTATGGTACATCTGGTACCATGAATATTCATAATTCGTCAAGTTGAGTTCAATGATATCTTAATGCCAAAATCTACTTGAAAATTTACAAATTGGTTGAATGCGGATGGCAGTAATCATCAAAATCGACCACGAACGAGTAATAGAAACTTGTGTACAGCAACTTAACCCCCAAAACTTAAAGAAATAAGTTGCCATCGACAAAGAGCCTGTCTGCCAAGTTTCAGCTGGATTGGTTAGTTTTTACGCTCAACGACCTATTTTAGTGCATAATAACGACTAATAAGTCCGGGACCCACAGCTTAACGTGGATTCCGAATCACAACGAACATCCACACCTAACCCAGGAATCAAATCCGGCACCTTTAACATACAAGGCCAGAGAGTTCATCCTATTGAAAATGTATTCTAATAAATTGTTACAAATAAATATTACAAGTTTTTTACAGTCTAATTATTGCAATATAAATTATTTTTATTATGCCAAGCATTATTTTGGTTCACATAATAACCCATTGATATTTGACAAAATTTAAAATATTTTTTTAACAACAATTTTAAAATTCACTATGAAATTATAATTTTGATGATATATGATTCTACGATTTCATTTTACAACGAAAATTAAACAAAATCAACACATCTTTAAAAACGAATGACATTTTTGCAATCCATTAGTCAATTACAATGCGTGTTTCATTTAGTCCCGCTGTAATGAATTGACTGTGACGTCAGCTCGCATAACCTCCACATTTGTACTTTGCAATTAAGCCCATAGTATCTTGCAACACAATGTGATTATTTTCATTTTTAAACGGAGCTTTTCCAAAATTAAAATGTTTTTGAAAGTTAACTCACTCTAAATTGTCATACAGTTCAAATAACACATGCAATTTGAAGAACAAATATTTCTCTTTAATTCTATCTCTTCAAAAATTAAATTATTTCAATTTTAAAGATGTTATAAGCCATATAATCCTAGTCTAATTCGTTCTGCCTATACTATTACATTAAGCTCATTCTCACTTAAGCCTAACATGTCGGAAAAACTAACTTCGAAATGATAGCAAACCTGTTTGGCAACTTTTGGCATATATATCTGAACCACAATTACATGTTGATCGCCTTTATCTGTCGCCAAAATATGAAATAAAAAAAAAGTGGTTTTAAATTAATTAAAAATAGAAAGAATTATTTAACGAAGTTTAAACCAGCGTAGGATTTTAAGTTGAAACATTCCGCATCCTATAATTCAATCCGTTTGAAGATCTATAGCTTAGTTAGGGCTGGACGTTTGTCTAAAATTTTACATCAAAATCGGGCTAGAACTCGTTTTCTTATTTCATTTTGGAAATTTCAATATTTTTTTCTTCGTTGTCTTTTATCCTAGGTACTCAATTTTTTTTTTCTTTGAAAGATATCACCGAGACGAATCTATGGTATTTTTTGTATAATTATGTGAAGTTTCGTAAACGCGCTAGAAAATAGTCAATTTCGGGTTTTTCGCTGGAAGTTGTGCAGAGAATAGATACTTACTGTCGTTTCTGCCTTTTTAAGGTTGGCGGCGAAACGACCGTTTCGTCTGATACATGTCTGTTTTTACAATACACAGCAAGTATTTAAATTGAACTATTTAGGAGATGTTGCTAAGTGCCATGCAAAAAAAGTGTCCTTACGCAATATGAAGACATGATTGCAACAATTGTTTAATTTTAGCTTGTAGCTAATTGTCTTAAAATGGATATCCTAAATTTATTCGTGAGTTGGTGATTCAGTTATGAAATGATAGATTATCTATGAAAAAAATTAGCGAAATATTTAATATATTGAAGTCTATAGTACAATATATTATTGAAAGACACCAATGAGCTTCACACTTTTGAGGATAGAGATCAATCCGGAAAATCTTCAAATCTAAAACGTTTGTATAAAGAAATATCGTATAGTAGGGTTCAAGATAGTCTGCGAATAAGTGCACCTTAAGTCGCACATGGCTTAAAAATTGATAAAAACATTGAAGTGACATCTCAAACGGTAAGAAATGTTATTAAAGAAGTGGATCTGAATGGACTTGCAGCCCGTGAGAAGCCTTATATAAGTACATGAAACAGAAAAACGTGCATCGATTTTGAAAAGTCTTTTTTAGTGATGAATTAAAATTAAATATCCAAGGAGTCAGATAATCGAGTTATGATCAGGAGGAAACGAAATTAACGAATGTTAACTTATAATTTATGTGGAACTGTCAAACAGGGTGAAGGAGGCGTTATGGTTTGGGGGTGTATGAGAGCTGCTGCTGTCGATAATGTAAGTTAAATAGAAGGAAATAAGTATAGGTACGTGTAATCTTGAAATTTCAAAGTAAAATGTCTTAATAAGTGTACATAAATTGTCAATTGGGATTTTTCTTCAATTTTTTTATCAAATCTTAAGCCATGTGCGACTTGAGGTGCACTTATTCGCGGATTATATTGAACATTACAGTAGGATATTTCATTTATGCAAGAGTTTTAGCTTTGAAGATCTTCCGCATCAAACTCTATTCTCAAAAGTTTGAAGCTCACGGTGTCTTTCAATAATATATTGTACTATAGACTTCAATATATTAAAGATTTCGACAATTTTTTTCATAGGTAATCCAACATGTCATAACTGAATCACCAACTCAAGAATAGGTTAGGAACTCCATTTTAAGACAATCAGCAAGAAGCAAAAATTAAACAATTGCTGCTATCATGTCTTCATGACACTTGCGTACACTTCAGTTTCGAAAATTTACTGCAAGTCTGTTGTGGAAGACGTCAGAATTAATTTTCACATGGCGTACGGAAACTTTGTTTGCATGGCACTTAGCAAAATTTCCTAAATATTTCAATTTAAATACTTCCTGCGTTTTGTAAAACCAGACATTTATTATAAATTTATTTGAAAGAATCAAATTAAATATATTTCAGTATTTATAGAAGATATGAAGCAAAAGATTAGAAATTATGCTAATTTATTTGTAACTTTGGCTTCCGTACGGAGACTTTTTTTTACCCACCGTATGACCTAATTTGTTTGCTTACTCTTCATAACATCAAGTTCAAAACAAAACTGTGAAATTTTTAGTAAATGCCTGGGAAAATAATTTTATTTGTATAGATAAAAGGAATAACAACACATGAACTTTTTAAAATTGGTATTTAACTAAAAAAAATGAATCCCGTAAAGAATTTATTATTCCGAATGTTAGCTTTAATGCGTTGCCAAGAAGTTAATGCTTAATTACAAGATTAGCAAAGTTTAGAAGTCCCAACTTCAAACTGAATTCTGATTCAAATCTTTGGTATAGAACTCTAATCTCAAACTATAACCTCTGGAAAGCTTATTAACAGTTTCTGCTCTGAAAGCAGATGAAGCCAATTGAATACTCCCCCCATAATGCTATGAAATGGATTGCCATGGTTACATACACATTGTAACAAGTTTGAAAGAAGTTTCTAGTATAGAACACTATGTTGGTTATTAAGCCTTCTTGCGCTTCAAGTCAATAACCAAGAATGTACTATCCAGAAGTTGTAGTTAGAGATCAGTGGTATAGAATAATCATCGATATAGATAAACAACTGTATAGACTGCTCCGATGTCAATGCAAGGAGAAAAATGCGCCGGTGGTTGATGATGATTGGTGGACGATTAAAGAATCACAGTTCACTTTTATAGCTAGGTGGGAATGCGAGAAACTTTGTAAAGTGCTAGAGTAGATATTTTTTTGCTCATTATTACTAACTAAGATTTTATTTTCAATCCTCGGCAATCCATATTTTTTGTCCACCTAACGGTATCTGTCAATGGCTTCATTTTCCCAGCGTTAAGTAGTCTATCCAGTTGTGTCTCACCCGGAGAAAGCATTGAAATGGCAACATCACAAAATTCCTTCTGCACCGAAATGATTTGATAACCCCGCTTTTTTTTTTTTTTTTTTTTTTTTTTTTTACTTCAACCTGTTCCAGAGAGGTGGTTCTCTTCCATATGTACGCGGAGGCAGGTGCTAGTTCACAAAGTCCTTCCTTTCCACTCCCAGCCGGGAGTTCAACCAACCAACCTATCTAATTGTTTATCTATATCGATCACTGATCTCTAACTGTAACTTCTGGATAGTGCATGCTTGGTTAATGACTTGAAGCCGAAGAAGACTTAACAACCATCCTAGTGATGTATACAAGCAACTTCCCCCAAATTAGTTACAATGTGTAACCATGGTAACCTATTTCATAGCATTATGGGAAGAAGTATTCAATTGGCTTCATCTGCTTGTAGAGCAGAAACCAGCTATAAGCTATCTAGAAGTTATAGTTTGAAATCAGAGATATCGATGAGAATAAAAGGGTTTTTTAGTTTGGTTTGCCGACTGTCTATTTCTGACATTTATAAAGTGCTTAACACTGGTAATTTTGAGCATCTAGAAGAATATGAGATCGAAATCTTCTAGTGTAAATCACTCTCTCCGACTCCACCACACCAACAAGAGTCTTTCACCACTCGTATCGTATTCGAGGCTTTACAGGGGCTTCTGAACGTTAAACAGTTGTGGCCTCAATGCCTGCAAGAGTGGAGTGGAGTAAAAATAGAAAGTATGGTGAAAGCTCAGGTGCTGACCTCGGAATTTGAACCAGTTCAAAATTGTGAGGTCTATTTGAATATTTGTTGAGGTGTTTTAGATGAAGTATGATCATTGACTAACCTTTGCGCAAGAAATTTCAAAACCAATCTAATTTTCATCAAAGCCAAGGATTATATATTTTAATCCAATTTGTGTTAATTGGGGTGGTTAGAGCTTTGGTTTCACATACCAAAGGTTGGCCGGTTCATGCTTAGATACGTATAGTTTTCTTTTAGTATTTTATTATAGAAAACAGACTCTTGAAGGACTAAGTGGGTAAAGGAGATATATATCAAAAACTATCTTTTGAGATATTCCCTTTTTAAGCATTCCCTCTTACAGCGCTTCTTCTCAGAAACTCGAACCCAATTGAAGGGTTTGGTAGATGAAGGAGATAAATATAAAAAACTCTTATCTTTTGAGATTTTTCTCTTCAAGTATTTGCTTTGGTATTCTTTTATATGTAATAAGTCATTTTCATGAATCAAAATTCATTCATTGTGAAAACTAAAAAAATATCACCTAGCCCCTTCATCCATTTAGCTCTTTAATTATATCTTTTAATAGATATATTAAGTTGAGAGCATAGATATTGTAACATAAATTTTTATAACAAATCATAAAGCAATGAGAAAAGAGTACTTCTCATGATTCAATAACCTGTTATTTGTCACACCAGCTCATCGTGTCAGTCTGATCAGACTTTACAGAGATAAATTTCTTCGAACTTTTAATTTAACCTAACCTATATTGCGAAATGTTTTGCAGTTGAAATAGTTTGCAAAGGTATTTTAAATAAAATGTTATAAATAAAAAATATGATTGGTTAAAACAGTATATTTTATTGTTTGCTATATTCCAATTAGTTGCTAGAAGGAAAAATTTCTTGGAATTCGGCCACTGGTGAAGCTTACTTTATTTGTCATAAATTGCCCCTTTAGGCTATATTACGAACCGTAGACAGAACCTGATGGTGAAAAGTAATCGTTAAAGTTTCTTATTGCTTTCATAGCAGTTGGACATAATCAATAAATATTGTGATGTCATAATTGTACCTCTCAATACGGTGATAGTGGTAACGCCTGTTAGTGATCGCAATTGTGTGGTGGTCTGATTTAGACATTCTTCTTTGTGTTCAAAATGAAATTTTTTCAGAAGAAAGAAATAACTCTAG
The DNA here is from genome assembly GCA_963978545.1 of Linyphia triangularis. NCBI lineage: Eukaryota > Metazoa > Arthropoda > Arachnida > Araneae > Linyphiidae > Linyphia > Linyphia triangularis. The sequence goes on from OZ021733.1 coordinate 29,292,617, forward strand.
AGGTAAAATATTTACTTACGAAGTTAGTTTATTGTGGTTAAAAATTTAATCAAGCAAGATTCATGTTTGTAGAAATGTTATACTTAAATCTTTTAGTGAAATATATATGAATAATGATTGTGAAATAATTAATAAATATATTAATTTTCTTGGAATGATAATAACCTATCCATTTGAGGTTTGGGCTTTACCGAGAAGTTTTGCGCTATTTTCATGGCGAAATTTCATTTACATTTAACACGCATTCATTTTTTTTTTTTAAACAATGAATTTGTTTACGATTATGAAAATTGCTTTTGAAGAGAAGATTAAAATTTAATACCAATGTTTATTTAGCAATTTTACTTTTGAAGTATTGTAACATGAAACCAGTTGGCTTATTTAGCTTTAATGTAACTTCTGTTGCAAATGATAAACTTTTTATTCTTGTAGTAACTAATTTAAATAAACCCTAATTAATATTTATCAATTTTCTGATGGCTTCTCAAATTAGGGAGATTAAAATAATAGTGAAGAATTTGTAGCTTTTAACTAGTTGGTTATAATCCCAACATACGAAAACATAAATATTGAACAAGATATGTTTAAATTTGCATAAAATGATTTCTCCTGTATTAATCTCATTTTAAAATGCCAGAATTTAAATAATTTGGATTGTAGTTCTAACAGTATGAAAGCTTATACGTTTTGCCATTCTTTAAGGTAATTTCTCGAACTTCATACAGTAATTTACTCTAACCTTCAAGGGGAGTTGGTACCCGTTATACCGGTTTTGTTAATTTTGCATATTTCATGTACCTTTTTCCCAGAAAGTAATTGACATAGAAGCTTAATTTTTTTTCAGTGCAATTAGCAGCTACTTGTTATTCTACTGAAGTCAGCATTTCTTTATAATTCATTTACTTTTTTTAAATAAGTTTTCGTTAAAGTCATTTCAACTTTGTTAAAAATCACTATTTTTTAATTTTTTTTGCCGAAATAAGCCGGAACAAAAAATATCCGAACGATGGCTATATCTTCGGTTCTAATCATCGTAGAATCTTACGGTTTGCACCAAAATGTTTTGTTTATGATTTTCCATATGTCTGATGCATTTTTTCTTATGGGGCTGTATACTAAGTAAATTTAACTCGATCCTTAAAAATTTCATTACGAACCCCTATTTTTTATGTTTTCATTCGATTTAGAATACCTCGTTCACCCTAGATACCAAGATTCAGTTAATTATCTTGAGCCGACCAAACGGTATGGTGGTTAGCGTGCTAGCTTCTAGACCGTGAGGTTGCGGGTTCGAGTCCCTTGTTAGGCATGGGTGTTTGTAAATGTATGTTCACTTGTCTAACGACGAAAGTTTCGGCGCATTATAGCCCTCGTGCTGCTGACTTCGCCAGATAATCTGAATACAACAAATCATTATCTTGAAAAACATGGCCGACCAAACGGTATAGTGGTTAGCGCGCTGGCTTCTAGACCGCGAGGTTGCGGGTTCGAGTCCCGTGTAGGCATGGGTGTTTGTAAATGTATGTTGGTTTGTTAAATGACGAAATGTTTCGGCGCATTTTAGCCCTCGTGTTGCTGACGGCGCCAGATAACCTGAATACAACCAACCAACTAGAAAAACACGTCACTTAAAAGCAAAATTTTTTCGGAATATCTTGAGGGTAAATTTCTTTATCACGGAAGAACGTTTTGCTTGCTTCGAGACGTAATCTACTCGTATTACGCGGTCCCTTAAAGTGAGCTTTTTTACTTTTTTGATGAAATATCGAGAACCATTAGTCAAAATGGAATGAAAAAAATTCGGGAGGGTTTTCGACCTTGATAATTCGAATGGAAGCAAACAAATTGTATGTTTCTATTTAAAAAAAATTGCCGACCAAACGGTATAGTGGTTAGCGTGCTAGCTTCTAGACCGCGAGGTTGCGGGTTCGAGTCCCCTTTTGGCATGGGTGTTTGTAAATGTATGTTGGTTTGTCTAATGACGAATGTTTCGGCGCATTATAGCCCTCGTGCTGCTGACGGCGCCAGATAATCTGAAAACAACCAACCAACTAACCACTCGTTGGAAAATTATGAAATTTGGTATGTAAAAATTTTTTTGGATTCTAAATCTAAATATGTTAAAATATTATGGGGTTGCCGTTGAAATTTTAAAGTTTGGTTTAGTTTTAATATGTAGAATATAAAGACCTTCCACAATTTACAACGGTACTTGACTTTTATTTCATCAATTAGAATACAAGATATAGCCATCGTTCGGATTTTCTTTTTTTGCGCACTGTACTAACATCCAATACAGGGAGATTCCGAACATCCTTTTAACGGTATAGTGGGGTTAGCGTTCTAGCTTCTAGACCACGAGGTTGATGGTTCGATTCTCGTGTAAGGCATGGGTGTTTGTAAATGTATGTTGGCTTGTCTAATGACGAATGTTTCGGTGCATTATAGCCCTTGTGTTGCTGACGGCGCCAGATAATCTGAAAACAACCAACCGAACATCCTTTTAAGATCTTGAAATGGTGTCTCGTATACAGGAAAGTAACCTATAATAAAGAGGCTAAATATTGAGACAGTTTACAGCGCCCCTTGTAGCGATTTATGGAAGTTACAAAAAATAACTTAAAAATGAGAGATCGCCAAAAAGTCCAATTAGTAGTATAACACCAGAGAGCACTCTTCTCAGTTTCAGGACGGCTCCATTTTGGAGTCCAAATTTTCAACCATGAATATATTGGCGCAGTTTAGTCTTTGTGTTGCTCTTGCGCCTTATAAATCTGAAATCCAACAACAACCATGAATATCTTCGCTAATTTTATCAATAACTTTATTAAAGCTTTTTCTGTGTTTTGTGAGATAATAATGAAATATTTTCTAAATGGACTGTTAAGGACGAATGTTTCGGAGCATTATTGACCTCGTGTTGCTGACGGCGACAGATAATCTGAAAACAACCAACTGGACTGTTTCGCCTATCTCCTTTAGTTTTTGTTATTTTTGTAACTTCCATAAATCGTTGCTTGGGGCGCTTCCATAAATCGTTGCTTGGGGCGCTTCCATAAATCGTTGCTTACATTATATTGCGATTTATGGAAGTTGCAAAAAATAACTTAAAAATGCGAGATCGCCAAAAAGTCCATTTTGTAGTATTACAACACCAAAGAACACGCTTCTCAGTTTCAGGCCGGCTCCTTTTTGGAGTCCATATTTTCAATCATGAATATATTGGCGCATTTTGGCCCTTGTGTTGCTCTTGCGCCTAATAAATCTGAAATCCAACAACAAGCATGAGTATCTTCGCTAATTTTATCGATAATTTTATAAAAGTTTTGTCACATAATTATGAACATTTTTCTTGCTGGACTTTTTCGCTTATCTCCTTTATTTTTTGTTATTTTTTGTAACTTCCATAAATCGTCGCTTGGGGCGCTGTAAGCAGTCTCAAAATATTAAGCATAGCCATTTTACTGTATGTATAATTTACTTCCTTGGCTATACAAGACGATATTTCAAATTTAAAAGGCTGTTAGGAATCGCCCTGTAGATCTCTGGTGATAAAGCCTTCCTCAGCTTCAAGTCAATTACCAAGCACATCCTATCCGCAAGTATAGCTTGGAGATCAGTGATTTTGGATATATCTTTTCTATATTGAAACTAAATATTTCTCTCACCGTTATTACAATAACATAATTTTTTTTTGTATTAGAAAACGCCGATTTTGTTTCGATTGGAACGTCGGCACACTCTCTTGGATGGTGCTAAAGAGGAAGATGCAGACGGCGAGTCGAAGCGAGTTTACCGAGCCAACAGTGTTGGTAGCTATACTCGTCCTAACACACCAACAGATGTGAAACGTGATGCCTCGCTATCACAGCATAGCTTGTCTAATGGAAATCGCAGTAACTATTCGGCTGCCTCTACTGTCATTATTACAGAGAGTGAGCTGTCATCTTCGTGGCTTTATAACACCAGAAAAGGTAAGATGGTACGATAATATCTAATTTGGCTTGTCTGATATTTAATTTTGAGTGAAAGTATTAGTTTACAATTTTAGTGTCTTTTCGACCGTTTGTAATCTGAAAATTTTAAACTTATTCAGTTTTTATATATTTCAGTGGCTTATATAAATCTCATTTCTTTTTATATAGAGAGCGATTTCTGAAGTCCAATCCAACCCCCTTTTTTTGTAACTTTCATAAATTGCCGCTAGGAGCGCTGTAAGCTGTCTTTAGATATTTAGCATAGTTACATTATGTACTACTTCGGTATATGTTACTTCCCTGGTTACAAGATATGTTGTTTCAAAATTAAAGAGCCAAAAAGGTCATTATGAATAACCCTGTATTTATAGCAGTGCATTTTATGTATTTCAAATTTGAGGAGCTGGCGAACAAAACTGTTCTTGTCCCCTAGCAAGTTTTGTATAGGAAATGTTAAAATAAACACTAATCTGTATTTGTATTCTGTTATAAATACATTTATTTTAAGAGGCTTAGATTAGTTTTTGATGAAATATATTGCAGAGGGTTTAACCTCTTGACATACAAATAAAATCCGCGTACAAATAAATGCGGATTATTTCAGAAATCACTGTTATACTAACTACCTCTTTCATTGCGCTTCTTTCTGTTTACTTGCTTGGCAATGTGATTTTTTCTATCGGTACTGTTGAGAGGGGGGAAGCATCTTCAACAATCTAAACCAGCGTTCGTCACTAACTTATAGAGGCGGGCCGTATGTCTTATGTTGAAGCTTTTTGCGGGCCTGATACACCAAAATATGTATCTTTAGTTATTATCAATTTAGCAATAAATAGCATTTATGAAAACTGGGAAAAAAATATTATTTTTCTTTTATCTTACTAAAATAACAATTGATATTTGATCTTTTTTTCTTCAAATGATTAAAAAAATAATTTTCATCATTAGTAAATCAAAGTCTAAAATAGAAGTGAATCTTTTGTTTTCACGTGGCAATGCGACTTGACCTAACTTTTAATAAAAATATTCAAACTGTATACTTCCAAGTTGCTCCGTTTTAGTCGATATCAACTGTGATTTGTGAGACGATGGCAGTCGAAACCGTTCTGTTTATTTTATGATAGAGTCCGTGTCTTTCGGAGTATTTGTTGCAGTCAATTTTAATAAATTGTCCAAACGAGATTAAGTTATTCCTGTATTTATTCTTGATGCAAACCACCTTACTGAAAGCTTCTTCATAAAGTTTTCTTGTGCACGTTGTGGAGAACTCTGCTCTAGATAGTTAACATATATTATTTCGGATAATTACAATTATGTAAAAAGAAAGTCTATATCGCTAAATTTGATTATTTTTTTTAATCTTCTGTGGTGTCGGTGGGTCGCAGAAATATATCTCTTGGCCGCGTAGTGGCTAACGCTGTTCTAAACAAAACGGTATCGATGCACGACCGTAACAGATAATCTAATAGTATTCTTCCGGTGTTCACCGAAGACTGTTCTTAACGTCTCGGAGACGTCAAAGTCTACAATGGCACATGAAATGAATGACGTCGCCGAGACATCATTGTATGTCAAGGGGTTAAAAGTAAGTTTCAGAAGGACAAATTTATTTTGAAATAAATGGATGTTGTGCAAACAGGTTCGCCGACTTCTCATTATATTCCTTATATTTATGTTCCTAACGAAATCTAGAATAACTTGAAACGCAAACTTAAAGCTAAAGAGCACATTTTCTTTTGAAATGCAATGAATTAATTTAGGATAATTTAATTTTGTAGCCAAAATCGACTCTGATGATGAAACTGTCAGCACAAATTCGAAAGTACCAACTGATGTTCATGATATACAACCAGTACAGCTGCAGGATCCAGACCTGAAGCCTGTACCTGTACCATTGAAGAAGCGTCCTGAAAAGGTATCTTCCTGTTGCTGTTACCTACTTGTTGCCCTTACCATCTGCCTTGCTTCCTTGGGTATCCTAGCAGCTATTGGTGGTATTATATATTTGGAGGTTTTTGCCGTTTACAGAGAAGTTGCTGCAGGTCAACATGCTAATCGGGAACCATCATTGGATGCCGCTATCAATCTCAATGTCAAAAGTGATCAATCTATATTGCACCCAAATGAAGGATGGTCACTAAATGGATTTCGGAATTTAATAGCAGATACTCCTGCTGTTCAACAATTCATTGATCACATAAATGCGGACGGAATTTCAAGCAAAAGTAAGGATTTGTCGCGGAAAACTTCAATAGATGAACTTAGTGAGAAAGTGTTGGATTCATCAAATGTTGATAACTTGAGTAAAGATTCTAATGGAGTTTCTGATCATGGTGAGCATATAAAAAGAAGTGAGGTCAATAGCAAAGATTTATTGCATCAAGATAATGACGTTATAGAGGACATAATGCAAGTAGGTGGTAGTAACCATGAAAATATAGATAAAAAAGTTAGTAGTTCCGAATTAATTGATTCAAATTCTGAAGAGATTATACGTAAGGGAACGAATGATTCTATTTCTAATATTGTAGTTTCTCAAGATAATAAGGGGAATGAGGGAAAAATCGAAATGGAGAATGAGCAAGATAATAGTGAGGATTTTTCTGATAACTCAAACATTGAGGGTTTAGATTCAATTTTGAGTCATCAAACGAACTCTAGATTCCCAAGAATGGAACAGGATATTCTTGTAAATAATTCACTAGAAGTAGGTAATTACGAAGAAAACATATTGAATAATGAAAATCCTGACCTATCATTAAATGAAGATCAAGAATATGAAAATAATTTCGAAATTGAACCTCAAAATAAAAATCTTTTTGATGATTCTAGCCTAGATTATGAGTTGGTGATGAATCGTCCAATATTGGAAGCAAAACCACCAATTGATTTCCAAAGACATCTTATAAATTATCAAAATAAAGATTTCGATCAATCCTTAACGGTTAAGGATATGGACATGAAGTTTTCCTTGTCAGAAATTCTAAAATATCTACGAACTCTTGAGGTCAACAACCAATTACCATCAACTCGTCAAAGTCAAAAGACGGTTACAGAAACGTTGATGAGCAGCACGGCTGGTCATCAAGACTTTGGACCAGAAAGAAGAGAATATTTAAAAAATCTAAGGAGAAAAATATATGTCTGAAATTGACACTTATATGGTTTTAATTGTGATTTTATAATGACATTTGCATTTTGTTTTTAATTATACTTGATATTTCTCATGGAAATAAACCCTAATTTAAATCAATTTATTGGCTCGTACAATTAAGAGATTATACATTCTGACTTTAGATTAAGTACTAATGTAATAAGCTTATGCACATCTTTCCACTCGATGTCAACATTCCTTAACAAAACCATTTACGCTTAACACTTGCGATATGTCAAATGAAAGATCTTGTCAAGATGAGCTCGAAAATCGAAATTCAACCAGAAGTAAGGATCGGAAGATTAGAGAGAGCTGATATAATATAGCTCTCTAATGAACTTAAGAATCCTCGAGACAAAATATTATACTGCCTTCGCAACTTTTAAATCTCTTGGGTTCCACTTTTTGGAACTCCGACGACTTTTTCTTCAATATGTATAAGAATGGTATCGATTGCACGCTGTTTGGTGGGAGTTTTTCGGATTTTTTCCCAGACGAGACAAAAATGCTAGGTAGATGCCCAGTTAAAGACTTCTCGAACGAATTTCCCCCTCACATATCGGCCACTTCTTGATCTACTTTTGCTCGGGTGTGGTAGGCCATAAAATTTAATACAACAAACCATCAGGGACTTGCTTAATCTAAAAGTCCTTAAATACAAGTTTTTTAAAATTTCTATTTACGCACTTTTCTTATTTCCCCTTAGAAAAAACATCTTTTTATGTCTGTCATTAGCTTCATTTCCTTTCGTGAAACTATACATAAAACCCAGTAGAAAAAATACTTTGGCCAAGATCGGCTCGTCTAATCCCAATGTTGACCGTTGTAGACTGGCCTTTGCTACGGATCTTGGCCAATCTCGTCCAATGCTGGGTAAAATATACTGGAAATTTTGATGCAGATTTTTAAAATTGAAATATAGTATTATAAGAAGTGGGGACACGGAAGGGTACAAAATATGCTTTGTGTTGGTTTTGAAAGGTTTATTTTGGATCGATGCTCGAGTTTTGGCATGAACTAGCCAATCTTCCCAAAACCATTGTTTCTGATATTGGACAATACCGCTGTGCTACCTGGCTAAGAAGAGGTCAGTGTAGAAATATTTCTCGTAATGCGAACCTAATTTTTTGCTTTTAAAAATCCCCTCACACATTTCTGAATAGAACGGTGTTTTATTATTATTTGTTCAGGGATTTGAAACCTCGAAATTATCGTTACACGAAACATATTTTCGGGAGAAGACAGTGCGGATGGAAAGCTCGAAGTACTTTTCGAAAAGTTTTTTTATAGATGTTTCAATTTCAAATTGTTGCATTTTCAGAGGCATTAATAATAGTTTTTTCAAATTTGAGATGTGTTTAATGTTTATAGTTGTAAGCATGTTGTATTCATAGAAATTTATATAACATTTTTAATTTAGCACTAGCTGAAGTGTTATATTAAAAATGTAATTTTTTTTGCTCTAGTAAGTCTTACCAACCACAATAAAACCTTTAATAATAAAGTAGAATTTTTCACATGTGTGCAAACTCAAGTAGCCAATCAGAAAGTTGATCAACCACTTAGTCCGACATTTCAGTGGTCCGTAATAAAAGTTTTAAGTAAACTCTTTGGGTGACGTCATTCAGTATTTGTATTGTTCTCGAATATTTAAGAGTTTTTTTGTGTAATGAAATAATCTTTGAACTTCTACCAACTATATTAGATGCACTAAAAACAATCAAGTTTCTTTTTATTTAAAAAAAGAGAATAAGTTCAAAACAGTCTATTCGAAATTCTTTTGTAAAAGAATTATGGTCTTACTATCACTAGAATAGTTCTCCCACTTCGTCTAGCGTTGTCTGTAACTGTGAAAACTAGCCTAGTCCTACATCCCCTATACAAAAAGTATCCGATCACCAAAAACAGTGCCCACGATACGTTAACATAAAAGGTTATTTTTCTACGAATTCAATATATTTTTCAAATTAAAGTATTTTATTACAAAATTTAGCTCATTTTTGGGGATATAATCAATAATAATACCATAAATTGCAGTTAACTTTAACAATGCAAAGAGGAAAATAGTCTTCAAAGAAAGTTTCCCATCATATTAGTGAGAAAAAATTTCGATCAACTCAGTTTAATATTTTGTCGGTCCTCCTTTTGTCTTGATTACTTCATTTAAGCGTCGAGGCATGGATTTGGCCAACTCCTCGTGACATAAATTTGATGAAATTTCACCCCAGCTTTCTTTGATGACTAGGCGTAGTTCTTCCATACTGGTAGGTCTTCTCTTGTCAATGTTTCTTTTCAAAACATTCCAAACATTTTCGATTGGATTGACAGTGCTAGAAGTGTGGGTAGACGCGGGGTGACGCGTCCCCCCACCTTTCCAGAAAATATCCATGCGTCTCCCTACTTCTAAAAACACTGAAATCCATCCCCCCACTTCTAAAACCACTGAAATCCATCCCCCCACTTCTAAAACTACCGAAATCTATTCCCCAATTTTAAAAAACATTCAATCCGTCTAAAAATTAAAAGGGGAGGGGAAAAAATAGAATTAACCATTTTCATTATTTCTGCTTTTTCTGGCTGTTTGTTATTTTCATACTTTCATTTTTGTTTTGTTTAAAGCAGATTCAGTCAATTTTTCTTGGAAATGCGCGGCGAGTTTCGGCGCCTGTAGTCTGGGATTATTGAGGTGTGGATAGAAAAAGACATTTATTGCACTATCATTTCCTGTTTTGTCCTCGACCATTTACTTTAAAATGCTTTGTGTTTTGTTGATTATTAGTAGAAAACAGTGTATTCCTTCAACTTAACCATTAACCCTTACTTCTGATTCTAAACGGCATTTGTATTCGTAATCCATCTAGTACAAAACAAGATGAGATTGATATATTTGGTTTCAAAACTGTAAGAAAAATGACTCCGATACACTATAGAACGTTGAGGAAGGAGCAGTGGAAAATGTGCAAGTGCATCAAGTTGAAGAGACCACGTGGAGAGAGAATCTAGCACGTGGCAGCAACAGTAAGCAAAAACGCACTGCAGTAATGATTATCCAAAGTATTGGACACAAAATGATACGCACCTTCAGAAATATAACGAGTATCCATGGCTTATTTGTGAAGAACAAAAACTTGGATGCAACACATGCAAAAGGCTGCTAAAAAGCTTGGAACCAGAAAAAAAACAAGGTTTGGAACTTTCTAACGAATGGGTAGGGTGTAACATTTTGCCACATGGAGACAAGGAATTTGACTAACGAGAATCCTTAAGAAAGCAGATTTTTAAACACAAAACCAGTAAAACTCATAAATGTGTAGGAAAAATTATCCATGAAGTCAAACTAGAAAGCTGAAAAATGCTAACATTCCCTTTAAGAAGGTAAAATATCATTTTGCAATTTTTTTACTTTCAATTTTTGAATGCACGATACAATACTTGTATATATACTATCAATGCCAAAATTGTTGAAACAAATTCATCTTATCACTGTCTTCCGAGTCATGTAATTCAAAATTGTATAATTTTTTTTATTTATTCCCGACTATATTTTTCAGTTTTTATCACTAATTTTGTTTTTAAATTTCTTTGCACATTAAGCAATACTGGGCATGGGATATTAGATAGTACTAAAATTAATTAAGCATAGATTTTCTTCTTAAAAAATATACCAATCATGTAGGGAAATGCGAAATGTAATGACACTGAGAAAGTTTTAAGTCGTTGGAAAAAACTATGTCATAGTGTTATAAAAATGTATTATACTACTTTGTATAAAGATATAGGTATTTTCACTTGGTCAAATTTTAACTTTGGAGGAACTAGAAAAAAAATATAAAGATAAAGTATTAAAAAAAAAATAGAATTCCTTATTAATTTAATTTTAGGAAAGTATGCTTATTTAGACGCAATATTTAAATCTAAATAAACAGTTATGTATAACATTAATTCACTTCATCTCTTACTTCCTAGTAAAAAATACTAAGTCGCAGAATATTCATTAAAATAACAATCAATTTTGGACCCTTGTTCGTGTTGAAAATTGTTTCCTTTCTACTAGTTAATTGTTATTTAATTGTTATAAATTTATTGTTATTAAAAACGAAATTATAAAATTTATCGTTGAGGGGGTGCACTTGTCGCCAACTTTTGGCCTTCTCCCCACCTTTTTTTTCCCACTTCTACCACTGTGGATTGAGATACCGACTATTTGCAGGCCAATTCAGTCTTTATTGGAGAATTTCCATTTCGATTAAAAAAATTCTTGACCTGTTTACTTCAATGACAGGATGCGTTATCATCTTGAAAAATGAAATCGGAGGAGTTGCCAAACGCTTCCTCGATGCTAGGAATCAAATAATGCTCTAAAATGTCAATATATACTTTAGAATTAATTGTTCACAACACTATACACAATTTACCCACTCCTTGAAATGTCATGCAACTCCAACACCATAAATGAACGCTGATATTTAGTTTTAGTTTTGAGGCAATCTTTGAACTTTTCATCAGCTCTCCTCCACACAAAGATTCCAGTGCCATCCCCAGTTCCTAGGCAAATACGAGATTCGTCACTAAAAATAACCTTCCAATCATCAAAAGACCATGTTTCTTGCACCATTGAAGACGACTTTTCTTATGTTTTTCAGTCATGTATGGTTTCGTTTTGGCTTTGCAGAAGTGATATCCTTTGTAATTTAAAAGATTTCGCACTGTACGTGCACATACCTTTACTCAATATTTTGACCGCTCGGCATTAAGTTGTTTGGACATACAAATTCGCATAGATTTGGCAAGATTAACCAATTTCCTGTCTTGCCTACTTGATGTTGCACGTGGGCGACCGCTTCGAGGAAGATTTTTTTGTATCATTACTCGAGCGATATTTTTTCCGAATTTCGCAAACAGTACTTTGAGCCCATGCAAAGGTCTGAGCAACCTTTCTTTGAGAAATTCCTCTTTTTAAGCGTTTGACAATTAAAAGTTTTAGATCTTTAGATAATTCTTTCTTTCGTGTCATACTTCAGCAGATGCGAAACTAGTTTTTAACTTTCAAACCACGATTCGACCTTTTATACTGTCTTCTTAGATCTTGAACACATGCACCGAGTAAAAAAAAAATTGCATATAACACTAAAAATGCGTTGCTTTTGCTTGCGATCGAATACTTTTTTTTTCTGATGATCGGAAACTTTTTTTTCTTAGCAATTCAATGTATTTTCTCGTGTAAATTGTTAATGGTAATTGTAATTTGTTATTATTTAATATTCTTTGACTAAATTAGTCATATTTCACAAAAAAAACTTCGAAGGTTTGAAAAAAATATTGAAACTGGTAAAATGACCACTGATGTTAACGGACCGTGGGCACTGCTTTCGGTGATCGGATACTTTTTGCCAGGGGTTGTATTTTCCATGGGAGATTCTACAGGAAACAGATTAAGATTGCTTGCTGAACTCCCTGATGGCGTATTGGTGATATTGCTTATAGATTATCAAAATGGATTCATTTCAGTAAATGATTTCTCCTCACCAGGTCGAATGCCTTATTTTAACGTTTTAGGCCGTCAATTTCAGGCTTGCATTACCCCTAATCTAAATCGACTAGTCTTGTTTCTATAGCGATCACCGTCACCTAATCTATCTAGCAGGAGCTATTCCAATAGACAGTGCAGTCTGATGACGTCATTATAATATTAAGTCCATAAGAAAACATAATTTCAAACACTCCCTTTTTGATCTCAAACAGCCATTCTTTTAGTGTGTTAAACTGCCTAAATGCGTTTTTTGGTAAGAAAAACCCGACTTAATGGAACAAGTCAACTTGGTTGAACATGGCCGTGAGTTTACAAGGTTTAATTTTTATAGATACACATATTTTTTAGTTTATATACCGTACCCTTTAAAACTAATATGCTGATCTTCGTAACAATTAGTGTTTCTAACGTCAATAACATTAAATTTTTAGAGGTGGAGAGGGATCTCGAAAATAAGCGTGTCTAGATCGTTTTCAAGAATTGACGCTGTCTACTAATGATAGTGTCATTGCATTCAAAGTTAATCTTGTAGTAAATGTATGCTGATATAAAGTAGAAGCATTCGGTTTTTACATTTTACGGTTATTTTATCTCAAATTTCGAACTAATCTCTAGAACATGTAACATGTTTATTTATTTACGAGATCTCAAATCTTTGCCGACTTCTAAGCATTAAGTTTAACAATCTGTCATTGTAAGGCTAATATTTTGAAAAGAAATGTAACAACAACAAAAATTTCTACATTTACTATATAGATCTTTTTCAAGAATAGACGCTTGGTCTACTAATGATAGTCATTGTATTCAAAGTTAATCTTGTAGTAAATGCATGCTGATATAAAGTAGAAGCATTCGGTTTTTACATTTTACTGTTATTTTATCTCAAATTTCAAAATATTCTCTAGGGCATGCAACATATTTATTATTTATTTATGAGATCTCAAATCATTGTTAAATTTTAATGTTTAGTAGTTGGCAACCTGTCATTGTAAGGCTAATATTTTGAAAAATGTAACAAAAAAAATTGTCTATTTTTCCCGTATTCTCAATGTATCTCTAAATAAGTTATTGGGTGTGAAAATGATGGATATCTTCTCTGCAAAAAACTACAAGCACTAATTTTTTTTTAATTTGTTGAGGTGACAAGAACTAATTTTTTATTTTATGTGGGCATGTCTACAATAAAGTACTTATTTTGATGTTACAGCACACTCCTTTAAATGAATTGTCTTTTTAATTTACTAGGAACTTCGTAGAGCAATTTCAGATTACTGAATATAATATTCTTGACAACAATGTGATCTTCGGATCGAAGGTACAGTCTATAACTCAATCTTATTTCTATGGAAGAATTGTCTCGACATTCTAGTATTAGATTCTTTTATAAATATGCAAACTTCCCCCTCCTTTTAAAGATGTTTTATTATCATAGGACATGCTTTAGTCATGCAGTGCGTAAAACATTTCGTGTATTTCATGGGTTTTCTTAACCTGAATTTTTAAAAGGTATCAAAGCAATTTACTATACTAAGCACCAAATTATTTCTTAAATGTGTGAAATAATTAAGCACATTTAAACTGTCAATAACCTGGATTTAAAGGTGTTGGAAAGTAATACTGTAAGGGAGGGGAGGGGGGATTTCTAATAAAATATAAATAATATTTCAAAAGATTTTACTATGATTAAGACATAGTAACAATAGCAAGAAACAGTAGTTACCCTGTATTACCTTAGCATAAAGCTAAGAAAGTGGGTATAGTTCATCTTCAGAAAGTAGAATGAAAAGGAAATTTGAAACTTGTACATAAATTTCTAAGTGTGATTTTTAAAGAATTTAGTAAAAGTAAAATATTTCAGCGAAAAGAAAAGATATAAAATTAAAAAATATCTTTGTTCGAATACAATTCAATTTGAAAATAAACATTGAAATCGAAATGATGACAAAATATGAAATAAAGTAGGAAGAAAACAAATATTGCCTAAATATAGATATAAAAAAAATTTTAAACAAATTTGGCAATTTTTGCAAATAATTTGGCTAATGTACTGAAAGGAAAATAATTCAATTTCGATTTTTAGCATATATGATTTTCTATTTCTAATCTCCTATAGATATAACACGGAACTTTGCCATAACCACATATTTCTCTTTATCAGTTACTTTATTAAGATTTTGTTTTAATACTTAATTTACGCGCAGTCATTCACGTTAAAAGAGTTTGAAGCGAAAGTTCTTATGGAATTAATGAGATATTTACCTGAAAAGCACTAGTTGCATACAATTGTGGAAATAATTAAATTAGCTCTTATAATGATAAAATATGCGCTAATTTAATTATTAGGGCTAAATAAATATGCGCTAAATTAATAATCAGAACTAAGTCACATAATTTGGCAACTTTACGGAAGAGTTAAAAAACTGAATTCTACTCTCATTGGAATCCTTATATAACGCTCTGTTATAAATTCTGCTCGTTCGATAAAAAAGGAACTTATGAGACATAAAATGCACTAAGGCAAAAATCATGAAATTCGACTTTGGCTCGTTCGGTTATGAGGTACAAATATATTGACTTAAATTAAATTTTTTCTATTTTGTGATTTATATTATATCCTTTATTGATAACATGGTTTGATTATGTTCTGAAGTAAAATGGCCGAATACATTTCTGAAAAGGAAAGAAGTCTTTAGGAACCATTTTAAGGTTGGATAAAGCAGTAACTAGGAAGTTATAAAAACCACTATTGATTAAATATACAAATATTTCACGTAAAGTTTGATGTACATTTTATGATATATTTTTCACTTTACTGTCGGGTCTTAGTTCAATCTTCACAGTTTATGAGAAAGTTTTTATGTACAAGAAAAGATCATAAAACTGGTATATAAAAGATGCTTCTCTTTTCAACTTCTTGCCATATACTATGGTATCACCAAGTGCTTCTTTGATGAGATGTTTTGCATAAATTTCGCTTGAAAAGTACTTTTCAGAATTTTACTTTTTCATCGAGTGATGAGAATTTAAATCTGTATTTTAAAGATGAAATTGCAAGAAGAATAAAATTATATAGCTTAAGAATTTAAACTTCAAAAAGTTATAGGGTGTTAAATATGCAGTGGTATCCGGTAGTGAACAGTTAAACTAGTGAAAATCGTCAAAAAAGAATTGTTTACTTCACTTTCTGTTTATCACTTGCAAATTATTTTGAATTCATGTGCTGTTTGCTTTTACTACGTTTTATACACTCTGAATATAATTTGAAATAGATTTTTTTTCTTTCATAAAACTGCCAATTACTATAAAGAGATCATAATTGTTTAAATTTTAGAAATGTTATGAATTGAATTGCATTAGTAAACCTACCAAATTAAGCAAAATTGTGCCAAAGGCTTTTTTTCAAAATATTATAAGTTTAAAAAAGATTTTTTTTTTTTGTTAAATATTATATCTTCATATCTTCTACTGATTTTTGAGAAAATGACTCGTTTTAGATAATTCAAGTTTGCTTTTAACTTGACTAATTTTTTTAATACGAAATGCGTTTAAAGAATTGAAAATGATTTAAAACTAACATACATGTATATTTACAAAAAATAACTACATTTTGTATAATATTTTTAATTCGAAAAATAACTAAATAATCTCTTCTGAAATTTTCTCAACTTCCTTCTAATTATAAGCAGTTGTGTTATAAATATAAAAATAACTATTGTTAAAAAAATACTTATTGCAATTGCCTCTTTTATCAAACATGAGTATTTAAAAAAAAATTCTATTGCCTATACAATTTACAAATTTTTTATTACTTATAATTTGTATTAAAAGTATGCAAAATCATTCATATCTAGTTTTTTTTTTTTGTCAATTCTGTCGTATAACCAAACGTATAGTAAATATCGATGATTTCGTAGTTTGCATACTATAACTTTATTATTTTTAAAAAAAATATTTTCATAGTAAAATAGTAACCGGTATTGAAATCTACTTAACTGCATCATAAAGTATATAAAAATACATGACTTAATGATAAACTCACTATACGTGATGTTCCTGGTAAAAAAAAATGTTGATGTCCTCTCCTGAATGCAAAGTTTATCATATACAAGTTTATCCTACAGATCTACTTCGTAAAAACGAAAAGCTATCATCAGTATTAGCATATAGACAGAATAACATTCTTGAATAAATGTGAAATTTCCCCCCTATAAAATTAGGTAATACTCTAAACATTTAGGAATTATGAATGCTAGAATAAATAAACTGT
This sequence comes from Linyphia triangularis, assembly GCA_963978545.1. Taxonomy (NCBI): domain Eukaryota; kingdom Metazoa; phylum Arthropoda; class Arachnida; order Araneae; family Linyphiidae; genus Linyphia; species Linyphia triangularis. The sequence continues at coordinate 29,309,545 of OZ021733.1, forward strand.
GATTACGAGATCGGGTCCATAAATAATTATTTATAAGAATTTTATATAATTTCATCAGGTATTGAAAATGTTAAGTATTTCAATATATATTCACTATGTATGTGTAAGACATCATACAAATTTATTAGAATGTACCTAGAAAGTAATATTTGAAGATGATTTCATACATAGAGTATACTATTTTAATAATGAGAAGGGGAGGGGGGGGGCGGTAATGCTTTTATCAAATTCAGAAAATAAATATTACTTTTAAATTTATTCTATAATATGTTTTTTTTTTTATGAATTGCAAATATGCAATAAGGTACGTTTTTATAAAATGTTATAAGTCGTTTTTTCATTTGTATAAATCATAATGTATAAATATAAATAACGTATTTATATAAGAAATGCATATGATCGTTTGTATAAATTAATTGCGTATAAATGAACGATACCATGAATAGTTATGAGCTTGGAATCATAATGGGGACCAGATTCATTTTACAAAAACTCTTAAAAATTAACAATATTACGTATATGTAATGTAACATTATATATGATGCTGTAAGATTATTGTTAAATGTTCTAAAAATATTTCATATAAACATGCCGATAATGTTTTCAGATACATTTTAACAGAAAAAGTGCATGTGATAAAATATTATTAATAATGAATTTTTCAGAAATAGATGCAACATTTTTTAACGGAATTTCCAAATCGGGTTTAAAGGTATAAATTCTTTTATTTTTAAAAAAAGCAGTCACAATTTTTTCTGCCTTTGATCTCTGCTTTGATTGATTCAATAATTTCGATCAATATTTGTTTTATCTTTTTTCATCGATATCCATCTGAACTCTCTCAGTGGCCGAAATACTTGATTCAAATGATTAATTCATGTAATTAAAATTTTAGCATAGAGTTTAATCACAGCCTTCTATTATAATAAGGTAGGACTGGCAAATGGTTCCACAATTCGTAATTGTGAGTAGTGTGAGATGCCAATTGAAAAATGGCATCTCATATTACTCACCATTATGAATAGCAAATGTAGGAATGGCAAACAATATCAGATTCCAAATGAATTTGTTGAATTTAACCAGATCATGAAACCACCTCTTCTTCTTATCAAGGACTATGGGGACAAAGGCACCTCTGCAGCATTTTGTACCAACCCCTTATCCCGTGGGCAGTATTGCACGTAAGCGCACACTCGCGAAAGGGATTGCGCAAGTCTACCTATAGTCACCGAAGAGTTCATTTCTACCTCTTTCGGTAGCTACCCGGTAGATGGCAGCACAACCGACCGTGTGTGGAACTTCTTAATTTAAAATACCAAGCAGAAGATTCGACCAGAAGTCTTGGATTTGCACCCCTAGAGGTATTGATTTGTATGGAGGATTGTATGGAACTTGGAGGACTTGCGACCATGACTAATTTAACGTGCTCCAGTCACCATTAGCGAACACGGAGGTCTCTAGTCGGTCCCAGGCCCGAACTCGCAACCTCAGGGCTCGCAATCTTCTAGTAGCGAGAACGATACTCTCCCGACTGGGCTACGCGTCCCAATCATAAAACCATAGCTTACGAATTTGCTTTTTATTAATTTTTTTAGTTTAATATTTTTTGGTAATTGGATCTAATAGAGATTGATTGAAGTTAACTCTCAAATTTGCAAAACTTCTCTCCGACATTCAGAGGTCAAAATTACTACAAAAAAATTACAATTGATGCAAACACATGTCAAATGGAAAGTGTGTCTGAGAAAAGTTTCCATACAAAAAATTCAACAATTAAAAGTTGAGATCAGAAGTACTGAAAGTCAATATGCAAATCGTTTTGCCTAAATTTTTAATTATAGAGACATTGCCATAGGTCAGTTTAAAAAATTAGTAGAATTAAATAAAATTCAAACGGAAATGCTTTGAAGTTCAACCGAAAGAGTTTTTCCATTGTCATACTTAAGTTAGGTGGGGAAGTTTTTTAAATAAATATAATAATAAATTTATTATTCGTTGACTAATTCTCTTGCCAATTTGCGTCATTTATTAAAAATAAAACCTCCAAATTGGCATGCTTTTTTATTATATATAATCATTGAGACCTGATATGACTTAATAATATCACATGATGTAGCCTTTAATGACAGTGACTGTCAAAATCCAACTTGTTTTAATATACATAAAAAGAAAACAGACAAAATTTAATATAAAGTATTAACTTAATCTCTAATAAAGACTAGAGTTTCTTTTAAAGTTACATTAATTTTTTTCTGCTATCGACTTTTTACTGCTGCATTGTATGTGCATTTAGTTTTTTGAAATACAAGTGAAAAAAACAGTAGAGAAAAAAAGTTTTATTCTATTTTTATTATTATATCTGATTATAAGAGCAAATTTGTAGTGATTTTGTAATAAGTGCACTATTTTTATGATAGCATAAGTAAATAAAGGAATTTATTAAAAATTATGAGTTCCAACTTTGCTTATTAAACATTATGGAAAACATCTATGTATTTTTTAGGTTAATGTTCTATAAACGCTACTATAAATGCAAATATCTGTTGTTTAACAGCTTAAGTAAAAATTAAACTTTTATATTATATTAAAATACATTGAAGCATTCAAATTTTTACTACATATATGAAAATTTAATAAAAATTATCCACTAATTTAAGAATGATTTTAATGTCTTTTGCTTATATCATCACAACTACAATACTTTTTCTAATTAGTCAGTTAATTACGTGATAGAATCGTCCATCGATTATTTGTAACCTTATTTTATGAACATCTTTCAAAAATACTTAATGGTTATATACATTTTTATTTATTGAACTTGTTAAGAATAAATCCATTGAAGGCATTCAAATTGTAATTACATACATGAAAGATTAATAAAAATTATCTACTAATTTAAAAGTGGTTTCAAAGTCTTTTGCTTTATTTTATCACTACAATACTTTTCTAATTAGTTAATTACATGATAGAATAGTTTCTCAATTATTTGATTATCTGTGTCCTTATTTTATGAACATCCTAATTTTGAAAGATACTTGATAGTAATATATATATGTTTTTTATTTATTGAACTTATTAAGATAATGTTACCATCATTGCTAATGCATGACACCATTGCCAATGAACTTAAATTGCCATAAAAAGAACACTTTTTTTTTTCAAACAAGAAGCTTATATATATGTTACCGGCAAAGTGTGAAGTGCTGTTATTGTGCAGAATGCCTATATATTATATGGAATGTCTGTTTCCATTAGGCAAAGTATGAATTATGTGAATTATTATATACTTTACCTAGGAATATTGTATATAATACCTAGGCATTCTATAGAATGACAAATGCTATTTTGGCAAAGTATGAAAACATTACTTTTATTCAGAGCGTTTGTGATATTGAGCTTGAAACTATATACCAATAAAAATCAGAACTATGTTTTGGTGGCCGTTTGGCCACCAAATATGTGTTTTAAAACACGCATACCTTACTTTTTTGACTTTTACATGTGTAACATGTTAGTTTGACTAATGTACAAACTAATCGAAAAAAGTGATCTTGTGGGTGATATGCCACAAACGACTGCCTGAAATAGGTAGGGGTAATTTTTTAGGTTCAATTGGCCATAAGGCCAACGAAATAGGTCGTGATTTTTCCTTTTAGATCGTGAAGCGCGTGAACATCTTACTTTTTAGAGAGTACTAGAGTACTAACTAATTAAAAAAAATCGATTTTGGGGGAGATTCCACACTTAAAAGGAAAAAGTACAACCTATTATGTTGGCCTTAAGGTCAATTAAACCTAATAAAATACCTACCTATTTTGGGCAGTCGCTTATGGCATTTTACTCCCTAAAATCACTTTTTTTAAATCCCTTGATATTGTAAAACTCTAAAAAGTAAGGTGTACACGCGCTTCGCGACCTATTGCGTTGGATTTACGGTTAACTGAACCTAAAAAACAACTCTACCTATTTTGGGCAGTCGTTTGTGGCATCTCACCCCCATAATCACTTTTTTTCAATCACTTGACATCATTATAAAACTCTCTAAAAAGTAGGGCGTTTGTGTTAACACATTGACTGCCACGGAATTTTGGCACGATTGTAGTCTAAAGAGCCAATTTGATTCAACTTTTAAATGCTTTATGCGGTCTGACAGACCGCAAGTCATTTTTTATGGAATGCTTACACCCTCTAAAATATTTCAACTATGACTTTTACATTAATTTTTCCGATACTTTGTTTCTTAAATTTTAAATTGATGTTCACTAATTTATTTGGTGCAGTGTATGGACCACTAGTTGCCCTTGTGCCAAAATTATCAAATCACCCAACCACAGTACTAGTCGACGCGTTGATTGGAGAAGAGATTGAACCAGTGGTGTGAGTTGAATGCAACTCAAATGGCAGTCAACATGGTAAAAGTACCATGCCACGTCGTATTCGAAATGAATTGGAGACATATTTCATACTTTGCCGGTTTCTCGTTTCTGATCGTTTCATAAATGCCGGCGCCGACCAAACGGTATAGTGGTTAGCGTGCTAGTCTCAAGACCGCGAGGTTGCGGGTTCGAGTCCCGTGTTCGGCATGGATGTTTGTAAATGTATGTTGGCTTGTCTAATGACGAATGTTTCAGCTCATTATAGCCCTCGTGTTGCTGACGGCGCCAGATAATCTGAAAACAACCAACCATAAATGACGGCATGTTTTTAGGCATTCTTACACAATGCTTAGGCATTCTATAGAGTGCCGGATTTCACACTTTGCCGGAAACATATATAAAAATCGTTCTTCTGAAAACTGTCTCTGCTTTTGATTGTTTAATAAGATTAAGAATAAAAGAAAGAGTATTGTTTTTCTGTCTCAAATTATTCAAGGTATTTAATATAATCTAAACACTTAGTAACTATTGTGTTTTTAGAGCTCATAAGAGCTTAGTTTGCACAACGCGAAACTATTTAATAAACCACTAAGTAGTAACTAAGTAAAAATGTAGATACATTTTTAGCTATAATAATTTGATTTGAATATGTATGTGCCATTTTTGTCATACATAAGTTTTCATAGGAATCTCACGAAATATATATATATAAAAAAAAAATGAACAAGAATTTTCTGACGGCTGTGTGGCTAGAGCGCTGATTTTACATGCCAAAAGTATTTAATAAACCACTAAGAAGTAACTAAGTAAAAATGTAGATACAGTTTTAGCTATAAAAATTTGATTTGAATATGTATGTGCAATTTTTGTTATACATAAGTTTTCATAGGAATCTCACGAAATATATATATATATATGAACAAGAATTTTCTGACAGCTGTGTGGCTAGAGCGCTGATTTTACATGCCAAAAGTATTTAATAAGCCACTAAGAAGTAACTAAGTAAAAATGTAGATACAGTTTTAGCTATAAAAATTTGATTTGAATATGTATGTGCAATTTTTGTTATACATAAGTTTTCATAGAAATCTCACGAAATATATATATATATATATATATATATAAATGAACAAGAATTTTCTGACAGCTGTGTGGCTAGAGCGCTGATTTTACATGCCAAAAGTATTTAATAAGCCCCTAAGAAGTAACTAAGTAAAAATGTAGATACAGTTTTAGCTATAAAAATTTGATTTGAATATGTATGTGCAATTTTTGTTATACATAAGTTTTCATAGGAATCTCACGAATATATATATATATATATATATATATATATATATATATATATATATATATATATATATATATATAAATGAACAAGAATTTTCTGACAGCTGTGTGGCTAGAGCGCTGATTTTACATGCCAAAAGTATTTAATAAGCCACTAAGAAGTAACTAAGTAAAAATGTAGATACAGTTTTAGCTATAAAAATTTGATTTGTATATGTATGTGCTATTTTTGTCATACATAAGTTTTCATAGGAATCTCACGAAATATATATATATATATAAAAAAAATGAACAAGAATTTTCTGACGGCTGTGTGGCTAGCGCCGCTTGTTTTACATGCCAAAAGTGCAGAATTCATATCTTGGGTTTCAGCAAGGATGGTTTTTTTATGTGGTTCAGAATCCACGTTCCTGCATAATTAGCTGTTATTGTGCAAAAAATAGGTTGTTGAGCGTATAAACCAAAACCAAAATTACTGTCTGGGAGTTGAGTATTATCAACTGTTCCTTTCGAAATTGAGACTAGCCTTTATTCCAGGCCTTATAAATTTAGTCGGCAGACAAATTAATTTGAATAAATTAAGTGCTAGAGTGCGCTTGATAAGCTCAACGCAATCTAAATAAATACCTTACAAAGGTTTATTTAATGGTTGATAGGGTTACGCGACGATTATATGACCGTGCGCGAGGGTTATATGACCGTAAACTTCTGATCAAATGCATAAACAGATACGTTAAAACTGTAGAATTGGGTTATTGCGTAAGCCGTTGTCAATAAACACCGTTGGATATGCATCGCAAATATGATTAGCGTTACACATCATTTTAACTATCACAGATTATAAAACGGTGAGGTAACATGAGAAGGCAATTTCAGGTTCTCCTTCCATCTGCTATGGATTTAAGATAATTGTAGGGGGAATATAATTAAAGCTCACCAGTGCCTATCATACTAATGAAATTATGTCAATGAAATTTAATACTAATGGAAACACGGGACAATTATTTCTTAAGAAACACACAAAAAATCTGAATAAAAATTTTCGTAATCAGATGGTAATGAGTGTGTGTGTGTGGAGGAAGGGGGGGGGGGGAGATTGGTCTTTGATGAGTTGAAATGAAATGAGTATAGTTTCCTAGTGAATAACTGAATTGATAAAACTCATTTAATGAGTTTGATATAAATAAGTTATTTAATGAGATGATAATGGAGACGTATTTTTAAATTAAGAGAAGAAATTAAAGTAATGAAATACGCAAATTGAAAAATATGGTAATGCATGATTGTAGCTCTAAATCAATTTTTAACAGCAGGAACATTTTGTTGTAGCTGTTTACAAATAATTTGTTATAGTACTTTCTCAACTATTTGGGTTTTGTATTTATCATTTTCAGATCTTTAATGTGTATTCAAAGGTGTTATTTGTAGTATAATAACTCTACAAAATGTAAAAGAATCATAGTAGTATTCTTTTTAGTCAAAAAGATTCTTATTAATGACGTTTTACTTTCAAATTTAAATACTTGGATTACATTCGAAAAGGGAAACTGTAACAACAGAATTTCCCAACACACATCATTATATAAAATCATTTTAGATTTTTATAATGTGCCACAATATTTTGCTGTTATAGAACAAGATGCCCTTTTAAATTGAATTTTTCGAAAGAAATTTGTTTTTTAAATCTCTAAAAATTTCACGAATCCTATATAAGCCCACTTGAGAAAGTGTCATTCAATTATAAAAAGGGTCGGGATTTTTTTTTTTTTTTTTTTTTTTTTTTTGTGAAAGTTAGTCATTTTTATGCAAATTAAACATTTATGCCACTGAAATCACAGAAAAAATGGCGCTTTATTAAACTATTTTTATCATTTAGAATGTCACCAATGAAATTCTTTACATTCACACATATTTCAACCAGGTATCTTAATTACATGTTTCTGCAAATTTTAAGCGTTTTTCTTGTTTTGGTAATCCTGCACAAATGGATACAAAATGGTAATGAAATGGATATGGATACAAAATGGTAATGAAATGGATATGGATACAAAATGGTAATGAAATAGATATGGATACAAAATGGTAATGAAATGGATATGGATACAAAATGGTAATGAAATGGATATGGATACAAAATGGTAATGAAATGGATATGGATACAAAATATGGTTGTATTCTTCTGAATGGTTTTCATTTAGTAATTACACTTTTTGATGAAATTTTGGTTAACTGTAATTGTAAAGTTTCAATAAAAGGAGACTATGTCCAACCATATCGCTTTTACGAAAACTCTGTTGTAGATGACCAAAAATATCGCATATTCCAATAGCATCTTTTTAAATACTAAATAGATTTAAAATAAAGTTTTTATTTTAAATCTTTTATGTGCATTGCAAATTTTTACTGCAACTTATTTATGTGATTTTGAACTGAAAAATTCATTCAGTTCCATTAACTACCTTTTTTTAAAAAACCTTTTTAGAAAGCATTGCTATCAACAACTAATCTATCTACCAGGTTTCATCACGTTATGAGGACAGCAAGTGTGTAAGTAAGCCATCCGAAAACTTTACTCGCAACAAATACATAAGCACAAAACAATGTCGAAGTTAACCTTTTACGCTCTAGTGGTGCCTCTCAGGCGCCACTTGATTGGATACCGTAACTCGAGAAGACCACTAGGTTTGATGCGGAAATTCGATGCAAGGCCAATGACTGTGTTTAGTTTCTATGAAGTGGATCTGTAACCACGGACCGAACCAAAAATGCCACGGAACGTCTCTAGTTGCTGGTACCTCCACGCGAAAAAGGCCTCGAGTGCAAAGGGTTAATATAAAGGATACAATAAGCTATTTTTCCACTGATTCGTTTTGAATTTTTCTCATTAGCTTTTTCAAAGAACTCGCCGACATTTGTCAAATACGGACGGAAATTTTGACTTTTTTTTTACAAATTCCACAGTTTCATTAAACTCGATTACTTTTTCCAACTAAAAACATGCCGACTAAACGGTATAGTGGTTAGCATGCTAGCTTCTAGACCGCGAGGTTGTGGGTTCGAGTCCCGTGTTAGGCATGGGTGTTTGTAAATGTATGTTGGCTTGTCTAATGACGAATGTTTCGGCGCATTATAGCCCACGTGTTGCTGACGGTGCCAGATAATCTGAAAACAACCAACCAACTAAAAACACTGCAAAAATAACAATATACGTAGTTTATTTTATAGCTAAGATTTAAGTTACAGTTTAGTCACTATTAATTGTCACATGCATTAATGTAAGTGGATTCATTGTTAATCCAATTATAGTAAATTTCTGCTTATTGGTAAGATAATGCAATTAAATGTTTTACAACATGTGATAGGGACATTTTAACTTCCTGCTTTTTAATTATTCATCATTTTACCAGAATTCTATGTGTGCCGTATGTTGGAAAAATATTTTGAATGTTCACAACAATTAACATTGTTGCTAGGAGTTAAGTTTTCATTTAACTACAATAACTGAATTAATCGGATTATTTATATAAACTGTATTTCATTAATCCGGTTGATAAATTTAAAAATCCAGTATTTTAGGTTGGTTGGTTGTATTCAGATTATCTGGCGCCGTCAGCAACACGTGGGCTATAATGCGCCGAAACATTTCGTCATTAGACAAGCCAACATACATTTACAAACACCCATGCCAACACGGGACTCGAACCCGCAACCTCGCGGTCTAGAAGCTAGCACGCTAACCACTATACCGTTTGGTCGGCCCAGTATTTTAGGAACAAACATGTTAAAAGAGAGAGCGAAAATTCGTTGATTTTACTACGGAAACTGTAGGTTTGATTGATTTTTAAAAAACAAATCCTCAAAGTGCTGAAAATTTTCGAGAATGATTTCATCTCAGTCTATACAATACTTGTTAAAAGGTCTTACAAAGTACAACGTTGTGTTGTGAAAGTTACTGTCGCTAAAACACCGCTTCTCCACAAGATTTATTGTGGTGCATCAGACACAAAATATTAATGGATGTGCGACACTGAATTACTAAAATTTTCCTTTGTTAAGGGCCGACCAAACGGTATAGTGGTTAGAGTGCTAGCTTCTAGACCGCGAGGTTGCGGGTTTGAATACCGTGTTAGGCATGGGTGTTTGTAAATGTATGTTGGCTTGTCTAATGACGAAAGTTTCGGCGCATTATAGCCCTCGTGTTGCTGACGGCGCCAGATAATCTGAAAACAACCAACCAACTTTTAATCAGATACCGCTATTTCAGCTAAGAATTGAACCTTCAGTTTCTATAGAAGAACTCTTTCGGTCAATTATGCACTTACGGTTGAAATTTCTGACTGAATTTTATGTTATTGAAATTTTATCGATATGATCAAATTTATAAATTATATATAAAAAACAGTGCAGTAGTGTAGTCCATCTTAATGAGCAAGTCATGTCCGTGTAACAACAATAATTTATTTCCAGTGGCAAGATAGGGGAGGGGCGTTACAATTGGCGCGAGGGAAAATGAGCAAAGTCTCAAAGTGCGTAAAGAGCCTAGCCGAACAGAAGTCTGGTGCTTTTATAGATTGGAGATGCGCAAAGGAACCGGTTTGTCCCTGTCCAAACAAGATCCAACGAGATCAAATGCGTACCTCACCAATTCCGGAAAACACTAGATCTCTGGCCTCGCATACCAAATGTGCCTGGTTCGTATCCCGGGTTAGGCATGGATGTTCGTTGTGGTTCGGAATCCACGTTAATCTGTAGGTCCCGACCTGATTATTCATCATTGTGCATAAAAATAGGTCGTTGAGCGTACAAATCAACCAACCAATTAAACGAAAAGAGAAGTACTAATAGAAATACTTTACATAGATGTTTAAATTAATTTCAGTTTAGGGTTAAGGATTATTCATTGACTTCTGGTCGTAACTACCAGTTAAATTTTGGTATGGGAACTGATCTTGATGAGACCTTTAATTTGACATATCGCACAAATCTACTGTTTGTAGTTTTGCCTGACTTCTAACAGAGATGGATGGATGAACGGGCATGATCTTTGTATAAACTTCTCATTGCATTAGTGTAGTGTTGTGTAGATGAGAAGAAATGCCTTTTTATAATATTGCTTTTTTTATTATTTTGCCTTTTTATAATGTTGCCTTTTTGTTATTTTGCCTTTTCATTATTTTATTTATTTTTTGTTTTATGATTTTGATGATGAGGGAAATTTCCAGTTTCTATGCATCACCCGTTAGTATGGTATGCTGGATGTATAAATTAAAAAATTTCATTGGCTGAAACTTGGTTTGCTTGTTATAATTTGCTTCTTCCGTGCAAATAGCTTTAAGAGTATTTTTTACTTTTAATTACCCAGATGTTTGAAAGTATGGTAATGTAAGTATTGTTTTCGATCAAAGAATGCTTCGATTTTTTGCATTTTTACACGTTTTGGAACATCTTTACATAAAAAAAAGTTATATAGAAAAAATGTCTGCCTTCTTTGTGTACGTGGTCATCATAACTCGCGAATGAATTGACCTACGATGTTCAAATTTAGTGTACGAGTTAGAGGTGACCATGAGTCTTGTCATTAAGGTTTTCGTCCAAATTGCGCATGCGCATAATGTAGCTGCAATTGAAAAAATTATGTTTTTCAGCAATTGCTAGAAAACGGCTCTAACGATTTGTTTAAAATAGCTGTGGCAATGTATCTGAAGGTATTCTAAACATTCCCACACGAAACTCCCGTAGAAATGCGATAAAGGTGTAAAAAGTGGAAAAACGAATGTCTTTAACACACAGTTATCTTCCCCTCTCCCATCAATAACTAAGAACTGTTTCGATTTTGTTTCCATTTGCAAGAAAGGATAATGTAAGAATTATCGATAAGTGGGGGTATCACCAAATTCGCCATTTTGGCGTTTTTTTTTCTTTTCTTTGAATCATGTAAAAGTATTACCAGAAATATCACCAAACTGGCTATTTTTATTTAAATGAATCAAAATATGAAACGTTAAATAACACCACGTCAAATTTGAATGCAATGTCTAGTATCATAGTGTAGTAGAAAGTTGTACGATGTTCCACACCCCTAATTTTAAATAAAAAAATATATTTTTCTAGGTTATTTTCAGCACCACGGAACTTTAACTTTCTTAAACTTTAAGCCCACTCTTTACATAGTTTATCCCCCAACATCGCACTATTGTATTTCTATGTGTTAGTCAGAAAAAAGTATCACATAGCAGTTTAACGAGATCGAGAACTGCAAGATCCATTAGATCACAAAAGAAATTTTGTTATCCTAAAGAGAAGTACGCTAAAAATTTTACCATTGCCAGAGGCAGTTTCAGTAAAGTAAATTTCGTATACAATGAATTATGTTTTCATGGAGTTTTAGGCGGTTCAAAGTCACTTTAAGAAAGGGATCTTTGAAAGCTTATTTAGTTTGCGACGGGATGTCTTCTTCTAAAAATCTAAACTGTTGCTTTTTATTGCTCCAGGGTTCTAGGCGATGTTATTTTAAATATATAAAATATTTCAAGTGATAGTGTTCTGCTTAAACCATGATCAGTTTTAAGTGATATCAAATATATTTCTAAAACAAATGTCATTCTCTCTTTTTATCCATGCTTTCACACATAGAAAATAAATTGAGTGCTTATCAAACATGATATATTTGCTTAAAAATTATCTCTCCCTTATATTGTTGATATTTAAATAAAAGTTCATATATATTTTTATATCTATGACTTTTATATTTTAAAAACTGTACAATAATAAGGACGAATTTAATGCTATAGTTGATAATTTCCCATATGAATAACATTCTTTTCCTAATTACTCAGCAATGACACACAGGAATTCACTAATTCGATACCTAAAATTCTGAGAAAATACACTGTGGATTAAAGGAATATAAGTTCTTCGTTAATAACTGTTTTGTTAATCGGCTTAAACTAGTAAAATTCTTATCAAAGAGATATCTTTAAGTATCTTAATAGCAAATAAAACGACACAGTCGCGAAACTAATTAAGTACACTCTCAGAAATTGTATCCGAATATAAATTCAAAATGACTGTAAAATTCGGTACTAAAAGGTTTCTTTTACTTTCAAATTCCATGAACTAAAATTAAATGCTATCGCATAATAATTCATCGTTTTAAATTAAGTAACCAATTTGGAACGTGGAAAATAAGCATATGTTGATTCTAGAAAAAGTAAAAATTTAAAACTCATACAAAAAAAAAGTAATAAGTTTTAAATTTTATATCTCATGACTAGAAGAAAGTTTTGAATAGAAAACTAAATGAAACTTTAACAGTTACGTAGTTTTTTTTCTTCTTCTAGCTGTTTACAATAAACAAATAAGAAGCACTCTTTCTAATCTAGATTTGATTTATTTATGAACTGCATTTACATTATTTGATTGTAAGAGTTTTACATCAAATATTTTGCTTATAACAATACAGTTAATTAGGCAATTTCGCATTCATTTCCGACATTTCCCCGAATATAATTATTTGGATTTAATCAGCATTTGGGATGTAATTGGATGTTCACTGAGCTATATATATTTTCCTAGTACTTATAATATTATATATTCGTGATTCAAGCACCAATAATTAAGTATTATAATATAGCTATGATAATAAAGTTATATTTTAACTTCTTCACTACAAGTAGTGAGAAGCTTATTCAAAGGTTTTGCTCGTCTGAGTTCCACATTCTCAAACAATGCTATAAATCCTACAAGCATGTGCGATATGTAAAATAAAATGTCTAGCCGAGACTAGTTCCCATGCCAAAATTTAATCGGAAGTAACGGAAATAGAAATCTGAAGTCAATTTGCAGTTCGTTGAGGTGGAAACATTGGAAATTGGCAAATTCGGTGAACATATCAATTTTTGACTTTTTCCTCTAAATAAATCTCGAGCTTAGTAAATTTAAAATGGTACAGTAAGCAAATAAAAGAAAATCCGAATAATAGCTATATCTTTTATTTTAATTGATGAATTAACAAAAGTCAAGTACCGTAGTAAATCGTGGAAGATCTTTATTAATTGTATATAATTTTTTGTTATTATGAGGGGTCTTCTACATATTAAAACTAAACTAAACTTTAAAAAGTTCAATTGCAACCCCATAATATTTAGAATTAGAATCTCTCTATATTTAGATTTAGAATCTCTCTATATTTAGATTTAGAATCTCTCCATATTTAGATTTAGAATCTCTCCATATTTAGATTTAGAATCCAAAAGAAACGTCTAAATACCAAATTTCATAACTTTCTAATGAGTGGTTAGTAATTTAAATGGTGTAAAAAAAAATGGCAAATTAATGTTAAAAAGAAAATTTGTTTTTTAAGCCATACATTTTTAAATAGTTAATATATTTTAGCAACTTTTGTTTCAAACGATAGTTTGTAAGAGGCCAAACATAAATTACATACAACTTTTGTAATAAACAGTTTTTTTTTAAAATTAATTATTAATTAAAATTAATTAAAAATATAAAACTAGTTTTAATTTTTTTTTTTAAATAGAAACATATATTTTTTTTGCTTCCATTACAATTATCATTGTCGAAAATTCTTCCAGAATTATTTTCTTTCCATTTTGACTTTTGATTCTCAATATTTTAGCAAAAATGTAAAAAAGCTCAAAAAGTATAATAGATTCCATCATGAAGCACGCAAAATGTTTGCTTCTTCCGCACTTTAAAGAAATTTGCCCTCAAGATCGGCCACAAAATTTTCGCTCATAAATAACGTGTTTCTCAACATAATGAACTGAAATTTGGTATCTAGGGTAAACGAAGTAATCTAAATCGAATAAAAATATAAAAATTAGGGGTTCGTATGAAATTTTTAAAAAATAGAGTTAAATTTACTTAGTATACAGCCTCACTAAGAAAAAAATGTACACCAGACATATAGTAAATCATAAACAAAACATTTTGGTGCAAACCGCAAGATTCTACAATAATTAGAACCGAAGATATAGCCATCATACGGATTTTTTTGTGTGTACTGTACCATGTTAATCATGATATTCAAAATACTTTTTAAACAATGTATATTTATAAAGGTACACAGTGTTAAAAGGTAACTACTGCAAACTTTAAACTCGATTTGTGAGGAACTGGTTTTTGCTTGTGTAAGACTTTTTGTCATCAGAGAAGACTGCAGATTGAATCAACCAATAAAAAAATGTAAAGTAATTTAATGTTGATAATGCAGTGCAAACAACTTATTAGAATCTAATATATCCATGCAATAATTAATTTTTAACTTAATTTTGAAACTTTATGTTTATAAAAAGTGGGTAATTTTAAAATACTTTCAAAACAAAATTCCGTGAAAGAAAGCTATTTAAGTTACATTTAAATTTTCTCTCTGCAGCGAATCATTGTGTTTTATTTGTAATTAAAATTAAAGTTATAAATAAATTACAAAACGAGTTATGACTGGTACAACTGGACCCTAATTAGGAAATTTAATTTTAATTGTTTAAACATCAACAAATAAAAACACTTTTTTTATGCAGATATGTTAGTTTTTTAACACTTAATTGTAAAAACTATTGTGAGTCTAGTTTAAAAATTTCATGAAAAAATTTCCAACGTGTACTAGTACCTTACCTAAATATTATAGAGATTTGTCATTTATCAGTGTTGTAGATTTCAATAATATTAGTGAGATTACATAAATTCAACCAAAAGATTCAAAATGAAGTACCTGAAAGTTCACTGGAAGAGTGCTTTAATAGTTACTGGTTGTTTTCAGATTATCTGGCACCGTCAGCAACACGAGGAGGAATATAATGTGCCGAAACATTCGTCATTTGACAAGCCAACATACGTTTACAAATACCCACACCTTACACTGGACTCGAACCCGCAACCTCGCGATCTAGAAGCTAGTACGCTAACCACTATACCGTTTGGTCGGCTTTAATAGTTTCTGTGTAAAAAAGAAATTCCAAATTGACATGAAACTATTAGAACTTGGATATTTGGTGACAAGTTTTCCAGTTAAATCGGCAGCAGCACAAATCCGCTGGTCAATCCCTATGTCGACCGTTGTAGACTGGCCATTGCTACGAATGTTGGCCAATCTCGCTCAGTTCTGGGTAAAATATACAGGGAGTTTTGAAATATTGATGCAGAGTTTAAAAATTAAAATATAGTGTTGCAAGAAAAGACTGAGGGTTAAAAATATGTTTTGTAATGGTTTTGAAATGTTTGTTGTAGAAAAAAAATTGTGTAATTTGGAACGATGCTCGAGAATTGTCTTGGGCTGGCCAATCTTCCCAAAATCCCTGTTTCTGACATAAGCCAATACCACTGCTACCTGGGGTGTGTTGTCAAACTTGCTAAATTGAAAATACTTTTCTTTATAAAACCCTCCATCAAATATTTAGTGGTTTTGTTATAATATGTTGTCAACCTTAACAGAGGAAGATTTCTTTCATTAACCGTTTGAGTCCCAAGCAGAGCGATCGCGCTGTTTAGATTTTATGTAAAAAAAAACCCAGCACATTTCGAGCTTTGTGGACAGCTGACGGTGCTCACTCCTTCGGAAGTGCTCAAAATGCATTGTTTTCTGCGTTTTACAGGAACAATGTAGTCGTCATCATCGTCAGTAACATGATCACATGGATTTGTGATAATGCTCATAGAGTTTCTTTTTCTATTCATTGTACTTTTTTAGGGATACACAAAATTTAGAAAAGTAAACCAGTAAATCTAGATTAATTTTTTACTTGTTTTTTCGTTGCTTCGTCTATCATTTCCAATCACACAATTATTAGTAATGAGAAACACTTATGGAAGAATACGTCCAATTACTTTACCAACTACAATAAATCTGACGAAGGGATGTGAAAAAGACGAGAATCACTTTATTTAACACATCTTATATGTGCAAAACAAAATAAACTATGCGCTATCGCGCTGCTTGGGTCTTTTCGTACTCATTTAGAGAAAGCGCGATTGCGCTGTTCGGGATTCTTCGATAGAGTTTATTCAATACCGCTGGGATTCAAACCGTTAAATGGTACCAAATCGTACATGCTTGGTATCTGGAGTTAATGTACCATATTTGAAACTTCTGGAGAAGTGACTTTCTGGTGTATGTTATTATCCCAAAGCAATTTTTATTAAAGTAATCAGTTTATTTAATGGTAGTAAAACCTACTTTTCGCAGCGTTTACAGTTCAATTATCTGTAATAATCAATGCAATTACAAAATGCATTGTGTCACTATTTTTATCTAACTGCACTCCGCAAATTAATGTACTGTATATTTTCGTCTATAAGATAATTACTAGAGTGTGTTTTTGAATGAACACTTTACATTCAAGGTACATAAGGAATAAATTGTAGAATAGGTAAAAACTGTACAATATACACTGAAATTGTACAAAAATGTATACAAACGATCTTATGCAACTAAACATGCTATGCCTCTTAAGTTGGTCAACGTTTACGACAAACACTACATATATAAAGTGGTATACATCTGCCTTTTCTCAATTAGAATGGCCTGGTATGAAGATTCAAGTAATTATCTAGTGGTGCAATAGTTGGAGCTCAAGAGATGGGAACACAATATTTTTGTGTCAGCCAGATTATAAGTATGGATGTTTCAGGAGTATCATGGAAAGGGTGGACTGTTACTACAGAATTCTTGCAAAAATTTGTGCTGAAACTGTAGGGTGACAGGAAAACTATTGTAGAAGTTTGTGACAATCGTAGACTAGCAAGAATCCTTTCATGCAATCTCAGGTAACGCAGAAGTATTGGCCAAAATTGGAAAGAGGGATTCTGAAAAATTGGTCAATATGGTCAAAGCTCACGCATCGTTCTAAAATGCAGAAACTACAGAATTCTTACAAAAACTTGTGCTGAAACAGTAGTGTGACCAGAAAACTATTGTAGAAGTTTGTGACAACCGTAGACTAGCAAGAATCATTTTATGCAATCCCAGGTAGCGCGGAAGTATTGGCCAATATTGGAAACAGGGATTCTGGAAAATTGGTCAATATGGCCGAAGCCCACGCATCGTTCTAAAATGCAGAAACTACAGAATTCTTACAAAAACTTGTGCTGAAACAGTAGTGTGACCAGAAAACTATAGTAGAAGTTTGTGACAACCGTAGACTAGCAAGAATCATTTTATGCAATCCCAGGTAGCGCGGAAGTATTGGCCAATATTGGAAACAGGGATTCTGGAAAATTGGTCAATATGGCCGAAGCCCACGCATCGTTCTAAAATGCACGATTTTTTTTAACACAAAACATGATTTCCCCTCCATCCTTACTTATAAAAAAAATATTTAAATTTTTAAACTGCGAATCAACATTTCAATACCTTCAATATACTTTATCCAGTACTAGACGAGATCGACCAATATCTGTAGCAACTGGCGGTTTACAACATTCCACATCGGGATTAAACAACGTCCAGCGATATTGGCCAGAGCGATTATGCTCTGGGGATAGGCGTGCAACACTGGACATCCGAATAGAATGTTAGTCCCTCAACAAACATCAATCTAACGACTGTGAATCAATGAAAGGAGTGTAAATCGCTCTGTCAACGATACAAGGTTTATCAAATACCTACCCCTGGTAAGTACAGGAGTTTTCGATTACTTACGCAGCTTTTCTGGTACTTCAGTCTATATACTACTTCTTTATTTCGACGTATAATTTCGGTCTTGCAGTAATACAAATTTTCATGATTTACATTGACACTAAACATGTTTTTGTTTCGTTCAAATGCAAACGAAACAATTAAATATACAAAAGTATATAAAAAAACTATTTCTAATTCGTATCATATAATCATCATGGTATTTAATTAAGTAATCCTTCACGATGTTTCAATATTAACTGCGAAAAGCACATGAAGAACCCAGTTTAATACTTCTTAATTTTACAGGGCCTTAAGATTATTTTACAATAAACTGCTAAACATGGCGCTTAATTGATATTACAAATTGATTAGACATGGAAATAATTATAACTGGTAATCAAGCCTGGAGGAAATTTCTGCATTTTTTTCTATTAGAGGCGCGGATACGTAGCATTTTTAGC
Source organism: Linyphia triangularis (assembly GCA_963978545.1). NCBI lineage: Eukaryota > Metazoa > Arthropoda > Arachnida > Araneae > Linyphiidae > Linyphia > Linyphia triangularis. Next base: position 29,328,309 of record OZ021733.1, read on the forward strand.
ATTAAAGACCTCCCGGAAGGCCATCCCTTCTTCGTACTTTTTTTCTTCTACAGTATTGTTTTCAGATTTTTGTGTAACGATGTTTTAGCGCAGTATAATTCTCGCGTAGCTCTTGTACAAGGACAATATCGAATACAACCAACTACTAGAATATCAAATTTAATCAACAACTAGAACTGAATAGAAGTTTTCATTTACAGTTTTTGCTGAGTAGACTACAGTTATATTTTTAAATATTTTGCATAATTTTTAATACATATTAAAAGTACTCTTTATTTCATGAGGATAAATTGTTATTTCTTGATTTTAACTTACAGTGACGATTTTCTAACTCGTATTCTAACTCATTAACTAGTACAAATGGAAAGTTTCAAAGAAATTGAAAGAAAAATTAAATTTTGGTTTTCAACATCTCTTTGATTTTGAAATACAAAACTGAAATTTTGAAACAGATATATACATTTGAAATACAAATATACATTTGAGATACAAATATACATTTGAGATACAAATATACATTTGAGATACAAATATACATTTGAGATACAAATATACATTTGAGATACAAATATACATTTGAGATACAAATATACATTTGAAATACAAGTAATTTATAATGAAATATTGTTTATCAAAATTTTGCTAAATAATATTTGCATAATTTTATTACTTTTTGGAAAATTTCTTTTAGTTAAATCAAATTTCTGATTTTATACAAAACAGAAGCGTACCAAAAGTTAATTTAAACTCTTGTAAAATAGAGAACAAATACTAATAAAAATCAACAATACTAACTATTTTTTTAATATTAGTATATAAGTTTTTCATTAAAAACAGATATTATTAAATTGTATTTTATTCTCCAAAAATGTACTTGCGACGCACTTTTTTGTTGTTATAGTTTGAGAAATGCTTGGATAGACAACCTAAAGTCTGTGCTAAATTCTCAGTTTATTTCGGCCAGTTGTCTTAGGCATTCTATAGGGACCATTCATGTCAGAACAAGCGAAAAGGCCACAATACTAAATTTCAGCGTTTGATTTTGGCACACTCAGCAGTTTCTATATTATACCTGTCTGAATGTTAGAATGTAGTATTAAATCTTTTTCCGATAGAAATGGTCTTCATATGTGAGTCTGAAATTAAGTATAAAACTATATACTTCACCTTTAATAAATTTAAATGTGTTAACTGATTTTTTTTTATTTAAAGGTATTACCAAGATATTATGTAATTACTAATTAGCGAAAAAAAAGATAATATCCATAAAGATTTATTAAATATTTGAAGATTTACATTTAAAAATAGTTTAAACATTTCCTTTTCATGGGTGTCTCCTACAACATGAGTTGGAATTAATTTCATTGAAACTCAATAGTTTATAAAGTTTATTTGTGTTTTTTTTAATTAACATAGTTTTATTATTATATAATTCAGTTTATATTATCCGAGGCTAAACCTAATGTGTAAAAATGAAGAAAATACTTTTTCCTAGACTGTTTTCGTCATTTTCTATGAATGCATAAACAAATATGAATAAATATCCACTAGAAGTCTAAAAATATTATTTAAAATAGTTAGCATTCCTTGCGGTCTGTAGAATGTGCAAGACTTAAATAAGTGAATGCTTTTTTTTTTTGTCTGTCTCTTTAGAGAGAAGTGACGACTTATATTTTTCGTATATCATTTTCGCGATGACTTTTGCTTTTGTTTATTACTAGATTTTACCTAAAAAATTAGCTCAGTAATTTGGGAATATTTAAATTTTACTAAGATTGTGCTAGGATAATAATTGTTGGAGCCACACTTTTTAATAAATATTTGGTGGATATTGTGAATTTGTATCAAGGAAAATTCAAATAAACTTTTTACAAAATTGACCTTTTATTAATTCATTTGATATCTAACAAAATTTTTAAACTTAAAAAAATTGGAATATGCAATAAATAATAAAATTAAAAAAAAAAAAAAAAAAAAAAAAATAGAGAGAGAGAGAGAAATAACCAATATATTTCAAGAAAATATTTGTTCAGTCAAAAATAATACTATACATTGGGCTCTGATACACAACTTTGTTTTTGAAATTAAAAAAAAAAAAAAAAAAAAAATATTGCAACTATTTATTCATATATCGTACAAATTCTTGAAAAAGTGTAATCATTATTTGGAGTAAATTGACGTTAAAAAAAGTAAATATATTCAACTTGACAGTGACCATTGTCTTCAACATTAATAATTTTTACAGTAAGTATAAAAAAAATTCCTAAATCTGTTACATTGCATCCCTGCTGAAAAGCAAAATTATTTCAACAAGTTTATTTTAACGACTTTTCATTAATTTGAAAAGTAAACATGAGTTTTAAATGCATTGTCAATTGCAATCAGCAATCAAATCCTCATCCAAAATTCTTTACACGAATCTTCTTGTCAAATTGCACAAACACACAGTTATTTATTTATATGGTTATTTATGTATTCGCTCACTTTTCTTTGATTTGTTGCTGGCAATGTATTAAATTCGTCATTATTTAATATACCTAGGCATTTTATATACTGCTGAATACTGGTCGGCAAAGTATGAAAAGATTAAACTTTTCTCACATTGCCTATGCATTCTATAAAATGCCAAATGACAAACCGGCAAACTATGAAATATATCATTATTTTTTTTTAAGTTCATATAATGACACTGTATTACTTTTATAAGAAAAAAAAAATAAGTGAAATTCAAAATAAGTAAATAACTTTCTTGACACAACAAGTAAGTTCATATGTAATTTTTTTTCATTAATAAAAAAAAGGCATACATTTTGTTTTCTGCAATTTTAATTTTTTTACGTTTTTTAATTAAAAATTTTAATGGCTGTCTTTCACTATTTTTTCAAAATAACGTATATATTTTTTGAGGATGAACGTCTTTGAAAAAAAGCCTTATTATGACCCTTTTTTCGTCGTTTTTCTAAATACATTTGCCATTCTATAGAATGCCTAGGAATTATATACAATGCCTAAGTAAAGTATTTAACAATTCTTACAATTCATGTTTTTCCTAAAAACTCCTGGCATTTTATAATACGCCTAGTTACTTTATAGAATGGCGGCTTTTTATATTTTACCAATAAAATATATATTTCAAACTGTTGTCAGTATTGAAGGGGAGTCGGTACCCTCTTTACCTGTACTGTTAATTTGGGCATATTTCATGTACCTTTTTCTCAGAAAGTATTTCACATAAAAGCCTAATTTTTTTTCAGTGCTTTTAGCAGACACTTGTAATTCGACTGAAGTTAGCTTTTGATTGTGATTTTTTTTTTTTCTTTTTTTTTTTTTTTTAAAGAATTTTTGTGATAGTCACTTAAATTTGTTAAAAATCAAAAGTATTTTTGTCCAAAAAAGCCAAAACAAAAAATATTTTTGAAATAGGAACAAAATCTCACTTCAGTATATACAGATACATAAAAGGAATTTGTGGTAAAAATTTCAGGAAGGTAGTTTGCGCAGTTTCTATGAAAAAGGTACATGAATAATGAAAAACGTAGTTTTGTGAAAAACGCATTTTAAAGAAAACTTTACTTACATTAATAATTACTAATTTTGTTTTTAAAAAATTATTTAAATTACTTCCAGATAAGGTATTTTTACAAATGAGGTATATTTTTAAAGGGTAGAATTTAAATTTTAATAGACAATAATAAACTCAAAATCAACTTCTTATAAATTTTTAGGAACCAACTCCCCTTAACACCATGTGACACCTTGAAACGTATCGTTGTACTCCACAATGAAACGTTTCAAAGTGTGCCACAGCTACCATATTTCTTCAACTACAGTTGTAAAGTGATGAAAAGTTAAAGATTAAAGTGAAACCCTCAATCCATACGTTGACGAAAAGGGAAAGATAAGGTGTTGAAATAATCTCTTAATAATGCTAATTACACTTACCTTGGAAACAAAAATTCGTAAGTGGCAAAATTTACTTTATACTTTGGAAAACACAGTTTCCTATATAGGTTTTTAACAAGTACCAATGTTAATATCACATCAATTTGTGAGCAGGTCAACTGTAGCACTGTTTTTTTAATGAGTTTTAAATGTATTGTAAAAACCATCAACAATCAAATTCTCATCCGAACTTCTGTACACGATTCTTCACGTCAAATTGCACAGACACTCAGTTATTTATTTTTATTGTTATTTACGTATTCACATGTTTTTCTTCGATATATTTCGAACTAATTTCAGTATTTAACACCATGTGACATCTTGAAACGTATCATTGTACTCCACAATAAAACGTTTCAAAGTGTGCCACAGGTACCATATTTTTTCAATTAAAGTTGTAGTGTGATGAAAAGTTAAAGATTAAAGTAAAACCCTCAATCCATACGTTGACGAAAAGGGAAGGATAAGGTATTGAAATAATCTATTAATAATGCTAATTACACTTACCTTGTAAACTAAAATTCGGAAGTGGCAAAATTTACTTTATACTTTGTAAAACACAGTTTGTGGTGGTCTCATGTACAAATGACAGTTACAATACTTAGGCACTATTGGTCACTCTTGTCTAGTGGTTAACGCGCCTGTCAACGGATCTAGGAGTTCCTGGTTCAACTCCCTGTTAGCGTACATTGCTAAATTGGTGACCCGAATATTTGAACACATCAGTGACTCCATCTACGGCACGACTTCCACACTACCATCTCATCATCTCCGGCGACTCACTGCCACACTCAACTCACACGCAAGCAACTCAATTTTCCACGACTCACTGGGAAGGAGCTATGTGATGGTCTCGTGTACAAATAACAGATACAATACCTATACACTAGAGATCTCTTTTGTTTAGTGGTTAACGAAAATGTCTACTTATCTAGGAGTTCCTGGTTCAACTCCCCGTTGGCGCATATAGCTACAAGTTTCCTTCATAGGTTTTCAACAAGTACCGATTTTGATATCACATCAATTTGTGAGCAGGTCAACTGAAGCACTGTTTTTTAATGAACAGTGAATCAAGCTTTCTCCTTCAAAAACAATTATTACTGTTCGATTGTGTCCCATATTTCCCTACCTTAATATTCACAATCAATTTAAACATTTTTAATATTTAAGATTTACAAACTGTATGAAGGTTATACAAGAGCTAAACCAAGTTATTTATTAAGTACCATTCAACACTAAAAGGTAAGGGGCTTAAAAATTATACATTTTGAGTACTCATATGTATCATATGGTGTGAAAGTACTTTTAATTTACCTTTAAAAAATAACAGAACAATGCTAAAATTTTATGATCTTTGAGTACTCACGCGTAGCACATAGCGAGAAAGTATTTCTAATTGACCTATTTTTTAGAACAACAGAATAAGGTTATGTGTCTAAAAATTTATCAATTTTGAGTACTCACGTGTAGCACATAGTATGAAAGTATTTCTAATTGAACTGTCTTTGGGAACAACAGTACAAGGTTACGTGCCTAAAAAATTATCAATTTTGAGTACTCCCACGTAGCGCATAGTGTGAAAGTATTTCTAATTGAACTGTCTTTGGGAACAACAGTACAAGGTTACGTGCCTAAAAAATTATCAATTTTGAGTACTCCCACGTAGCGCATAGTGTGAAAGTATTTCTAATTGAACTGTCTTTGGGAACAACAGTACAAGGTTACGTGCCTAAAAAATTATCAATTTTGAGTACTCCCACGTAGCGCATAGTGTGAAAGTATTTCTAATTGACCTAGCTTTCAGAACAACAGAAAAGGTTACGTGTCTAAAAATTTATCAATTTTGAGTACTCCCACGTAGCACATAGTGTGAAAGTGTTCTAATTGACCTATTTTTCAGAAAACAACAGAATTTGTCAGATACTCTGAATGCAATGAATCCATACGCTATATAATGGTAAGTTTCTTCATGTAAATTTTGTGTGCAAATTAGATAAAAGATAATTTACCTGTTTTGCCGACTTCTTCAGCACCCATGACCACTATTCTGAATTTGAGAGGCTTGGAATTGTGTCCAAGCTTCAGAAATTGCAGTCCTTTTCGAGCTGAGCTCACTTTGCCAGCCATGTTGGCAACAGTGTTTTTGAGGAAGCTCAAGCTCAAAGAGCTCTTCTCTTCCTTCATTGCCACAGGTTATGTCATCCTAAAACACATTCAAGTTTAATTATGAATTTTAAAATTATCTGTTGGAAAACGAATGGAAATTATTTTGATGTCTGACAAACCGTTATATTAGAATAATTTCTAGTTATTTATATATATATATATATATATATATATATATATATATATATATATATATATATATATATATATATATATATATATATATATATATATATATATATATATATATATATATATATATATATATATATATATATATATAAAATTTTCCACCCATATAAAATTTGAATTTTTAAATAAGATTTTTTATTATTTTAGAAAATTTTATTGTTTTATAAAATGTTACTTTTTTTTATAAAATGTTACTTTTTTTTATAAAATTAATTTTTTTATAGCATTTTCCGTTTTTTTTATTTTTAAATTTCCATTATCTTTAATAAATTAAATTTTTTTTAAATAATTCTACACATTCAAAGGATTAAATTTTTAAAGAAAATTCGTCTCCTCACAAATACATTGTTCTTTCTTTAAGAGAAAAAAAGGTATCTTTTGAGGTTTGAAAAAAATAACTGAACATCCCGACTTAAACTAAGAAATCCAATTAATTTTGTAGTAAAATACATATTTTAAACTGTGCAACATTAAAAACGTTTATGTACGTCATTCTTGTTATAACTGATGTAAAATTTTCGATTGATCCTATTGGAATTATACCATTATATTTATTAAGCACATAGCAATAAACAAGCAATAATATGAATGCTATATTTCTTAAGGAAAATATGAATTTAAATCTTCTAATTATCATTTAAATATAATGAAAAAATATATTTATTACTAATGTTATTAACTAGAAAGTTGAAACTAGGAATTGTAATTGCAAAAATGCTGGTAAATATATATTTCTTCAATTGCAAACGTTAAAAAAACAGAAATAATATTCCTACATTTTATCACATTGTAATTATGTACATTAGAAATCAATTTTAATGATTTCAATTTTAAATATCATATAGTAACACTCAAATTAAAATGTTGTGGAAATTCTTAAACAACATTTTTTGAGATACATTCTGCTTTAATTTTTTCAATAAGTTTAAATATATTTTAAAACAATTACCGATAAAAAACAATTCGTTTAACTTCCTTTCGGATTCTCCACAGAACCAAATCGAAACCACTTTAAGAATTTCAACATAAACAATTCGAGTAACTTTCAACACTTCTCATAGGAGATTTTCGCAAACGATTCTAACTCAAATGCTTCTCTTAAATCGTCTGATGGTTTCTCGTAGGAGAGCGCTACGTTTGAGGCGCTCTTTTTGTGACGTCATCCGCGCATGTGCCTTTCTCAATTTTCCAGTCAAAACATCCAATGGAAAGAGTTATCTTACGAAAGATCCCTTCGGAGTTTTGAACAGATCTATTAATTAAGAAGCATTTCAAATGCAAAGAAGAGAAGATGTCCGAATTCAAATAACTCGTCCTCGCATGAAGAAAACAAAATTCTTTTTGGCTAATTCATCAAAAAATGCTGGTTAAAGTTTTTTAAATTTGTCGTTTATCTTTTGAATCGTCAGACGTATATCACATTTAATGGATCCAAGTCTGCACAAAAAATTTGAAAAATAATAAGTTAAATACTTTATGCAAATATGAAGAATATTTTTTATTTTAACAAAGAATCATATATAGTGTATAAACTTACATATGGGGTAATTATTAAAAAAATGACTAAGTTATTTTTGTTCCTTCAAATACCATTTTCTCATGATTTTAATGAAATTTTTACTAAATTTTATTGAGATATGTTCAATCCAACATGCTTTATACGGATCTAAACAGTATCCCTTTAATAATAAACACCCTCGAAATATACGTGTATCGATTGCAAAAACATTTGCGCAGAAATACATGATAAATCATTGATTTACTGGTAAATATTATTAACTTATAAACTTATACATTTGTATTCATACGTATTCATTCTGTAATTTATATATTTAATATTATAAAACTATTTTACATGGAAAAAATTATTGATGTATATAGTATAAATATATGTATTGTACTGTGCTCAGTTGACTTAGTAAAATAAACAAGTACATTGATAGGGAAATATGCGCGCCCAGTTACATTAAAAAAAATTGAGGTACACGTATAAATTAAATCAATTTTATACGTTCAACTCAATACATATGTATATTAAAATCAAAGTGTATTCTTATTAAAGTATAAGAGTTTAAATAGAGGATATTTAAATTCTTTATATAAATATATCTATTTTTACTTTATACAGACTTCATATGTATGTAGATTAACTTTTCTGCATAAGAATTTTTTCCAATACCAAATTAAATGACATATTATTTAATCAACCCTAAATTGTTTATCAAACTGCTAAAATATATGACATACTCTTGATAGAAAGTAATGATGTATATGATTTAATTCAGACCTTCTAAAATTGTCCATTTAACAGACAGTAAACCGAGGTTTTGTCAAAAATAAAAGTATATTTTCTTATCCAGGTATGATTCTTAGAGAACCCTGATCGACAAGACATACTTAGAATTATCTGAAATGATATTTTATGCACACTTTATTGCTTCTTCATATGTATAAATATTAAATTTTCTTCGCATGAATTTTACAATACTAAACGAAAATATAAATATTTTTTCTCATTCTATTGATTGTATATCAAAGAATTACATGCTCTAGATATAAAGTGATGAAGCATTTTTTATAATTTGGAGAGTCTAAAATCAAGACTTTGTAAATCATGGCAATCCAAAACCATGAATGAAATGCATTTCGCTGGTCGTAATGGAACAGAAAAATATTTTATGATATTGATACTATTTTAAACATACCGAATCGACAACACATACTCATATTTGTCATAATTAAAAAACGTCACATCTAAGAATTCTCACTTTGAAAAACCCTTTTTCTAATAATTTACATCTTTATCATTTTGTAGCTATATTGAAGAACACTATACTACTTCATGATTTCAATTTATTAAAATTATGACCATCATAGTTACTCTGAGGTAGGATTCGCATTTTAGAGGATAAATTTCCCTTTCCCTAGCATTTGCTTCTCAAATAGGATAATAATAATAATAATATTAATAATAATAACAATAATAATGATAACGATAACGACGATAACAACAACGACAATAATAATAATAATATTAATAATAATAACAATAATAATGATAACGATAACGACGATAACAACAACGACAATAATAATAATAATAATAATAATAATAATATTATTATTAATAATTTTAATAATAATAATAATAATAATACTATTATTATTATTATTAATAATTTTAATAATAATAATAATAATATTATTATTATTATTATTATTATTAATAATAATAACAATGATGATGATAATGATGATGGTAATGATAATGATAATAATAATGATAATAATAATAATAATGATAATAACGATGATAATAACGATGACAATAACGATGTCAACAACGACAACAATAATAAATAATAATAATAATTAAAAAAAACATGAAAAACTTCATGCATTCAGCTCAACAATAGAAACTACACCAACTTCACATTCACTATCATTTCTATTCATTTTTGAACAAATTACAGAGTGAACTTATTTATCGAGACAGCTTATGTTATCATTTTTATCAATACCCATCTATGTTTATTCTAAAGATAACTATTTTCTTCTTCTCCCACACACTCACACTCTTCATCTATATTTATCATAAAGATAAATTCGAAAATAAAAATTGGTATTTGTAATTCAATAACTTTCTTTGTATAGAAACTTAATAATTGTTTAATCCATCATTAAACATTCAACTTACAATTATATAAATCGCTTACAATTTATCTCTAAATATTAACTTAGAATTAACTCTAAATATTGATGTTTTACAAATTTTTAAAGAAAGGGAATTCTTGTATTAAGCAATTATCCTATTGATTATTATTTCATTACCAAAATTAATAAGGACATTTATGAGTACTTTAATGATATAATTAACTCTCTCTCTCTTTAATTCCATCCCATTTAATGGTCCAATCAGTCCATTACCTTAGTTTTTTAGCATACCAATTAAAGTATAAAACTAAAATCTTCATTATCCTCTTTATTAAGTGAATGTCTTAACTTTCAATTATTTTAGAAAAATGCAGCCTTATTACAATGGATATCAAATGCACTGGAAAAAGATCAACTCTGAAATAAATGCTTTCATCTACCTCGTTTTACCATTTGCAAAACTGTTTCAAACAAGTCACTAAAAAGTCATTCTTCCCTCGTTTGTATTGCTGCACATAAGGTCCTGATACCAATCATGTACAATTACAATTTGGTGACATTTAATTACTGAAGCCTCTCACTATTAAGGTTGTTTTCAAAACTCGTGACAACATCCCTGTTAGTTTGAAGTTTTTATGTGCAAAAATGTTGTCAAGTTTGGTGAAAAAACTTGTCATCTTCTATCCAAGTCCTAGTCGAATATCTCTATCTGACACCATTTCCGGTCGAGTTTAAAGCACTTCCGGTTCAATTTTCTGTAATTTTACTTTTCTTATCAAGACTTTCAAACTGACGTGTGACACGTGTGTAATATTTACAGTTTAAGCTCACAGAAATGAAAATTGACTGACGGTCTTTTCAGTTGTATTTATTCAGAAAATATCAGAGTTAGGCTTTAGCATTATTTCGTTTTTCAATTTTAAGATATTTTTGGTTTCGGCAAAAATTTTCATTCGTAAGCATTCGTACATGGCCTTTTATGACCAACGGAATGTCGTTCATGAACAAATTATTTTTAGCGCCTTTGTGATGAGATTTTAAAGAAGTAAATTTCCTGCAAAATATTCATAGTCATATACCTTCCTGGCATTTTTTGAAATTTTTTACTTGTAAGTATTGGAATAAATGGGTGGATATTTTCTTACACTTAGATCAGCGTACGCCACTAACTTTTATAGGCGGGCCTTATTACATATGTTAAAGTTTTTCGCGGGCCGGATACACCAAAATACGCATCTTTAATTATTATTAAAATGAAAAAGTATTGATTTTTTTATCTTAATGAAATTTTAATTATTATTTGATTATTTCTTTTATCAAATAATTAAAAAGTAATAATTTCATTATAAGTAAAAATAAGTGAATTTTTTGTTTCAACTTGAAAATGCGACTTGACCTAACTTTTAATAAAAGTACTTAAACTGTATTCCCATGTTGCTCCGTTTAGTTGATTGATATCATTTGTGAGACGATGACTGTTAAAATCGTTCAGTCCATTTTATGATTGGGTCGTTGACTGTCGCAGTATTTATTGCAGCCAATCTTTATAAATTGTTCAAATGAGATTAAGTTATATTTTTCCTGTATTTATTCTTGGTTAAAACCACCTTGCTTGAAAGCTTCTTCGAATAGTTTCTTCGAAAACGTAGAGAGAATTATACTATTTCGGATAAATTACCCCCAATTATGTAAAAAAAAATTCCCTTCCATAAAATTTGATTTTTTTTTTTTTTTTTTTTTTTACCTTCTGTGGTGGCGGTGGGATGTAGAAAAACCTGTCGTGGGCCAAATCTGGCCTGCGAGCCGCGTAGTGGCTAACGCTGACTTAGATGGAGGTTTTGATAAAGAAAATTATACTATACCTCATGTGTGACATATGTTTTATATCATCTCATTTGTAACTTACATTTGATGATCACACAATGTTATTAAAGAAAACTAGGGGTGTGGAACATCGCACAACTTTCAATTACACTATAATATGGATCATTCCATTAAAATTTTGATCTGGTGTTACATACCATTTTCATATTTTCACTCATTTAAATAAAAATGGCTTTGGAAAAAATGTGTCGATATTTTTGAAATCAGGATATTCCAAAAAGGGGAGAAATGCAAAAAAAAAATCTTATTATTACGTCTTCAACCTTCTTAATTGAAAATTAAAGAGCTAGGGTTACCAAATAAAAAAAAGAATGCTCATTGTTTGGCAAGTTATGGCGTATTTGGCAATCGGATTTAGTTCAACTTACTAAAAGTCAATTTTTGACTAGTTTCGGCCATTTCTGCCCCGGCCGACCAGTGGATTCGTAATCTTATTATTACGGCTTTAACCTTCTTAATTGAAAATTAAAGAGCTAGGGTTACCAAATAAAAAAAAGAATGCTTATTGTGTTGCTAGTTATGGCGTATTCGGCAATCGGATTTAGTTCAACTTACTAAAAGTCAATTTTTGACTAGTTTCGGCCATTTCTACCACGGCAGACCAGTGGATTCGTAATCTTATTATTACGTCTTCAACCTTCTTAATTGAAAATTAAAGAGCTAGGGTTACCAAATAAAAAAAAGAATGCTCATTGTGTTGCAAGTTATGACGTATTCGGCAATCGGATTTAGTTCAACTTACTGAAAGTCAATTTTTGATTAGTTTCGGCCATTTTTGCCACGGCAGACCAGTGGATTCGTAATCTACTCAATTTTCTCCACTTTCTATAATAAATTCAGAATTATGTTCGATGGAGTACCTAAACTTGCAGTCGCCTCTCAATCTATAAATCTAAGCAGAATCCCGAACCAGTGAACAACCGGCCAAGTACCCGTGACCTGCCGCCATTCGAACACCAGTCAGTAATTTTCCATGGCGGGATTCCAGGAGAAAGACATCTAAATTTTCTGTATTATAACCTTTTTGGACTCCAATTTCCTGCATGAATCACCCCTATTCTAAATCAGGAAAACTTATTTTTATTGCGACAGACACCATCCAGACTTTATGGAGGGAGCTATTATCCTGATTATTAGACAGCATTTTCTACTTTACTTTTTAACTAATAGACTGAGAGGCGACTGCAATTTTTGGACCCCATCGAACATCATTTTGAATTTTTTATAGAAATTGGAGAAAAGTGAGTAGATTACGAATCCACTGGTCTGCCGTGGCAAAAATGGCGGAAACTGTTCAAAAATCGACTTTTAATAAGTCGAACTAAATCCATTTGCCAAATAATGAGCATTTTTTTTATTTGGTAACCCTCACTCTTTAATATTTTCAATTAAGAAAGTTGCAGACGATTCAGTTATCTGGCGACGATCTACTTGCATCTATTAAAAGGGAGCCAAGTTAGCAATAAACATTACGTCACTGATGACGTAACTGATGTCGCCAATTTGGCTTACTTTTAAAAGCTACCAGTTTTACCGAGCCAGAGATCAGAAATCGTTTGCGTTTTTTTTCATTGAAAATCAAAATACAGTGGGTTGCCAGACGAAAAAGGTTGTTATCTTTTTGGCAAGTTATGACATATTTGGCAATCGGATTTTAGTTCAACTCATTCCAAGTCGATTTTGGACCAGTTTCGGCCATTTTTACCACGGCAGACCAGTGGATTCGTAATCTACTCACTTTTCTCCAATTTTTATAAAAAATTCAGAATGATGTTCGATGAGGTCCAAAAATTGCAGTCGCCTCTCGGACTATAATGCACGAGTGGTGGCGGCTACTGACCGGATGTACATCTGGTCGGGACTCTGCTTAGATGAAACACTTGCGTGCGGTATAATGGTAGATGCTGCATATTAAATCCGTCATTGCTTCGTTATGTAAACGAGTTCAAGATTACAAGCTGTAATTGTATTTGTGTTTGTTATAGTAATGAGGCGTATTTGACTGAGGTAAGAGCATACACACACTTAATGGCCGATATAGGCAGTTAGGAGATATTTCAAGTCAGTTCTGTTCAACCAACCCATTTCTAAATTATTATACATTAAATCACACATCAAATCACACACTGAATAGGCACACAATAAATTATTTCAGTTTATTATCTGGTTCCTTTAGATCTTTTATGATGAAATAAGTAATAATTTAATATAATAATTTTTAATAAATAATATTTTTTTTAAATAAATAATAATTTTTTAAATAATAATTTCAATCCTCTATCACACACAAAAATGTACGATTTAACTTTATTTTTGTATGTTTGTTTTTCATTAATTCTTATCATCTGTTAGATATGAACATAGGCTTTGATTTTTTTTTTTTTAATTTTGTATTCGATTAATTGTTTGGAAATTGATTTTTTTTTTTACTTCCCAGACCACACTACCAACCTGAAACGGTTAGTTTGAAATTAATTAGAAGCTCCAAAAGTTGAAATTATTATTATTATTATTTTGCATTCGGATAACCAAAACTGAGATTGTTGCATAAAAAAAACTCCATCTGGGGAAATATTGAGCTATAACGTTTTCTACAGAAACTTTATTGTTGTATTTAGTACAAAAGTAGCTAAATAAACTGAAAAGCAGACCTTTTTTTTTCTTTTTTTCCCCCCAGATGTAATAACTTTGATCATCCTAGTTCCTGGTCTTTTTACTTTCAATTACTCATATATTTACATAGGGTACTGAAAGCATAGCATTCGTTAAAAAAAAGTTGTTTTTTTTACATTTCTCTACGTTTTGGAAAACCATGATTTCAAAAAAGTGGTCCAGAAAAAATTTATGTCTGTGTACGTGGTCAGTATAGCTCCGGAACAAATTGACCTCGTATGTTTAAATTGTGTGTGTGGGCTAGTGGAGTTAATGGGACCTACCATTAAGGTTTTCGTCAAAATCGCGCATGGGCATAAGATTGAAATCATGAAAATTATGAAAATGTTTTGAAAAATCATGAAAAAAATCATATTTTTCAGCAATTGTTAAGACACAGCTCTAACGATTTTGATTAAAATCTCTGTGAAGATGTTTTAACCTTACCTTCGAAATTCTGTAGAAATGTGATAAAAGCGTAAAATGAGTACCTTTAACACAGAACTCTCTGCCCTTGAGCATCACCCATTAACGATTGATTTTTTTCTGTTACACGAACTAGAAAGAACAATGTAATGTCTATCGAATAACATCGAAAATTCACCATCTTGGCGTTTTTTTTTTTTTTTTTTGCCATTTGCCCATGTAAAAATTATTGCCAAAAATATCACCAAACTAGTTATTTTTATTTACATGAATGAAAATATGAAAACGGTAAATAACACCATAAATTTTAATGCAATGACCAATTTTATAGAGTAATTGAAAATGGTGAGTTGTTCCACACCCCAAGTTCAAAATGTGTCTCGCGATTTTTAGATGCAAACATACACATTGAGATAAAAAAAAAAAAAAAAAATTTACACTGATATAATAACGCATACATTAACTGATTAAAAAGTTTTTAAATTATTTATAATAGATAATCATATCATACTTAATCATATTATGCATATGAACTGCCTTTTATCCTTAATCAGTAATACATTTCCTATCCAATGATTCGTTTTAGTTTCAATGAATTTAAATTTCAAAAAATTACTTTAAGCCCAGAAATTAAATTAAATACCTCACAAATTCTAATATTTTTTTGTTAGCCAAGGTAAGTTTTTTAAAACCATTTTCTATTCCCATCAACATTAAAACGCATCATTCTATCGATTCACTATATGCTCTCAACCGCTATTGGTCTTCATTGGACATTATAGAATAATAGTATTGGGTTACTGAAGCATGCAATTACCATTTTGCGTAGGAATTTTTCGGTCAGTTATCGAGGAAATAAGGATTAATAAGAAAACTTTTTCTCTTGGGCAATGAAAATTGTTTGCGAGGTTTTCTTCTGGCTATCTATTTTTCTAGTAGAGAGACTATAAAAAGGATATTGTCAATACAATCGTATTACGTAAAAGATATTTATTTAAAGGTATTCAATAGAACTATATCGCACTTCCTTTTTTTGTTGAAAATAACGGCTGATAAACTCAGGACCTGTAAGTATAACGTATATTCAGATCACAACGAACATCTGTGGCTTCCTCAAGATTAGAACTCAGTACCTTTGACATCCGAAGCCAGAGCGCTACTCACATAGCCATCAGATGAACAGGTACGAAAACATAGGAAAGTAGAGTGATTTTCAGCAAGGTGATAGATTCAAAAGTTACAGGATTTTTCGTTTCATATGGTCCTTTTAGAAGGAAGATATCAATTATAAAGTTTATTTCAGGGAAAATTGCATAATAGCAAAACATAATTTTAGCTTTAAAATTAAATTAAATAGAACATATTCAAAAACGTGACTTTTCCTTTAGAAGAGATGTGATGGAGCAAATTAAGGACTCCAATCAAACTGGTTAGTTTACTTTCCCGAACTAACGAATTCAAAATATTATGAATTATTTACTTCCATTAATGTATAAAAATAAAATCTAACATTCAATAATTTTATTATGAACGTTTATAAAATGTATCAGTGCATATTTTATAACATTGCTATCAAAAACATGTGAATTTACTTTTACAAATAAATATATAACCCACTCAATTTTGAAATGGCTCTAATAT
Source organism: Linyphia triangularis (assembly GCA_963978545.1). Taxonomy (NCBI): domain Eukaryota; kingdom Metazoa; phylum Arthropoda; class Arachnida; order Araneae; family Linyphiidae; genus Linyphia; species Linyphia triangularis. The sequence continues at coordinate 29,344,866 of OZ021733.1, forward strand.
TCGATCAGTTTCAAAAGTACATTGTTGTTGTTTTTTAAATATAATATTATTTTAAACAATTTGATTTGATCTCAGGAACACTTTAGTAATTGATTTTTTTTTCTCTTTAAAGGGTGGTACGTAAAATATCAATTACAAAAGTTTATTTCAGGGAAAATTGCATAATAGCAAAAAATAGTTTTATCTTTAAAATTAAACGAAATAGAACATATTCAAAAACGGGACTTTTCCTTCAGAAGAGATGTGATGGAGCAAATTAAGGACTCCAATTAAACTGGTTAGTTTACTTTCCCGAACTAACGAATTCAAAATATTATGAATTATTTACTTCCATTAAAGTATGTATGAAAATAAGGTCTAACATTCAATAATTTTTTATGAACGTTTATAAAATTTATCAGTGCATATTTTAAAACATTGCTATCAAAAACATGTGAATTTACTTTTACAAATAAAGATATAACTCACTCAATTTTGAAATGGCTCTAATATTCGATCAGTTTCAAAAATACATTTTTTTTTTTAAATATATTATTTTAAACAATTTGATTTGATCTCAGGAACACATTAGTAATTGATTTTTTTTTCTTTAAAGGGTGGCACATAAAATTTAGTAGCTTTTCAAATAAGATTTACCCAATATTCTCATATTTTAAGTTCTTACCTTATTTTAAGAATTTTCGCGACTTACACTATTGCCCTCTATCTCTAATATCAAAAGAATTAAAACCCATGACTACGTTTTGGGAACACCTTGTTACTGTGATCCTGTATGATAATTTAGACATCCTGTATATCTCTTTGCTCTCCGAATATCCTTGCGATAATGTTAACACACATTATCTTTATTTAAAGTAGTATTTTCTAAAAATGAATGGCTGTGAATCGAATAGTAGTGAGTATAAAAAGTATATTTTAAAATAATATCGGGAATAGTGAACTCCCATGTAGCCTACAACTCTCCAAGAATCTACAGTTTTTAAATTATTTAATTAACATTTCTATTTTCAAGTATATTCTCTTTTACTTTTAGGAAATATAATATTTGTTTATATCTCTTATTAACATAAGTATAATAAATGGAATGTATGATATTTATTAGTAAACGGTAATAAATAGATACTAAATGTAATTTATAGTATTGGTTAATACAAATAATCATGATATTCTGGTCATACACAAGCTTTCCTAAGGTTATTCATAAACTTATTTAAGACTATATGAATAAAAATGAGACTTTTAATGTTAACATACATTAACGAATTAACATACATCAAGAATCTACAGTTATTAAATTATTTTATTAACATTACTATTTTTAAGGATATTTATTCTCTTTTACTTTTAGGGAATGTAATATTAGTTCATATCTCTTGTAGGTAAACATAAATATAAAAAAAGGAATGTATGATACTTATAAATAAATGGTAGTAAATAGATAATAAATGTAATTTATAGTATTAGTTAATACAAATAATCATGATATTCTGGTCATAAATAGCTTTCTTAAGGTTATTCATAAACTTGTTTAAGACTATATGATTAAAAAACGAGAATTTTAATGTTAACATACATTAACGAATTAACATACATCAAGAATCGACAGTTATTAAATTATTTTATCAACATTACTATTTTCAATGATATTCTCTTTTACTTTTGGGAAATATAATATTAGTTCATATCTCTTATAGGTAAACATAAATATAATTAAAGGAATGTATGATACTTTTAAGTAAACGGTAATAAATAGATAATAAATGTAATTTATAGTGTAAGTTGATACAAGTAATCATGATATTCAAGTCATACGTAAGCTTCCCTAAGGTTATTCACAAACTTATTTAAGTCTATATGATCAAAATGAGACCTAATGGGTTTTTGCACTAAGATCGCAATGTATTTCCCGGCACAAATAAAAGAGTCTAGTAATGTCACCATTTGCCATAGTGTTTTTCTTCGATAAAAATTGTCGTTCTTCTAATAGTCATATTTTCAATAAATATTGGGAAAGTAATCAAAATCTGTTGTCCTCTCGACTCTATAGTAGTACATTTGACACAAATTGATGTACAACATTTTATGGACACAAAGCAAGTAAATTACACTGCACAATTTTCTCATTCTTCAATAAATGCATCCTAAGTTTACTATTGTAAATTCCCAGACAGAGTACTTCAAATAAAACAAATAAAATATTACGTTCATTTTTTCATTTTTGTAAATGCTCCATTTCGAATTAACTACACATGTAATATATATTACACATGGTGATATTTCAAACTGCAAATATTCTCGAACATTTAAAGATATAATGGTACAGAAATTCTCAGGAAAAATATCAGGTTTTACTCAAAATAAAAAAAAAGTTCCTTTTTTTTATATAACAAATAGGGCTTTGCATCAGACTCTTACTGATTAGCCATCCATAAATGAATGAATGAATAAATGAATGAATGAATAAATGAATGAATGAATAAATGAATGAATGAATAAATAAATGAATGAATGAATAAATGAATGAATGAATGAATGAATGAATAAATAAATGAATGAGTGACTGAATGAGTGAATGAATGAGTGAATAAGTAAGTAAGTAAGTAAGTAAAGTAAGTAAAACACCCTTGTGTTGAAACAAAAATCCCAATTTTTCTGAGTATTTTTGTGAAACCCGCATCGTCCTACCCTCAGATGTTCGTGAATTATCTATTTTTTAAATATCTGCTTGCATTTAGGTCACTCTCTACTTATAAATATGTGTTATTTTCTAAGGTAAATCTATTAAACAATCCGTAGGAGTGCGGTTTTTAAGGATGGAAGGAAATAACACTCAAGGAAAAGTTCAGGTTAGCTTCTTTCTTGAGAAAACTATCCGGGATTTACGTATCCAAAGGGGTAAAACCCGGAATGACAGTAAAAATTTTAGTTTAAGTAATTAGTAGGAAGGATTCCAAGAAATTTTTTACTTAAGTTATTAATTGAACATTATATTAAAGTATGGGTCCTATTTTTCCTTTTCTCACTGAGTTTAGAAACAAAATGACATTCTCATTCCTATACTTATTGAGTATATGAGCAATAGGACCTATACTTGAAAATAGTGTTGAATTAAGTTGTTTTGCCAAAATTTTCTTGGAATCATGAGAATTACTCATGCTTTTTTTTTCTGTAGTATTTTTAAAAATGTTAATTCCTTCGCTCTAATATTATGCATGTTTGTCATGCACAGTTATACCTAGATTTGATTGATGGTGACGTTTCTGTTTAAGTATTAAACTCATTTACAAGTTGAGAACAGAAAAATTGCTTAAGATTATCTCAGCTTAAGTGATGACGTAAAGTTTTGATCAAAGGCAGAATTCCGTCAAAGTCCTCCCGGAAGGACCAGAAAAGTCAGGATCTCTAATTCAAGTAGTAGTGACTCTTTGAAAAGACGGTTTAATTATTGAAAGGATCCTTTCTTAATCGGGCTCTATTTTGATATAATTTGGTCTAAATTTGCCAACCATACATAAACCAAATATAGTAAAAATTTCCAATTAGCATCTAACATACTTTTCCAACAAGATTTGAAAAGTGAATATAGATTTAAATGCACCTATAACAACTTTAAATCGTTGATATAATTTAGTGAAACATTTAGCTGTCAAATCACCACCCCGTTAACGGCAATTTAACTTTAGTATTACAAACATCCATTACAAGTCTAATTGACACTTCTCAACCCTTCAGTTTACGAGCCCAACGAATTTACTTCAAGCACTGCTAATAATACCTTTACAGATATGGGAATCTAATAACTGGGTTAATTTAACATGCTAAGTTTCATGCGTTAGATTAAATAGTAAACATATGCTGTGTTCTCTCTTTTATCTTTTTTGGTACTATCAGTTGTTCTACAAAATGTTAACTAATTTTAGACAATTCTGTATTTGCTATTTCAATTTTACCTTGATTCCTAAAACAAAAGCTTTAACAATATTAAAATATACCAGATTAATTTGTTATTAAATATTTTAAACCTGTGAGAGTTGAGTTGATTGAAAGATACTGGTACTATATATTTACATATTTTATTCTATTACCTCCAGTTACTATGTATTACATGTGATACTAAACTTAACTGCTAACGGATTAAAAAATAATAAAATACGAAATTTAAAGCAAATCCAAAAGCAAAACAGAGATGTATGTAAACATTTTATTAAAACCAAAAATGGGTTTCACATCACACATGCAAATATTGCTCCCTGAAATTGTGTTGTTTAATAGAAAGTGAGTGCAAATTTTTTTTTATTGTTAACTTAAGTTTTTATAGTTTTTCTCTTGAATAAGTAGAATTTCCGTTCTATATATATATTTACTAGTTTCAGATGTGGAAATAATGACTACTAGAACTTTTTTTTTCCTACCACTTTTTTGGTTACGTTAATTATCATACTAGAAATTTTTTAGTGTCTTTAGTTTCTACCAACTCTTACGTATCGAAGCTTGTCAATTGCAGTTTAGCAGATTTTGAAGGTTACGACAATAACGATAAGACAGCAAAATTCCTCTACTTGAACATGATTCTTTGATAAATTGAAACAGAAAATCAAAAGTTCCATCTACTTTATTCTTTGATAGATTAAAACAGAACATATGTTCCATCTACTTTATTCTTTGTTAGATAAAAACAGAACATATGCTCAATCTACTTTATTCTTTGTTAGATAAAAACAGAGCATATGTTCCATCTACTTTATTCTTTGTTAGATAAAAACAGAACATATGTTCCATCTACTTTATTCTTTGTTAGATAAAAACAGAACATATGCTATATCTACTTTATTCTTTGACAGATAAAAACAGGACATATGTTCCATCAAAAGTCCCTTCTACTTTATTCTTTGATAGATTAAAACAGAACATATGTTCCATCTACTTTATTCTTTGTTAGATAAAAACAGAACATATGTTCCATCTACTTTATTCTTTGTTAGATAAAAACAGAACATATGCTCAATCTACTTTATTCTTTGATAGATTAAAACAGAACATATGTTCCATCTACTTTATTTTTTGTTAGATAAAAACAGAACATATGCTATATCTACTTCATTCTTTTTTAGATAAAAACAGAACATATGCTATATCTACTTTATTCTTTGACAGATAAAAACAGGACATATGTTCCATCAAAAGTCCCATCTACTTTATTCTTTGATAGATTAAAACAGAACATATGTTCCATCTACTTTATTCTTTGTTAGATAAAAACAGAACATATGCTCAATCTACTTTATTCTTTGTTAGATAAAAACAGAGCATATGTTCCATCTACTTTATTCTTTGTTAGATAAAAACAGAACATATGCTCAATCTACTTTATTCTTTGATAGATTAAAACAGAACATATGTTCCATCTACTTTATTCTTTGTTAGATAAAAACAGAACATATGTTCCATCTACTTTATTCTTTGTTAGATAAAAACAGAACATATGCTCAATCTACTTTATTCTTTGATAGATTAAAACAGAACATATGTTCCATCTACTTTATTCTTTGTTAGATAAAAACAGAACATATGCTATATCTACTTCATTCTTTTTTAGATAAAAACAGAACATATGTTCCATCAAAACTATCAAGACGATGTACAATAATTGTAACAAAATCTTTTAATAGTACGTGATTTAGACTATACCAACTTAAACAATATTTTACAAATATTAAATATTGCATTTAAGATGTGTTGGCTCTGATTAGGACCTAAACGCGATTCTTTACGAATGAAAACCACACAATTCTTCATGAATGGATAAATTTATAGAATGGTTAGGAATACTTCAGTATGCTTTTCTTATCATTAATCTTTTTATATCAGATAATGTGCATTCAAACTTCAGTTAGTATTTTTAGAAACAAATCCTAGGATATCAGCTATTTATATCCACAACTATTATTAAAAAAATAACATCGCTAGGCTGTTTATGCATTCATTCGTTATTCTTACTTAATGAGAAGTCAGAGATAAGTAATCAATTAAATTAGATTTAGTTATAATCCTTTTGTAGCTAAAGGCGACTGCATTGGAAGACTTTAGTTTATTTATCTTAGGAATTTACGTACTTTGTTTTAGAAAACTTATTTTAACGCTTCTAATGTAACTGCATAATGAATAAGGAATAAAAATATAAATATTTTCACAGCTTTGATTCACTTAGCGTATATTTCTTAGTGTTGATTTATTCAACACAGTATTTATAAAAGGTAATCTTATCAAAATAGTAACTTATAGTGCATTCATTCATATTGTATAGATCACTAATTATCTAGTTTTATTTTTTCTATTACTTGAATTATAGCTTCTACTCTATGGGAAACAACACAGTATCCTTATGAAAAGGAATAAGTCCCAAGAGGACAATTTCGTTAACGTATTGTTAGCTAATGGTTACTTGACAACAGCAAAACTAACGGACATACTCTGCTGCTTGTCTTAATGTGTTATTGTTACATTATTAGAAGTTCGCTTGGTTAAATAACAAATATATATTTCGATATTTTGACAATGGATAAATCCTTATTGGAATTTTCTGTAATACCAGTAATGATTTAAATCATTACCTGTGGTGCTATAAGAGGGGTCGTCCTTTCCCGATGCACCATCATTTTTAAATCCTTAATATTAACTTCCATTTTGTGTGAGTGTGGATGGATGGATTGGTGTGTAAGTCGATGGTGTGTAAATCTGCTGAGGCTCAATTAACCCCCTTGCCGTCGTCCAATCATGCTGAAATTTGGCAGACAGATTCAATGTCGAGGACAATACATTCCATCAAATTTTGGGGATTGTCACTCTCACTTTAAGGTCGCTTTTATGGAATACTAATAAACCAAACCATTTGCGCTGAAATAGCATTTAACAGATCATTGGATAAACTCTATCCTGTTCCCGAGATTGTTTTAATAAATAAATAATAAAATTGTTTTACTCCGAATAAATAAAAGATATTTGGATGTGTGAATGCATAAATTCACATTCATTTTTAATGAATAAATTATGAAAAGTAATTTACAGCATATTTTGTTGATAGAGTTGTTTTTAATGTTTAAAATTAGATGACAATACCAAGCACACGCTGACAACAGAAACGGAGCTATCTTAATGAATATAAAAATTGTTAATGCATATGAAGGATTTATATTTAAAAAATTATAAGGGTTAAAATATTAGGTTACAATATCTGCAGAAGAAAATAGTACTGTTTTGGGGGTTTTTTATATTAAAAAAAAAATTATTTTAGCTGTCTTATAGTAAATTAGCGATGGTAAAAAAAGTCACCAGTAATTTTACCAAAAAGTTTTGCAAATAAACTACAGATGATATGCCCGGTAAAAGTAATATATTTAAACGCAATACTTTTAAAGATATTTTGACCTAAATATTAAGTATTTGGGATGTGAGCCAGGACAACACTAACAATCCTTTTGAAATAGAAAAGTGGAATGGCATTGAAAGGAATGATTTATCATTTTAATTCTTAAATCAAACAATAATAAAACTTAAATTCATTATGATAAATACCCCAGTTGCACAAATATGCTGGCCTTTATCGCTCAACACTGGCTAATCCCGATGACGATCATTGTTACGGATCTTGGCCAATCTCGTCCAGTGCTGGATAAAATATACTGGAAGTTTTGAAATGTTGATGCAGAGTTTTAAAATTGGATATATTTGGAAACGTTAAGAAAATTTACTCAAAAACTATTAAAGATAAATGCGTAACATTTTTAACTTATACTCTTATCAATGTATTAATCAATTTGACTGTAGCATTTGACTGTAGCATTTTTTAATATTTTCACAATTAAAGATTTTATACTGTTTTATTTCCACCAAAAATGAAAATTTTTGAAAATTTCATTGAAAATGTAAGTCCTTTTTTTTTTTTCTTTTCTTTTTCCCGAAGAACAAAACAAAATATTTAAAAATGCTACCCTCAAATTGTGTAATATACCGGTAAGAATATATGCTAAAATTGTTAGGCATTTATCTTTAATAGTTTTTGGGTAAATATTTCTTACGTTACCAAAAATGCGTTTGGTTGGTTGGTTGTATTCAGATTATCTGGCGCCGTCAGCAACACATTCGTCATTAGACAAGCCAATATACATTTACAAACACCCATGCCTAACACGGGACTCGAACCCGCAACCTCGCGGTCTAGAAGCTAGCGCGCTAACCACTATACCGTTTGGTCGGCAAAAAAAAAAAAAAAAAAAAAAAAAATGCGTTTGGAGATATGGACCTTTGAAGTTGGAAACAGTAATACAAATTAATGCACAACACTTTGTTAAAAATATATGAAAAATATTTCTAATATAGCAAGATTAAAACTTTTTGCACCATTGGATTCAAAATTATTTGTAGTTTTCATTACAATATTAATCTCAAAATTGATTTTTTCTGACTCCCCTGAATATTTCAATTTTCTAGTCGCAGTAGTTCATGAGATAAAAAAAAAAATCTTTTTGATCCCGTAAATTTTTCCCATCAAACACTGGTATGGAGTTGAATAGAATAATACAGGTGGTTCCAGAACGAATGTTACTGGATTTTCTTCTTTAACATTAGATGTATAAAATCAGTGTCAATTGCTGAATTACAAATATATGATAAGTATTCATAAAGAGATGATGTGGTTTTACTTGGTTACTTTATTATATAGGTTATGAAAATGTAATTTTTATACAGAATCTGACGAAAAAATGCCATTTATAAATGTGATTTTAGTCTCTTAGTGCAAATATAATTACACTCTATCTCTAAAAGTCACCAATATAGGCCGCATTCAAAAACGTAACCTTATATCGTTAAAGGGCACACCCAGTGTGACCGCCTGAAAAAAAAATAATTTTGGGGATTTTTTAAAAATAAAACTACTGCATGAAATGTTTTAAAATTTTGAGAATATGTTTATATATAATTAATGAATATACACTGAAAGTTTCAGATGAAAAAATTTAATTTTCAGTGAGTTATTTGCTTTCTCCCAAGTAACTAAAAAAAAAAAGGTCCTCCACTTCCGCAGTGATTGCGACCGTGGCTAAAAAAAAAAAAAAGATTATTAAACTTGAAGGTTATTACCTATACAATGACCCACGATTGTAAAAAAAAAATTAAATTTAACAAAATGGTAGAGTTTTGAAAACAAATTTCTAATTTTGCTAAAAAATTAGATGATTTTTGGCCCGCCAAAATTACATTTTTTATACAATCGAAAATATAATATAATAATAAAATATAATAAGCAAATATAATTACACTCTATCTCTAAAAGTCACCAATATAGGCCGCATTCAAAAACGTAACCTTATATCGTTAAAGGGCACACCCAGTGTGACCGCCTGAAAAAAAAATAATTTTGGGGATTTTTTAAAAATAAAACTACTGCATGAAATGTTTTAAAATTTTGAGAATATGTTTATATATAATTAATGAATATACACTGAAAGTTTCAGATGAAAAAATTTAATTTTCAGTGAGTTATTTGCTTTCTCCCAAGTCACTAAAAAAAAAAAGGTCCTCCACTTCCGCAGTGATTGCGACCGTGGCTAAAAAAAAAAAAAAGATTATTAAACTTGAAGGTTATTACCTATACAATGACCCACGATTGTAAAAAAAAAATTAAATTTAACAAAATGGTAGAGTTTTGAAAACAAATTTCTAATTTTGCTAAAAAATTAGATGATTTTTGGCCCGCCAAAATTACATTTTTTATACAATCGAAAATATAATATAATAATAAAATATAATAAGCAAATATAATTACACTCTATCTCTAAAAGTCACCAATATAGGCCGCATTCAAAAACGTAACCTTATATCGTTAAAGGGCACACCCAGTGTGACCGCCTGAAAAAAAAATAATTTTGGGGATTTTTTAAAAATAAAACTACTGCATGAAATGTTTTAAAATTTTGAGAATATGTTTATATATAATTAATGAATATACACTGAAAGTTTCAGATGAAAAAATTTAATTTTCAGTGAGTTATTTGCTTTCTCCCAAGTCACTAAAAAAAAAAAGGTCCTCCACTTCCGCAGTGATTGCGACCGTGGCTAAAAAAAAAAAAAAGATTATTAAACTTGAAGGTTATTACCTATACAATGACCCACGATTGTAAAAAAAAAATTAAATTTAACAAAATGGTAGAGTTTTGAAAACAAATTTCGAATTTTGCTCAAAAATTAGATGATTTTTGGCCCGCCAAAATTACATTTTTTATACAATCGAAAAACTGGAGGATCATTGTACAGAGAAACATATGCAAAATAAGAAGGAAAAAAATCAAAGTGATCGGATGATTTGTCTTCGAGTTACAACTGAAGCAAATTTGAAAAATGCAGTTAGGAGAAAAACTTGTTTAAAGATAAAATGAATGATTTCATTGTTATTAATAGATAAAAATCATACATACTGTAACTCAAAAACTATTTGAAATTTTCATTTGAAATTTTAGTATGTTATTTTTAAAGGTATCGAGTATCGAAATATGCACACACAAAAAATCGATTTTTTTCAAAATTTTACATTAGGTGTGCCCCTTAAAATAATCAAATTCATTACAGCGCTTAGTTCTTCAAAAACTGTATAGGTTAAGTTTTTTAAAAGCTTTTTAGTTTGGTTAAATTAAAACTCGATAGAGCATATTTTTTGGTTATTTATATAATTTAACCTCAAAAACACTTTTATAATCGGATTCTTTTCTCCTGTAGGTGATGTAAAAAAATAAAATGATCTAACTTTAAAAATAAAAGACCCATGATAATCAAGTTATATGCTTATTAATGATTTGCCTAATTTAAGCATTTTTGTAATTTACGTTATGGGGACTTGGTACAATTCAAATTTTTTTTTATTTAAGTCTTTAAAATTATAATTTTTACATATTTGTAAATATTACTAAGTAAAAACTAAATTGTATTTAAAAAAAAAAAGTTTACATAATACTCAAAATTTTCAAATTTTTAAAAAAATTTATCAAATTTCATATTCTATCTTCTTTTTCATTTTTCAATATTTTGTCCTGATTTTTAAAAAATAGAATTTCCTAGTAATATACTCTAACTTTTTAGAAATCGGATTTAGAATAAGTAAAATAGTTTTCGAGAAAAATGATAATTACTGTACCTATATGTAAAAAAAGCCTAAAAAACGGGTATTTTTCAACTTTAAATTTATAATAAAAAAAAAATTTAAAAAAAAAAAAAAAAAGACACACGTTTTTATTTCATTCAAAACCCAAGCCTATTTTTGTCAAATAGAAATTAAGAATGACACACGAAAAAATTTCAAGTCATTTCATTCATATTTGCTGAAGTTTTAGCATTTTGAGTAAGGTGGGAATTTCAAAAATCACAAACCGAGAAAAATGCGATCGAAACATCAAAGGAGCTATTACAGCAATACTAAATTCTCCATAAAAATATAGTTTTCTGCAATTACAGTTATCGGATCAGTTCAAAAACTTGCCAGAAAATTGAGAAGGTTTCAAAGATTATAAACATGCAAAAAATAGAAAATTTATATTTTAATTATTTTTTGTGAAACCCAGGGGTACCAAATCCCCTTAATTCCCTACCTCTAATAGTTTAAAACATAATCAACGTTTCAGACATTCCAGGATATCCCACACAGCAGGTGCATAGAAAATAAATGAATAGAGCTGTCTTTTCGAATTCATTTTTTAAAATTAAGAATGATAAATTCTTACATACATTCTTAGAATATTACATTCTTTATAGATATAAATGACTTCCAATTTCTCAGTGTAATACTTTTCTTACAAGTTTGTAACACTGATACTGAAACATCCCGAACTGCTGAAAATATGATCTCAACTCAGATTTGATTTGTGTGCAATATATTTTTTTCTGCAAAAGTATTTATTTTTTTTACAGAATTATTTCAAATTCTCTGAACCTTAGGCAAAATTCATAAATACAAGGAATAAAAACTCGTCCTATGAACTAGAGTGATATTTTTTTTAAATTTTTTTTTTTTTTTATTATAAAATACAAGAGCATTTTACTTGACAAAGTATTTGGGTTACTAAAAAATGTTACTGAATTCATATTGCCGCCGTTCCTGTTTCCTGCTCAAAACACATCAAAATAAGAATGGGACCTTTTTAAGTAGAAATAAATTTTGAAGTATGGAGATACACCTGACACTTCGTGTTTTATTGAAGAAAAGTAAAGTCTGATCATGTTTCAAATAGTGCGAGCAATAAGAATTTTTAGAGCTATATTATTATTAAGAAAAAATATTTTTTTACAGTGCTATGCATTTTAAAAGAAAATCTATTGTAATATTTTTAAAAACGTAAATTATATTGAATTTATGTAATCTTCTTTCTTGAATTTTTTTAAATTATAGTTTTTTAAAGATATATATTTCCTTCAATAGACTTCTCTTGTACAGTTAAATATGTATAAGTTTTATTATTTTATAAATTTATTTTGAAATTAGTTTATTTTTGAAAATTTAACCCAGGACGCTCAGCAGTATTGACCAATATCGGAAACAGATATTCTGGAAGATTGGCCAATTCTAACTGAAACTCGACTATCGTTCCAAAACACACGTCAACGTTAAATAAACATGTACAAAACATCAAAACAATTTTTTTTTTTTGCCTTTCACTATTTCTTATAGACAAAGTATTTCAATTTTAAAACTGTGTATCATCATTCAAAACTTCCAGAATTTTTTTTCCTGCCCTTGTCGATATTGGCCAATATCTACATCAACGGACGGTTTACAACTTTCTATATTGGGATTGGTCAATGTCGAGCGCAATTGGACAGCTTAGTTGAGCTATTGCGAAAACCTTTTTGACATTTTTACACTCTTGTATAATATGAGTTTAAAATGATTTGAATGATATTCCTAAGCGAATCACGCATAAAGAATTTTTAAATTACATGTGCTGAATATAAACTAAAACTTATAAAAGCTGACTCATAAAATCTTATGTAATAAATAATTAATTCAACTTCAATATACTATAAAGAAGAGAAGAAATATTAACCCAGATAATTGTTTGTGATAATAGAATACCGTTCGCAAACTTCTATACTTTATGAATTGAGATTGATACACTCAATTTGGACTGCATGTGTGTTTGTAGTAATAATAGGTATCGTGTCTATGTGTGTGCCGTATCATATAGGTTTACAATTCATTGTTTGTCATGTATTTAAAAGTTAAAAACTTCTCAAACCATCTTATTTTGTTTTATGAAAACCGTTAACAGAATACTTAATACAATAAATATTCTAAGGTCTTACTTGAAGCAAGGATTAATTGATTAATTGTGAGAAAAATATTACCTTGATAACCTAAACAGGATACTGTAAGTTATTTCCTTTAAGGGTGTCTGGGACTCAAAATTCTAAAATCTTTATTTTTAGAATTATTTTTCTGAAATTTTTTATTGAGTAATGTATGATGCTTTGAAACTTAAAAAACTATTTTAAATTTAAAAATTATTTTTTGAAAAATTAAAAAACTTCAAAATTTTGGTATTTCCTTTGGAAATATTCTAAGGTCTTACTTGAAGCAAGGATTAATTGATTAATTGTGAGGAAATATTACCTTGATAACCTAAACATAATACTGTAAGTTATTACCTTTTAAGGGTGTCTGGGACTCAAAATTCTAAAATCGTTATTTTTAGAATTATTTTTCTGAAATTTTTTATTGAGTAATGTATGATGCTTTGAAACTTAAAAAACTATTTTAAATTTAAAAATTATTTTTTGAAAAATTAAAAAACTTCAAAATTTTGGTATTTCCTTTGGAAATATTCTAAGGTCTTACTTGAAGCAAGGATTAATTGATTAATTGTGAGAAAATATTAACTTGATAACCTAAACAGGATACTGTAAGTTATTTCCTTTTAAGGGTGTCTGGGAGTCAAAATTCTAAAATCTTTATTTTTAGAATTATTTTTCTGAAATTTTTTATTGAGTAATGTATGATGTTTTGAAACTTAAAAAACTATTTTAAATTTAAAAACTATATTTTGAAAAATTAAAAAACTTCAAAATTTTGGTATTTCCTAAATTTGATAAATATAAAAAACTTTTTTAGAAAATCACTTCATTTTTCAATAAAATTACTTCTTATAATTCATATCGAAAATTGCTTGCTTGATTTTTCAATAAAACAATTAGAAAAAATTAAAAAAAAAAAAAAAAATTGTGCAAAAACTGTATAAAATCCATATTATCTATACTTTAAAAATAAAATTCATTAAAAAAAAACATGATTCCTGATGACAAATTAAAGAAATATATACGAAAAAAATTTCTGGAAAGTTTCCTAGAATTATAACAAGCAGTATTTAAGTTATATCAATTTAAGCTCAAGAAAGGGACAAAAAGTCATCACCTAGAACAACAGTTTCAAAGTTTCAAGATAGCATGTCTGACATACAGTTGTCATGTAACAAAAACTTAAATATTTAAAGAAACAAAATTTGTATGAGATTTATTTTAAATTATATATGTTATTTTTTACAATAAAAAAAATTCTTTCGAGAATTTTTAAAATTTGAGTCCCAGACCCCCTTAAAACTCTTAAAATATTTCATTAATTAACATATAGTTTGATTTGTTTATGGATCAGTAATTACAATTGAAAAGATTTACAAACAGCAGATTACTGATTTCGATCATCAAACATTCTCAATTCATAATGGAGGATTTTTGGCAGCTTAAAATATCAATAAACGACGCGATCAACTTGTATAATTAATGACACAAGGAGTTATATCAGGTTTTTATTGATGATCGTCTAGTAGTATCAAATGATGCTATAATTGATTATCTATCGTCCTAGGAATGGCATACATAATATAAAGTGATATATTAGTTAATTCAATGGAATGAATTGTCCAGCATTGTATTCAAGCATTTTGTGGACTTCATTTTAAAAATTGTACTTTGAAGTTATAAAATAAAAAATACTGTCTACAAATTTATAAAAAAAAAAAAATGAAATATTTTGATTACAATATTCAAGCCCTGTTAATTCACTGCTAGTTATTAAATGACGCTTTTACTACAAAACAAAACTTGTGTTTCTTGTATATTTTATTTTTTTGTGTGCATCCAGTTTAATTAGTTTTTGTAAAACCAATACTTTTATTTCAGTCATTGGGTCAACCAATACAAAATGATACTTATCTAATTTTATCTAAGCAGCCAAAATATAAATTGAATATTTAAAAAATTGAAATTAAATTCGCCATTCCTCGATAATCATTCTTGAAAATATCTCTCATTTGTACAAACATAATTAATGCCTGTAGAAAAACTACCTTTTTTTCAAAACCAAACAAT
Source organism: Linyphia triangularis (assembly GCA_963978545.1). Taxonomy (NCBI): domain Eukaryota; kingdom Metazoa; phylum Arthropoda; class Arachnida; order Araneae; family Linyphiidae; genus Linyphia; species Linyphia triangularis. The sequence continues at coordinate 29,360,271 of OZ021733.1, forward strand.
AAAGAAAATGTTTAGCATCTTATTTTGATTAATAATAAAACAACTGACGATAACTCATTATTCTTTATATTTTTATAAAAAATTATTCAAAAGGGAATAATTTGTCCATTAACTTCGTACGTTAATGTTCTTTTTAAGGGATTTTAATTCTGTTTTTTAGGATTACTTATACTTGCTATTCTTTGAACTCACAAAACATTTACCTAGGTAATGTAGATCTGAATTGATTGCACTTTTGTGATGTATTTAAGTAACAAAATATCGAAAATAGTACTTACGAAACCTCCAAAATATGTTAATCTTATAAAAATAATAATAATTCCTTTTGGACACTTCACAAATACTCTTTGTTTGCATTAGGTATTTTAATATATTTTTCTTACTTGAAATAAATTAAATATTCTTTATTCTTATTTGAAGCAACTGATTTAATTGATAGTTTATTAATTCATAGTTTATGTAAATATAGCAATTTTTCCCGATTATCTAAAAATCAAATTTCGGTCTTAATTATCAGAATATTATTACCTAAATAGAATACTATAGGTTAATCTCATGCAAAACTCTTAAGACTGCTGAAATAAGTAAATAATTTGTAAATTAACATATATGTTAATTTTATTCTTAGTTATTAGTCAGAGTTGTTTTTGAAAAAATTCATTTTCCAAACACAAGTTCATAAAATGTAACAATTTTTAGAATATATATATGAGAAACGGGTAACTTTATTTTTATCGTTTTGTCAATTGAATATTGAATATAAAAATATTAACTTATACGTTTTATGATGAATAAAACTTTCAAGCATGCTTTTTTTTCATTTAAAAAAAAGTCAGTATTAACTTTTAACGATACCTAAAATTCCAGCATTCAATTCACAGCATGAAAGAGTGTTAATAGAATAAAAAGCGATTTATTGCATATCATATTTCAAATTTGACAGTTTTCGGTACCTTTGCCGTTTGAAAATCGAAAAGTTGTTTCTTTTTCAAGGAGAAAAAAAATATAGTATGTGATAAAAGAATGATACATATGATATATATCAATCCCTTGGCACATTGATAGCAGTATACTTCAGAATTAGTTACATTTATCATTGAAATGTTTGTAACATATCTGCAACATAGATTCCAAAAGAGCTACTTTTTATTTAGTTGTCATAAATAAGAAGAATTTTAATTAGTTTTCGACATTGTAAATATAACTTAATTGTCAAGAAACCATTTATTCTCTCGAGTTTCAATTGATGGTAAAATTTTTATATTCACTTTAAACTTGTTTTGGACGGATTTTTAGTGTTTCAGTTTTTATTTTTGGAGCAACTCAAAGAAATATGAAAGAAGAAACTTAGTGTCAGATTTTTAAATTTTGTATAATAACTTCTATTTTCTGTGTTTGTGTTTGTCTGTGGTAGGAAAATCTTTGGAGGACTAATTATCCTACTTGTCGCCATCCAATAGGGCTGAAACTTGGCGGCTGGTTGACGATGACAATTCATTCTAATAAGTTTTGGGGTCTATTACTAAGAGGCTGCTTTTACATATGTTTTTATTCCTGCATCGGAGGATTAATTGACCAACTTGCCACCATCCAATTGATCTGAAAGTTGGCAGATAGACACGTTGTCGATGAAAATGCTAAATTTGTGTCAAGAAAATGCTTTCAAGCTTTTGGGGGAAAAGTTAGTTAATGACACCGAATTGATAGTTTTTGTCACAGTGGCTATACACAATAAAAACTCGATTTGAGCTCAAAATTGCTCAAATAAATAAGTTGTATTTGCGTATGAAATTTGACATTGCATATAAGTAATTTATAGTAAAAACTTTGTTTTTATGGGTAATTTTTTCCCGCAGTAAGTTATGCACAGTAATTGTTGTTTATATTAGGCAACTTTGCTTGTTGTTGAATAAATTACTTGCATCTTATCTGGGTTATTGCAGTTATGAAATACTTTTCTCCAGTGTGGATTACTCCAGTATTGTGAAAAAATAAGTAATTGATTTTAACTTCTAAATAATGATGAGGACAAGCTTATAAAGATGATATAATTTAATTTACATATTAATTTAGGTTTAAGTTAAAAATAGCTGGAGCTCAAGTGGCTCTTAAGAATGAGTTTGTTACATCTTAGGGGACAGGAAAATAACAGAAGAATGTATATAGTTCATAGTTAAAACAGTTCTTGCAATGAAGGGTTACCACATTTGGCGAGGCATCTATGTTTCAATTATTCTCACTCCAACAGTAATAAGTGTTTGTAAAGTTTAATCTACATATTAAAAATTTTACTGAATCTGAGTGATAAATAAATAGTAAAATGATAAATTGATAGTGTCAGGCAAATTATTTTAATTAATTAATTGAGCATCACATAGACTGAATTAGTTTGAAAATTAAAAATATTCACGGAAAAGAATATTTAAAATCATAACTATTCTATGTTTAGTTTCATCATGGAATATGTGCATTTAAAAAAGAAGCATTGTGGAATTAATACATTAATCCTTCACAGTACATTTGTATCATATGATTAAAATTTATTAAATTCCAGATGAAGTTGTATGATGTATGTTGTAAATGGAGTCATTATTAAAAATTATTAATATTTTTATTTCTGTATATATGTTATTTTTTATAATTTAAATTTTCATAAAATAAATTTGTTTACATTAGAAAATTTTCAAATTTCATTAAATTGTGTTAAGCAAACATCTGACAACACATACCTTAAATCAGTAACTAGTGTTATATATAGTAAGATCTGGTTGAAAACTGTCGTTTTACAAATTAGGAAAGTGTAACTTGAACAAACTCAATCAATGAATTACTTTAAAGCTTTTGTTTGTTTGTTTGTTTGTTTGTTTGTTTGTTTGTTTGTTTTTTTGTTTGTTTGTTGTCGAGCGATATTTGCGAGGCTGGCAAATATCCCTCGATATTGGCTAATGTTGTAAACCGTATGTTGTTACAGATATTGCTCATCTCGTGCTGGATAAAATTTTGATGCACAATTTTAAAATAAAGGGCGAAGGGCAAAAAAAATATGTTTTTGATGTTTTTGGTATGTTTATTTAAAAAGTTTGTGTATTTTGGAGTAATAATCAAGTATCGACAGAATTGGCCTATCTTCCAGAATCTCTGTTTCTGACATTAGCCAATACTGCTGTGCTTTCTGAGTAATTTTAAGGTATACGTATAGGTTTCAACATTTTTTTTTTAATTTTCAATTTAAAAATTAGACCTTTGCACCTTGAAAAGTACATTATTTGTTAAACTGTTTCCAATATTTTTTATTTTTTTTAATTTCTTCAATTTTAATAATTAATTAACATTTAATCAACTAATTTGGCTAATTTCGAACGGTAATGACAAAAATTCTAATTCACCCACAGATACAATTTTGGTGTTCAATAATGCGGAATACCCTGCTCTATGTTTTGACCCTATTAACAGAATTTTACAGTGTGTATATTTTGTGATATCTTGCTTTAACTGAATCTATTAGAAAAATACAAGTTTTTTTATACAGAATCTTATCTTTAAAATTCAATTTAAAAAATTATTTATTTACAAATCACTTAGTATTTAGGGTCAAAACATTCATTAGATTATATAGCAAAACACAAATTTCAAAAAATATTATTTAAACTGGAGTTATTACTGTTTGAATGAAATGCAAAATAGAAAAAACTACTATCTGAGAATAACTTTTAAAAAAGTATTTTTTACATAAAAAAACTGTTATTATTATACTAATTATTATATATTTCCTTTTTAGCACACTCCTCCATCATAGGGTTTCTTTCTTTTGTGTTGTTTTCATTTTGCTTTTGTTTTTTACGGCATTACAAATCTTCCCCGATTTTTGCGAGTTTTGCGATTTGAAGCCTATACGTAAACCTTAAAAGTTGACACAATTAAAATTTAAAAATAAAAAAAAAATCACTAAAATCTTATTTAAAATTGAAGCATTCAATAAATGTTTCCAGCACAAGAAATCTTAAAATTTTAAAAATTCGTTACATTACACATTTTCACTTATTTGAAATAACTAATTTGTTAATATTTACCAGCTTTTACAAATCCAATAAAATTCCAACATCACCTATGGTCAATAAATGAGTAGTGAAACACATAAATGGAATTAAATCTTTTTAGTTAAGGGCGATGCTAATTAATAAAAGCGCATTATCAAATTTAAAATGGGATTAAAATACTTAAAAATATCATTTATTACTTTGCATATTAATCAATACTAATGGTCTTGGATACAAGAATAATTATTTGCGTATTACAATCAAAGTATTTGCTATATTTTGACTTTGTATTAACTTTGACCTTTATATTAGTTTTGGTTTTGTGCGTTTGCTTGTTTGTAGCAGGAAAATCTTCAGAGAACTAACTAACCCCCTTGCTGTCATCAAATCGGTCTGAAACTTGACAGAGAGATTCGTTGTTGATTCAAATACATTCTATCAAGTTTTTGGGGGTGTTACTAAAAGGCCGCTTTTATACACGCTTTTATTATCACCTCGACTGCCTAATTAACTCACTTGATATCATCTAATCAACCTAAAACTTGACAGATAGATATGCTATCGATAACAATGCCTTCTGCTCAGTTTTGCGGTTTATCACTAAACGACCGCTTTTGCACACGTTTTTCTATTGTCATGAAGGACTAATAATCCCACTTGCCGCAAACCAATCGAACTGAAACTTGGTTGATAGACTCATTGTGTATGACAGTTTTAAGCAAGTTTTATGGGCAAAAAAAATTATTCAATGGTATGAAATGGGTGATTTTTCTAGTGTGGTAAAACATTAAGAAATGCTTGATTGAAACTTGAAATTGCTTTAAAAAGGTGACAATACTCATAAAAGTAGGCAATGTATATAAATGATTTACTTGTATATTGAAAACTTTATTTTTGTGGTTTTATTTACTATACTTATTTTTGTAATGACTTTAAATTAAAATATAGAACTTACGGAATTTAAATATGATAATAAAAAAGGGTTAATGTTATGTGATATTATAGTTTAAAGTTGTAACTTAGCAATCGACAAAGTTAGGGAAATTGAAAATTTTCTCTGAAACTATTTTCTAGAAATATAATGAAGGCTTATTTGTTATGTAAATTAGGAAGGTATAGATATATATTTACTGTGGATGTTCCTTCTATTTGTTTCACGTGATTCACAGCATTAGGCCTCGCAATGTTAAAAAAAATATTTGAAAAATGCTCTCTAATTGCGTATGTCTTTATACTGTTACGAATTTCTGTATATTTGTAAATAATTCGTAGCATTAATTATGTAAAAAGATAAATTTACGTACACTTCGCATAAGGCAGTGCAAGACTTCTTTACTTCGCTTCCCTGCAATATGTGTCTTAATGCTTGATAACGAGTTTTAGAGAGATAACGCTGGGAAGCGAGTTTTACAAGGAGCAGGGCATTTAATATTATGGTAATGGCAATCTCTCCAAATTGGTGACTAATTTTTGTCACCAAATTTGGAAAGAAATCGCCAAATGCTGCCAAACTTGGCGACCATTTGGTGAAATTTCCTGTCCCCATGTACATGTATAGGACTTTTCGACTACGATCTGGAAAGTCCTCCAAATTTCTATCTCTGGAAGTTTCAAGAAGGTTTAACTTTCCTATATAAGCCTGCCAAGAGAGCGGCGGAGTTAGTTGAGTCCGTTGGTTGACTGGAGTTAGTTGACTGAGTTGAGTTACTACCTGAGTGGAGTTACTCAGCGAGCATTCAGAGTTCCGAAAGTGAACTGTAATGCATTGTCTTTTGCAGCGATTTTAGCAGTTGTGTTGTCAAGTTTTTAACTGCTGTTTTGTGCTCTATTGTTTTGAAAAGAGCTGTATTGAGTCTACTAGAACGAGAAGTTCTGGAGTTGTAAGAGAATCTGCGAAGAGTTATATCGGAATAAATTTCTGCAAGTTTTGATCTACTTTGACTTCAAATCTTTCGAACCCATCCACGCAACAATACATATGCGACATTGCAGTGATTATACATTGACATTGCATGGTTATAAATATCTAACATATAAGACACCAAACTTCTGCAATAATCTTTGCTTAGTAAATTTCAATATATATAAGGGACGGAGAATACCGACAATTTTTTATACTTAGTACCCAATTCATCCACAAGAGTACTTGAAATAAACCCATTTCTATTTATTTTTACTGTTTTTAATGTAGGATTGTATAGAGTCAGTATAGATTTACGAGGGCACAATACAGTCAGAGAAATAACTCTCAATGAAAAATGTTAAGTAAAAATATATTACTTTCTCTGACTTCCAAAAGATCTTAAGATTTTTATCCTCAGAAACTATTAAAGTAAGAAATTAGAAATCAACCCACATGGCAATCGAGCCATAAATGTTATTTCTAGTGTTTGTGGTTCTTTTTTACTACAAATACAATGATTTCCATTATCCATTTTATTAACCTTAAAAAAAAAAGTTTAAGAAATGTTTACGTTGTCTGGTGGTCTCTCAGATTGTATGTTAGTAATCTAGAGTTAATCATACCGTATAAAATATTTAAGAAAAACAAATATTTAATGTTTATTTATGCTTTATTGACTAAAGTAAATGGGTGGCTGCATTTGTACTAAATAGTTATCTTAAAATGAAATTATTTTAAACTCAATCTTTAATTAGTGTTTTGGATTACTGCTTCTTGTTCTCAATTTAAATTAGTGAATATTTTTTTTAAGACGTTGAAAAGGGAAAACGCTTAGTGTCAATTTTAATAGAAAGTGTGTGAGAGTATAAAAACAATTAATGTAAATAGTTTAATGAAATGTGTGTTTACAAAAAATGAATAAACATCTAGGTTCTATAGCTTAGTTTGATAGTACCCATGGTAATACTACTATTTTTTGCTAACACGAAACATATAAAAACATTTTTTATTTATTGTACTAATAAAAGTATTTTCATCCACCACTAATGCATTAGGGTGTTCCTTATATGGGGTCAGAAATAATTTTTCATCTGATTTAAATTCTCACCCCTTCATTGTTTTTTTTTTTGGCCCAATTTGATAGTATACTAAATCTCATTCCGATAAACTAATATTAAACTGTGCCGAAAATGAGTTTGAAGTTGTTGAAAAAGCAACACAAATTGAACAAATTATGTTTTCTTGGTGCAATATAGTTTCTTCAAATTTTATTTCAAACATTTTAGTTTCTTCTCTTTTGACATATTATGATAATATACCAAATGTCACGTAAATAAATTAATGTAAAGTGTGCCATACTGAATTGTAGGTGGTAAAAATGATTCCAGAATTGACAAAAAGGAACGAAAATAGACAATAAATGGTTATACTATTTAATAAGAAAAGCAGATAATAAAATATTTATATAATTCAACAAATAAATTAAATCTAACTTTCATACAAAAAAATTTTAGTGATTTTTAATCTTTCTTTTTACAATTTGGGTACTACTTGCGATAACAACATCGCAAAGAATCTTCATTTTTGTTCTTCATTAACTATAAGCATTGAGTCCATTGAAATCTTGAAACAACTTTATTCCTCTTCTGCAATGTCATTAAGATTATTTAACTCGTTGAGCGCCACGGGAATTCTTAAGGAAATCCAGTTCAGGCCACAAGCAGTAGTGCGTTTCGCATTGCTATACCGCAATACCAGCGCATCGCTGCTAACAGACTGAAATTTACTCGATACAGTTGAGTAAATATATTAGGGCCATTGTTTCTTATCGCAGTAGAAGATATTTAGGCTTAGAAGGAAATGCTTATAGACATTCATTCCGCACGTTTACGCAGCGTTGCCAGACCTCGGACTTAAAATTCTTAGGTAGGCAATTTTTCACAAGGGCATTTTGGACATAGTATATTTAATAATATTTTTATCTATTGAAATATCAATAGTACTTAAAAAACTAAGACTTCCTGCACTTTAAAAAGTACTAAAAAAGGCACTATGTCAAATTATAGGGGTGGGAAAAACAACAGCGTAGTCAGCCACAGATGGCTGACGCGGCACAACGTGTTAATGATACTATCCTGTAATAAATAAAAATTAAATAAATTTTCAGGAATTGCTTAAAACAATGTAATTTTTTTAGTTTTATGTCATATTTTACACTGTCAGCCACGGATGGCTGACGCGGCCTGAACGGAAAGTTCAGTGTCAAAGACCGATGGCAGACGTGCGGGGCACAACGTGTTAAGTATGTTTTTTTTTTTAATGTTTCCTTTCCAAGAGGTGAGTGAAAATTGAAAAAAAAAACAAAAAAACATTCGAAATAATTTTAAGTTGAAATTGATTCAAGCTTTAGACTGATACAAACTCGGCAATTTTTTTAAACAAACATGATAAATATATTGAAAAATTAATCAAATGGTGTTGATTTTGATCATTTATAATATATCATTTATGATATGGTTGAAATTAACAAACTTGTGTCTAATTATCATTTGACTTTCTCTATTACAGTTAAAAATCAGTATTTTAAAAATATAACAAATAAAAAATAACTATCATTTCTTGCCCTAAAGGTGTTGAAATTAGTTTGAAAAAACTTCTCTTTACAATACATCAATGTAGAATAAGGTGTTTTTATTAAAAAAAACCTCTCTGACACAATTAGTGAATATGAGAAATCTCAAGTGAGATTTTCTCTAATTTCCTTATTAACTATATGGGCTTTCAAAGTGAGCTGAAAAAATTTAGTTTTAGAACAATCTCATAAGGCAAAAGCTAATGGGTTAAGGGAAGTTACTCTTACAAAAATTTTTATACTATAAAGTAAAAAGTTGCATTTTATAAACATTATTATAAAATTTGGACTTTCTCACTTAAAAATTAAACTAAGATGAAACTGTAAAAAGGAACTTGTCCAAAGATTAATATTTTATCAGGTTGAACAATATAAGTTCCCTCAGTACCCAAGTTATTTTGTTCAAAATTTCTTACCATTATTGTTTTTGTATTATGGTCAATGTTTTCAAGAAATATAATCATCAAGAAATATAACCCATAAAAACAAAGATTTTAATATAAATCGTTTATATGCATTTCCAATTTTTATACTCGTTAACAAAGCACCGATTCTGTAAACAGTGTGTTCTTGGTGTTTGCATCTAATTTTAAATATCGAAAACATTTCGATCAGCAAAATGTGCGGCAAACTACTTTTCAAAATTTATTTTTTAAAAATGAACGTGAATTTATGCAATCACATTCAAATATCATTTATTTATTCTGATTAAAGTAATTATTATTGTTTATTTATTTAAAAAAATTTGGAAAAAAAAAAGAATTTCATCAATGATCTGTAAAAAGCTATTTTTGCGCGATTTTAATTTGTCAAGTTGGTTTATTAGTATTCCATAAAAGCGACCTTTTAGTGACAATTATAGCCCTAAAGTTCGATGGAGTTCATTGTCATCGACATCGAATCTATCTACCAAGTTTCAGCCCGATTGGATGACGGCAAGGAGGTTAATTAGGTCTCCGCAGATTTGCCTGCCATCGACACTTAAATTCGAAGTTAGTATAAATGATTTAAATGTGACAATATACATAGTTCTTAATTTAAATACCACAAGTTGTAGCACTAGTTCACAGATCTGGTGAATTTGCAATAGAAATACCCACATTTTTTTTCCAGTTCGAAGTGAAAAACAGTCTGTATTTCGTGGTGTGGTATAAGAAAAACAAAATATTAAGTGCTATGGAGGGACAAATCTCGCACTATCAATAACAGACAGCTTCTTCTCTCTTTGAATATAAAACAAGACTAAGAAAACCTATTTATTACATGGTAATTTTCTGTCTGTTATCAAGTGATAAACTTCTTCACTTATATAAATGTTTTTAACGTTACTTCTTAAACTGCCCGTCATATTTTCGACAAGGAATAACGACAACTTTAATTGAAAATCAACACTGCATTAAATGTGGGAGGGCATGATAGTGTACGCCTGCATTTCAACCACTCTGGATTAGGTTTTTTTTTTTAAGTTATATGATTACATAAAAATAAAGATAAAAAAAAAAGTTGCTTGTATGCTAAATTAATGGAAATGGATTATCACAGTTTTCATTTCCAGATGTCTATTTCATTGCGTATTTTCTCAAGTTATTTGAATTAAGGTGACTTGGTACCCATTTTCACAAAAAAAAAATTATGAATTTCCTATTTTTTGCTTGCTTATAATCTGTAAAACCTTCTTCTTAATCTGGTAAGTTTGTGAGCTGATCCGATAACTGCAATTGCAGAAAAACTATATTTTTATGGTGAATTTAGCATTGCTGCAATAGCGCCTTTGACGTTTCGAACGCATTTTTCTCAATTTGTGATTTTTGAAATTCACACCTTACTCAAAATACTAAAACTTCAGCAAATATGAATGACACGACTTAAATTTTTTTTCTGTCATTCTTAATATCTATTTGACAAAAATAGGGATGGATTTTGGAATATTTTTTTTTACAAGTTTAGATGCTGAAAAATACCCGTTTTTTACGCTTTTTTTACATATAGGCATAGTAGTTATCGTTTTCTCGAAAACTATTTTACTTATTCTAAATCCGATGCCTAAAAAGTTAGACTATATTACTATAAACAAATTTTTTTGAAAAATCAGGAAAAAATATTGAAAAGGAAAATTATTTAAGATTTTTAATAATTTTTAAGATAGATTTTGAAATTTGATGGAATTTTTTAAAGAAAAAATTAGATTTTGAAAATTTAGAGCACTTATGTAAACTTTTTTTTGATGAAATTTAGTTTTTACTTAGTAATACTTCCAAATATGTAAAAATTATAATTTTAAAGACTTAAATAAAATAAAAACATTTGAAGGGTACCGATTCCCCTTAATATGAAATTGAACAGGTGTGTCTCTGATATTAATTTAATTAATATTATTTTAACTATTTAAAATCTTGACATTTTTTGCAAATGCGACACACTATTGAGTCGTATTGCAACGAAGATTGAATAATCTTTTTCAATGAGATTTATCAGATTTTAAATATATTTCTTAGAGACTCATAAACACTACTGCCTCGATGTAAAAATTTGTCGATCCATCCCTGAATGTTTGTGTATTTTCAAGTTCTTTGTTGTGAGTATTATTAAATGTTCGTCATGAGTGTTATTTAATGTTAATAGTTAGTATTACTAATTATTCATTTTGAGGGTAATTTTAAGTGAAAAGCTTACTTTTGTGTACAATTTGTTTTAAGTGCAATAATGGAACATCTAAAGTGTAGTGTGCCCATCTGATGGCAGTGGGGTGAGCACTCTGGTCTCGCATTCCAAAGGTGCCGGATTCGAATACCGGGTTTGGCATGGATATTCGTTGGGGTTTGGAATCTAAGTTAAGCTGTTGTTCTCCGTCTGATTAGCCGTTATTGTGCAAAAAAATAGGTCGTTGAGCGTACAAACCAACCAATCTAAAGTGCAGTGTAAAATAAACCTATAATTAAATAACTTACCGTGTAAAATTAAAAGGAAAATTAACATTAAATCGGATATACTGATCTGAAAAAAAAATGAATTTTGGCTCTTTTACACAAAGGTTGCGGACCTCTATCCAACCCGTTCCATTTCCACTTATCGTGTAACAAGATTAATAAAGATCAAATGTGAATATGTGTTGAATATTGTTCTAAGAGTTAGTAAATGATTGTTGGGTATTTTGTGAGAATTAGTAAATGATTGTTGAGTATTTTTGTGAGAGTTAGTATATGATTGTTGAGTAATTTGTGAGGATTAGTAAATGATTGTTGAGTATTTAGCGAGAATTAGTATATGATTGTTGAGTATTTTTTTGAGAGTTAGTATATGATTGTTGAGTACTTTGTGAGGATTAGTAAATGATTGTTGAGTATTTTTGTGCGAGTTAGTAAATGATTGTTGATTATTTTGAAAGTATTAGATTAGCAAATATTTGTTGAGTATTTATGTGACTAGATATTTGCTGGGTATTTTTCTGAGCAAATGTTTGATGAATATTTTTCTGAGAATTAGTATATGTTTGTTGTAAGTATTAGTAAATGTTTGTTGGGGATATTCTTAACTGTTTGTTGTGGGTAAATTTTAAGCATTTGTTGTAACTATTAATAAAAGTTTGTTATGAGTATTACTAATTATTTAAGAAGTATTTGTCTTCTTGAAGTTGCACCTCGTCACTCTCTTAAAGTAGTAAGATAATTTAAAATTAAGATTAACTCCCAGTAAGAGAGTTATTCCCCATACTCTCTCTTATACAATCTTCTCTCCCAGTTCATTTAGAAACCACTTTGTGTAAAACGTAAGTTTAAATGAGAGCGCATGAAAATCATCACTTAATGAAATGTCATAAATTAAAAACTCAAAAGTAGCGTCTCTTATAAATGAAATTAAAAATAAAAAGATTATTGGAAGTGGAACCACTGCATAGGCATTGACAAAAGGATTTCAAATATAAAATAAATTATATTAGACGCTTTTTTGTGAGTATTAAATTTGTCATTTCATTAAAGTGGTCATTTTAGTAGAGAAGACCAGTGTACCTAGGGCCATCTTTTTTCAATGCACAAAAAATTAACCACTGAGCCGTTTAAAAAGATGAAACTGATATGCATACATCGTTATTTAATTACTTCCCATTGGGATTAAAATAAATATTTAAAATAATAGATTCTGTCAAATAGAAGGTTTTCAAAGAAATTTTACAAATGGCCCTAGGTAGAAGGCCTCGTTTTACCTAGGGCCAGTGGCTGATGTATCTAGGGCCATTCTCTTTAAGTGAGGTTTCAGTCCATAAATTAATAGAAAACAAACATACACAGATGAATTTTATAAAAGTAACAATATCAAGTAATTATCAGTCATTGGTTCATCATATAATAACTATAATAAATTGCAATGTGTCAAATTATTAGTTAATTAAAAATATTTTCATAACTTTCATCAGGTTTTCACCTCATTGCAAAAAAAAATGAGCTGCATGCATTATAACTTTGAAGACTCAACAGATTTTGGTTTTGGCAATTGTAACACAATAAGCAACTATGTGGCCTTAGGTCCACGACTTAGTAATTTCATATAAAATGTCTTCTACTAAATATTCACATAGAAAAAGGGCTTATTTAAACATCTCATTTAGTACTTAATGTTACAAACAAAATTATTTAATAAAATTAAAAGAAAAGTATTTGACTTAACTTTGTAAAACAATAAAAGACATAAGCTGCAAAATGTTACTGCAGACCATATAAAAACGTTTTCCACTTATAACTTGTTACAGCTTTCTCTTCTACGTTTTCAAAATGGCTGCCAAGAGAGCAATTGGGTGTTGTCACTGACTCAAGTAAGTAAAAAAACTTAGAACTAAAAATTATTCAATAAAAGTGGGGTGGCCCTAGGTACACAAGTCTCCCCTACCTGCAAACCGAAATTCAAGGTTTTACACAAAGTGTTTTCTGAATGAACTGGGTGAGAAGATTGTAGCATAGCGGGTATAGAGAATTATTCTTACTAGGAGGCTAGTCTTGAATCAGATATTCTGACCTGGAGTGACTGAAATTTAACCCTTTTACAAAAAGGTAGAGGAACTCTATTCACCCCGTTCCTCCTCCACTACTCCCCTGACAGTATCAATAAAACAAAACAAAAAATTCAGCAATCATTTATCACTTTTTTAATAAACGATTCCACATTCACCACTGGGTAAAGGTCAAGTTTAGGTCACGACTAAATCAGACTACCCACCGTTAACGAAACCGCTACTTAGAGGAAATTAAGTGGTCAGTTCTGTATCTCTGTCGATCTCTATCCTGACATTGACCTAATTGCTAACACACGTTGGAGGTTTGACCCTCAGTTCATGATTTCACCTCATAAAACTACAACATGAATGCTTGGGAACTTTCCCTTTCTGTTATATATGGAAGGACATAGCGCATGCAGGTGAAAGGGATGAGAAGGACAATTGCCGTGACACATCGAGTGAATGGGTAGAAGACTATTGTGTATTTTGAGACTTGAAGAAAGTATTTAATAACGAAGTGCAGTTTCTTTTTAATGTCTTTTATTGTTTTGAAGAGTATTTTAGTTATAAGTTCCTTAAAAAAGCATGAAACAATGTAACTGTTATAAAATGATTCATTTTCTAAATGTTCATTTGAAGTTTTCAATTCAAAATCTTCCGTAATTGTGCACTGGTTTTAGTAATTGTGTATTAGTTTTAATAATTGTGCATTGTTTGTAGTAATTGTGTTTTGGTTTTTGCAATTGTGAATTGGTTTTTGTAATTGTGTACTGGTTTTAGTAGGTGTGTATTGGTTTTAGAAATTGTTTTTACGTCCCGTATTTTGAATTTTTTTTTATATATAATACGTAAAGTTAAAAACAATTACTAAAACATATACACATCAGTAAAAGAAGCATAAAACCCCTCTTGTGCTGACTTCAAGCTATAAAATTTGAATAACGCTGGACTTGGTAAAATTATTTGAATTCCAAAATGTTTTATTTGGAAGGACATAGCGCTGCAGGAGAAAAGGATGAGAAGGACAATTGCCGTGACACATCAAGTGGATGGGTAGAAGACTATTGTGTATTTTGAGACTTGAGGGAAGTATTTTATAACAAAGGGAAGTTTCTTTTTAATGTATTTTATTCTTTTGAAGAGTATTTTAGAAATACGTTCCGTAAAAAACGGCATGAAACGCTGTAGCAGTTATAAAATTATTCATTTTCTAAAAGTCAATTTGAAGTTTTCATTTCAGAATCTTCCGTAATTGTGCATTGGTTTTAATAATTGTGTATTGTTTGTAGTAAATGTGTATTAGTTTTTGCAATTGTGTATTGATTTTAGTAATTGTTTACGGGTTTTAGTAAGTGTGTATTTGTTTTAGAGTTGGTTTATCTTCCGTAATTGTACATTGGGTTTGGTAATTGTGTATTAGATTTAATAATTGTGTATTGGTTTTTGCAATTGTGTATTGGTTTTAGTAATTGTGTATGAGTTTTAGTAAGTGTGTATTGGTTTTAGAATATTTTTTTTTAACGTTCCGTATTCTGGAGTATTCCTATATAATAACACAGTTACTAAAACAGTTACTAAAACATATACACATCAGTTAAAAGAAGCTTTAAAATTTGAATAACGCTGGAACTGGTAAAATTTTTTGAATGAAATTTGACATAGAACTATAGACCATAAATACCTTGCAATAAAAAATACAATTAAAAAAGTTTATGAATATGAAAATAATTTTTTTTTATTTATAATATGTAAGATATCAAAATAAAATACGATGGAGGGACTTTTAAAAAATGTATTAACACGTTGTCTCCTATTCTGTCGATTTGGAACATATCATTTCAATAGCTAGATCCTACATTAGAGAATATAAACGCAATGTAGCGCCCTATCTATAGAAACCTAACAACCAACTTTTACCAACCTTAAGACTTTTATTATAAAAAAAGAAGTTCATATTGTGTGAAATACCAAATGCATTTTGTTTTTAGAGCATTTTAAAATATAATACAAAATATTTGGTTGATATGTTTTATTTTAACTAAAAATAATTAAATAAACATAATCAAATATTATATTACTTCCTTAACTAACAAATAGAGAAATGTGAAAATTTCCAGAATATAGATAACCATACATCTTTTTAAGAAAGAATTTTGGTTTACCAAAGTATCCTATAGTATGGAATAAACTCTATGAAATGAAGTCTAGTTTTATAACTATATATTTTCGTAATTATCGGAGACACTACCACTGTGGACGAAAAAACGAACGGTTGGACAATTATACAAACATTAATAATTAACTTTTCAGCTTACAACTTTACAAACTTACTGCTACATCTTTCAAGCTTAAGTAGAAACTAATTTTTCATCTACCGAAATGAGCCTGTGCTTGTGTAGCTAGTAAAGTGCTTTTTTGCCAGTAAAGCGAGCTTGGGTTTATGTAGATTAATTATTAATACAAACATTAATAATTTACTTTTCAGCTTACAACTTTACAAACTTACTGCTACATCTTTCAAGCTTAAGTAGAAACTAATTTGTCATCTACCGAAATGAGCCTGTGCTTGTGTAGCTAGTAAAGTGATTTTTTGCCAGTAAAGCGAGCTTGGGTTTATGTAGATTAATTATTAATACAAACATTAATAATTAACTTTTCAGCTTACAACTTTACAAACTTACTGCTACATCTTTCAAGCTTAAGTAGAAACTAATTTGTCATCTACCGAAATGAGCCTGTGCTTGTGTAGCTAGTAAAGTGCTTTTTTGCCAGTAAAGCGAGCTTGGGTTTATGTAGCTAATGAACCTTTTAGCAGGCGAAGCGTGCTTCATTATCGAAGTGTCAAAAGCCGGGATCTATACACATTAACGGGTCTCCCCAATGCGGAGCCACGCAGCTATACTCTATATATTTCTCAATACAGAAGTATTTCAACAGACGAAAGAAAATTCCTATTTTTCCTAGACAAAAATTATTAGTTGGTTGTTTTCAGATAATCTGGCGCCGTCAGCAACACGAGAGCTATAATGCGCTGAAACATTCGTCATTTTACAAGCCAACATACATTTACAAACACCCATGCCTTACACTAGACTCGAACCCACAACCTCGCGATCTAGAAACCAGCACGCTAACCACTATACCGTTTGGTCGACCGAAGATGTGCGGGAAAAGATGTGCACAAAAATATCTAGAATTTTAGACGTTATGTTGCGTTTGTTTTCGGTACAACAGTTTTTGTGACGTGAACTTTAGCTCTTTCAACAATGACTGAAAAAATTTAGTATACATTAAATGATAACAAGTTTAAAGTTTTTTTCGAGGAAAAAAAAAGAGAGAAATTAAAAACTAACATATATCTTTTTTCTACTTGTCAATAGATCAGAATTGCAAACAAGTCTTAAATCAACTAGCAAAGTTTTTGTCCTACACAATTTCAGTTTATGAAAAAGTTGTATAAAAACTATTTATTTTAACTAGTGAAATATGTATTTTTATCAATCTGGGGCTTGAACAAGGAGAAAAAAACCTACTGCAGTGAAGACAAATTTTTTAATTTTCTCTGAAGTTATAAGTACCAAAATACAAATATATTTTTCTAATGTTATATACTGTTAATAACAATGTGTATATCGAAATATTTTCAAAAAGATTTTTTATGTGGTATTAATAAACAAGAGAGTGGTTTAATGCTCAAAACATATTATTTTTGTACGTAAAAAAAATGCAATATTTTTACTTATTATTATAATCATTTACTATTAGTTACACTTGTATATTTTTCAGACAAATTATGCGTATTTTATGCTAGTTGTTACTCAAAGGGAAACAATTTTGGAACATTTTTATGGATATGTTTACCAATATTGTCTATATTAATATAAATATATTTTTCCTTTGTGCCACTTAGTGAACTGCTCATTAAAAAAAAAAAATAACAACTATTTATTTATTTTGATAATACAAATTTATCACGACATTTCAAAACCAAAACTTCTACATTTATTTTTTCTCTCTATTGAATGAATTAATTGAAAAAAGTTTTAAAAATATTTTTTTAAGTTTTAAATTGGTCCTGTAATTATTGTATATTGTATGCATGACTCTGTAACTATTGTAAATTGTATCTATGATCCTGTTACTTCGTATGCAAATTCTATTTCTATGTACGTGTATATATATATATATATATATATATATATATATATATATATATATATATATATATATATATATATATATATATATATATATATATATATATATATATATTTACTCGGCCAACCCTGTTGGGCCTTGAGTTTGTTGTTGGTCATAAAATTTTAATTTGTATTTTTTGTATTTGCTCTTCCAAATTTAGTAAATAACTCGTATTCGAAACTTTATTTGAATGTCTTCTTTTTTTATCTAAGACTTCCCTCATAACTTTAGTGATAGTATTTAGCCTTTAAAATAAAGTCCCATTTATGTTCTTATAGTGCGTGCCATATTTCCATCTTAAAATCAAAATGAGATCTTATATTTCATTTTGTTTCTGGTATTTGATATTCAATCATATTTTAATTTTGTACAGATATCATTTTTCCATAGCATATATATATATATATATATATATATATATATATATATATATATATATATATATATATATATATATATATATATATATATATAGCTTTTTAATCTAAACTTTCCCAATAATATTCTGACTGCGGATTAATTTCCATATAATATTTTAAAGTGCCATATTTTCATGGGATGACAAAAATATAACCTGATGCTTGATTTTCTTTCCATTGTATAAGTAGTCTTATATACCAAATTTTATGAAGACATATTTAGAAGGAGATACTCTAAACGACATAAAAATGGGAAGTTTATTTATGGCCACCCTGTAAATATCACAAACCTTAAATGAAAAAAAAGCAATACCATTATAATACCAAGTTATTTTTTACTTTTTAATACTATTTCTTTTTTTAAATAAATCTAGTTTTGGAGACTGCAAACGCGCAATTCGAATCAAAGAAATGAAATATATTAGGCAAGACCCATAGATAGCAAGTTTAATATCATTTACTACTCAATGCCAAAGCAATTTAATTAACTATTATTATGTGTTTCTCATAAATTGCTAACCTTGTGTGAACTTTAAATACGACTTCAAACAGACGACTCTGAAATTCTCTATATAGGCTATATTAAACGCATTTATTTTTTTTAAATAAAATATATGTATAAATTTGTGTCATTAGTGTATATGTTTGTATAGATTTTACCAAAATATTTCAGAATAATTATTTAAGTGGTATTGGCTAAACAAAGACAGTACTATGCATTTATATATCTACTACTGCATTGAAAAAAGGTACTTAAACTTGAATATTTACAACGTTATATAAGTATTCGTTAATAGTTTCCTCGTTCTTTGAAATATTTTATAATACTGCTTTAAAACCATGTGTCTGCTATACAAGAAAACCAAGAGAATTGTTTAATTGATATTGGATGAAACAAGGACAGTACCGGTTTGTCAAGGATATGGTACATACGAAAGCAAAATTGCCAATATTGATTAAACTAACTAATACATTTGACGAAATAAGAATTTTGGGATTGATTTCCCTTTTCCCAATTTTACTTAAATAAAATAGTTTCTTCATTCATAATATAAACTAATTCCGTCCTTGAATATCTTTTCTATTCCACTCATAAATCTCGTAGCTTGTAACTTCTCTGACGAGCGGGAAAAGATATATGCTGGCTGGTTGACATTGAGTTGAGTTGAACGTATCCTAATCATTCTCGTGTCAAGATCGTCTGCATCGGATAAAAGAACACCAACTCAATTAATTCACTTCAGTTACTTGTCGAAGCAGACGATTTTCACTACTCTTCGCATTGTTCCATTTTAGTGTTCTTAATGAAATCGGATATTTGTTGACTTGTTCATTCCAAACGGAATTTGAATCATGATCCGCTTGTGTTCCCTATCGAAATGTGGAACTTTAATAATTTTAGTGTTGTGTTACCATTCTGCTCTGGGAAAAGTTGGAGATGATCCTGCTCCTCCAAAGAATGCGACGGAAATGTTGAAAGATACCCAGAGATTCTTGGATCTCACAGTAACTTTAGAAAATTCGTTTAAAAGTGTGGTCAAAGGAGTTGTAAAACAGTTGATGCCATGGCTTGTTCAATTGAACGAAGATACGAAAATTTCTCCAGAATGTATGTCTTCATTGATGAAATTCATCAAAGGCCTAAATCAAGCAAAAGTATGGGCAGCTAAAAGTAAGAAATTTATTAATTGTACTTATAAAATTATAACAATTATTATAAAATTGTTCACTATAAAATGAAATATTTACCAGTAAATGATATATTAAAAAATTATACATTTATTATAAATAATTTTATCTTAGTTAAAAATAAAACTTCAAAGCTGTTTTTTATGGGTACATAACGCGTCAGTTTTTTGTGATACACGTACCATTCCAACGCTTTTTAGGGTTTTCGCATGAGCTGAGCATTTTGCGACAGGAAAAAGTAGGGGTTTCCATTCGAAAATTTCGAGTTTCTGTAAATATAACCGTAACCGTAAGCCCCATTTTATTGCCATTCACAGAAATTCGAGCTCATGCCTCTGAATAACTGTATCTGAAATCTCATCTTGATCTGTTAAACGGAAAGGAAGCTAGAGGTCCATATATTGGCAAAGCTTTTTTAATGATCATCATGTATTTGCAAAAGGTTTTGTTATTACAAGGTAAATACTTTAAATATTCATTCAAGAACTTTTACAGAACATTTTTTTACGTTACTTCTAGTAAAACACGTGTTCCTAAGGAAAGCTGCTTTTTTTCAAATTTTTTTAAAAAATTTAATTCAAAATGTTAAATTGTTTAAAGGAAGAAACGCTCATTTTGTGCTAAGTTTGCAGCACATATCATTGTAGACTATGATTCATGTTATATTTCTACAACATGTTAAATTGTTTAAAGTGCCCCACGATGTTTAAAATGACAAAATCAATGAAAATTTCAATTTTTTTTTTATTTAATTTCATATGAATTGAAAATTTCTCTTTTCAAATCAGTTTGTGTTTTACTTGTACTTTAAATAGAAGTTTAGTTACAGTCATTCAAAAACGGTTGTTAGTATGAAAATCCATGCAGAGAGATTCCAAAATCGTGTTTTCTAAAGAATGGATTTTTTGCTAATGTTGAAATACGGCTTTTGTTCTATCTCAAAATGTATTTATGATAGAGTTATAATCTTTTGTACAGTTGTTCATTATACTATGTTGAATGTAATGGCCTACAGATTTGATTGTAGCTATATTTTTCGAAAAGTTATTGCTATATATGCATAATAATACGTTGGCAAAATATTGAAATTTATATGTAACCTTATACAACAGCCTATATTTTTTTTATTTTTGAAAATATAACTTTGTTTTTAGGTCAGTATACACATGTATATTATGGAATGATGTAGTAAAAAGCAAAAAAAATTAATTTTAAAAGTTTTTTTTTTTTTTTTAGAACATTATCCGTTTTGACAAAATATTGGTCGATTTCAACCAAAAGGCTCTTTTTTTTTAGAAAAAAAAAATTTAAAAGTTCATATTTTTGTCAATTTCATGTTTTTACCATAATATGAACATTTTAATGCAATAAAAAGTTTCATTACTAAGGTTTTTTAAGAAAATTGCTCCGAACGTAGTCGGATACCTTAAAAGAAGAAACGTTAATTTTGCGTGGGAAGCACATATCATTATAGACAACGATTAAAGATGAGTTGTCAGTTACTTGTTTAATTTAGTATGATGCAGGGAATTTTATTTACTTAAAAAAATTAGAAACTACTTTTTTTTTTCTCTTATTTAATTTCAGAAATTTTTTTAACTGAATGATTAATGATCATAAGGAATTCAGCTCCTTATTGAATTTTATTTTTTTTCTCGTATGTCGGGTTTTGAAAGCTCTATACTCTAGTTATCTTTAAATGAGGAAACAAAAATATAAACTCAATATAATAATTATAATTATGGATTTAGACAGAGGGAAACTATGGGTCTTAAAAATTTTCAAATTTCTGTATTACGATGTGCTGAGAAGTAAATGTGAGACTACACCATTTAAACAAAATATAGTTAACATTTCTTTAAAGTATGTATTGAATGGGAATTAAAGAGAAAAATATTTAAAAGGAGAGCATATACCAAATTTCATTCACTTAAGAAATATTATTCGAAAAGAAAGAAACCCATTCTTCATAATTAGCATTTAACAAAAAATTAAAAACCATTAATTACAAATTAATTGCGTAACCAACAGATACCACATTCGTATTGTCAATTATTTGGTACAACCAAGTTTTTAGTTATTGGGTGGTATATATTTTGTTACATTTTTTTTTTTTTTAAATTATATGTATTTAATATATCAAATGAAATAACTCACTCCCTGACATTGAAGTGAAAAGAAATTGTGAACTCTTTCAAATGGATGTTACTGTTTCGATTAGGGTAGTGTTAATTTCTAAGTAAAATTTATTTTCAATTTGAATTTTGCTGATTTCTAGACATTTAGTTTAGCTACTTTAGTAGTCGACCTTTGTTGATCAATACAATAAACAGAAACTCAAAATAAAATAAACAATTCATTTAACAGGAGGTTCCTAAAACAAAAGCCGACTAAATGGTATAGTGGTTAGCGTGCTAGCTTCTAGACCGCGAGGTTGCGGTTTCGAGTCCCGTGTAAGGCATGGGTGTTTGTAAATGTATGTTGGCTTGTCAAATGACGAATGTTTCGGCGCATTATAGCCCTTGTGTTGCTGACGGCTTCAGATAATTTGAAAACAACCAACCATAAAACAAAATCTCCATAATTATTCAATACAGTATTTTCAATATATTTTGATTAAAAAAAATATGTTTAAAGAATGGCACTCTTTTATATACTCTTGCAGATTTGTTGAAATAATTAAATTCAATTTAATTAATTTTATAAATTTTAATTAAAATTATTTATTGCATTTTAGTTAAATTGAATTAATTAAATTAAATAATTAAGTGCGAAATAATAAATCAATCTTTCAATACTTTGATACTACGTATTCATAAATCATATCTTTTAAATAAAATTTTATTTAAATTTTTTATAGAATCTGTGAGATCGAGAAAAAGTTTCATTATATATTAGTTTTTGCTAATTTTTCGAAACTTCCTTAGAAAAAGTTATTTGATTAAAAATCAATTAATAATATACAATAATTACAAAATTAATCTATAAACTACTTGAAAAATAAAAATATTTATTTTAGCATTCAGATATGAAAATTTGTTAAAATATTTTTGCAACATTTCTATAATAAATGTTTTAAATTCATAACTTGAATTAGTTGCAATATTTCAAGTTACAAAATATAAATCAATACATCACGTATTAAATACAAGAGCTAGTCCTACTCTGAAACTCTTACTTTAAACGAAAGAAAAGAATACAAAACAATGTCTCAACTCCTAATTTGAACACATTGCATGCCAACATCGATAAATATTTATATTCCAGAATATACACTAGAACGAACTGTTTAGTTTAGTACCTTACCTAAACAATAAGAGAAAAGCTGTCATACTCTGAAGATAAATATATTTTAACTAGAAGTTTATGAACAATTTACGGATGAAAACCGAATAGAAGATGTTTACGTAGTTAGGCTATTGATGTTAATATTTTAACGTGTTACAGTTGTGAAATACACATCAATTAAAATAATTAGTTTTTATTTACTACCATATGAGACATGTTTAAAATGAAATCATTTGTCGTCTTCGGGTAATAGATCAGCAAAAATGCAGTTGGCTATAATCATTATCTTCGTATGATATAACACATTTGAAATCATGTATGTAATTTTGAAGAAATATTTCAGATATTTTAAAGTGAAAATATTTAATATAAGATGGTGTGAGCTCCTTTCAGGGAATTAAAAAGTATTTGAAATCGGGTGTCTGAACGTAAAATATGTGAATCCTTAAGTTAAAACTTCAATATTTTAAAGCGAAAATATTTAATATAAAATGGTGTGAGCTTCTTTCTGGATATTAAAATGTATTTGAAGTAGGGTGTCTAAACGTAAAATATGTGAATCCTTAAGTTAAAACTTCAATATTTTAAAGCGAAGATATTTAATATAAGATCGTGTGAGCTTCTTTCAGGATATTAAAAAGTATTTGAAATAGGGTGTCTAAGCATAAAATATGTGAATCTTTATGTTAAAACATCAATATTTTAAAGAGAAAATATGTAATATAAAATGGTGTGAGCTTCTTTCAGGATATTAAAAAGTATTTGAAATAGGGTGCCTAAACATAAAATAAGTGAATCCTTAAGTTAAAACGTCAATTATTTAAAGCGAAAATATTTAATAAATGATGGTGTGAGCATCTTTCAGGATATTAAAAAGTATTGGAAATAGGGTGTCTAAACGTAAAATAAGTGAATCCTTACGTTAAAACGTCAATATTTTAAAGCAAAAATATTTTATAAATGATGGTGTGAGCTTCTTTCAGAAAACAAAAAAAGTATTTGAAATAGGGTGTCTAAATGTAAAATAAATGAATCCTTACGTTAAAACGTCAATGATCCATACGCACAGTAAAGTTGACCGGTCTCATATTTTTTTTTTCTATTCTTAAAGGATGGTTGTTACTTTTACAAAAGTAATTTTTCGCAATTTTATTATTTTAAAAGGTATGTGGTTTAAAAATACTATACTCTTCATATTAAAATCGATTACTTTTTCAATGCCATGTTATCCGGTATAAGATTTTATAGAAATTCTTAAAACTCTTAAGATACTTTCATTGATTAAAAATAATTATGTAATAAATATCATTAAATAATCATATAATTAGTTTGAAGCAAAGTTTGACATATATTTGAAATTGAGAATAAAAACTTAGTATCCTAACATGTGATGTTATTTGAATAAGTTAATAGTTTTTTAATTTTATTTACATTATTTCCAAATTTAAGACGACAAGAATTATTTATAAATAATTACATTATTATATACAGTATTAATTATAGTTGTGTAGTAGTGTAGAATTTTAAAATGTTTAATCTTTAATTTTTTCGTATAAAACTAATTTCAATGAAAAACATGCTATATTGACTTAAAATTAAAAAACGCAAACGAAGAAGATGTTCGATATTTATTCAGATGTTTTTATTTTTAAGAACCATCAACCTTTTAAAGAAGAATTTATTAATGTATGTTCAATTTCGGTATTTCTTAAATAACCAATTCAAATATCAACTACAAATATAACCATATTAAAAGATCTATGGAAAGAAGAACCAAGATTCTTTTGTTCTTTAAAATACATGTATTTTACTTATCTACTTAATCCTATGAATGTTAGACTAATTGCCTGCTTAATCTTCTTTTCGTAATGTCTATTGCTTTTAGTTCATTTAAAAAAAAAATTCTTAACGAAGTTTCTCATTTGGAGTTCTTTTTCAAAGCGGATTTTATTTGCATTATATTAAAGGATTATTTGAAAGAGTTTCGTTTCATTTGAAAACTGTTCCATCTAACTGTTCGGGATCTTAGAAATTAAAACTTTTTCCAGAAATGAAATGCGTGTGTCTTACTTTCCTGATCAAACGAATCCAAAAAAATATTAATCATTTGAAATAATCTCTCTTCAAATAATATCTTATTATCACTTTAAGACACAAGCTCATGTGTTTAACCTACTTAACCATCAAGTTTTGAAAAAAAAACTATATCAAGAAGTTTTCATTGAAGTAGATAACGTATAATCATTCCGAAGGCTATAGCTAGGACGTTTCAATGAACTAAAAATAAATATTCCGTAGTAACGTTTAACTAAATTGTCATCAAACGTTAAAACAAACATAAGTAAATGTTTCATTTACGCAATTACGAAATCCTAATGTCTATTCGCTTCATTTCGACCTTGTAACAAGGCAAACGACCGTTTGGGAGTAACAGGTGAAAATTCAAATTTTCTTCTTTAACCCTAAGGGGAAAGATAGGAATGATGACCGCTTAAAAGAAAAGCTCTTTTACAATACTTTTTATATCTCTTTCGTAACATGGATATTTGAATACAAAAATAAGGAAATTAATGTAATTGTGTAGGAAATTGAAACATGGTCATTTTGCTAAGTAAGTATCTTTTATGATGTGTTGGCGGAAGAAATGAAGTGGTCAGTGACCGGGTTTTAGTATCTTTTGTAGATAGAAGGATCTATCAGTGCCAACCAAGTATTTAGGCGGAATTCCATTGTTTGAAAAAGATATAATAGTAAAAATTGATTTTCTATAATTTCAAAAATAAGTGCGTAGTTACTACAGGGTACTACTGTTTTGAGCAGTGTAGAAACTGTTAAAATCAACAGAACTTCACAAAACTTTGTATACTTACCAGTGAAATCATGAAAAGATGATCTCTAGAAATTAAAATGGAGCTTTAAAAATTTAAGCAATTAAAAAACTGCCAGCAGTTCAAATTTTCGTAAATGGTTCTGTAAGGAAAAAATGCATGACATATACTTAAAACTTTATTGAATTGTTTACTTTTAAATTTCAAATTTCATTCGCAACTTTCCCGTTAAGTTTCAACCTGTAAACTTAATTTCCATATAAACCTTAAAATACTTTACTTCCATCTATTTATACTCCATCTATGTACACTATTTGAACCTTAAAGTGACTTATTTCAATATGTTGTCGAAAAATTGATCTGTTATTTATTTATTTGTTTGCTTGTTTATTGATTGATTGAATGATAGATTTTTTATTTGCTTGCTTGTTTGCATGTTTATTTATTTATTTATTTATTTATTTATTTATTTATTTATTTATTTATTTATTTATTTATTTATTTATTTATTTATTTATTTATTTATTTATTTATTTATTTATTTATTTATTTATTTATTTATTTATTTATTTATTTATTTATTTATTTATTTATTAAAGCAGATAGTAAAAAATTATTTAACTGTTTACTTGAACTCAATAAATTGTTAATTTTAAAAAATAATTTCAATTACAATGGCCTATGAACATATTAACCCATGTGTAAAACTCACAAATTAAAATCAATAACTTAATATTGCATAATATTGCTCTCAGAAATTAAAACCCATTTTAAACAATTATTCTATAAATAATATCTCTATCTTTAGAAAATCTATATAAAAGATTTTAGAGTAAGTCATGAATCTAGTTTTATTATTTAATCTACACATACAAATATTACAAAAAGTGCCCACAAAAAAATGGAAATTGTCAAACGAACTATTTATAATTTTACAGATATTGCTGTACTTATAAATCTTTTCAATTCTTTAATTCGTCCCATTTTAGATAATAATTTCCTTATTTGAAATGATTCTGAAAAATCGTTAATCGTAACCATAAAAAAAAATCCTAAACAAGTTTGTACATTATATTTCTTTCAAATCTAATGACCACTTTAATTTATCAATTTTACCTAATTGTACTCTAGAATGTCTTAGATCTACATCTGCGTTTAATTTTTTTTATCATTTATTAAATAACAGCATTGATTGTCCTACTCTACTACAATTACTAAATTTATATGCTCCTAAACATGTTACTCAAAATAAAATTTTCTTCAGTAAACCGTTCTATTAAAAAAATTATCTTAAGAACCAACCCATGAATCAATTTATTAAACAACTTTACTGAATTTATATATTAAAGAAATTTAACAACATGACATAAACAAATGTAAAAACGTTTTCTTTTTATAATAAAAGATAGATCCATTGATATGCGTGACAGCAGTATCACTTGCAAAAAGGTACAAGGCGGCATATTTTTTGCTCATACCATAATTTCCATAATTTTTCAAAGCTCCAAATGTTTGGCAATCCTACATAAATGCATATTTTCGAGAGCCCCAAACAAAAAAGGAAGAACATTGAAAGCCCCGTAATACATTTCAAGTAGGAGATCGGGATCTGTGTTATATTGTGGCTGGATATGGCCAAGCGAGATCATATTTGAAGTGAGTTGCAAATACTGGAGCTTGTCTACTCAAGTCTGAAGCTATGTATCGATAATGAATATATAGCCCTCAGCAAAGAGATTTTTCGTTTTCTTACTTAACTTGGAGTTGAGGGTCAAATAAAGGAAAAAATTAAATTAAAAAAATTATTATGTCTGGGAATGCCGTTTCCCCTTTTTATTAGTACAATACATCGTTCACACGCGTTCCACCTTCACTACACCCCTCATGACAAAACACGTTTTTCCCCCAGATTTGAAATAAATTCATTTTCTCATGTTTACTCCGGCAAGAAAAAACACTTAACCTCCGATAGATGGCAGCAGTGATGCAAGGATTTGTTTTTAAATAGATAAATACGTTATTTAAAAACAGGCTATTTAGAGTTTGAAAAAGGAAAAATGTCACCTTCATTTTTTTTTTTTTTTTTTTTTTTTTTTTTTTTTTGAAAAATTGTACTATTTTGATACCTAGAGATATTAAAAGACCAGCCTCATTTCTGAACATACGTACTTCATAGAATACTGTTCAAATTATTTAGGTGGTTTTTTAAAGTTCGTCAATATCAAAGAATGCTTTTTTTTATATGGTCGTATTAAAATAACATTAAAAAAATTTAGTGTTATACTTTTGCATTTTTATTGTCAAACAGAGTTTATAGAAATACGGTATTTTTTTATTTCTATAATTAAACATCAAGAATCAGTTGTAAATGATTTTTAAAAAAAAATTTTGAAAATTATTTTTTATTTATTTAAATTTTATAAAAACTAAGAGCTTTCCTACAAACCAATTACGTTCTACAAATAACTATACAATGCAATTTTCTTTCAATAAATTGAAAAAAAAAAAATTCTAAGTAAAGTTTATCTAAAAAATATTTTTACAATTTTAACTATTACTTTAAACGAATATCTAAATGATGCATCCTCATTTTCATTAAGTATGAATGTACAATGAGCTTTAAAAAGAAGAAACTTAAGAAAAGTTTTAACTCATGTTAATGCTAATGACTTTTTATAATGTAAAACAGATATGAAAGTTTTTATACTACCTGTAATAAATTGTGAAAATCCCCATAACATACCAATTTTTGTTGTTGTTGATATTTTAGATATTTCGTATATGTCCTAATGAGTCCTTTGGTATATTAAGATAAAATTATAACTGAATGTGAAGAGGATAAATGGTGTCATTTATCCATCGTGCCATGTAAAATTCAGGTGAAAGAGACGTTTTAACTCGTTTAGGAATGAGAGACGTTTTAACTCGTTTAGGAATGAGAGACGTTTTAACTCGTTTAGGAATGAGAGACGTTTTAACTCGTTTAGGAATGAAAGACGTGTGGACTATTTATAATGTTTCCTTGGCACTTTATTTCTAAAGTTCTCGATATAAGTTTTACACTATATTAATAAAGAATATTTTACAATGCTTCTTTATAAGGCGTCTATCAGTAACTACGGAATATTGTAAATTTTTAAATTCAGACAAAACTTTTAGTTGATAACTTTAAAGCATTCTCAATAGTTTTCTAAATTAGGTAAAATAACAAACATAAATTATGAAAATTCTGATGACTAGTGGTGAGATATATGTGATATTTAATGGCATTGTTTTCAACACAAATATGCAAGATGAAATATAATATAATTCTTGCATATTGTCTTTGCATGCTTTTTATATTTCGCGAACAATGTAACGTATGATTAATAACAAAATACACGAAAATAATAACTAACGTCGTAATCTATTCGGGCATAAAAAAAAGTAATATTGTATTATAATATTACATCGTCAATTTTTACTTACTAAGTCATCCGGACAACATGAGTTCTAGATGGGCTATTTTTTTTTATAAGATTCTATCAAGCAAATTTTCCTCAAATGAGGATCAAATACAAATACAGCCGACCAAACGGTATAGTGGTTAGCGTGCTATCTTCTAGACCGGGAGGTTGCGGGTTCGAGTCTCGTGTTGGCATGGGTGTTTGTAAATGTATGTTGGCTTGTCTAATGACGAAAGTTTCGGCGCATTATAGCCCACGTGTTGCTGACGGTGCCAGATAATCTGAAAACAACCAACCAACTAAAAACACTGCAAAAATTACAATATACGTACAACCAGTAACAATAATTACAATATTACAAACAACCAACCAACCAACCAAATACAAATACAAATTTTAAAACTAACAACAGGCTCAAGGCCCAACAGGGTTGGTCGAGTAAATTTATATATACAAGTATATCGAAATAGAAAATAATTTTCATACAATAGTTACATATAATATAGAATAGTTACAGGATCATGCACACAATATACAATAGTTACAGGATTATACAATATAATATACATAATAACTTTTTCTGAACTCTCCGCAAGTAATTTAGTTAAAACCAAATGTCCTGTCCTACTTCTAATCTTTCTGGAGCAGTAATATCAAATGACAGAAACAAAAATTTCGGGAAAAGTGAAGCAAAATGGCGTGATAAAATTTTTCCAGCCGTTGATTGTTGCCCACAAGTAATTTAGTCACAACCAAATGACCTATCCTACTTCTAATCTTTCTGAAGCAGTGCTATCAAATGATAGAAGCAAAATTTTCGAGAACAGTAAAACCAAATGGGGTGTATTGAAACATTAAATTCATTTATAACATTGTATTGAAAAGAATTAAACCGATTTTTATTACTAACGACCTTACTTAATGGATTATTTGAAAATCGTTTTAGATCTTATTTGCATACAATTACAATCATTGATGAAAGAACTAAAGAATTACTGAGCACATTTTAAAGATAAAAAAAAGCTGAAAATGTAAGGATGACAAAAAAGTCTTATAAAAGGCTCCGTTTAAACGAATTAAATCTAACTAAAAAATTTGAAAATCGTTTTTCTCAGCACTTCCATCACCCTTGCCACCTAAGATAAATTTTTATAATATAATATCCTAATATTGCCCTATCATTTTACATGCCCATACCCCAGTAGCGCAAATCCATTGGCCAATATCGGCTCGACACTGGCCAAACCTTATGTGAACCGTTGTAGACCAGCCGTTGCTACGGATCTTGGCCAATTTCTCCCAATGCTGGATAAAATATACTGGAAGCTTTGAAATGTTGATGCAAACTTTTAAAATTGAAATAAAGTGTTATAAGAAAAAACGGAAGTATGAAAATATGTTTTGTGATGGTTTCGACATGTTTATTCAATAACAAATCGTGTATTTTGGAAAGATACTCGAGATTCAGCATCAGATTCAGCCAGAATCCCTGTTTCTGATCTTGGCTATTACCACCGTGCTACCTGGATAGCACAGTGCTAACATTGATTCATCAGCCAGTTTCACATTCATATATTTATCCCACATTTCTTTTTATTTTTGTCCATAGTGCTCGACGCGTCATCCAAGCCTCCTGCAGGAATTATAATGGGAACCTTTGCAGACTATGGCTCCTTTGATGAATGTCTGGATCTGTCAGTACCAGAGTCCGAAGGTCAGCCCATCTTCCAAGGCCAGTCTTGTGCCTTAGAAGCTAGGCCGCCCCTGCCGCCTATCTCACATGACTACACACTGGTCAAGAGTAGTCTGCCTCTTCACAACGGAACAGTAAGAAAGCTTTTGATAATATTGTTTATATATCAATTTTTAGCTTTTGATGCTATTGTTTATGTATCGATTTTTAAATTTAACTAAAACTTTCAATAGAATAAACAAATTTGGTTAAAATAAGCTTTTTTGAACGGACATTACTCACAATGTACTATTTATTATTATGTTAATGTCAATTATTTGCTTTGTGTGTTTTTGATATATTAGCTACCTAAGTAGTCATAAAATTGTTTTTTCTTCGTTACTATATGAGTACTTCATTTGTCTTTGTAAATAATTTATATTAATTTTGATTTTGCTTGGATGTTGATGTATCTGCTGATGGAAAATACACAGAGGGATAATTAACACATTTCTCGTCATCCAATCAAGTTGAAACTTGGGAGATAAATTCATTGTCGTTGATAATGCAATTTGTCAAGTTTTAGGGGTTTTTCACTAAAATGCATACTCTACGTTTAACGCTTTGAAAGACTAATTAACCTACTTGCCGTTATCCAATCGAGCTGAAATTTGGTTGGTAGGCACCTTGTCGATGACAATGTATTCTATAAAGTTTTGGGGTCTGGCCCTAAATGACAGCTTTCAAAAGTAAACTGACGGTTTTTCAGGCTTGAGTGCGAAACTAGGTATTACAGGAAATAGGCTAACCCACTTCAACGAACGTGCTGAGCCAATCAAATATCAATACTAATGAAAAGGAGGCATGTTTCCTTAAGAATAGTGATAAAAACTTTTATTAATCTAAAGTTAACTGCCTCAAAAAAGTATCAAGAACATATACTTGTGTTTTTTTTTTCTTGAAATAAATTGCTTCAGATGTATAATTTCTCACTCAATCAGTTATTATTATCCCCGAACCACCTATTGAATTTGCATTTATTTCATTTGGTGTACAGTTCGTTGCTCTATTACTTCAATAATTTACTTCACATCCATTTTATTCATTGAAATTCATGATGGTGATTAAACATTTTTAGCTCAAAGATTATTTTCGTGTATCTCATGAAGCTTTGCATCACAAGAAGTTTCGTCTAGTAGCATGCGTTCCTTCGACGTGCAGTATTCTTGATATTCGTCAAATTGCTCAGAAAGGTAAGTCAATAAATATATTATAGTACTGTTCTAAATTAGTACTTTGAATGGTTTAAGGGGAGTTGGTAACCAAAATTTTATAATAAATCAATTTTGAGTTTATTATTGTTTATTAAAATTTGACTTTTCCCTTTAAAATGATACCTCATTTGTAATAATACCTCATTTGGAAGTATTTTTAGTAATATTTGGAAGAAAATATTTTGAACTTAACTGTAAGTAATGTTTTCTTTAAAATGCGTTTTTCTCAAAACTACATTTTTCATTACTCATGTATCTTTTTCTCAGAAACTGCTCAAGCTAGCTACCTAAAATTTTTATCAGATATTCATTTTATGTGTCTGTATTAACTGAAGTAATGTTTTGTTATTATTTTAAAAACATTTTTTGTTCTGGCTTATTTCATCAAAAAAAACTTGTGATTTTTAATAAATTTGAACGACTTACACGATAATTCATTTAAAAAAAAAAGTTAACGCATTATAATTTAAACCCAACTTCTGTAGAACTACAAGTGTCTACTAAATGAGATGAAAAATAAATTAGGCTTCTATATCAAGTATTTTCTGAGAAAAAGGTACATGAGTAATGAAAAATTTCGTTTTGAGATAAATGAATTTTAAAGAAAAGCTTACTTACACTAATAGTTCATAATTTTATCTTCAAACAATTATTAAAAATACTTCTAAATGAGGTATTATTACAAATGAGGTATCATTTTAAAGGGAAGAATTTAAATTTCAATAAACTATAATAAACTCAAAATATTTTTTTAATAAATTTTAGGGTGCCAACTTAAATTCATAAAAGATAGCAGGAACTTGATACAGAATTTCCCCCATTTAGCACAGTTTAATTATAAAGGTTCGCATATGTGATGGGAAAGCACATGAGACAGTTTAATAATGTGTAGAATGTAAACAGGCACCAGGTTCGAAAAACAGAGAGGAAATGCGAACTCCGATATGCTGTTTAGGAGATACCCATGTTTATAAATGTAACATTTGGAATTTGTCTATAAACAGAGTTGTTCAGAACTATATATCATAAACGTACATGGCTGTCAGGAAAACGTTAACAAGTAATAATCATATAGGATAATATTGATATTTGAGCAACACAAACGTGCTACATGATCACCAAGACAAAGATAGCAAGGAACCTCAAGTAAAGTTTTATTAATAAAAACGTATTGGGGAAGGGGGGGGGGGCATAAAGAAGAATTTACACAGCATAAAAGTATTTATGAAAGCATTTTCTAAAAGTTAGGCAATCAACTATGAAAGTTCTCAATTGACGCTCCCCATGGTTTCATCTTTCCGACATACAGTCTCTTGCAAGCCTGGTTTGAGCATGCGACCATCTGGTTTTCCCTTGTTATTGTATTCCTTACCTTCTGAAATATTGTTCGGAATCAACATGTATACTATAAAATGTATTTATAAACCAGAAGCCCAACTCTGAATATATACCAGCAGATGCCTATTTTTTTTTTCTTTCCCTAAATAATGGTACTATTTTGACTTACCGTGGAGCTTGTACTTAGATTCGAAAACTGGAAATTGTCATCGATAAGAATACCATAAATAAAAACTCTAAGAAAAGGCAATTTTCCAACATTGAAGAAATTAAATATTTAATCATTGCTACGGTTTCCTGTAGTCCAGTCGTTGAAATTATTTTTCGGTGTTATCGCATAGTTTAGCCATCCCCGTGTAGCTATATTTATATAATAATCAAACATCGTATTCACTTTGAGATGGAAGCCTGAATGCGTGAGTAGCATGCGATAAGTCTCACAATCAAGCCTCGTCAGCTCTTCGCGGTCCTTCTTTCTGTGGATATCATGACAAAATCTCGCGTTGTTAGTGGGTCTGCTTGGTGGGAATTTTCAGAGTTTTCTCCATTTGTGTCCAAATGAGAGGGAAAATATTCTTTTTTAAAGACCTACCAGAAAACATTTCACTCTTTATAGAAAACTTGTGTATCTATATTTATATAACAATCAAACATACGATTCACTCTCAGCCGGAAGGCTGAATGCGAGAGTAGCATGCCATAAGTCTCACAATCAAGCCTCATCAGCTCTTCGCAGTCCTTCTTTCTGGGGATAATATGACTAAGTCTCGCGTTGTTAGTCGGTCTGTATGGTGGGAATTTTAAGAGCTTATTCCATTTGTGTCAAAATGAGAGGCAAAATATTTTTTAAAGACCTCCCAGAAAACATTCCACTCCTCATACAAAACTTTACCTGAAGATATTCGGACGTATTTAGTCCTAGAGTAGCTCTTAAATTAGAAAATCTCCAATACAACCAACTAAAAAGTATCCTCACTTGTTAACTTATTTAAGTTCGCAAAAATAGAAAATGAGATTTTTTGTAGTTTATTCTTTTACCATTAGAGTTTTTGACTTTATAATTATTAAATTGAGTGTAAATAAGTATGTTTCTTTTAGTTGCTGATGCATCTGGTTTCGATGTTAAGGTCCCTAAGTGTTATGTGAGGGATAAAACTATACTAGAGCCCGTTCACTGGGCTCTCATGTAAGTTGAATTTTAAGCAGTATACTCTAATCTTCCTTTATATAAATTAATTAACACTTTTAACTCAAAAGCATAGAATAAACTTTACCGTCTAAAACTTCTTTAAATTTATGATGCTTTGAAATTAATTCAAAGGGGAAGTATAAACAAGTCTTCTACTGAAATAATAAAAGTAATGCTATCTTAAGCTTAACAAATGATAGAATAAACAATATTCTTTATTACAGTTACCTGACCTATTTTTTATGTTAAAATGCCTTCGAATGTCAACTGTTTTAGTTTCAAAATTACTGATGTTTCAAACTTAAGCAACTATCAGTTTTCTCTAATAACTATTCAATGGAGAAGTTCAGATTCATAACAAAGATATATATTTGCGTACTATAATAAATGAGGCCACACAGTTGCAAAAATAAATACAAAATCTTCAGTACGTGCGAGTTTTAAAGCATGGAACACCATTATTGGGCAGTACAGTTGCTAAAAATCTCAAATCTCAAAGAGTTGATCTTTAATAGAAAATATGATTCCCCCTGATATCAGTGTTTACTTTGTGTACTATAATAATAAACTAACTCATTCTCATTCTTAACATCAGATTCTCATACTTAATATCTGGTGTACAAAGGCTGAATTATTCGTCCCATTTTTGGAACTGTTTTCAAGTGACAAAAAGTTCTTAGTAAATTTAATTTTCCTCAATGCATCTCCTCAAAGTGTCCCAGACATGGTTAATAGAATTTGGATTGCAGAAGTTATCTTCCCAACGTATGTTCATATTTTTGAATTGTTTATCCAAACTGTATTGTTAAATATGTCATAAATACCAATAAACGTGATTTAGAAACCAATAGTTCATCTTTATAGCCATGAATGGAGCTAGAAAACGTGATTACATTGGAGAAAGTCTAGTTTAATTATATTTTGCACTCCTGAGAAGCTCAATACAACAATTCAACATATGGTGCATCCCAAGACCTAAACTATCTTATCAATAGCTATTCATTACTGAAAGGAATGTATGCAGTATGAGTAATATTGGACGTCAGATGATCTTCAGAAAGGTGGGAACATGATAATATGCAGTAATTGCCAATTGAGAATAACTATTTGGTAGTAAAACAGTTTTAGTTTGGGGATGCAATATGGGAATGCAGTTTGCGCAAAAGATAATTGTGATAAACTATTCCATCCACATCATTTCTATGTCCATTATTAAACTATAATAATTCTTGCTTCTTACTTTCAGATGTTGTTTGATTGTATTGCTCATACTAACCATAATAGGTACAATTATGGATTTAAAAGTATCTAAAAAGAAATCATCAGAACAAAGTGGGTAATTTTCTCTTTTTGTTCTCTTTTATTATAAAATTCACTCTAATAAAACACTCTAAATTCTATTAAAACATTAAAAGTTATTTTTGCACTAAAGTTATTTTTCCTATTCTTTGCTTTGTTGTATAGTCAAAATTTGTAAATTCCTAACGTTCTTTCAACTCGGAACTTGGCAAAAAATTAAAGTGGCATATATACTTGAACTTAAATCCAACTTGAAACTTACTTGTACCGTTCACGTTCATGCCATATGTGGCTCTGTGCACACTTAAATTCAAAAATGAAGAATTTTGAGTTGTGTCACTTTCATTGCAAGTTTGCCATATAGTAGTAAAAGTGTTGAAAACCCATTGAGTTTCATATTATACATCAGTAATTCTCAACCACTATGCCGCGGCACTTTTGTGTGCCGCCAAATTCTTAAAGTGTGCCGCCAAATTCTTAAAGTGTGCCGCCAAATTTTAGAAATGTATATTTGTAATTAATCTCTTAATATACGTACTGTTGTTGTTGTAGTACATATTATATTATTTTATTTTACATTCTAAATTATTATCATAAACTATTTTACACAGTGTATTATAGGTAAGTAAACAACTTTTAAAATTATATTTTTCTTTGTGTGCCGCCAAATTTTGAAATCATTAAAAGTGTGCCACGGCAAAAAAAGTTTGCGAATCACTGTTCTACATTGTGGTTAAAGCTAAACGGACCTCGAAAATAAGTCACTTTTCAAGCGATGAAAGGCCATACGCATCTTCATTCTGCTTTGGTTCTCGTAAAATGGACACGGACAGTATTCTATAATGTGTATCATCCATGTCATAGCAAGATTTTGCATGACGACAGTCATCAAAAAAAGTTTTTATAAATATTCACTTGTTTCTAACTCATTGATCAGGTGTTTATAAGTCTATACTTTAGAAGATTTTTAGTACTAACACCCCTCAAAGTTCCTTAAACAATTTTCTGACATGTTATTTCAAGCCTAGTCGTATCCTTGATACTGTAAATAGTATTTTATTTTTATTTCAGGTACAGTAATAAACACATTTTCAGCATTCTCTCTGCCCTCCAACCTAAGTCGGCTTCTTTCACCATCAGGGGGCTCATCCGAGTTACGCTGCGTCCATGGTATCCGTGCCCTCAGTATGTGTTGGATCGTGCTTGGACATACTTATGTGCTTATGGATTTTGAGCTACTCAAGGATCCTTCGGTTATGCAGAGATGGTTTGCTGCTCTTGAGTTTGAGGTTATCCATAATGGATGGTTGGCGGTTGAGACGTTCTTTCTTCTGAGGTAAAGGCATTGATTCGCAAAGTGCTCTGTTTCTACACAATAGCTATAAGTCGGTTGTCCTGATTTCATTGAGTAACGATTCAGTTGCTCATTGCAGATGCAGTTGCCCAAGACACATTTTTTTCTTATAATGGCAAATATTGTTCGTTAAGTTTAACAGTGTGCTTGTATGCGTCTCAATGTGATAGCCCGTTCTTTCTTTAGAATATATGCCATTTTCATAATTATAATTTTAAAGCAGATTTTTTGCTTCTTCTTCTCGAAAGCATATTTAAAAGCATATGTTGGGCTTCTTAATTTCTTTGTTGGAATGATTTGTGATGAATATGTGATTGGTTAGTATCTAAAAATAACAATAGACATATTCTTACGATGAGAGGAATAAACCTTTTTATGTATATTGGTTTCTTCATTCAAAATTAAACTTGAGTAAAATAAACTTCATATATAATGTATGTAATACTGTAAAAATATTTTAGTGTGTATATAAATCAAATATAAAATGTAATGCAAGTTAAAATTATATAAATACTTTTTTAACTCAAACTGAAAACTCTAAAAATGAGACTAAACTCTTTTGGAATGTCATCACCTAACCTAAAGAGTATGATGATAAAATATGTCGTGTCTGACATTGTCGATTGTAAAAACAGCTTCTTTTGTTAAAATGACAAAACAAAAGTTTTAAGTAATTCTTAATAATAAAACCATTTTATGTAAAAAAAAATAATAGTATTGCGTATTAGTTGTTACCAATTACTAAATTTGTAATTAAATTGTTATTCCTAGTAGCCACTTGTACGATTTTTGCGTGGAGATAATATATGTAACTAAATAATGTTATTCCCTTTCAGTGGAGCTTTGGTTACTTACGGTGGACTAAAGAACATGCAGAAAACAAGAAAAACTTTTAACGTTCCTTTGTTAATCGTACGAAGATACATTAGGTAAAGTGTTTGTGTAATATTATTGGGTGTAAGAATAATATATAATTCATTGAATACAGTAAACTAAAGTACAGTAGACTGAAGAACAGTATTAAGACTTGACAAAGTTTCAACTTCGATAACAAGCAAGCACAAGGTTTTTGTTTGCAATTACAACAAAAGCTATCTGTTTCATTGCTCATTGCTTTTTAAAAACATTATTCTGAGTAATAACATAATAACTGAAATTAAAAAATATTTAAATTAGGTAAAAAAAAAATTAAATTTGAAACCTCAAACGTTAAGGTTTTAAAAGGATAAGTCAGTTGAAATCTTGTTTAATCAAACCCATTACATTAAGTTGCATAGCAAACCCTGAATAAAATGTTGCTTTTCTCTTGCATAAAACAAATATAGGTTCATTACTCAAACAATTTCCCCTTGTTGAATAGTGTCTTTTTGTTCACGTTAGTGTACGTGAATACGAATTTTCCCTTAACAGTAACAAATAAATGATGAACCCATTTAAAAAAAATACCTAAAAAAATTCTGAGATCAACTGATTAAAAATATGACAGGTATATACAGTTATACCAAGTGTAGCAAGTTTCTCAAGGAAAGAGATAAACCAGATACATAGTAAACACCCATAAATAGAAAAGGTTAAGTGTTTAGAGGAACTCTTAGCAAGGATCATCCACTATACTCGTTATGTTACAATCATCTAGCCCATTGCTTTTAGAAACTACTTTGTGCAAAACCTTGAATTTTGATTTTTGAACCTTGAAAAAAAATTCTGATATCAACTGATTAAAAATATGACAGGTATATCCAGTTAAACAAAGTGTAGCAAGTTTCTCAAGGAAAAAGATAAACCAGATACATAGTAAACACCCATAAATAGAAAAGGTTAAGTGTTTAGAGGAACTCTTAGCAAGGATCATCCACTATACTCGTTATGTTACAATCATCTAGCCCATTGCTTTTAGAAACTACTTTGTGCAAAACCTTGAATTTTGATTTTTGAACCTTGAAAAAAAATTCTGATATCAACTGATTAAAAATATGACAGGTATATCCAGTTAAACAAAGTGTAGCAAGTTTCTCAAGGAAAAAGATAAACCAGATACATAGTAAACACCCATAAATAGAAAAGGTTAAGTG
Organism: Linyphia triangularis; assembly: GCA_963978545.1. Lineage (NCBI taxonomy): Eukaryota > Metazoa > Arthropoda > Arachnida > Araneae > Linyphiidae > Linyphia > Linyphia triangularis. Next base: position 29,399,898 of record OZ021733.1, read on the forward strand.
TTTAGAGGAACTCTTAGCAAGGCACATTCCCTATACTCGTTATACTCGTTATATATCGTTATACTCGTTATATATCGTTATACTCGTTATATATATATACGTCTTCTAGCCCATTTCTTTTAGAAACTACTTTGTACAAAACCTTAAAATTTGATGAGTAGGCACGAAAATGATCAGTTAATGAAATGAAATTAATAAAAAACTCGAACATAGCGTCTAATGTATTTTATTTTATAAATGAAAATTTAAAAAAAGTAAAAAGCGACCTTGGAGTAACTTATGAATCTAGTTATATTTTTAATTTGCGCATACATGATATTACAAAAAGTGCAAACAAAGAACTGGGAATGCTCAAACGAACTACTTCAAATTTTACAGATATTTCTGTACTTATTAACCTTATCAATTCTTTAGTTCGTCTCATTTTCGATTACAATTGTGTTATATGGAATCCATCTACCAAATCATTAATTATAACCATCGAAAAAATCCAAAACAAGTTTGTACGTTTTATTTCTTTCAAATCTAAGACCACTTACAAAATACATCAATCTTGCCAAACTATACACTCGAATGTCGTAGATCTATATCTGTATTTAAATTCTTCTACAATTTTATTAAATAATAGCATTGATTGTCCTATAATGCAACAACTACTTAATTTATATGCTCCAAAACATGTTACTCGAAATAAAATTGTCTTCAGTAAACCTTTCTGTACAAAAAAATTATCTTAAAAACCAACCAATTAATCAATTTATTGATTTAGTAAACAAGTTGCCGCCTCCTTGTGATATTTTCGTTGATAATTTTTTAAAGCTAAAATGTGATATTATGTCCTTACTTTCGTAATTGTCATTAATGTTTTAATCTTTTTGTGTTATTTTGTTTGTTTCCCTGTTTCAATGTGTTCTTGTCCTGTCATGTAATTGGAATTGGTCTTTCTGTTTAACAGTGTAAATAAATAAACAAACAAACTAACAAACAAACAAAATGCTATTGTAGGTTGAACCACTGCATAGGCTTTGAGGTAAAGATTTCAAATATAAAATAAATTATATTAGACACTAATTTTGAGTTTCTTATTTATGTTATTTGAATAAGTAATCATTTTCGTACCTACTCACCAAATTTCAAGGTTTCATACAAAGTAGTTTCTAAATCAACTTAAAATATGATAACATAACAAGCATCAGGAATATTACTTACTAGGAATTCCACTATAAAAGAATAAATTCATTTAAAGCAATGCATGTAAAATTCTATTAATAAAACATATTATTAACTGAAGTTTAAGACATGCCTTGCCTGAATTACCTTCTCTTAAATTATGTTACGATTTGCTGCCAGCCTTTGGAAAGTACTTTAATTCTAAAAGTGTTTTAGAGAAAGTGGGTATAGGTATTTGTTGACATCACCATTCAATCATTTATCTATATTATGTTATTTCAATAAGTAATAATTTTCGTACCTACTCTCCAAATTTCAAGGTTTCATACAAAGTAGTTTCTAAATCAACTGGGCTAAAATATGATAACATAACAAGCATAGGGAATATTACTTACTAGGAATTCCTCTTTAAAAGAATAAATTCATTTAAAGCAATGCATGTAAAATTTTATTGATAAAACATATTACTGAAATTTTAGACATGCCTTGCCTGAATTACCTTCTCTTAAATTATGTTACTATTTGCTGCCAGCCTTTGGAAAGTACTTTAATTCTAAAAGTGCTTTAGAGAAAGTGGGTATAGGTATTTATTGACATCACCATTCAATCATTTATCTATATTATGTTATTTCAATAAGTAATAATTTTCGTACCTACTCTCCAAATTTCAAGGTTTCATACAAAGTAGTTTCTAAATCAACTGGGCTAAAATATGATAACATAACAAGCATAGGGAATATTACTTACTAGGAATTCCTCTTTAAAAGAATAAATTCATTTAAAGCAATGCATGTAAAATTTTATTGATAAAACATATTACTGAAATTTTAGACATGCCTTGCCTGAATTACCTTCTCTTAAATTATGTTACTATTTGCTGCCAGCCTTTGGAAAGTACTTTAATTCTAAAAGTGCTTTAGAGAAAGTGAGTATAGGTATTTATTGACATCACCATTCAATCATTTATCTATATTATGTTATTTCAATAAGTAATAATTTTCGTACCTACTCTCCAAATTTCAAGGTTTCATACAAAGTAGTTTCTAAATCAACTGGGCTAAAATATGATAACATAACAAGCATAGGGAATATTACTTACTAGGAATTCCTCTTTAAAAGAATAAATTCATTTAAAGCAATGCATGTAAAATTTTATTGATAAAACATATTACTGAAATTTTAGACATGCCTTGCCTGAATTACCTTCTCTTAAATTATGTTACTATTTGCTGCCAGCTTTTGGAAAGTACTTTAATTCTAAAAGTGCTTTAAAGAAAGTGGGTCTAGGTATTTATTGACATCACCATTCAATAGAGGTCGGAAATATCGATCAAAATAAATATCGATACTATATCGTTGCATAGAAAAAAATATCGATAAAATATCGATTTATCAATACATGATTTTTTTTATTTGATTCTCAATTTTGCCAGAAACAAAGTTTTTCGGGGCAAATTTCTACTTTTCATGATTGCTTGTTTTTAAGCTGACTACTTTTTCAACTGAAATGGATCTATTACAAAAAAAAATTATATTTTCGCTTAATTGGTGCAGTGATTTTAAGAAAAATTTAAATAATTTTCAATAGCTTTTAAGTGTATGGAAAATATTGAATATTGGTGCCGTTTTACTGTCTCTTAGCTAAGTTCAAATATTAGTTTTGATGTTTTTGAAAAGGGAATAAATAAATCGAAAAAACACATGGAACTACAAAACAATCACCAAAACATTAAAAAAATTTGAAAATATCGATATTTTTAATATCGATATTTTTTTTATAAATAATGATAAAAATATCGTCGTATCGATATATCACCGACCTCTACCATTCAATCATTTATCTATATTGTTGAATGTCCCCAAAAGCATTTGTTCGGGGAATTTTTTAATGATTTAACATTGTTATAATATTTAAAATGTGGTGGTGTATGTACTTTACAAACAAACACATCAATACATCAATCTTATAAATATGCATGGATTCTTAAAACATTTCAGTAATGCAAAACATCACCGACTTATTTACGCCAGGTAATCCTTAATGCAACGCGAGAATTAAATTAAATTATTACCATACCAATAACTAAAACTATTTGCCGATTAAAAGAAAAAACCAATTTCTTTCATGGAAACTGAATTAAAATAAGATTGATGTCCTTAGGGTGCACATACACATTCCAAATATTGCGAAATAAGCCAAAAAGTTATTTTAGTTTTCTTTGCTTTAAAATGATAGATGGATAATGGTATTATCTGAAACCAGTAAGTTATTTTATTAGTTTGAAAGCAAATTGAAGTACTATTTGTTCTGAAAATGAATTTGAAAAATCATGTTTTTGGCACATGCCACTTCATTTAAACTACGATAACTGAAGTTTGAAGATTTCGTTTTGAAAAATTATGTAAGCGTTGAAATATGCATTAGTTGTTAGTTGTTTTGACCCTCAGTCAAGTTGATTGGTACAGAAAATAAGTTTTGCCAGGTTTTTAAGGGAGTCCTCGACTCAAAGTTCTAAAATCTTTAATTTCAGAATTATTTTTCTGAAATGTTTTATGCACCTCTGCATATGCTTTGAAACTCTAAAAACTATATTAAATTTTCAAATTTGAGAATTTTTTTTTAATTAAAAAATTCAAAATTTTGACAGTTCTTAAATTTGATTTATTTAAAAATATTTTTAAAAAATCATTTTTCATTTTTGCATTAAAATAGTTCTTATGATTGATATCATAAATTGTCTTCAGGATTTTTCAATAAAATATTTCGAAATTTTTTTAAAAATATGTATTTTGTGTAAAAGCTATATAAACCCATCGTATACTAATTTCCAAAAACTTTTTTTAAAAAGTTCAATCAAAATACACAATTTCTGAAGACAAATTAAAGAAATACGTATGAAAAATAATTGTAGAAATTTACGTATATTGATAACAAGTAGTTTTTAAGTTATATCTATTTAAACACAAAAAAGGGACAAAATGACTTCACCGAGAAACAGTTTCAAAGTTTCAAGATTAAATTCATTCAGACGGCTGAATGCCATTAAATTAAAATATCTAGGTGTAAGTCAGTGCACCTGCCAAGTTCACTGCCAGCCATCTTTTACCCGAAGCCACTCCGCAGTATTTTAACCTCTCATATCTGCGTAATACAGTATGCCTGAGAGTTGAAATTTTTACGGGTGACCCCTAAGTTCTATGCCTCCAATTATATTGGTTATCAAGATAAATAAAATCGAAAATGGTAGAAAACGACATATTTTGAAATCCATCCAAAACTCACTCATTGATCATTAAATTACTAAGGTACTTCTAGCAGAGCTAGAACTATGAAATTTGGTATACTTGTAAGGTTTAACATGTATACAAAGGAAAAAATCTAAAAATCGAGATTTTCCTCTCCGTATCTCTTAAAGGGGGCAACGTTCGAAAAATTTAAATATCAATTCTTGTACATTTCTATTGGGGCTAGAATTATAAAACTTAGAATACTAGCTTAAATAAACTTAGAATACTATATACTCTTAGCATATATACATAGATTAGAAACTCCCTCCCCACACGGTGCAAAGCCTCTAAAATCAAGAAATAATAATTAAAAAGAAAGAAAAAAAGGTGACTTGGCATTATAAAATCGACTATTGGCGATATTTTATCGCCTAGGAAACGATAGCCAATTGTTAATTTTTTTCCCTCTTACCAACTTTTTTGCATACCTGAATAAACTATTTATTTAAAGTAATTTTATATTACCATCATTCATATTGAATGCATAAGAACGTCATAGATTGTTGTCGGATAACTTTAACTTTCTTAGATGATTCTCGTGTAATTATACGCTAATTGGGTGTTGTTGAGAACGTTTTTTAAAACTTCCTTAAAACCAAATAATAATTAAAAGAATAAAGGTGTCAGGCTAATTATATAGTTCTCGTAGTTGGCCGCCAACAAAAAGTTTGTCAACTATCGACTGTATAATAAGTAAGTACAAAAATATATATATACTTAACCCTTTCAATCCTAGGAAGTTTAAAAATTACGAACACAAAAAATTTTAAAACTCGTTATTTTTGTACAAATGAGTAATAAGTTTAAAATTAGTGCCTTAAAAAAAGAAGTAAAATCCCAACAAAAACATATCTGCAAAAAGGCGCCAAGTTCTTCTTGCAATGATTATGGCCGTGAAAAGCATTGAGATCTAAAGTAGAGCCAAGTTTAAAGTTGTTATAAATTAAGGGCAATGAAAATTAGTAAATGTTCTTCACATAGTCAAAATTCCCCTGCATAGGCCTAAATATCTAGCTACAAAAATGCTTGTGTTACTTGGCCATTACGGGTCAGTGAACCAGAATACGTAATGACCAAGTGTCACAAATATTTGTGTAGCTAGATACTTAGGCCTATGTAGAGGAATTTTGATTTTGCGAAGAAAATTTTACTAATTTTCATTACCCGCAATTTACAACAACTTTAAATTTGACTCTACTTTAGATCTCAATACTTTTCACGGCCATAATCATTGCAAGAAGAACTTGGCGCCTTTTTACAGAGATATTTTTGTTGGTACAGTTTACCATACACTTACGGTATTTAGAAATTTTATATACTTAGGAATATAAATGTCTTAAATAATTTATGACGAAATTGTACAGTTGCCTTCTCTGCAATAATTTTACAGAGATATTTTTGTTGGTACAGTTTACCATACACTTACGGTATTTAGAAATTTTATATACTTAGGAATATAAATGTCTTAAATAATTTACGACGAAATTGTACAGTTGCCTTCCCTGCAATAATATTTCAATCATATTTCTGATTCAAATATATAATTAATTTAAATTACTTTTTATTTATTTTCAATTAAATGTGTTTTAAACTATCATTCTAATAAAAATATTAAAAAAATATTTTATTTTAAATTTCATTTATGAATTTTAAAATGTTGTGTATTGCTGGAAAAAATTGGAATCAAAAGATGAAATAATCCGGAACAGCCACTCAGAAGATTAAGAGGATAAAGGTCTTTATTATTTCATATACTTAGGAGAATAAAGGTTTTAAGTAATTATATATACTTAAAAAGATAAATGTCTTCAATAATTTCACATATTTAAGGAAATAAAGGTCTTTAGTAATTTCAAATACTTAAGGGCACCCTTCAAACTTTTTTTTTATTTGAGCCTTTAAAATTTTAATTTTTACTTATTTCGAAGTATTAATAAGTAAAAACTAAATTTTATTGAAAAAAGTTCACATAGTGCTCTAAACTTTCAAAACTTTAAAAAAAAAAAAAAAAAAAAAAAAAAAAAAAAAAAAAATCATTAAATTTAAAATTCCATTTTCTTTTTCATTTTTCAATATTTTTTCCTCGTTTTTTAAAAGAAATATTTCTAGTAATATACTATAACTTTTTAGGCATCGAATTTAGAATAAGTGAAATAGTTTCCGAGAAAAATTATAATTACTGTACCTATACGTAAAAAAAGTGTAAAAAACAGGTTTTTTCAACATTTGAGTTTGTAAAAAAAAGTTTAATTTTATTCAAAAATCCATGCCTATTTTTGTCAAATAATATTAAGAGTGACAAAAAAAATCAAGTCATTTCCTTCATATTTCCTTAAGCTTTAGTATTTTGAGTAAGGTGGGAATTTCAAAAATCACGAACTGAGAGAAATGCGTTCGAAACATCGAAGAAGCTATTGCAGCAATGCTAAATTCTCCATAAAGTATAGTTTTTCTGCAATTGTAGTTATCGTATCAACTCCAAAACTTGCCAAAAGGGGGAGAAGGTTTCAAAGATTATAAAAACGCAAAAATTAGAAAATTTCTATTTTTATTATTTTTTGTGAAACAAGGGGTACCAAGTCCCCTTAGGAAGACAAATATCTTCAATAATTTCACATACTTAAGAACATAAAGGTCTTTAGTAATTTCAAATACTTAAGAAGATAAAATACTTTAGTAATTTCATTAAGAAAGTAAAATGAACAAATTTAAACTTTTAAATGAGAAAAAATACACTGTGTAATCGTTGCAACATACATGCACATATAGGTTGACCCCTTCCCTTCTTCTACTGATGGGCCTCGTCTTTTTTCTTCCTCTTATCTCGTCTGGACCCTTCTGGTACGAGCATGTTGACCCTCAAGTGGAAGCATGCACTAAACACTGGTGGACATCACTCTTATACATATCCAACTGGCTTGGTATTGACAAGGGAGTAAGACACTAATTTTTCAAACTTTAATTTGAGGTCCCAGTAGACATTGGAAATTACCGAAATCTATGAAATAAAAGTTTAATATGCTTTAAAATATTCTCGAACTCAATAGCTTTAAATTGATTAACATATTTTTTATCATAATCAAAATACTTTGCAAACTGAGTTTATTTTTGGGAAGGTACGCAGTGGTAAAAGACCACTTCACACAAAATTTAAATTTGATTTGTGATTAACTTGTGTTTTGCTGCTGCAAGATTTTTTTTTCTCCAGAGATAACTTCAGTTCGAAAGGAGGGCTCAAGTCCCCTTCCCCTCATCCCATCCCCTCCTCTTTAGAGAATACTTTTCAATAACTTTTTTCACAGAAAAAGACCAAATCAAAGCGAAGTGGCTGACGCCTCCCACTCACCACTGGTATAAAGGAAGAAAGCCGGGACTCTCCCTTCCTTGCGACAGGCAGTCCAGTACATGTCTCTCTCGACTTGCCAGTGGCCACCTAAAATGCCTTACTTATTTTGAGGGCAACAAGGTTTACCCTCTTTGCCCTAAATGCCAGCGACATCAGGCATCGCCTGATCACATCTTGAACTGTCTGGGACTAATCTGGGAGGAGATTCATTCTTCTCCCCTCTTGGTCATGGACTTCATCAAAGTCAACGGATTCCTTGATCTGGTCTGACTCCATCAGATTAAATAGGAGATTATTAACAACAATAACAAACAAATAATGCAATTTAAATTGTGTAATACTGGACAAGGGCCCCGTGGGGTGACCGGGATTCAAGAATTGTCCCACTGTAACTCGTGCATGTCGTAAAAGGCAATTATGGATACCTCTATGTCGGAGGTTGGGAGGTCGGAGGTTGTAAAAAAAAAAAAAAAAAAAAAAATCGATTTAAGAAACCAAAAATCTATCAAATGTATTACTCCTGGTGAATGTGGTGATCTGCGAGATACCAGAAGATGGCTGTCTGGCCTGTTCTGAGTCCGCATGTATGATGTCACAAGGGGAAAGCCGCAAGGATGGGGAGTGCGAAAGATGAGGGCGGATGGGTGAGCTTGAGAAATGCAGGGGTTGATGCGAGGGACGGGAGAGGATGGAGATCTATACAGAAGGCCTTATGTGCCCCTTGGCATGATAAGAAATGATTAATACACTCGAGGGAACCTCCTAGGGTTAATTAACCTCCTAGGGTCGAATGATTAATTTTTAACTTAATTTAGAGTAGTTATTTTATTATAAAAAGTGCCTTTTTTAAATACTTTAAAACAATTCTACGAAAAAAGCTATTTTAATTGTATTAATCATTCTAGTTTTTTCTTGTAGTGAATGCGGTGTGTATAATTTGGAATTAAAAATACAATAATCAATTACAAATTGAGCTATGCTGGTGAAATGAGACACTAATTATGTCACTAAATTTCAATTAATCAGTCTAACCCTTGCGAAAAAATTACTAGACAAGTGGTTACAAAATATGCAATAATTATTTCAATGTTTACTGGTACCCTAGTTAGAATAGGAGTTATTTAAAATGTTGCAAATGTTATGTGTGTTCTTCATCGTTTTATTTCTTACCTAATTATAAACACTATATATTACATTAGTTTTGAAACTATCATTGAGGTTGAATAAAAGTACTTTTAACTTCATTGAGTCGTTCCATGCATCTTTAACATATGTATTAAAAAATTGTATACCTTTTTTGTACATTTTTAGTGTAATCTGACTACCTGGTACTTGGCTGTGGATTTTCAGCTTCACATAATCTCTTTATTGATGCTCATTATCATCTTCAAGTAAGTGTTATTATGCTTTTAAAGTTACACAATAACACTTACTGACTGATCTTAAATGGAATATTTATATTAAAACATTTTTTTTATTAAGAAAGAGGCCTATTATAAGATGTCTTTTGTCGAAGCTTTCTGGCAATTATTCGCACAATATAAACATTACTTTTTAGTAGTATATTAATGTGGCTTCGAAACATTTCCCCGAGAAAATGAAACACTGAAAATAAGGAAAAGTAATTACCAAAAATTATAGATTTCGTTATTTAGAATCAGCGATATAATAACAGATAGCGTTTAGTTAATTTGAGACTGGATTATTGTTAAAAGTACAACCTTGGAAATATAATAATATGTTTACTTTTATCCACTATAACATATAAAAAATATAAATTTCGTTTATGAACCATCAAAGGTTATTATATTTAATGCGATTTAAAAAAAAAATATTAAAAAAAAAAAAAAAAAAAAAAAACTATAGTGACCTCTTTGAAATCATTTTTAAAATATGAAAGTCAATCAGATCCGTTTCATAGTCAAACTAATTAAGACTTTATTTAATTTCAACATTTCTTTTTACTTCAATTACACTATTTTTGTTAATGAAAAATATTTTTCTCTCTCATATTTTATGCAATTGTAAAAACACATAAGAAATATTTGTTTAAATATACATTTCTTTTTTGAAATCAGTATGTGTTTTTCTTGTACTTTAAATAGAAGTTTAGTTAAAGTCGTTAAAAAACTGTTGTTAATACGAAAATCCACGGAGAGAGATTCCAAATCGTGTTTTCTAAAGAATAGATCTTTTGCTAATGCTGAAGTAAGGCTTTTGTTCTATCTCAAAATGTATTTATGATAGAGTTATAATCTTTTATACAGTTGTTCGTTATACTAAGTTGAGTACAATGACATTCAGATTTGGTTGCACCAATTTTTGTCAAAAATTTATTGTTATATATACATAATAATATATTTCGAAAATATTGAAATTTATGTGTAATCTTGTACAACAGCCTATATATTTTTTATTTTTGAAAATATAACTCAGATTTTTGATCATTATACTCATTAATGTCATAGAACCATGCAGTAAAAAGTAAAGCAAAGTATCTTTCAATTTTTTTTTTTTTTTTTTTTTTTTTTTTTTTTTTTTTACAACTTAAGCGGTTTTGACAAAATATTGTTCAATTTAGACCAAAAAGCTTATTTTTTAAAAAAATAAAATTTAAAAAGTTAATATTTTTATTAATTTCATGTTTTTACCATTTAATGCAATAAAAAGTTTCCTCATTAAGTTTTTTTTTTTTTAAATGCTCCGAACGTAGTCGGATACCTTAAGGAAACAATCTTTTCAACTACTAAATTCTCAATTTTATTTCATATGCAGATATTCGAAGTTTGGGTTGTCTTTGTTGGTCTCACTGGTCGGCATCTCATGTGCTGCAGTTGGTCTCCAGACAATTATGTACGACATCACGGCTGCTGTTCAATTGTCTACAGTAGATGACGAGTAAGAGTATTTCAGTATCTAGAGTCTACTTTCTGTGCTTACGATAAACCAGACAGATGTAGTTTAGAGTTTTAAGCTTACCACATTTTATGTTTGTACTTACCGCATTTTATGTTCAATTGACTACTTTAGACGTCGAGTAATAGCTTTTCTATGTTTAGTGTTTACTTTCAGTGTTTACGATGAGACAGACAAATGTTGCTTAAAGTTTTGTGTTTACCACATTTTATGTTTTTATACGTTATGTCCTTGAGATGTGTTTCACTGCAGGGATTCCATACTAAAGGAAAATACAGTTATACAGTTTTCTCATTGTTTGATTTGGCAACTATAACTCATTACCATGATCGCAAGATTGAGTTATGTCTTTTACACACTTAACCAAATTTTTACGTTTTGAATTTTCTACAGTGATTAATTTTAACTAATATGTCATCATAATCTGAATTCAGTAGATTTCTATTTAACTACTTGTCCAATTTTGGAAGAATCCTTAAAATCTGCTATACCGCAAGGAGTCAATGTTAAAGGAAAATACAGTCTTACAGGAATCCTAAAATAGATGTTGTTCATGAATGTATTGTTGAGTACTGTTGTATATGAATGCAAAAGAAATTGAGCTAAGTCTTTATCACACTTGACCAAATTTTTACGTTTTGAATTTTCTACGGTGATTAATTTTAACTAATATGTAATCATAATTTGAATTCAGTAGATTTTCAATGAACTTGTCAAATTTTGGAAGAATCCCTAAAATCTGCTATACTGCAGGAAGCCAATATTAAAGGAAAATGCAGTTTTACAGGAATCCTAAAATCGATGTTGTTCATGAATGTATTGTTGAGTACTGTTGTATATGAATGTAAAAGAGATTGAGCTATGTCTTTTTCACACTTGACCAATTTTATACGCTTTGAATTTTCTACGGTGATCAATTTTAATTAATGTGAAATCATAATTTTAATGAAATAGATTTTTAATTAACTTGTATTGTCTAAATTTGGAAGAATCCCTAATATCTGCTATACTACAAAGATTTAACATTAAAGGAAAATACAGCTTTACAAGAATTCTAAAATCGATGTTGTATATGAATGTATTGTGTATTATGATTAAAATATTATACTCATCTAGACGAAAAATCGAAGCTAAACAATAGCATATTTGAAGGGAAAACCTTAAAATCCATTAATAGTATTAAATCTCATTATCCCCAAGTCAACCAAAAACAGACAGATTAGCTATCAAATAATATATTTTTATTGACCGCTAATACAAAAACTATTAATAATACATTCGGAAACATTTTTAAATTAGTTGCTGTACTTTGCCTTAAATATTAATATATTTTCATATTTCAATCAATAATCTGTGAAGACTTTTTAATATTTAATTTCACTCGCAAAAGTAATGTTGAATTCTTCCTTTTTCTTTTTTACAGAAAAGTAATGCAAGCATTGAACCACGTACATGTGTACACGCCTACACACTTGGGACCTTATTGCATTGGAATGGTGATGGGATATTGCATCTTCAAGCATAAAGAAATGAAAATATCAAAGGTATAAATTAAACTTGATAAACTTTATGTATAAGGCTGCTTTCTTTCTTGTAAACTTGTTTTAATAACCATACGTCACAACTGCTATAAAAATGCAAAAATATATGTGTCACCATTCATCATATATAATAGTATGTTATTATATATAATAGTATGTTATCATATATAATAGTATGTTATTATATTGATATCATATATAACAGTAATTTCATCCGAAATGTAATTTCAAATAGTTATTCTGACAGTAACTGTCACTACAAAACCGCTTCTACACATGTTTTGCTACAATACATCAGACACAGATATAAGCAAGTAAAATTTTGCCACATTTCATATAAGTTAAGGTTGACAGCCTATAACAAAAGCCTTGCCAATATAGAGATTTTATCAACAAATATTTCGCCAAGTTGGCAAGTTTTAACTGAAAACTTTGCAAATAAACTTGTCAACGAATGTCCATTTTTAATGTAATATATCTATTTGCAGCCAAGATGAGAACTACCCTTTTTTTACGGATGCACTTTTTTGGTCGAATTTTGAAGCACTTCTAGTTGTAATTTATAAGTTAATTTTATGTAATCTTTTCGAGGCCTGAAAACTAATTTATGATACATGCTTGTAGCATTTGAACTCGAGGCTTGACTAATTAAAAATTGACTTCCGGTAGTCTTATCTGATACTTCTGAATTTTAGTATGGGAACTTATTGCGATGAGACCTTTCATTTGGCATATTGCACATATCATTAAGAATGTCGATCTCAAACACACAGACAGACTGGAATGCGGATGAACTTATAATAAAGATGCGGATGGAGCTGTACTTTGTATAAGCTTTTTTTACAACATTAGCTACGAATAAAAGCTAAGCTCAAGCTTTTAGGAATAAGTTGTTGCAGAATACTTCTGTCATCATTTCGTTTGAATGTCCAGTATAGTTCATAAAGCATTTAATGCATTATCATTAGTCATATCTTCACTTCTGACCATTTTAGAACTGTCCCGGATGTATTCATCAATTTGAAATCCTTCATATTAACTTCGATTTTATTTGCTTTTTGCAGCCATATCTTCTTAGGGATAATAAACTTATTTGGCATGATCCAATCGAACTGAAACTTGGTAGATAGACTCTTTGTCGATGACAATGCATTCTATCATGGTTTTTTTTTGGGGGGGGGAGTAAAATAAAGTTTGTTAATGGCACATAATAAATGTTTTCTTAATAGTGATTAAATACTCTTGAAACTCAATCAAAGTTCAAAGTCGCGTAAATAAGTGCAATTGCGTATGAAAGTTGACAATGCATACAAAGGAGTTATAGTAAAAACTTTGTTTTTATGGGTTATAACTATTTGGTAATTATCTTGTTGGGGTAAGAAAACTCTGTCAGACCCCAAAATACTTTTCGTCGAAATTGAGGGACTTTCATTAAATCTGAGTGTCCATTTGTAACTATGTCGTTTACATTTAATTTAAAAGATTAGGTTGGATTATAGGATTAAGTTGAATACCTTTAGTGGGGAAGATTTATCGTAATTCAATTTTAATCTTAATATATATGTACACCCTCCGACACAGCTGACTTAATGATTATCGCGATAACCTTGAGACACACTTTTATGAGACATGTTATTATTAAAAATCATGATTATTAAAAATTCACTTGTTTTCACAGTAATAACAAACCGTCAGAGATTTAAAAATGTACAAATTTTCTTTGTATCTAGTAAAAAAATAGTAATAAAAACAATAAATCTCTTAGATTTGTAAGATTTTTATATATTTCAAGAGAGCATGGAAATAGAGTCGCACTAAGTCTCCCTGGGGGATATATTATGCCATTGAGAAAATCGCCTTCATTTATCGAACAACACAAAATTACTTAAGAAATGAACTGGAAAATGAGAGGTACCATAATATATTGAATTAGATGTTGAATAAAATTGGGTAAATATTGTGTTACCTGTCACTTCTTTTGGTGATTTATGTTAATTTCTGAAAGAACGATATTTATTTCGTTTAATATAAGTACTCTTAAGAATATAGAAACAAAATAGTGCATGTCTAAGTATTGAAATCTATATTGTACACGCACTCCTTATCTTCATAGAAATCCAGAAAATTACGCATTTCAAATGCTAAAATTTTCTATATTTTACTATGGATTTTAGTTTAATTCTTTTTTGTCAAATCTTTGTTATATTTATCTAATTTGATTTTTACTATTAATACATAGTTATGTCTAAGCGAATGTTTTGACTTTTGAATACAGTACAAGCACGCTTTATATGAATTGAAATGCAAAAAAGTGAGCATTTCAGATACAATAATGTGCTATTATCTAGCTGAATTCTTTCTAGGAATATCTAGTTACATATCATAAAAGATATTAGTATCTTTTAAAGGATGAGTTAAAGTTAAGCACATCAAAGTTTACCTGCCCGTAAATGTACCAGTTTAAGAGTCTAAATTAAAGTAAATTATCACAGAGATTAATTGAAATGTTGTATTTTATTTTTAGTAGATAAACTCCAGGTATTTCAATAAATGTTCCAAACGGCGTTCTTTTTCATGAATACAAAAGCGTGTTAATTTTGCCAGATTTCGTGAGACAATGTGGAGCATGGCACTATTGGTGTTAAATATGACTATGTTCGTTTTCAGCTCAGCAATCATGTGTGGACTATTCGGCGAAAGCATAAACTTTGTTTCAACTTCTCTCAGACTTTCTTTGGATCTCGGATTAGGCATGGATGTTTGTTGTGGTTCGGAATCCACGTTAAGCTGTAGGTCCCGGCCTGATTCGCCGTCATTATTCATAAAAATAGGTCGTTGAGCGCATAAACCAATCAACCAACCGTGACTTACATGTATTGATACGAAAGCCGTATTAACCCTTTGCACTCGAGGCCTTTTTCGCGTGGAGGATCCAGCAATTAGAGACGTTTCGCAACATTTTTGATTCGGTTCGTAGTTGCGGATATGCTTTAAAGAAACTAAACATAAACAGTCAGTGCATTGTATCGAATTTCTGCATCAAACCTATTGGTGAGCGAGAGTCGCCTCTAGAGTTACAGCATTCAATCATGTGGTGAGTGAGAATCACCTCTCGAGTGCAAACCAACCAACTCTCAGACTTTCATCGTCCAAAAGGGAGGGGCCACCGGCTCTTCTCTTTACAACTACTGATCCAGTTGTACTGAAACGAAGATTGGTTGTATTCAGATTATCTGGCGCCGTCAGCAACACGAGGGCTATAATGCACCGAAACATTCGTCATTATAAACATTCGTCAGCCAACATACATTTACAAACACCCACGCCTAACACGGGACTCGAACCCGCAACCTCGCGGTCTAGAAGCTAGCACGCTAACCACTATACAATTTGGTCGGCCCTGAAACGAAGAACTAATCATGTCACCGTTGAATTATTGGGTACTGCTCTGCATCAGAATATTTTTCGTAACTTTTCAGCGACGTGAGAATACGACTTTCAAGCAAAATAATACTCCACCATGAAAAATATTCTCTATTTATGTCAAAACATCATGCCGTCGCCTTGAACACCAACTCTTCACACATGCAGTATCTGAGAACGAGAAAAATTATACACCGATCGAAATCGATGTTAAACAATCTACTCTGTTATCTACCTAGAAGAATCAAAACTCAATGCGTTTTCACTTAATTATGGCCCATTAAATTTTGATGTAAGCGACTTTAAATTTACCATGTAGAAACCCTTATAGCACACATCCTCCCAGGAAGGTCCCTAGAAAATCAAAGTCTTTCGGAGTACCGGGGATGACTAGGGACTTCCTCGGGACCTCCCTCGGAGGAGCTCTACTATATGGGAAGCAAGTACTAGTCTCTATATGCATAGAAATACAAAAGAACGTTATTCATAATCTAAAAAAGTCACTACTTTGCATTTAATTAATATAAATTGTATCTATTTGTGGATGGATACTTTCAACAACTTTGAGTTTGTCAGATGTATTAGGTCTCCATCCTTTTACTTTTTAACTGAATTATGGCCCATTAAATTTCGATGTACGCGACTTTAAATTTACCCTGTAGAAACCCATATAGCACACATCCTCCCACGAAGGTCCCTAGGAAGTCATTTGGTGTACCAAGGATGGTTGAGAACTTCCTAGGGACTCTCTGGGAGGATGTGTACTATATGGTATCAAGTACTAGTCTCTATCTGAATGGAAATACAAAAGAACATCATTCATATTCTAAAAAAGTTATTACTTTGTATTTATTTCCTGCAGATTGAATCGATTTGTGACTGAGTACTGTCAACGACATTGGGTTTGCTAGCTGTATTGGGTCTACATTCTTTTAAATTTTCACTGAATTATGGCTCAATTAAATTTTTATGTACGCTACTTTAAACTTACCCTGTAGAAATCCATATAGCACATATTCTCCCAGGAAGGTCCCTAGGAAGTTATTCGGAGTACCGGGGATGACTGATGACTTCCTAGGAACATCCTTGGGAGGATGTGTACTATATAGGAAGCAAGTACTACTCTCTATCTGAATAGAAATACAAAAGAACATCATTCATAATCTAAAAAAGTCATTACTTTGTATTTGTTTCCTGCAGATTGCATTACTTTGTATTTATTTCCTACAGATTGTATCCATATGTGGCTGGATACTGTCAACAACATTGGGTTTGTCAGCTGTATTGGGTCTCCATCCTTTTACGTTTTCACTGAATTATGGCTCATTAAATTTTGATGTACGTGAATTTAAACTTACCCTGTAGAAACCCATATAGCACATATTCTCCCAGGAAGGTCCCTAGGAAGTTATTCGGAGTACCGGGGATGACTGGTGACTTTCTAGGAACAACCCTGGGAGGATGTGTACTATATAGGAAGCAAGTACTACTCTCTATCTGAATAGAAATACAAAAGAACATCATTCATAATCTAAGAAAGTCATTACTTTGTATTTGTTTCCTGCAGATTGCATTGCTTTGTATTTATGTCCTACAGATTGTATCTATATGTGGCTGGATACTGTCAACAACATTGGGTTTGTCAGCTGTATTGGGTCTCCATCCTTTTACGTTTTCACTGAATTATGGCTCATTAAATTTTGATGTACGTGAATTTAAACTTACCCTGTAGAAACCCATATAGCACATATTCTCCCAGGAAGGTCCCTAGGAAGTTATTCGGAGTACCGGGGATGACTGGTGACTTTCTAGGAACAACCCTGGGAGGATGTGTACTATATAGGAAGCAAGTACTACTCTCTATCTGAATAGAAATACAAAAGAACATCATTCATAATCTAAGAAAGTCATTACTTTGTATTTGTTTCCTGCAGATTGCATTGCTTTGTATTTATTTCCTACAGATTGTATCTATATGTGGCTGGATACTGTCAACAACATTGGGTTTGTCAGCTGTATTGGGTCTCCATCCTTTTACGACGGGTGCACAGAGTCCCTACTCGCCCCTTTCAGTCTTTTACGCTGCTGTCCATAGATCTGTCTTTGCAATAGGGGTCGCATGGATCGTCTTTGCATGCGTTGTGGGTCACGGAGGTAAGAAAATAAACGAAGTATAGTCAATGAGAAATGATTTAATTATATTTTTAACACATTTTCAAAACACAGATATACATTAAAGTAGTAAATGCAAAGATCATCTCTAATTGCGAATCTGCGTGGTTCAATAATTTAAGTGAAATGAATGTTGGTTAATTAGTCACGAATGTTAATTATATAATCAGTAATAAAAAAGTTCTCAATGTTTTGTTCTAAACAGTAAATTTTTAAATTTCCTAAATCGTTCATGATCCCTGATAAAATGTTGTTTGTGACATAATATACATTTTTTCATTTGTTTCTAGCATTTATGTTCAGAGTTATAAAATACAGCAAATATTTCTTTAGACAGTTATAACTTACTAGTTAAAAAAAAATTTATATTCAGGATGAGTATACATTTCACATACTATTAATTTGTCATATTCTATATATATGTAATTAAAAAAACAAAAAAAAAACAGTTTTACTATTGAAATATGATAGTATTCGATTTATCAAAAAGTTACAGTGCATTTAGAAATGAAGCAATCAAAATACAAACATTAGTTTCCAGATGCGCCTTTACTAAATTCATAACTCAAATAAACTCAATAAAACTAGTCGTACTAAATTCATAATTCAAACTCAATAAAACTAGTCGTACTAAATTCATAATTCAAACTCAATAAAACTAATCCTTAGTACAATACTAAGACTAGTCATAGAGTTCATAGAACGATATACTTGGGATATCGGCGATATCCGTGGTAAATTGTCCGGTAGACCAGCAACATATAGCGTGTTACTAAGGGTTAGTTTGAATTTCAGGTTTATAATATTGCTATGAATTCAAATAATTGGGGTTTTTTTGTTACCATGTACTTGAATATGATACTAATGAAATTTGATACCAGAATATTAACATAAAAGAATTTAAAAGTTCTCAAAGTTTAGCATGACATAGAATTCTTAACTAATATGAAACACTTATTAAATAAAAATATAGATATATATTCAACCAATTATTTTGCATAATTGTTCATACCTTGAAATTATATCATTTTGCGGTGATTATTTCCCCCCGTTGCTGTTGAAGAAACATTCGTTCCGCCTTTATTAAAATATTAACAAAACAACAATTTGTTTGGTAATTGTATTATACATCTATTAACCCATTAACGACAATTAATAAGAAATTTTGTCAATTGATATTTACTTTTTTTCTTTGTTAATAAATTGCGATTTTTTTTCCACTTAGTGGTTTTTAAAAATCATCAAAATAATTTTCCAAAAACTCTGAAAAGTTCAAAATATACTTTAAATGATCTAAATAAACAAGATATAGGTTAAAATTAATTGTTTTTAACTATTTCAAAATTGCCTTTAATGGATTAATTATTGGAATAATTGTATGATATTTATGCATGCACAAATATAAAATAAAATTTAAAGGACTTGATAAAATTGCTGCCAAATAGCGCGTTCTTATTGATTTATCGGGCAAAGTTGTAAAATTCACGTGAATAGCTTCAGACAATAAACATGGTTGCTTCATATTGGGACCAAATAAACGGATTTGTTAACTGTCTTTAATAAACGCAAGAACAATATCCCTGTTAGCAGCAGAGAACCTGATGGCTACATGGTTAGCGCCCTGGTCTTTCATGCCAAAAATGCCGAGTTTGGATCACGGGTTAGGCATGGATGTTCGTTGTGGTTCGAAATCCACGCTAAGCTGTAGGTACCGACCTGATTAGCCGTCATTGTGCATAAAAATAGCTCGTTGAACCTGCAAACTAACTCTGTTAACAGAATTATAACATTCACTTCGGATTAACTTCCTGAATTATATAAGATAATTAATTTCCTTAATACAAATTGTGGTCATCTGAAATGATATTTGACAGATATACCCACTGATAATTTGTTAAAAAAATATTTATTCTTGTGTAGAATGATGAAAGTTAAAAGGATATCCTTTGTATAATACCATGAAATTTAAGGGGGAAAAGTAAGCTTATATAATTATTTCAGTCAAAATCATCAAATCTTAGCTCCAAGCACTCGTCATTAACATTCGTTTGTGTTTTCATGATTTTCAAGTTTGTTCGACAGCAAATTATTTTCCATTAAATCATTTGCTAAAATTTACTTAACACGCTTTATGATTTTTAGGTCCAATCAATTCTCTATTGTCATCATCAATTTTGGCACCCTTGAGTCGACTTACTTTTATGATGTATCTTATACACCCTCTAGTCATCTGGACTCGACTTGGGTCCTTGCGGGAAAGAATCTCAACTACACACTACGATTTTGTAAGTACTAATTTTGTGTAAGTCATTCGGTAGTTCAATTTATTTTAAATTATTAGATGCATCATAAAAATATTTCAATGTTGCCTACTATTGATAGTGTACCCCAAAAAAATACGAACGACTGGTTCTAATTATCGTAGAATCTTGAGGTTTGCACCAAAATGTTTTGTTTATAATTTTTTATATGTTTGGTGTAAAATTGTTTTTCTTAGGGGGCTGTATACTAAATAAATTTAACTCTATCTTTACAAATTTCAATACGAACTTCTATTTTTTTTTTTTTTTTTTTTTCATTCGATTTAGAATACTGTGTTTACCTTAGATACCAATATTCAGTTCATCCTCTTGAGAAACACGTCACTTGTGAGCGAAAATTTTTTGGCCGATCTTGAGGGCAAATTTCATTAAAGCGGGGAAGAAGCAAACGTTTTGTGTTTCATGACGTATTCTATTACACGATCTCATAAAGAGAGCATTTTTTTTTTTTTTTTTTTTTTTTACTTTATTGCTAAAATATTGAGAACCAAAAGTCAAAATGGAATGAAAAAAATTCTGAAGTGGTTTTCCACCATGATAATTCTAATGGAAGCAACAAAAAAATACATGTTTCTATTTAAAAAAAAAATTAAAACTTGCTTTAATTATTAAGAATTAATTAATAAAAAACTGTTTCATACAACAGTTGCATGTTATTTATGTTTGGTCTTTACTTTAACAAACTATCGTTTGAAACAAAAATTGCTAAAATATATTAATTATTTAAGAATTTATGGCTAAAAAAAAAAATTCTTTATAACATTAATTTGCCATTTTTTTTTACCTCAATTAAATTGCTAACCACTCATTAGAAAATTATGAATTTTGGTATTTGGACATTTTTTTGGGATTCTAAATCTAAATATAGTATAATATTATAGGGTTGCCATTGAACTTCCTAAAGTTTGGTTTAGTTTTAATATATAGATAAACCATCATGATAAAAAAAATTACAATGCAAGATATAGCCATCATTCGGATTTTTTTCGAGTACTGTACAAAAATGTATCTGAAATATCTTGATTGGTACCTGGATTGTCCCTAAGCACAAAGAGTTATTTCGGAAAAACCCACGTAGCACAGCTGTATTGGCCAATGTCGGAAGCATGGATTCTGGGAAGATTGGCCAGTCCATGTCGAAAATCGTGCATAGTTTTAAAAAAAAAACGACTTTTTTTAAAAAATAAATATGTCAAAACCACCTCAAAACATATTTTTTACACCTCCGTCCTTTATTTTAACACTATAATTCAATTTGAAAACTCTGAGTCAACATGTCAAAACTTCCAGTATATTTTACCCAGCACTGGGCGAGATTGACCAAGATTCGAAGCAATAGCCAGTCCACATCAGGATTGAGTATTGAGCCGATATTGGCCAGCAGATTTGTGCTACTGGAATATTGGTATGAAAATGTAGCTGAAATATCTTGAACGATAGCTGGATTGTCCCTAATCCCAAAGAGTTATCGGAAGAAGTCATAATAGTTGGTTGTATTCAGATTATCTGGCGCCGTCAGCAACACGAGGGCTATAATGCGCCGAAACATTTCGTCATTTAACAAACCAACATACATTTACAAACACCCATGCCTAACACGGGACTCGAACCCGCAACCTCGCGGTCTAGAAGCCAGCACGCTAACCACTATACCGTTTGGTCGGCGAAGTCATAATAGTAAGACATGTTAGAATGTAATGTATTGGGGTGCGATTCTGAACCTTCTTAATAGAATGAGATATTTAACCCTTCTTTGCATGATTTTTTCTTTTTTTTTTTTAAAAATCAGGGTGATGTAATTAATGCTCTAGATTAAAGGAAAAATATTTTAAAAAATCTTGGTGTAAATAAAAATATGTATTATGTAAAAAACAATATGATGGAAATTTTCATCATCATGCATTGTCACATATTTAGCTCAGTAATAAATAAATAAAAAAATATTTTTTACTAAATCTTCTTTATTCTGTATGATAATGTATGATGTAAAAATCTTCAATATCTCTATCATTCATGTTTACCTAAAAAACAACATAAAATGAACATTAACAAAAAAATGTTTACAGTACATTACAAGTGAAGTTACTGCATAGTGATGTAAATTTCTATCACATAGTTTTGAGAAATTTATTCACAGTGTTTTGATATAAATTGTATATAAAATAACAAAAACATGAAAACAAACCTTTTTTCCACTCATTTTCACTTTTATTTTATTTTATATCTCCGTTTATTTCCATAAAACAATTTAAAATCTCGCTCATTTCTTCCAGTCACAACAAACAGCGGAATGACAAGTTGTAGGCCTGGTAATTGACAGTGACGTTTGCTATTTTTTGACAACTGCGTTTTTTTGTACGCAATAGTCGCTTAAAAAGTTGCCAGCAACAACAAATTTACAGTACAAGGGTTTTGAGTACCTTTTTTTGTTGACTAAATATTATGATGGAAATTTCCATCATCATGCAAAGAAGGGTTAATTTAGAAATATTTTCTGTAATGACAGGTTACTACTCCACGGAAGTTTATTATGATGTGCTATAGATTCTGAATTCGAACAGTTATTTCAAATTTTATCTAATTATTGCTATGGATAATATTGCGTAAAACTAGGGATGCTACTCTTATACCAACATGGTATTAATTTCATCAAACATGTGTAGGATGCGTTGAATTGTTACATATGTTATGCTTTGCGATATATCTTATCATTTGAAAATAGTTCGAGAAGAAAGGTTCCCAACACACAGGGCTGTGGATAAATTTTAGATAGAGACATCAGTTTAAATTATTTAAAAAGTATTTATTATTTAAGGGCGTCGGAGTTTAAGAACGTCAAAAAATCAATTTTGAGATTAATATTGCATAAAAAAACTACAAACAATTTTGAATCCGATGGTGTAAAAAGTTTTAATCTCGCTAAATTAGAAGTATTTTTGTTTATATATTTTCTAAAAAAGTGCTCTGCATCAATTTGTATTATCATTTTCAACTTTAACGGCCCATTTTTCGAAACAGCAATTTTTGAGGAGAAGTAAGGAACATTTACACAAAAACTGTTAGTGATAAATGCCTAAAATTTTTAACTTATATTCTCACCAATATATTACACAATTTGAGTGTAGTATTTTTTTATATTTTTAAAATTAATGACTTTATACAGTTTTATTGCCACCAAAAATGAAAAATTTTGAAAATTCTATAGGATCAGACATTTAATTTTTTTTTTTTTTTTTTTTTTCAAGAAACTAAACAAACTATTTAAAAGTATTACTAATATATTACACAATTTCAGTGTAAGAACATACGTTAAAAACTTTAGGTATTTATCTTTGATAATTTTCGAGTAAATGTTCCTTACGTCAAAAAATTGCTGTTTGAAGGTATGGACCATTAAAGTTGAAAACGCTAATACAAATTGATGCCCAACACTTTTTTAAAAAATATTTAAAAAATACTTCTATTTTAGGTAGATTAAAACTTTTTGCACCGTCGGATTCAAAATTGTTTGTAGTATTTTTTACAATACTAATCTCACAATTGATTTTTCCACGCTCTCAAACTCCAACTCCCCTTTAATGTTTATGTACCCCAGTAGCACTAATACACAAACCAATATCCCTCATCACTGGCCAATCCCGATGTTGATGCACAGTTTAAGAATTGAAATGTATTTTTATAAGAAAGGACTGAAGGGTAAAAAGTATGTTTTGTGATGTTTCTGAGTTGTTTATTTTTTAAAAAAATCTTGTATTTTGGAACAATGCTTGAGTTTCGGCATGGATTGGTCAATCTTCCCAGAGCCCCTGTTTACGACATTAGCCAGTAACTCTGTACCACCTGGAAAGTTAGTTTTGAAAAACAACAAATAGAGACCAACATCAAAAGGAAACCTTACAAAGTTACCTCATCCCTAATAAACGACACAGAAATCTGCTTTCAAATTCTATCGCCTTAGTATGCATACAAAAAAAGATAATAATTTCAGGGAAAATGCAGAAGTCCCATTTTAACATCAAGTGATTTATGTGTAAGCAAGCACTATACAAGTTTTTGCTAAAACGAAAAATTGTCAAATAACCTGGATTAGAAAAGATACCCAGCAAAGGGAAAAAAAATAAAAAGTTAACAAATTCTTCCATTCTCAAACCATGAGTTTAGCCTTTTTCACCCCTTTTTTGCAATTTTACCCCATTAACATAACAAAGCATAAGAAGAAACATCATTAGCATATAAGAAACTCCTGTACTAAAATTCAGTTCTCAAGCTTTGTGAGTAGTGTTAGAATTAGTGACGAGTATATCACAGCTTTGATTTTATATTTGCTCATTCAAAACAATTCGGCGAGTTCTCATTTTTTTATAAGAATGTCAATATATAACTATGATCTAATGACGCTCTAATATTTTAAATTTAAAGCATTGTTTATTTTGTAATTATTTTTGAAAATGTGTTTTCTTATGTGCATTGTAATGTTTTTTGTTTGCATGTTTTATACATGTACGCCACTAACTGATTGTTGCTATCTTTAATTAAAAGTATACGCTTATACAGCAACTTATACGCTTTTAATTTCAATACAGTGTACTACTGATACTTGAAATTATTTAAACAATTAACTCTTAGATTAGAATTATATTATTAAATATTAGATCATTCAAAACAATTCGGTGAGTCTTCATTTTTTTATGAGAAAGTCAATATATAACTGTGATCTAATGACCCTTTAATATTTTAAATTTATAGCATTGCTTATTTTGTTATTATTTTTGAAAATGTGTTTTCTTATTTGCATTATAATGTTGTCTGTTTGCATGTTTTATGCATGTACGCCACTAACTGATTGTTACTAACTTGAATTAAAAATATACGCTTTTTATTACAATACAGCGTATTACTGATACTAGAAATTGTTCTAAAGTAACAATTAATTCGTAAATTAGAAATCCACAACAGTTTTACAATGTATTCAAATCATTGGTTCTCTTCCACAATTAAAAAAACAAACATTGATGAGTAACTTTTGTCTGATATTTGTAGCTTTACGAATACTTTGCAAACCTGATGGTTTCTATCGTAGTAGCAGTTCCCTTTTATCTACTTCTGGAGGCTCCGCTTACCAACCTTGACAGGATTGTCTTCTCTAGTAGACACACCCAAGAGGAAAGACAAGAAGAAAAACTACCCAATAATGTAGAGTCTGGTTAGTCATAACAAAAAAATTCTACTTCTAAAGCCAAACGCAACAAGAAACTGTAATCTATGGTCTAATCCAAGTTACAAAAGAAGTATTTTTTTTAAACTAATGTTTACTCGTAATTTTTACATAATCTTATTTTTGTCATAGTTCTTTCACCTCCTCATAGATCTAATGCATTATTTTCCCACAAAATTAGATCGGCCAAAATATTGCTTCAAAAAGTTTGCAACTCTATGTTGTATATATATCAACAATAGAAGATAATCAACAAAACGTTAAAAAAAAAAATAAAGAGTGGGTTTTTAACCCAATTGATAATTCAACATTTATTTTTTGGTTGTTTTTCTTTGAAATAATGGTACTAATTGTAATGGTAATAATTTCTTAAAGACACTTGAAATTGTATAATTTATTACGGTACATAAGAAATCACATGTAAAATTTAGTGTCAGGGCATTATCAGCACAAACTGACCTTTACCGTGGATATGTTTGCATGCCCAATGCACTTCACAGCCAGTTGGACGATTGCTTAAAAACCATTAACTCCGATTGCTTAAACCATAATTTGAAAGGAAAACAAAATATTTTAGAGTGGATTAGGAAATCTCTAGCTCTCGAAACATGAGAGAAAATCTCTCACAGCAAGTTTTGATGGTTAATGACTGTTTTTAAGTCTTTCGATCTCTTAATTGACTACAGAGTGACGTGACTAACCCTCCACCTTAATGTTACGTAACTCTTGTCAAAACATGTACAGATACTACAGTACTAATGTAACTTTTTTATAGTCATCCCCATCCAATTAAATTAGGATTTTTTTTATGATCACCAAAATATTCAGATAGTTTTAGTCCGTGATGTATATTCTATCACTATTGACACTTAGTGAAGATTTACAGCACTTCTTTTAATCCCGTTATAACTTCACGTGGTTTTTTAATAGTCTCTTAAGAAAGTAGTCCAGGCAATATAGTAACTAAAATGTTTCTATTTTTCATTATCAAAGTTTATATTGTAAATAGTAATAAGTTTCCGTTATGTACAGAGTCATTCAAAATAAATGAGCAAATGTGTGTGGCAAAAAAGTAAGTACCTATTTGGCATTAGTCGCATAACAAATGGTGCTCACGTTGAATGAATAAACTAACTTTGAGCTGTCTTCTGTCCATTGATGAGTAGTATGTGGAGCTCCATTTGAAATTAATATTTAAAATATCCTCCTTCACTTTAAATATCCTTGTACTTGTATGTTTTTACGTGTTGTTGCAATTTGTATGTGCTGTCAAAAATCAATGTCTTCGTCTAGTAATTGGCATGTTTCTCATAATCGTTGTGAATGTGTTTAATGTCATTTCATTCTTATATGAACAGGTACTTGTTTTTGGTACTTCTGATTTATCTTATTTCTGTATTCTAGTTCAGTAAATACAGGATGGCCATAATTTAATTGCAGCTGTTGTAGAGCCTGTTGTAATAAAAATATATTTATAAAATTTGGTATATGTGTTACGGCTAATTTGATTAATTTAGATATTACATATAATAACTGGTTATTTTTCAGATTAGCTATCACTATTGGTTACTATGACAAATTATCAACAGTTTCTTAATATTTATCATATTAACCAGTTATTATAAATAATAAAAAATAGCCTTGTTAATATAAAAAAATTTTCATTGATCTCAAATTAATTGTATTAACCATCAACTGTTATCCCTCGGTTAATATGATAAATACTGGATTCTGCGCAATCCTATTGTTTATGTTTTCTTTTCTGTTATGCCTGAGTAGTCATACAGTGATACCGCTGCTTTGGGATTCTTATTTTTAAAGTTTTGTTTTTCATTTAATTTTAACTGATCCTACAGTTATTATTATCATCAGCATGGAAATAAATTAGATTAGCCGCAGTGATTTGGTTACTGTATAAAATCACCAGTCAATTTAATAAACCCTATTAAATTAATAACACTAGTTGTTTACTTTGGTTATTTTTTTTCAAATAACCGGTAATTTTACATAATAGCAGTTTTATCAAGCTTGCGGTATACAAATATACTGAGTAAACTATGGAAAAATTATATCCGAAGAAACAAAGTTAAACATCTAACCGTCCTTCAGATAAAAGTATAGTACTTCAAAAGTTTAAATGGAAGTTAAAGCTAAATACAATTGTTGTAAAACATTTAAATTTTTAATCCCAGTATCAAAACAGTAATAGAAGATGATCAAAAAATTGAAGGGAAAAAACTATTGGTGTTTTTAAGAATAGTATAAGTTTTTGTAAACTAACTTACTAAAATATTTTAAAGTTATATAAAACCCATCCAGTAACTTTTCTTTCATATTTTGTTAGTTATATTTTTCTTACATATAATTGGATTAAAATTAATGTTTTAAAACCATACTTCGGCAGATATTGTAGCTTAAAAAATAAGACATTAAGTCTATGGAGCAGGCACAAACTGAAGATCCTTATTGCAAAGTCGTCTTTTCTTTCTTTCTTTTTTTTTTTTTTTTTTTTTTAATTTATTAATATAGTTTTTTATTGTCTTACTAGTAAGTAAGCAGCATTTATGAATATCTGTTGATTTGTACAGAATCGAGACTGCTCCAAATAGCGTGTTTAATTATGGTCCACAGTCTGTGCAATATGAATAT
Source organism: Linyphia triangularis (assembly GCA_963978545.1). NCBI lineage: Eukaryota > Metazoa > Arthropoda > Arachnida > Araneae > Linyphiidae > Linyphia > Linyphia triangularis. The sequence continues at coordinate 29,427,939 of OZ021733.1, forward strand.
CTAAGGGCAGTTTGTAGTCTACCATGCTATTAACGACACCCGATAGACATTCGCATTTGTTGTGGTTTAGAATTTGAGCTACATTTTTGGATCAAAAATTACAAGATGGACCTACTTTACAATTAATGTTCGCTTTCATAGAAGACAGATGCTTATCAGAAAGCTTGATAGATTACTCTCGTACCAGACTTATTGCTTTATAAATTTCCTTTTTAGCATATAGACGGTGTAGTTATTGATGTTGACTGTCCTATTATTAATTCTGAAAAGTATTGTAAATTTATTTGCATCGTTTTGTTGAATTTTGCTGTACAATGGTAAAATATTTCTTAATAACTTAACTTAATTCGTATTTTATAATTGTCATAGATATACAATAACAAAAAATACTATCAAAGAGTAAGCTTCCGCATCTCATTTCTGATATCATCTAGAGACCGGGCGTTCTCTTAAATGGATACACTTTTGAATTTTTTTCGCAATAAATATTTTTTAATGTAAATTATTTTTATGTTATTTGATCCCGAAAAAAGTGAAAAACACAATTTTTTTTTTCCCTGCAAACTCAGATCTGTAGAGGATATAACAAATATGAATAGTTATATTACGCAGGTAGACAAACCTATTGTCCTATTTTTTTTTCATTAATAAAGATAGGATATAGAAAATATATTTAAAAAAATAACCACTCTAAATTAGCTAATGTTATCTTACTTTTTTATTTGATACTTCTTGATATTTACGAAATATTTTAAAGTAAAAATCTAATCGGTGATAACTTATTTAAATAAACAATTATATTTATTATTATTGTTAACATGAAATGTGTTATATTTCTTATACATATTCTGAATATAACATAACTTATTACTAAATGAAAAAAAAACTGTGCATTAGGATAGTTATACAAAACATATTGCCAGTATAAACTTACCAGTGTATACTACTTTCACTTTAGACGAAATACTAGAAAATGTTCATTCTAGAATTTACAAAAAAGTGTATTTTTACTTTGTGAAAAATAGGTTGTTGTGTTTGCTTTAAGTGAGAATATATTCTGAAATAAGCAAATGTTATTTCAAATCATTTTTTATATTGTGCATTATATAAATTTATTTATTTTCATATTTTTGTAATTTCATTGCAAGTATTGTGATCAATAAAAATTATATCTCATCATACCTAAGCTCATTTGAATTTTTCCTGTTTTTGTCACGTTGTTGAGCTTAATATTGATAGGCCAGCAATCCATATAGTAACACATTGTCAAACAAGCAAGTGACCTTCTTAAGATACTCCTTTATTCATAAAGTTATAAAAACACTGATCATTTTAAACAAATAGTGTATGCAATAGTATATGAACATAAACTCCATAGAATATTCTATGGTGTGGAAAAAGGCACTATGAGCAAACAAAGCTTTACTACCTCAAGCAGGCAACGTTCCGGGACTGGTATATACTTCTGAACAGCGAGGAAAAAACAATAACCCGTAGGTCACTTAGTCCTTCCTTTCCACCCTCTGCTCGGGGGTTCAACCAACCAACCGTAGGTCACTTTGAAGTTATAGCAGACACCTGGAAACTTGAACTTCAGAAAATAGCGCAGGGTCGGTAAGGCACTCCACTCAAAAGACATTTGAGCTAACTACTGTTTGGGCGATCTTCGCCATAAAACCCGAGACTGATTAGAACTGTGAAAAGCCGCACTTATATATACCACTTGCATCATTTAACTTGCATAAAGAAGCCAATTTCTAAATTTGAATAAGCCAAGATGTCCATAATATAGTCAAACAATGCTTCACTAAGGGCAAAGCCCCAATAGCCTAAAACTCAGAAAAGCCACACCAATATTAACCAGTGATGGGTGACGTCATCACAAGCATTCTCTCACATATCTCTGAGAAAAATTCAAACAACTTGGCTATACCAAAAATTTTCTTTTGAAATCGCATTAACTATGTCTAGTTATAAGATGCAAGAATCGAATTATATTTAACTGCTGTGATTGAATATAACTTTAATTTTTTAGGTAGATTGACCACCTACTAATGTAAAAATTAAATTTTTAATATTTATGACACTATTTGTTATTTTTTACTAAACAATTTGTAATTTACATTTCTACCTATTTCTAACAAACCAACATGCATATAAAACGTATTTCAGCCATTTTGGTTACATCCTCAATATTTTTTAAAGAGACTTGGTCTTGGTACTCCTTGTTTTCACAAAAAATAATAAAAATATAAATTTTCTATTTTTTGCATAATCTTTGAAACCTTCTCCTTATTCTGGCAAGTTTTTGAGCTGATCCGATAACTGCAATTGCAGAAAAGCTATATTTTTATGAAGAATTTAGCGCTGTGCAATAGCTCCTTCGATGTTTCGAATGCATTTTTCTCAGTTCGTGTTTTTCGAAATTCCACCTTACTCAAAATGCTAAAACGTCAACAAATATGATAAAATGACTTAAATTTTTTCTGTGTCATTCCTAATATCTATTTGATAAAAATAGGCATGGATTTTTGAATAAACTAAAAACTTTTTTTTACAAATTTAAATGTTGAAAAAAATCCTTTTTTTACGCTTTTTTTACCTATAAGTACAGTAATTATCTTTTTTCTCGAAAACTATTTTACTTATTCTAAATCCGAGGCCTAAAAAGTTAGAGTATATTACTAGGAACATGTAAAAAAAAAATATTGAAAAATGTAAAAGAAGATAGAGTTTGAAATAGGATATTTTTTTTTTTTTTTTAATTTAATTTTGAAAATTTAGGGCACTAGGTGAACTTTTTTTTAATAAAATTTAGTTTTTACTTAGTAATACTTCCAAATATGTAAAAATTATTTTAAAGGCTTGAATAAAGAAAAAAAGTTCGGAGGGTACCAAGTCCCCTAGGGGACTGTCAAGGCAAAAATTTCAAAATTTTCGATTTTTATATTTTAGTGGAAAAATATAGCCTGAAATTCTAGCTTTCAGTACATACCTTACTTTTGCTGATCCGAGAAGAATTAAGAATATTATTTGAGTTTTTGTAAGCTCGCATATAAGAAATTGTCTGTTTTTCATTTTCTTAAATTGCATTTTTCTCCTCATGTGTATTTAAAGATTTTCAGGGTATTCGATTTGTTCCTTGCGATTCAAAAGTTGATGTATTTCTTTTAAATTTGGAGATATTGTTTACTATACTATTTTGAACACAATTGTGCATGGATTTTGGAATCTGGTATTTTTTTATTGTTTTACAGTAATTTTCATAATGCTTCTATTTAAAAAGTTTACATTTTTTCGCCATTGTACCAAAGTTTTACTTTTAAATAATTAACCAATGAGTCAAATTCAAAATCCATGCACAATTATGTCAATATATATTCGATTAGCTTGTACAAAAAAATTGAGACAGATTGCAAAAAAAATGAATCGCAAGGAGCGTTTTTAAAATTACGGAAAAAACGCAAAACTTTTCAACAAAAATTTAATTTCTTGAAAAAAAAAATCAATATAAATTTTTGAAATTTTGGGTTATGTTTTATCTAATTGCTATTGAACTGCACAAAAAATTTAATAAATTTTGGACAAAAATTGAAGAATTTTTATTTTTGACTTAGTAACATAATACCAACTAACAATGAAATAGTATTTAGAAATTATATTTAGCATGCATATGTGTAATGTAATATTTAAAATACAATGTAATAAATATATATATTCAACCTAAAATGAACGCAACTACATGATATAAACACAACTGAAAGTATTTCTTTTTTAAATAAGCCATACAAAATCAAGTTAACTGCAAGTGTTGTGGACCTTACTTGGTAAAAAAACGACTGCGTAACTCCTTATATTGAATACTTTATTCAGACACTAATCTCTGGTGTAGTTCTAACTAAACCTTAAGTCCTTAAGAGTCGCTTTAGTCTATGGATAGTTGTTTTCTTCCGGTTGGCTAAGTATTTACTTCGGCTGATGATTTTAAGGAATAATGAGTTTCGGGTGAGTTGTCTGCAAATCCTTCATATAGAAGTTAATTTCACTCAATTCTTTTTCTAATACTTAAAGTTGAATTTGTCCAATGTTGAATTCATGGTCGGACATTGCCCTATGTCCGATTTTGGGATATTATATTTCATAATATATTTATTAAATATAGATATTTTTTTCTTTACTATGATTTTACTTACATTATACTAATATAGAGAGTGAGTATAGAATTTCTATTTAATAATATAGAGAATAATTTACGAATATAGAGAATAATTTACGAATATAGAGAATAATTTACGAATATAGAGAATAATTTACGAATATAGAGAATAATTTACGAATATAGAGAATAATTTACGAATATAGAGAATAATTTACGAATATAGAGAATAATTTACGAATATAGAGAATAATTTACGAATATAGAGAATAATTTACGAATATAGAGAATAATTTACGAATATAGAGAATACTTTACGAATATAGAGAATAACTTACGAATATAGAGAATAATTTACGAATATATAGAGAACTACATTTTATTAAAATAAAAGCAAGATATCTTTACTATGGTTTATTTACTAAACCAATAATGCTTCCCTCCAAAAATATACTACAATGGGTTTTTACTAAAATGAAAAAAGAAAACTTTCTCTAAGTTTTCTGTATAATTTTTTGCAGTTATTCAACAGAAATTATATTTGAATTAATATTTGAGCAATTCTCTGTCGGTGACGCACGGGACATTGAGCTCTTTTTCTCTACTCTTAAACAGAATAGAATTGGAAAATTATGATGAATCTAATAAGTAGATATTTTTGTATGTAATATTTATTGGTGACTAAGTTATATGGTGAAAAAATAATTTTAACTACCACTAAGTGTACATTATAATGACTAACATAAAAGACACTGATATACAAAATAAAAAGATAACTACTAGATTCAACATAATTTTGCCATTCTAATCTGCTTAATTGTAGAATAAAGAGCAAAAATGTCCCATGAGTACACCAGAAATGTGCCTATTTTTGAATGATTTAAATTAAACTTCTAAATTAAAAAAATACTTCAATATCACAAAAAAAAATTTATAAAATAATATTCTGCTTATAAGAGAGCAGCAGAAAAATGTCTGATCAAAAAAAAATTTAGAAAAAAGTTAAAAAGTCCTTCCAATTTTCTTTAAAACTGAATTTGATATACAAGAAATAAATACTATATTATGAAACTGATTACTAATTCCACTTAAAGTTTTATAGATCCGAAAAGAAAAATATAGATAATTTGGCCTAAATTCCTCAAAAAATTTGAGAATGTATTTCCGACTGCCAACACTACATTGTTTGCTGTCGTTTTTTGACATATTAGTACTGATAACTAATTCCACTTTAAGTTTTATAGATCTGAAAAAAAAATTATAGAAAATTTGGCCTAAATTCGTCAAAAGACTTGAGAATGTATTTCCGACTATATTTCCGACTTGTATATCCAACACAACAATGTTTGCTGTCGTTTTCTCGACATATTAGTATTGGTAGCTAATTCCACTTTAGGTTTTACAGATACGAAAGAATAATTATAGGAAATATGGCCTAAACTCGTTAAATGACTTGAGAATGTATTTCCGACTACCAACACAACAATGTTTGCTGTCGTTTTCTCGACAAATTAATACTGGTAACTGGCTTTAAGTTTTATAGATCCGAAAAAAAATCCTAGAAAATTTGGCCTAAAGTCGTCAAAAGACTTGAGAATGTATTTCCGACTGCCAACACAACAATATTTGCTGTCGTTTTCTCGACATATTAGTACTAGTGACTAATTTCACTTTAGGGTTTATAGATCCAAAAGAATAATTATAGGAAATTTGGCCTAAATTAGTCAAATGACTTGAGAATGTATTTGCGACTGCCAACACATCAATGTTTGCTGTCGATTTCTCTACCTATTAGTAACTGAAACACTAAAGTTGCATTTTACATTCTTAATCTGTTTTATTCACATTTATTAGCGTATTATATATTGACATTGCATTTTACATAATAAATTTATTTTATTCACATGTTGTATAATACAGTCTTAGTATACTTTATTCACACGTTCTCACTAACAACAAAATTAACAGTAAAAAAAACTCAAAAAAATATATCCATGGATAATTCTTCATAAAAACCTATTTTATTCATACCTATGAACCATTAATAAATCAATAAAAAATACATAAAAGACACATTTCGTTTTTAAATAAATAGTCTGTCACAAAGCATAAAGATATTGTCTTAAATTAATTTATGATATTAAAGGACTTTTCTAATAAAACACTGAGGAAAAATTTCTACTCAAAAATTATAATATTTTTCTACTGATTTTAGTTAATTAAAATTGTTTAAAAAACGAGCAGGGATAGAATAAAAATTAAAGTCTTACTTCAAAACCAAACATCGCGTATTATTCGGTTGATATTATAATAAACGTAAATAAAGTGGAATCTTTAACTCCCTTTTTCAGTTCTAAAATATTTAATGCCAGTATTTTATAATAAGAAGTTTCTCGAATTTTCTGCACTATTTTTTCGCTCAGTTAAACGAAAAAACTAATCCATGAAAGCGAACTTTTTAATATAAATCCTATCCTTTATATTTTTGCACAAATTGTCTGTATATAATGTAAATAGTGACGTATTATTTTAAAATTCTATTGTAATTTATTTTATCTTATTTTATCTATTAACTGAGATTATACAAGTTAGAAAAAGGTGGCAACACCTAAAGCAATCGAGAAATTTCGAGATGTTTCTTTTTCAACGAATTGGCTGGAAATTTCGGGAATGTTCTCTCGCGCCAAGGATAAATAAGACTGGAGATCGGGAAAGTTTTCAGATTGACTTCGGGGGACTTCGATGAAAACTGATCGCTTTGTTTACTGGAAAGAGCTTGTATAATCACTGTATTCGAAGTTGTTTTTGTTGAAGCTTGTGTTAAAGCTTGAGAGTGCTTACACTGTTGCCTTTGAATAAATTTTGTGAGTTTTCTGAAGAGAGAATAAATATTTTTATACCGTAAAAACTGTGCCATCATTGCCTCAGTGGAAAAATTCATAACAATATACATTGTCAATTTTTAAGGGCAATTAAAACTTTTTTTAGTAATTTCAAGCTCAAATTTAGTTCTCATAGTGTTTGACTATTACGAAGAAAAAAATCAATTCCGTACCATTGATTAACTTTTTCTATTCTCCAAAAACTTAATAGAATGCATTGTCATCGACAAAGAGATCTAATTGCCAAGTTTTAGATTGACTGGATGACTGGATATGGGTTAATTAGTCACCCAAAGCGTAAATAGAAACATGTGTAAAAACGACCTTTTAGTGACAGCCCCTAAAACTTGAAAGAATGCATTGTCATTGGCAACGAATCTGTCAAATTTCATCTGGATTAGATAGCGGTAAGGGTGTTAATTTGTCTTCTGAAACTTCAAAGAAGCGTGTGTAAAAGCGACCTTTCAGTGACAGGTGTTAAAACTTGATAGAATGCTTTGTCATCGACAATGACTCTATATTCAAAGTTTCAATATGATTGGATGATGGATGGCAAGTGAGTTAATTGTACTCGGAAGATTTTCCCGCCACAAATACACAAAATCTATTGTAAATATAAACGATTTACTATCGATTATATTTACGATCGAATATGATATTTTACAATCCAAAGTCTGGCAAATGATTTCAATTTAAATTTTAAAAAATAATATTTTCTGCTATTTTCCAATAGATAAAAGGAAAAGGTGTAGATCAGAAAGTCTCTAGATTATACGTTAATTAGTGAAGTTTGCTGTTTTCACTTTAATTTTAAAAATGAGTATGTGTGTTTCTCAAAAATAAATAAATAATTTTGAGAAATATTTATAAGCAACCAACTTATTTAAAAAATGAGTGTATTCTATCCATTACCAACTAAAAAAAATTTCATGTTCAATTTGCAATCCTACTCCCCATTTTTTCCTATTGCCTAAATTCTTCCAATCTTCAGTTACGCGAGACAAATTCGTGACTTGCTCAATTCTAAAAACACAGCTAAGAGATACCGTAGAGATGAAATCGTGAAGTTAACATCAGGTGTCTGTTTCATGATTTACAAGATTTTGAAGTTCCGCGTGGGAAAACCTGGGTTTGAGCACACACATTATATCACGGATTTGTCCAGTAGCGCTTAGTAAAAGAATGTGTGGGCAGAAAACGTCTTAAATAATAAGTAAGCGCAAAATTAACTTTTAAAAAAACTGGCTTCTATTGTTACGCAAGATGAGATGAGTTGATATGGATCAGAAATACGGTGAGGAGATATGTTTGATAGATATAATGATTACTTGGGAGAAAACTGTAATGTTAGGTTTTTTTAGTTCAAATTTCAAAGTATTTGACACCCTGTATTTATCATTTGTTTTAAAATCAAGGTGTTTTTATTATAAAGTAAAGATTTTTTTTACTATGTGAAGTTTTTTTTTCCATTACATGATATTAAAGTTAGGGTCATTCGAAACAAGAACTTGGCGACTAATTTATAGCAAATATCATTATTGGGTTAGAGTTACTATATTAATCGATACTTAGTATTATAAATTATACTTTTGCATCATTTTGTCATATAATGAATATTAAATAATTGATAATTCGAGAAAATATCATTTAAATAAATTTTTGAGTTAATGCAAACTTCGCCTGTAGCGATATTTTTCAAATACCATCAACGGAAAAGCACGAAGCATTTCTATAACTTCTTAAAACCTACCAAAAAGTAAATTAAAATTCCTTTGATATATTTTATAAATTCAATAATAAATTACAAGCTTCAGTTTTGAATATCATTATTACGAGCATGAATACAGTGTATTAAGTTATTCATAAAAAAATTAAAAAGTATTGATCTGTATATAACGGTGAAATGGATAAAATGTCATTATCATTTATTTTTCACATATAGTTTTCTAAGAGTTTCAATAATATGTTGATCCAAATTTTACGTAAATTACTTCAATAAAACATATAAACTCGACAAGGATCCCAACAGTGTCAGTTAAATTGTAAGTAGACTATTCAACTGTGTGTATATAGGACTTGTAAAGTTACAATAATTATAAAAATTTCCACTGCTTCATATCCAACGCAATGGCAACAAGCGGCTGATTCCATCTCAACAGGATTATTAAAGCTCTACCAAAGCAGAGTGATATGAAAACCACAATTCTAATGTTTAAGCTATGACACATAAATAAGTATGATCTCTTTAACTGTAAAATAATTGTGGCATGTTTCAATTAGTTGACAATCTTAATAAAATTACTATTGTACTTATTCTGCAATTATGTCTATAAAAAGGTATGATGGTTGGAACAAATACAGCAGGCACGTAGCCAGAAGATGGGATTAGGACATATATCCTGTCCCGAAATTATAAGTTCATCTCATAAGAACATAGACTCAATATCAATTTAACGTATCGATATTTTTTTGTTGTTGTCATTACTTGGCTCCTGAAATTTAATGCTGCAAATGATACGACTGAAAATAATCAGACACGACTTATTCGTGTCACTTATTCTGCAATTATGTCTATAAAAAGGTATGATGGTTGGAACAAATACAGCAGGCACGTAGCCAGAAGATGGGATTAGGACATATATCCTGTCCCGAAATTATAAGTTCATCTCATAAGAGCATAGACTCAATATCAATTTAACGTATCGATATTTTTTTGTTGTTGTCATTACTTGGCTCCTGAAATTTAATGCTGCAAATGATACGACTGAAAATAATCAGACACGACTTATTCGTGTCACTTATTCTGCAATTATGTCTATAAAAAGGTATGATGGTTGGAACAAATACAGCAGGCACGTAGCCAGAAGATGGGATTAGGACATATATCCTGTCCCGAAATTATAAGTTCATCTCATAAGAGCATAGACTCAATATCAATTTAACGTATCGATATTTTTTTGTTGTTGTCATTACTTGGCTCCTGAAATTTAATGCTGCAAATGATACGACTGAAAATAATCAGACACGACGACGATTATGACAAATGGTCTCTACTCGATCGTCGGTTTGCCTAGTAGAACGGGATTTTTCTCATGCAAAAGTAGAATTCTTGTCGTTGAATGGGCTTCTATTAATTTCCAATGCTACCCTAACCGACTTTGATTTAAAATGACCATCAGTTAACAATATTGTTACAACAGGATCTTTTGGGGAAGAAGTAAAAAACTCCCGATTGTTTTTCATTGAAATAGTACTTAACATAAGCATAAATTAGCCAATAGGTGGACCCCAATTTTCTACATAATGAATACTTGTTGAAAATATTCATATACTTATAGTTGTTTTAAAGGACGTTGAGAAAAATTCTCGAGTGAAATGTGTTTTTATTGTTGAATACATGAGCAAGAAGGAAATTTCAAATTAAAATTAATATTTTCACAAAATTTCTCTTTATATCTCCTCACGAAATAAATTCCTGGCTACGCCACTTAAATGCAGTAATCCAAAACTGCATAAAATATCATATCAACAAATCAGAAGTCACGACCGTCAACCACTCATTAATCCTCTTTCAAACGATTTTCACTCCAGATATCAGATAGCGTGCACAGAAATTAAATAAAACTTTTAAAATATGAATATCTGACAGAGTAATTTCTTTTTTTTTCCTTTAAAATTAATAAAGCATTTTCATTTATTAACAAAAAAGTAAGTCCCTGAAAAAGTGGAACCTGGGCGGAATTAAGCTCGGATATGCCCATTGTCCATCATAGCAGAAAACAGTCCATAAATTCACTCCTTTTACTAGTGAAGATGTGGCACTTTCCATAAACACCCAATAGATGGCAGCACGCAATCTATTCGCCGATCATTCCAGGTAATGAAGAAAATACATCCGCATCCCTAGTCATCCAAAGATTCATCCGCGTTCAGTCTCTCAAAAATTGTGAATGATGCAAGCGCATAACTCATTCATCTCTTCAGAGAAACACGCATAGCTCTCACCAGCTACAGGCTGTATGTTGCAGTGTATGTACAGAAGGCTTGTTGAGAGACTCATAAGGTAACTGAAATTGTGTTATTCCTGTTGAGAGTGTGTAAAGGAATTTAAAGATCGGATAAATTTAGATGTTGAAAAGGCTATACATGTCTTATTCCTTTAAAATTGATAAATTATATAGGTTCTAAATATAGTGAGTAGAAGATAGGATATCTGATATTGCGTTATTTTTCTTTATGGGTTTTGATACGTAGAGTTAATTGTTGTGTTACTATAGTTACGTGTGTGGTTTGATATTTAATGCTTTGAAACCAAGCTCTGTTTTGAATGTATATGCAGAAGTTATTTGATGTTTGGCTTTTGAAGAGAATATTTAGGTTTGATTTAAGAATTTTGAATACAATTTTCGTGTTGCTATGTGTAGTAAATAAATGAAGAATAAAATTGTTAATTTTAAATTAAATGTTATATTAAATGGGATCTTTTCGAACATCACGAGATAATAGTTGTCCTGTGAATCAGAATAAATGTTATTACATATTTCTGTCGAAATATATACTTTGATTGCGTAAATACAGAAAATAAAATTTCAGAATAAAATGCCAACGTCTGAATGTAAATATTTTTAAAGGGCAATTTTAAACTGCAGCATAGTGTGTCATTACAAATTTAACAAGTCTTAAAAAAATTAAGTATTTAGTTACTGCAAATACATAATTGTTATATAAATAAATAATTGTTATATAAATACACAATTCTTATATAAATATATAATTGTTGTATAAATACCTTATTGTTATATAAATACATAACTGTTATAAAAATACATAATTGTTATATATATACATAATTGTTATATAAATACATAATTGTTTTATAAATAACTAATTGTTATATAAGTACATAATTGTTATATCAGTACATAATTGTTATATAAGTACATAATTGTTATATAAATACATAATGTATTTTATATTCAATTCAATACGTATTTTAATCTAAAGGATACAATTCTTACATCATTTTGTATTTCACGGGTAAATGCACCAATTTAAATATCAAAAGTTATAAATATTCGATTTTTTTTTTAAATAAAATTTTAAATCTATTTCTGTTCTACAGAGTTTCAAATATTTTAATCAAGCTTTTTAATTTACGTCATTAAGAAAATTACATATTTTATTCAGAAACTATTAACTTCTATATAAGTTTCGAATCATATACTTTACATTAAAATTTAAATTACTTAGATTGAGATTGGGTGAATTGACACTTACATAATTTAGTACAATAATAAAAAGTTGTATTTCCTTAAAATCTTCGACGTTAAATTTTCACTATCCGGACTATATAATTTCGAATTGGAAAGAAGAGCTAATATTTTTAGTAAATATACAAAAAAAAATCACATGTGATGTTCCTACTTTACATAATTTATTCAAAATCTGAGAAAAATCTCTTTGTATTTTCTAAAAAAATTCTGCATGAGAAACTTTAAGCCAGCTGATATAACAATGAAACAACAGCAATGTAATCTTGCAAGTAAATCAGTATAAAAAGCAGTACTTCTAATTACCATCCATATACTAATCATCATACAGGATAATAAAAGCGATTAATTATGTGAATAGTACGGATCGAAAGTTTTAGTTAACTTACAAATGAGAACCTACGTATACTGAAGATAACAGACTAAAAAGTTATGGAAGGTAACTTTTTCCATAGTTTTAAGGTAAGATATTGAGGTATACTGTATGAAGTACCCTAGTAACACAACAATGTTGACCAATATCGTTCGACATTGGCTAATCCCGATGTTGACCGTTGTAAGCGGACCGTTGTTACCGATATTGGCCCAATGCTGGAAAAAATATACACTAAATTTTGAAATATTGATGCCAAGTTTTCATTGCCATTGATCCCAAGGTTCAGAAGGCTTAAAATTTCAAAATTTTCGATTTCGTGATTTTTGCATATCTTTAAATATCACACTATTCTGCTTCTTTTAAGATATAGTTTTGGCCTGTATTCTTTCTAGTTCAGTAGAAAAGTTAGCTTTAAAATACTTAAACACACGTTTGTCCATGCTACAATTTTACATAAAAATGCATTTATCTCAAAATATCAATTTTCAAACTTCTATGTACCTTTTTGAAAAAACGGCTTCTAGCTTCTGTATGATATTTTTACCCTGTATTTGCCATGTATCAAATTTTAATCTGAAATGAACGTTTTAAAAAAAATGTTGATTTTTTTTTTTTTTTTTTTAATTAATTTTTCTAAAAAAAATGCTATTCTCAGAGATTTTTGGTGTTTTATCATTTGAGATTGCTTTTTTTTTTTTTTTTTTTTTTAAGAAGTTAACATATTCTCTTAATGTTAACCTTAGATTAAAAAAGAAGGTTGAAATAATATTCAGGAAAAATTTCAAAAGTATACGTTTGTTAGTTATTTAGAAAAGGTACACAGAAAATGGGCCTTTTAACATTAGTGATATAGGGCCTACCGAACCCTCTTAATGTGAAATATTTCATTTATGAGAATGAACGGAGGGCAAAAAAATATCTTATGTGATGTTTTTAACTTATTTATTAAAAAAAAAAAAAAAAAAAAAAAAAAAAAAAAAAACCGACTTGTTTGGAACGATGCTCGAATTTCAGGCAGGATTGACCAATCTTCCAGAAACTTGATTCTGACATTGACAATACTGCTGTGCTACCTGTGATATTAAAATATATAATATCGCGATTCTGTGTTAATACATGTGTCTAAAATTTAAAGAATATTTCAAATAGGTATACAAATGCTTTTCATGTCAGATATAATTTACGGTTCATACAACTTTTGAATTTACTGAACACGTAAACGTTTATTTGGATTTCATCCCAGTGAAGATATGTAATGTTATTTCACCATTGAGCTTTCTAAGGGTTTCATACGTATAATTGCGAATTTAAATCATCTAAAATCGAAAACACACGAAAAATATATTTTCATGGACAGAAAAAAGACTTGAAAATCATGAAAAATAGCATTTGCAGTACTTCAACCGTCTAAGTCTTATTTTTTGTTGTTTACCACATAACTCGTAAATAAATTAACATATAATAACGAAAATGTCTGTTATACTTCTTCTTAAATACAGTAATCAAACAAGAAACTAATTTTTAATCCATAAATATCTTACTGAAAGAACTTAAAAACGTAATTAATGATAAAATGGAATACTTTAATTGAAAACTCCCACGTGGAAATGTAATCCAAATTAGTTTATTTATTTTTACATTCTGATCAATGAACCCTTAAGATAATTTAGTAAACGTTTCAATTTTCAAAGCTTGTCAAAAACAGAAATTCAATAAAAAACCAGTGAAGTGGAAACTTGTTTATCCTAAGACATTTCGCTTCCCCCCTCCCTTTAAGATAGGACAAAGACGGGATATTTTTAGCTACGTCAGTGGAACTTCAAAGTGCTTTTTATTTATTTCTTGTAACAAAACAAGATTTTTCTAAATTATCGCAGAGGCGGCTAGACTATGTCTGGATTTCTATGTATGAATATTAAAGTCGATTGAATAAGTAATATACGAGATCAGGATTGTAAACACATAATTTTTTTAAACTGTACTAAAGTTTATGAAGGTAATACAGCCACTCTTATTTTAAACTAAAATTGTGATGGTTGTGGAAAAGTTTATAATATGAAAGCATGTGGTTACTTGTTCTATCTATTCTTTTCAGGTTTTTAAAAAATATTTGTTTCACTTGAGATTCTTTTTGACTTATTGCAAAATTGCAAAGCACATATTTTTGAAGATAATATGGTCAATAATTGCAATTCGACCAAAGCTATAGTTTTCTTAATAAAACTATTTATATTATTTCTTACATTACTTGATCAAAAAGGCACTGAAAAAGATACAATTATATATGAATAAATCTTTTTGTTTTTGTTTTAAAGGAATCGAAGGGGGAAAAAATGTTTTTTAAATATCAAACAAATATTAAAAGCATTTCAATTCATAAAAGTTGAGCATTATCATCAATAACATTCTTCAAGAATTAATCATATAACACTATCTTTAAATCTTAAACTAATCGTATTATATTAAAAAATAACAACTTATAATAATACACATTAGATATGAAGAATGTTACTATTCTAAAAACTTGGACTAACCACTTTATGTGCAATATCAAAAAGATCAAAAGAACATCTCAACCCTTTTGAGACCTAAAGATCCAAAAAAAGCTATTCCCTTACCGAATAATATTTCATAATATCCATAAAATCCATAACAATCCATTCCATAGAAATGAATTTACTATTATGAAAACATAAACGCAATACAAAATCAATCAAAAGAAACTCTTAACACTTTAAGCTTTGTTGATCCATTGTTGCATTTGTCCTGAAAAACAAATCGTTGAACTTTTCCATATTCCAACCCATAATAATACTAATAAAAATAGAGTGAGCATTGTAATTCTGAAAACATAAATTAACTATTTTATCCACAATATCAAAACGATCAGAAGAATACCTCAACTGCTTTGTTATCTATGGGTGCCATCTGTTGCACATACTTCGAAAATGCTGTTTTTGCCAAAAAAATAATTCATAATACTACTCATAAATATCTACAATAGTTATCACAGGAATAACTCTATTATTTTGAAAACATAAAATAACTAACATATGCGCAATAAAACAGATGAAAAGAGCGACTCAACCCCTAAGAATCAATGGATGTCATCTTTTGCATATGTCCCGAAAATTGTTGCTCTTTCCTAATTAACAACACATAATAAAACCTATACAAATATGAACATTACCATTCTGAAAACATAAACTTACCACCTTATACACAACATCAAAAATAATAAAAGAATACCTCAACTCCTTTGCTATCTATGGATATCATCTGTCGTAATTTTCCCCAAAAGCATTGCTCTTTGCCAATTAATAACTCATGATACTACCCATGATACTAACTTATGATACTACCCATAAAAATAAGGGGATCATCACTATTCTGAAAACATAAACTAGTCATCTTATACGCAATATCAAAAACAATAAAATAACACCTCAACCCCTTTGAGATCTATGGATCTCATCTGTTGCATTTGTCCCGAAAAGGCTTCTCTTGCCTAATAATAACCACTGGAGTCAAAATTGATCAATGGCATCTGCTTTATAATAAGCAGACGGGCATTGGTCGTATTTCACGACCCTAATGTCATACAAACGCTGAACAAATGACAGACTAGGGTCGTTATTTATCCAAGAAGACCGCAGTCTGTTGCTTTAACATCTTTGTTATTTGACCAACTAACAGGGCACGCCCAACTCTTTTGACAAAGGATGATCCTGGTGATGGAAAGCGAAGGCAATGGCCTCGTTAGTGTATGCTTGAATAAGTAATAGAACCATTTACATAATGCTTTGCTGAATGATCAACAACTCTCAAACAGATTTTGTTATGAATCTTATTGTTTGGTCTTTCAATGATATTAATAAATTATTAAATATTTTAAAGTTATTGTATTGAAGAATGCACTTATAAGACCAATTGTATGGAACAAAACTTAGAACTAAAATTGAACAGATTTAATTTCTCTAATTGCATTTAATTTTCACTTAACGCCATTTTGAGGTGGTCCAATATATTTTACTCTGCCCGAATAAATCTAAATGCTGTTTATGTAGTAAGGCTTATTAGTAAGGAATTTGTTTTGACTGGAAATAACTCTAATAGATTTCGTGTCTGAGATCATTTTAATTAAAAAAGTATACATAAATTGCCTTTTATTTTCAAGGCTGAGATATTAAGTAGTAGGTTTACGAATGCCGAATTTAAAAACTGTAAATGCCGATGATAAGTAAATTTGATTTACGAAAGGTTTTTTTTTTTTTTTTTTTTTTTTTTTTTTTTTTTTTTTAGTTTTATTTATAACAGCAGATTAAGACGGTCTAACGATGATCCGACGAATTTCAGTATACCAAAGAACTTTAAATATAGAAGATTTTAATTTCATTTTTCTTTACACAATTAAACAGGATGACTTGGTATCACATTAGTTTGCTTAGAAAATATACACCATTTGTCGCTTTTTAGCACCAAGTATCGAATAACTAAAACTTTCTCTTCCTGTCGGAGAAATAAACGACTGTATTTCTATGTGGTTGCATTGTTTTGAAATGCCGTGTAAATATTATCTGATTTGTCTATGATGGCCAAATGCAAGCATTTTTTCAATCACTTCATTATTGAAGAAATTGATTAACAATCTAGGTTTTCTTATCTTAGTCCGATTATGAATTAAGACGCAAAAATAAAAAATTAGACTTAGGAAGGTAATTTAATGTTGTAGTTGGATTTTGTAGTTTTTCTCAGAAGATGAAATGCTTCTTTTCATTAGTATTATATGTTCGATGTGATAGATACCTACAGCAATTGTGTGGATGAAACTATGCAAAAGCATTTCAAGTCAAAAATAACATGCTATATCTACTTGAATTTACGATATTCGGCTTAAGACAGAAACTGCAATAAAACAAAAATTGACAAATTTAGACTTAAGCTCATTTCGTACTGAGTTAAATACATACTGGTTTCAAAACTCTTCAATCTAGGTGATAATTCGAATACTAGCTGATACAATTTAAGAAAAAAAATACATAAGGTGGAGTAAGTATTTTCAGGTAGAATAAAGGATATTTTAAGGGGTCCAGTACGGAAATTTCATAATTTTTTATTTTTTTTAATAGTTCATTCATTCCTGAAGAGAATGATATTTTTATCTTATTCCTCAGGTGATTAGAACGAAACGAAATTACCTGTTATTTAAACATCACTAATGGTCGTCACGCCATGAAGCTTAAAGTGCGTTTTTTGGGCACTAGTGATTTTCACAGATGTTGCAAATTCAAATCGATATATCTCCAGAACTATTAACAAATGGCTATTCAAATTTTTAAAGCATTTAATTTATATAGTTTTAAACATTTTATCTTCACAGAGTTTTATTTTTTAGATTATGTTTTAAAATATGACATTTAGCGTAAAAGATAACATAAAAAAATTAAAAATTTCAATATTTTAACTTTGAGAATTTTTTAAATTTTTCTAACTAACCCATCAAAATTCTGTGAAAACAAATTTTCTTTATGTAATTATGTATTACAGAAAGCTTTCAATTTTTTAAAAAAAATTATGTTTTCTTTACTTATATCAAAATAAGCAAACATCAATTATTATGGATTTTTCTTGGTTTTTAATTTTTTTTAAAAAATAAATAATCACAATATTTAAAAAATTATTATCTCAAAGACATATAAATAGTATCTCATACATAAAATAAATGTTTGACTTAAAAATATTTGTAAATGAAGTTTTTTTTTTAGTTTTTTTTTATTATTATTATTATTATTTTTATTTTTGGTACCAAGCCCTCTTAAGGTGTTGTTTCTACCATAGGAAATACTGATTTATTATATGTAAGTAGTACCATTAACACACAAGAATATTTCCGAATCTCACACGCACAACCATTTTGAAAATTGTTCGCCTTCAATGTAAATAATTTAATATTTAAATAACATGAGAAGTCATGCCACATTTCTAATGCGGAAATTAGAGGGTTTGAAGAAAGATATATCAAAACTTTGACGTATATAACATGCAATTTATAAAGCTTTAGTATAATAAAATACTTTTGAGCATATCATGCAAGGAAAGTTTATGCAAATGATAAGCAACGTTTCTTGTGTCGAGCTCATAGATAGTCCAAGTTGCATGAAAATTACAGTAGACATATAGAATAGATGAATCTTTCTTCGTAAAAACTGGCTTAAAATATTTACTTTAAGGAATTAATTATGAACTGAGGTTCTCTTATTATTGTGCCCACGGATGGATTTTTTTTAACATGCCAAAATATGGTTTTATAATTAAAAAAATAAAAGTAGAATTATAAGTTATCTAATGTTGAAATCTGTTATAATCTAGAGTAATATTTCTCTAGATCTCGAGCTGTATTTTTAAAGTACTCTCCTTTATTAAGAATTTTTTGTGTAAGAACTACAAGAAAATCTCAACCGGATAAAACTATTTGATTTGCTATTTAAAAATCAAATTATAATTTTCCTTAATTTTTTCATTCATTATAGAGGTTATACAGTGTATAAATAAAATATATGAAATAACTAATATTTGTCATGTCTATTTTAGAAAAAAAAAATATTGAATTAAGTATACAAATTAAGAGGCTACTACATCGTGTTGTTAAACAATTCTTATAAATTATTACAACCCCATAAGATGCCCCCAAAAGATATTGTACAGATGATTAATATATAGTTCTTACCTTCGTATCAAAAAATTTAAATATTATAGCAGATAGGGAAGAATTCAACAATTTTTAAACAATCACCTCATTGAGACTAACGTTACCCTATTGCCAATAATCTCAGTTCATTAGCATGAATGCCACTTTATAGTGAAATAAAACTAAATGAATTAGAGATAGATAAAATCTGTTTATTGGAAAATGTAAATTGTTACAGAATAACTTTTTTAAATAAGGAATGGTGTCCACTTGAATAAATTTTCTTTACTGGTGATCTACTTTAATCAAATTCATTTTAATTTTTTCTCTCTTTCTCTCTTCTTTTTAAAATTCCGACAGGTTTATCTTTGAATTCTTGCATTGGCCTTTCTTTCATTTTGATATCCTATTGTTGATGATCTGATTATTTCCCTTTCATAGAGTTTTATTTTTATTGTTTCATTTTTATTATTTTATTTACTCTTTTATTTTATTTTATTTTTTTAATTTTTATCCTATCCACTTTCAGATGTAAACCCAAATTTAATATGACTAGATATTTAAGGTTCGCGAATGAATGAAGTGGTATGTTAAAAGAAAAACTATTATGTTTAGGAGTAAAATTTAAAATCATATTCCCTATATTCTGTATTGATGATCTGATTATTCCCCTTTCATAGTGTCTTATTTTTATTGTTTTATTTTTATTATTTCATTTACTCTTTTCTTCTTTTTATCCGATCCACTTTCAAATGTAAAACCAAACTTAATATGATTAAGTATTTAAGGTTCTCGAAGGAAAGAAGTGGTCTGTTAAAAGAAAAACTATTATGTTTAGGAGTAAAATTTAAAATCATATTCTCTATATCCTGTATTGGTGATCTGATTATTCCCCTATCATAGAGTTTTATTTTTATTGTTTTATTTTTATTATTTCATTTACTCTTTTCTTCTTTTTATCCGATCCACTTTCAAATGTAAAACCAAACTTAATATGATTAGGTATTTAAGGTTCTCGAAGGAAAGAAGTGGTCTGTTAAAAGAAAAACTATTATATTTAGGAGTAAAATTTAAAATCATATTCTCTATATCCTGTATTGATGATCTGATTATTCCCCTTTCATAGAGTTTTATTTTTATTGTTTTATTTTTATTATTTTATTTACTCTTTTCTTTTCTTTTTTATTTTTAGCCTATCAACTTTCAGATGTAAAACCAAACTTAATATGATTAGGTATTTAAGGTTTTCGAATGAGTGAAGTGGTCTGTTAAAAGAAGAAAAAAACTGTATACCAAAAGTGGTCCCATTTGTCCATTTTAAAGTTTCATTTGCAATAATGGAATTAATATTTATTAAGATAAGTGTGTTTTCAAAAATTCAACTTTATCCTTAAAAACCTAATAAGCGATGCACACAATACTAGAAAGCAATAAAAAAAATTAAATTTTGTGACGTTTTCTAACTCAATTATTAAAATAAAGATGTAGATTTTTAAAGGGAAAAGTTAAAAGAGAAAGAAAATGTTGAGTTTTATCAGAAAGAAGTGCCATATTTTTAAAATCTTTAAATCTCTTTAAATTTAACTAAACTAATAATAATAAATGGACATAAGACTGTATTTATAAGGGTTTTAACAAATACTCAAACAAAAAAAGGTGTCAATTGGATGATATTCAGTAAATAGGAAGACTCCCGATCACTCAAAAGACTTCGGTCAATTGATGCGTCAACCAATTGACAAAATGTAAAGGTATAAGCTTATTGCGAGTCAAAGACAGGCTCATGTTTTATTCTTTGAGTTAGGCATGGTTAACATGAGGATAATAAGAATGAAAAAGAGAACATGCTTAGAGTATTAACATTAAGAAAAGAGACGGTCGGCACATTCACTGACCTTTGCTTGCGACTGTTCCCAATAATCCAGCGTTCGCCACTAACTTTCACAGGCGGGCCATATGATTTATGTTGAACATTTCCGCGGGCCGGATACACCAAAATATATATTTTTAATTATTATCGATTTAACAATATATAGCATTTCTGAAAACTAGAACAAATATTTATTTTTTTAATCTTAATAAAATTACAATTGATATTTGATTTTTTTTTTTTCTTTTATTGAAATAATTTAAAAAATAATAATAGTTTTATTATTAGTAAATAAAAGTCTAAAAAAGAAGTGAATCTTTTATTTTAAAGTGACAATGCGACTTAACCTAACCGTAATAGTATTTAAACTGTACTCCGTCCAAATTACTCCGTTTTAGTCGGTATCAATTGTAAAACGATGGTGGTCGAAAGCGTTCAATTTATTTTACGATAGAGTCGATGTCTTTCGGATTGTTGCAATCAATTTCAATCAATTTAATTGCAATCAATTTATTTGTTGCAATCAATTTTAATAAAATGTCCAAACAAGATTCAGTTAAGTTATTCCTGTATTTTTTCTTGATGAAAACCACCTTGCTGAAAGCTTCTTCATATAGTTTCTTCGGGTACGTAGTGGAGAACTCTATTCTACATAGTTAACACATATTATTTCGAATAAATAACAGTTATGTATAAAAAAAAAGTCCGCACCATGAAATTTTATTTTTATCTTATGCGGTGCTGGCGGGCTGCAGAAAAATCTGTCGCGGGCCAAATCCGGTCCGCGGGCCGCCTAGTGGCTAACGTTGCTATAATCCCTCCAACATCCATTTGTGACGAAACGGATTTCAACTTTTAATGAAATTCTTAACTATAGATAAACAGTATAAAATTGTACTGAGAATATATTTTGCTTCGATAACAGCGCACTCTAATGGTCGTTCGACAATCAGCGTCGACAATTAACAGAAAATTCTGCGACACTCATAAAATGACCAAGTAAAATTATTTTAACTGGAAATTGCTACAAAACATACTAAAAACAGTTTTTAAGGATAAAAGATGCAAAAATATGATTTTTTATAGTTTAGATGGTATAAAAATATCTGAAAAAGTTCCTCAAAAATGAGAGTTCCATACTGCGACACGTCACCTAATTGAGAGATTTCACTATTTCCGCATGTAAAATAAAAAAAAGAAAGGGGGGTGGGTATTATTGAACACAAGATTGTAGAAGAAAAATGGCATTATAAGTGATTATGAAAAAATTTGTTAACAAAATATATTAATTTAATATGTTTAAAGTTCCACTGACAACTTTTAGCCCTTTTAAAAAAATCCACCCACATGCTGAAATGATCGTTGTACTTAATAACTTCAACCTTTCACAAATAAAAGTTAAATAAGTAAATTACAGCCATAATCAAATTGAAAATGTTTAGGGTCGCTAAAAAAAAATTTCACTACCAGATTTACCTAAAATTGGGTATGCGTACTACTTTAGCTATGGAAAATAATTTACAAAGAAAAAATAGATATCAATTCAATTTATCTTCACAATACATATGGGAATATAACACATAAAAATGCTTTTATGTAAATTAACTTTACAGGCTGTATACTACATACATATGGAAGTATAATACATAAAAACGCTTTTATAGAAGTTAACTTTACAAACTGAACCATATTGGGAAAGTTGTAAAAAATATTTCAAATATTTGAAATAATTTTACTTTACTATTATCTAATAAAATATAAAATGCCATAAAACCAAAAGAACATCCATTTGATTTATAACTCAATAAAATATCGTGAAACTATTTTTCATTCCTTCACTAATCCCAAAAGAAATTAAGTTCCTAGGAATAAATAAAGTATAAAACATTAAAAAGTATTAAGAAAATAAAGTAAGAAGAAAAACGAGATTTGAATAAAGTCTAATTGAACAAGACATGCGCGTACATCTTTTACAATTTACATCTACCTGTGGTAGTAATGCTATACATCTTTTCGTTTTGAAAACTTCCACTAATACAGAATAACCATAATTAAACTGCACTTTTTCAAAACTGTCAAGAGCATGTTCTAATAAACCCCTTTTTATAAATTTCGTATACAAGCAAATAAGACTTTTAGAACATGATATATGAAGAACACTAGTTTCTTCATGACCTCATAAAAATAAGGTACTTTAAGTGTTCATATGGATGTGAACTTTACAGACTAAACCTCATCGGGATGTTAGAATTTTAGGACAAAATTAGTACTATTCTAATGAAATTTAAAGATTCTTTGATATAGTTTTTGTCATTAAAGGGTCATTTGCCAAAAAATATTATTATTTTTATTTTCAATATTATTATCTAATGTTCTCAGTAGCTATGCATTCAAAGTTTAAAGAAGATCTGTTGATTTCGACAAGATCCTGAATGCTCAAAATTGCGTCAGTTCAGTTATGGCCAATTTTTATATCTATCCAGTCTGTATGACTACAAATATAACTATTGTTAGACTCATTACATTTCTCCAGAGTGTGATCGCGGCAAAATATCTACTATTCGTATCATATGAGTTTCAATATATACATAGCATGGATTTTTCTACCATTAACATGTTCTTCGTCGATTCACATATGGCTATTAATAAACTCATTACCTTTCTTCAGAGTGTGATGGTAACAAAATCTACTATTAGTATAATAATGGTAATCAGTATATTTGGTACAGCTTTTTTCCCTACCATTAACATGTTCTTCGTTGATTAGGATATTATTATTATTAGACTTATTACCTTTCTTCAGAGTGTGATTGTGACAAAATATCCATTATTTGTGTCATTATGAGATTAAGTGTATATGGAAAAGCTTTTTCTTTACCATTAACATGCTCATCGTCGATTCGGATATTATTATTATTAGACTCATTATCTTTCTTCAGAGTGTGATTGTGACAAAATATCCACTATTCGTATCATTATGAGATTCAATGTATATGAAATAGTTTTTGCCCTACCATTAACAAGTTCATCGTCGATTCGCATATAGCTATTATATAAATTACACGAGAATTTGAATGTATTGTTAAATACTTACACTTTCACCCTTAAAACTTTTTTATCAGTTTTTAAATTCAAAGATTATCATACTTTGTATATTTTCAATATTCTCACACCCTAAAAGTAAAAAAAAAAAAAAAAAAAAAAAAAAAAAAAAAAAAAACTTTTATAAATTACAACTAAAAACTACTTATGAAATGACGTCAAAAATACTACACATGTGTGGCTTCTTACCAAATCTCAACTTTACCCTTCTACTAAGAAAAGAAATATGTGTCATAATGAAAAAACTTAAGATAAATTAATCCATATCTTTCCCTGTTGTAGGCCAGACAAAATTGAGCCTCCTGGGACCTAATTACAGTATCACATGTGTCTCATCTAGCTTAAATTCTCCACGAAATTTCGTTTTTTGAGTTTAACGCATTATATAGCTGCTGTGAAAGGCGGTCTGGAAATTTGATACCCAAAGTTGTCGTCAGCTTAATGCTTCGGAGTGAGCAATTCTCCAAGAATATTTTTTTAAGCGTTTTATGTTGTTTTTTTTTATAATCTGCTGATTGTATTAAATATCCAAAATTTTTAGTATAGATTCGTTTGTTTTTAATTGATATCAGCATTTTATACTTATTAAGTATATGCTAACTTTATAAAATCAGCAATGGATGAACAGTTCGTAAAAGCTGAAATTTCTTAGACAATGTTGAGTGTAAATTTTATGAGCAATTATTTACTTTGAAATTCAATTAACTTCACTAATTTTCAAATTAACATTTGTAAAAATTTGACATTCTCAAAGTACTTATCAAGTTTTTTTTTTTCTTTTTTTTTTTTTTTTTTTCGATACTTTTTAATAAAAAGATAAATTTTATAAACCCACTTTTATGGGAAACATTTAAGTCCATTTAGTCAACCCGAAATTTGCTTCGAAACCTTTGTTTTATCAATGTTCAAAAGAAAAAATATGCTGTGTCATTTGTAAGCTAAAAATGCAAGAAAAGATTTTTTAATATAGCATAATATAGTTTATAAGTTTAAAATAGTAAACATATGGTTAGTAAAAAGTTTACTTTAAATTAAAGTCAAAACGTTTATTTATTTATTTATTTATTTATTTATTTATTTATTTATTTATTTATTTATTTATTTATTTATTTATTTATTTATTTATTTATTTATTTATTTATTTATTTATTTATTTATTTTATTTATTTATTTATTTATTTATTTATTTATTTATTTATTTATTTATTTATTTATTTATTTATTTATTTATTTATTTATTTATTTATTTATTTATTTATTTATTTATTTATTTATTTATTTATTTATTTATTTTTGCCCACAAATATTAACTTAGCTATATAGGAAAAGTAAAGTACACTTTTTATTGTACATCGGGATATACTTGGATAAACAGAAAATGAGAATATAAAGTTTTAAACTATGATTTTATTTTACAAATAATTGTTTTCATTGGTAGTATGAATATTGGATAAATAAGTAAAATAATT
This sequence comes from Linyphia triangularis, assembly GCA_963978545.1. Classification (NCBI taxonomy): domain Eukaryota; kingdom Metazoa; phylum Arthropoda; class Arachnida; order Araneae; family Linyphiidae; genus Linyphia; species Linyphia triangularis. Next base: position 29,453,752 of record OZ021733.1, read on the forward strand.
TAATGTCAGTAAAATTAGGTCAGTAAAAATGTCAATAAGTATGCATTAATAATAATGTTTATTTTCTTACCTCTACTTACATTTTAATATACATTAATATCAACTATAAATCTCGAAATAATATTTATTATGAAAAGAAAAAATCGAAAAGATTGACATCAAAAGACCTACACGTAATCAATAAAATGGATATGGCTCAAAACTGGTATTAAACAACTACTTATATCACATGGAATATACAATCAATAACTGTAATTAACATATGACAATAATAAAGTATCCTTTTACAAGTTATTGTCGAAGTAATAATAATATGTTCAACTATCAAAACTTCCTTTTGAAGATATGGTCAAAAATTTATCTTGGACAACCCCTAACCATAGATCATACGATCAATAATTCTAAATTCTTTATAGCAATGATGAATTTAGAATTATTGATCGTATTATCTATGGTTACTGGTTGGATATGGTGGATATGGCTAAAATGGATACGGCTCAAAACTGGAACTAAACAACTACTTATATCGCATGAAATATGCAATCAATAACTGTAATTAACACATGACAATAATGAAGTATCCTTTTACAAGTTATTGTCGAAGTAATAATAATATGTTCAACCATCAAAACTTCCGTTTGAAGATATGGTCAAAAATTGATCTTGGACAACCCCTAACCATAGATCATACGATCAATAATTCTGAATTCCTTATAGCAATGATGATTTAGAATTATTGAATGTATGATCTATGGTTACTGGTTGTCCAAGACCAAGACCCCTTCTACAAGTTATTTTGTTGTAGTAACATTTTCAATCATCAAGACTTTCTTTTATTAGATATGGTCAAAAACTAGTCTTGAACAACACACCAAACCACAAAAGAATCGATAATTCTAAATACCTTGTGACAATAAAACAGGCTTTTATAAGTTATTGTCAAAGTAACATTTTCAACCATCAAAACTTCACTATTAATGGAATGCCAATAACCTGTCTTGGACATCCCTCTAAACCACATGAAGCCTACAATCGATAATTCTTATCACCTCATAGCCATTAAACGTTCTTTCACAAGTTACCGCCGAAGATTTTCATTCACCACAACGTCCAACCAAGAAAGTGATCTTTGACAACATCTCAAATAACATGAGGCAAAGGATCGACGCCTCTAAATACCCCTTGATATTGAAATATCCTTTTACAACTTATTACTGCCAACGAAAATATAAGCCTGTAGATAGGGAAAGCCGTTAAGTAAAGTCCAAAAACACCCATAGCAATTCCTTCATGCGAGTAAGTAAATCCCTGGTGATTTCGGCAGGATTCGTCATCCATTTCAGCGAGTCAAAGACACGTATAGGTGCTTAAATGTTCTGCGGGGTAGAGGGAAACGTTTATCCTCTTGTTTTTACAGGCCCACAAGGGAAGAGGGAGGCGTGAGGTGGGTATTGATTTGAATTGAATTCTTTTGCCTTTCAATTGTTTCGTTTCGAGGAGGCGATCGATTTAGTTTCGCTTTCATAGACTACTAAAAGGGGATTGGGATCGTTTAATCCCATCGCGTTCTGAAGTGTAAGTTGATTCTTGAATTGTAAGATGAGGATTGAGAATTTATTTCGGAGTTTTTTTGTTTTTTTTTAAATGAAGATAGTGCCAGAAATTCATTTTCTTTTGTGATTTTGATTGGGTTGGATATTACATCAGTCAACATTCTTTTTTAACCATTAATTTCCGCTGAAATATATACTTACTCAATTACAATCGGATATGCCATCTATACAAAAGTTCTCACTCCCATATTTTGATCCGTAATAATCTTTTATTTCAAAAAAAGGTATTCATTTGCACTCAGTAAATCAAAGACTTTGAATTAATTTTGGAATTTTAATTTTTTCAGTTCATAGACAATAATGATTAAAAAACTGCACTCAAATGTTAAATTACGCTCAAACCAGAATAATTCTCATACAATACTAGAAGGAAACGTGGCTTAATTTCTGTACGGGCAGACGGGGATTTTATCCAGGACTTACTTTTCCGTTATGATGGGACAATTTCTTGATTTTAATGTATGCTATTATTATTTAAAACTGCAATAATAACAATCTAATTCGGGACATTGGGATTAGAAAAGTGTATAAAATATTTCTGTAGTTTCCATTACCAAATATCATTTGAGTAAATACGTTACTCAGAAACATTGAAATTCGTCTAGTTACTTGAGGGGGTCCGTCCCCTCCATAGGATCCCATGTTAAATTCAACAACTTTGGGAGCATCTAATTTAATATCCGATTCTTCAATCATTATGAAACTTTCACAGTATATAATATTTGGATACTTTTGAATACTTTAACTCGCGATTTTTATTATCTTTTGAAAATTAAAATAATTATGACTTTTTAAACATATGTTTAAATTTTTTAGAAAAAATTTAGACTGATTATTTTTTTAAAGTATGCTACTTACCATTTATTCCTAGAGTTAAAGTAATTAAATACATTAGAGAAAAATGCATAAAAAATTTTAATCATTTTTGCCAAATAGATTTTAAGCTATGTGCCCCCAAACACGAAAAAACAGCATTTTGAGAAATTCGACTTCGAATTTAAAAAGCATGCATTAAATATCTACATTTTGTTTACTTCAAAAAATTATAAAAAAATACTTCAAAATAAGATATAACTACAGATGGGGCCTCATTTTAAAGACAAGAAATAATAATTTAATAAACATTAATAAATTCAAAATCAACAATCTGAAAAATTTTCATGTGACGGACCCCCTTAACATACGTTAGTTTAAAAATATTAAGAAGTGTATATTTGATAAAGATAACTATTATGCATACTACAAATACCTTTGGTAAAAAAAATAGTTTTAGAAGCCTAATTTGATTAAAATTAACAAGGGCTCCTAAACATTTAAATAAGGCCCTGAGAGAAGCTATCTAATACCTGATACTGTTAGCTACACTGATTTCCGATAGAAAATACTTTCCGAATTTCCGTCAAATGCAGCATCCTTCGCAACAGATTTCAGATTTTGATACTTGATATCCTTTCATATCAAGAGGGGATTGATTTGTGTTCAATTTATCCCACAAACTAAGGGGTTGCATTGAAAAGGGGGAACCCAGAGGGTAAATCCTGTTTTTGACAAGCGTGGGTAGCAGGGGAATCCCCTGAGAGTAGATATATCTCATGTAAGCTCATCACCGTCTGTGGATGTCTTTGTATAAAAAAGACGTAGCGAATTATCGATTGGAACTGTGTTGCTATAGGCATGTGGATCTCTTCACCTGGATCTGAAAAAGCGGATGAGAAGTTGAATTTAACCACTTGTTTGAACTCTTTGAGTGGATAAAATATTGTATTTTAAAGAAATTGAATTTATATATTTTGGAGCAAACAGATCTGGGTCTCTGGAACTTAAAAAGGAGATGGAAAATTGAATTTAACAACTTGTTTGAATTCCTTGAGTGGATAAGATATTGTTTTAAAGAAGAATTAAAAATGTTGTTTTAATGAAATTAAAGCTGTGTTATTGCAGGCATGTAGGTATATTCACCTGGAACGGAAGTGGGACGGGAAGTTGAATTTAACCATTTGTTTGAACTTTTTGAGTGGATAAAATATTGTATTTTAAAGAAATTGAATTTATATATTTTGGAGCAAAATAATCTAGGTCTCTGGAACTTAAAAAGGAGATGGAAAATTGAATTTAACAACTTGTTTGAATTCCTTGAGTGGATAAGATATTGTTTTAAAGACGAATTAAAAATGTTATTTTAATGATATTAAAGCTGTGTTGTTTCAGGCATGTGGGAAATATTCAGTTGGAACGGAAATGGGATGGGAAGTTGAATTTAACCACTTGTTTGAATTTTTTGAATGGATAAGATATTGCTTTTAGAAGAATTAAAAATATTATTTGAATGAAATTAGAGCTATGTTGTTGTAGGTATGTGGGTATTTTCCCCTGAAACTGAAATGGGATGAGAAACTCAATGCAACCACCTGTTTGAATTTTTTTGTAGTTTAAGTATTGCTTTTAACAAATTTGGAAACATTATTTTGATGGATTGGAGCTGTGTTTCTACGGGCATATGAGTCTCTTCTCCTAGAAATAAAAAAGGGATGAGCAATTGAATTTAACCACTTGTTTGAATTTTTTGAATGGATAAGATATTGCTTTTAGAAGAATTAAAAATGTTATTTGAATGAAATTAGAGCTGTGTTGTTGTAGGTATGTGGGTATTTTCCCCTGAAACTGAAATGGGATGAGAAACTCAATGCAACCACCTGTTTGAATTTTTTTGTAGTTTAAGTATTGCTTTTAACAAATTTGGAAACATTATTTTGATGGATTGGAGCTGTGTTTCTACGGGCATATGAGTCTCTTCTTCTAGAAATAAAAAAGGGATGAGCAATTGAATTTAACCACTTGTTTGAATTTTTTTAAGAGATAAAAGATTATTAGAAATAGTTTTTGTTAAAGTTTAAATCTGTATTAGGACAGGCATGTGGGTATCTTCATAAGGAAAAGAAAAACGGGATAAGAAACTGTATTTAATAACGTATTTAATTTTTTGTATGATGTGTAAAATATTTATATAGGACCATAATTTTTATTTATTAAAATTGGATTGTTTGATATTGTTTCTACAAACATGTGAATCAATTCACTTGGAATAAAAAAATATATGGGAAATTGATGATTCAACTGTGTGCTTTGTTTATTTTTTACTGGATAGAAAAAAAAGATATTTTATGGTCCAGAATCATTATTTATTAAAAATATAAAAATTGGAACTCTGTAGTTAAGGGCGTTGGTATTTCCCCTTAGAATTGGAAACGGGATTAGAATTTGAATTTAACCTATTATTTGAATCGAAAAAAATGCTCAAAGATACTCTTTTTTCAAGGAATTAGGATTATTATTTATTGAAATTAAGCTCTGGGAAAATTAAAATAGCTTCAAATGTAAGTTGAGTTACTCCAAGGTAATTAGATATTGTTCATATATTTACAGTAATATTCTTTGAAAGATTTCATTGTAATTTATATTTATTAGTATAAGTTAAGAAACTCGTTAAAATTCTTTCCAACTAGATACTTGTCTAGGTAATTTAAAGTAGTAAATTAGGTGTTGTTAAAAATTACGCTTCAAAGTAATTGATGAGTTATACTTCAAAATCGATTGTTCAGATAGTACGTTTTTACGTGTGCGACATAATCGTTTTTATGTAATTAGTCATTATTATTTATTGAAATTGGCTTAGAATATGTAGAAATAAATAGATATAACGAATTTTTAGTTTGAAATGAAAAATTAGTTACTCTTATTTATTGAAGAGTTCTTGAATGCAAAATCGATCACTATTTGACAATTTTTTTTTTTAGCATGTAAAATATTTTTAAAGAATTACAACCTTCATAGAATGTGTAAAAAATATCTAAAAAAGTCCAAATAAAATAATAAAATAAACAATAGTATTTTAACTGTGCTAAAACGGTTATAGTCAAATTTCTTGAACAGTTGGTATCAAATTTCTTAATATTTAATAGATTTTTTCGTGTTAGTAACTGACATTTATTCTTAAGAAATGATCAATGACTTTAAGCATTTTCTTTGTTAGTTGTTATACATTCAATTAATTCTCTATTTACCATATCTCCTTCCAATGATATCACATACTTATTTTACTATGAAATTATATTATTTATTTTACTCGATATTACTTATTTATTTATTTATTTTACTCATAGACACTTGTTGCACAACTCGAACTCAAAAGTTATTTCAGTACTTACAAACTTTACTTTACACCCCGTGAAAGCTACCAGTAAAAAGTCATAAAATAGTTTGTGTTTAAAACTCACATACTTCTCTTTCATTTTATCAAAATATATGTTTTAGCTAATTAAAGGCTGAAATTAAACTCCGTATACGTTCTTTCAATTATTCTTAATTTAAATAAATATAGCGTTTCTATATCATATTTCCTTTCTTGTAAAAGTCAATTCAACAGGACCATCAAATCAGCAAATGCATTGAAATTGATCTCTGTATACGTTCCTTCAATTATTCTTAATTTAAATAAATATCGCGTTTCTATATCATATTTCCTTTCTTGTAAAAGTCAATTCAACAGGACCTTCAAATCAGCAAATGCATTGCAATTGATCTCTGTATACGTTCCTTCAATTATTCTTAATTTAAATAAATATCTCTTTTCTATATCATATTTCCTTTCTTGTAAAAGTCAATTCAACAGGACCATCAAATCAGTAAATGCATTGCATTTGATCTCTGTATACGTTCCTTCAATTATTCTTAATTTAAATAAATATCGCGTTTCTATATCATATTTCCTTTCTTGTAAAAGTCAATTCAACAGCACCATCAAATCAGTAAATGCATTGCATTTGATCTCTGTATACGTTCCTTCAATTATTCTTAATTTAAATAAATATCGCGTTTCTATATCATATTTCCTTTCTTGTAAAAGTCAATTCAACAGGACCATCAAATCAGCAAATGCATTGCAATTGATCTCTGCATACGTTCCTTCAATTATTCTTAATTTAAATAAATATCGCGTTTCTATATCATGTTTCCTTTCTTGTAAAAGTCAATTCAACAGGACCTTCAAATCAGCAAATGCATTACAATTGATCTCTGTATACGTTCCCTTCAATTATTCTTAATTTAAATAAATATCTCGTTTCTATATCATATTTCCTTTCTTGTAAAAGTCAATTCAACAGGACCATCAAATCAGCAAATGCATTGCAATTGATCTCTGCATACGTTCCTTCAATTATTCTTAATTTAAATAAATATCGCGTTTCTATATCATATATCATATTTCCTTTCTTGTAAAAGTCAATTCAACAGGACCTTCAAATCAGCAAATGCATTACAATTGATCTCTGTATACGTTCCCTTCAATTATTCTTAATTTAAATAAATATCTCGTTTCTATATCATATTTCCTTTCTTGTAAAAGTCAATTCAACAGGACCATCAAATCAGTAAATGCATTGCATTTGATCTCTGTATACGTTCCTTCAATTATTCTTAATTTAAATAAATATCGCGTTTCTATATCATATTTCCTTTCTTGTAAAAGTCAATTCAACAGGACCATCAAATCAGCAAATGCATTGCAATTGATGAAGGTTTTCGTGAATATTTTAACACTCGATCTGTGAACATCCCAATGAATTAGAGGCTGCCGTGAATACTAATGCAAAGACCAGACGTTCACGCACAGTTACGCTCATGCAAGAGCCAAATTAATAAATTATTTGCCTGAGAATCAATTTAAAATAGACCCTTACAACCCGCGAATAATTGCTGGTGGTAAAGCGATCCTATCTATCATGATGACTCATCCGAACTCGCATCACATATAAGGACCGTTAGGAAGAAACCATGGAGAAATCTAATCGATAGTGGTTGCTTTACGAATTAGTACCCTACCTGAAAAAGGGGGGAGAAAACTTTGGGGTGAAGTTGGCTTTGGACAAACCAATATGCCACTTGGCTGATGAGCTTGGTGAAGCTTTTTGGCCGCTGGTAATTGAACATCGTGCGGGGATGAGAAAAGATCAAATTAAAATGAAGTTGCTCTTTCGGGAATCGCGATTGGAATATGATCCTGGTGCGTGGGAGGAAGTGTGTCTGTCTCTTTAAGTGGTTGTCTTTTGAAGTTAGATAATGGTAAATGTAAGAAATAAATGGTTAGTGTTTGGTGGGATTAGGGTTTATTTAAAATGTCAAAGTTTAGTTTTGAAAATGGCACTCAAATCTGGAATCTTTATTCTGATTTACAAAATCATGAGTATGAAGTTTTTGTTTCTTTGTTAAGGGGGTGTCTGACTATTGTAAATTTTCAAAATGTACTGAAAATAAATACTTCAAAATCTGTAACATGTTTTTTCTAGTATATTCAAGAACTTAAGTAATGTGCATTTTTTTTTTTTTTTAATTTGACTAAAAGTTTAAAAACCTTTTTAAACATATTTTTAAAAACTTGTAATTTTTAAATTTTAAAAATAATAAAAATCATTTGTTAAAGTATTGAAAATAATCTTAAGATTAGATTATATCGTACGAATGTCATAATGATTAAGGAGTTATAAAATTAGATGTCCCTAAAGATATTGAAATTATCGTATGATCGTATGGGATGTGCCAAACTCACTTAACTAGTTGATGGGTTCTTTTTAACGCTTTAATTAGCTCTTCTTTTATCAAATTGGCTAGAGAGCTAGTTAGCTGCCTGCTCATCTTGTGCGTTTATTTCGAAAACTAAATTTGATATAAGATAAGGCTGTTAATGTTGAAATTTTAAGTGTTATACTACTGGTGATAACGTACTTCATGGTATTTCGTAACTATTTAATGGTTAACCAATGGCCCTATTTTCCCCATTATTGTGAAAATCCTCACACTATTTTAAAACTTGAATGTTCAATTGTATTTGTCTATCAATTTATACTTTTAACAAACTATTTTTGTTCAACTATTTTAGGCATTTATTCATGAATAAGATTTTAAACTTACTCAGAATAGGCACTTCTTCCAAGATAACTATATATTTACTCACTGTAAGTGCTACTTGATTAAGAATTTAACATTTTAATCTATTTTTCTTATATTCATACTTGCTTACTGTTATATCCAAGTACTAAATTTTGCTCCTGTGCTATAAATTGGGTGATTAATATATTTATCTTGAAACTTATAAAATATATAACTTTTTTGATGATGAACTATCTATATCTTATAATGTTTTTGAAATTTAATTTTTCCCTGATATACTTTAAATTTAGTATTAAGTAATCTTTGAAGTATATAATTTGGCATTAACTTTGATAACATTAAATTCGTTAGTATTAATTTTCCTTTTTTTCTCTTGGTTAGAGTGAAATGGGGCATGTAGTAATTAACATTATATTCATAAAATATTTTATACATGCCATAAAAGGGGATGATTTTGTGCTAATTTCTTTTAAGAAATTTTTATAAGATCTACCTTAACATTTAATGGATGTGACATTCTAATATAAATTAATATAAATCTCAATTTCCAGTTTATATTGTAAAATATTTAAGTTGTTTGGTTAAGAAATAAGGAAAAATTACGGCACAATCTCATCCAGCAGGATGGGGTGACTTTGTGCCATTTCTATGTTTTCTCCTGATTACTTTTTGAAATTATATTGTTGAAAATTTAATTTCTTGATATTGTTGAAAATTTAATTTCTTGATATTGTGTTCCACAAATATCATTTTACGGAAACTGTGAAACATATTTGGCTGCAAAAACTCATCTCCATAGCAGCATGTTAGGCGGTTACTTCTGACATCAAGGGGATTTTTTAAGTTTTCATTTACAAAACATTTTAATGAACATAAACATTTGCCATCTTGTGTGACTAATTATATCCTTCAAAACAGTCAAGCGTTTCCAAACCAATTGTTTTCAAAACTAAGAAAGGCTTAAATCATTATTAACAAAGCAAATCATTAAGGATTAGTAATTATGAAGATGCTCATTAAGAGATGAATAGGCTTTAGTTAAGACGAGTTAATCAACAGACGTGAGATTCAAAGTTGAAAATTAATTCCAATTAAAATTAATTGCAACCACAAATATTTGTGCAATAGAGGAAAGAAAACAACGTTTAATATTGTTAGTTAAAAATAATGGGCTGCTAAAGTTTGTACATTAATTAAAACAGGGGAGACTGAATACGATTATACTAATATTGATTAAATCATTATTTTTCCTAAATGAAGCTTCTTAAATAAAAGTTTTATTTAAGAATTAAGTGCTTATTTATCTTCAAATTGGTACTAAAACTTTAGCACTAGATACAATGTTATCCATATATTAGGAGTAGTTGGAATAAGGGTATGTCTCTGCTACAATTGATCCCCTTACGAGGGACGGTTATTAGAAAAACTTTAGCACTAGGTACAATGTATACCCTATAGGAGTAGTTTGAATAAGGGTATATCTCTGCTACAATTGATCCCCTTACGAGGGACGGTTATAAGAAAAACTTTAGCACTAGGTACAATGTATACCCTATAGGAGTAGTTTGAATAAGGGTATATCTCTGCTACAATTGATCCCCTTACGAGGGACGGTTATAAGAAAAACTTTAGCACTAGGTACAATGTATACCCTATAGGAGTAGTTTGAATAAGGGTATATCTCTGCTACAATTGATCCCCTTACGAGGGACGGTTATAAGAAAAACTTTAGCACTAGGTACAATGTATACCCTATAGGAGTAGTTTGAATAAGGGTATATCTCTGCTACAATTGATCCCCTTACGAGGGACGGTTATAAGAAAAACTTTAGCACTAGGTACAATGTATACCCTTTAGGAGTAGTTTGAATAAGGGTATGTTTCTGTTACAATTGATCCCTTTGTAGGGGACGGTTATAAGAAAAACTTTAGCGCTAGATACAATGTACTCCCTATAAGAGTAGTTTGAATAAGGGTATGTCTTCTTACTGGGGATAGTTGTAAGAATGGTTGTTGTTGTAACAAAACAGAAATGACGCACAATTAATGTAAATTTATAACCAAATGTTATCTAAAAAATAGTCATATTTCGTTTAATGTCAGTATGATACCATTTTAATAGATTTTTCATTACTCTTTGATAATCAGTAATTAAAATAGCTTAAGGTATGATGTAACACTTTTTGTAGTAATTTTTTAATTATTGCTTTTACCTAAAAGTTGTATGTGTATTTTCTGATAATATTATGTTAGAAAGTTTAATAAAATAATTTATTACACAATTTTTTTTTTAATTAAAAATTCATAGAAGTTACATTGAAAATATATAGTGTTAAGCAAAATGCGTTACTACCACACTCCATTAGCAAACACACTCCCATTTCACAAAAAAAAAAGTTTCACAATGACAAGACAAACTATCTTACACAAAATAATCCATTAATCTATAAGGTTTAATCTTTAAGCAAGAAATCACTCAATGTCTACTTGTAATATTAACAGAGTAATTGAGGAAAAAAACTTTGATCAAAAGTACTTACTTTTGAACGTCCAAACTCAATAGGGGACTCTGCAATCCACAGTTCAGCCGACACCTTCTAGAAAACGAGAAAGACATCTCCCTTACTGACACCTCTTAAAATCTTTAAGCAAGAAATCACTTAATATCTACTTGTATTATTAACAAAGCAATTGGGAAAAAAACTTGGAATAAAAGTACTTTTGCTCGTCCAATCTTAATAGAGACTCCAGCAATTCACTATTCAGTCGACATCTCCTAGAATATGAGAAAGAAGGTGTTGGTATAATTCAGTCATAGGAGAAATACTTAGAAATCTTTCTAAACGATTAAGGTACTCTTTTATACATGTAAGCTTCTCAATCCAACTTTAATTGTACGCGAGTTAATTGATTTGTACGATCGTATCCTGTTACAATTGTACAGTAAGCAAAAATATCCGACAGATGGCTGTATCTTCGTTTCTAATTATTGTAAAATCTTGCGGTTTGCACAAAATGTTTTGTTTGCGATTTTCTATATGTCTGGTGCAAATTTTTTTTCTCAGGGGACTGTATACTAAGTAAATTTAACTCTATCTTTACAATTTTCAACACAAACCCCTATTTTTTATGTTTTCATTCGATTTAGAATACTTCATTTACCCTAGATACCAAATTTTAGTTTAATATGTTAAGAAACACGTCCCATATGAGCGAAAATGTTTTGGCCTATCTTGAGGGCAAATTTCTAAGCAGGGAAGAAGCGAACATTTTGCGTGCTTCAAGACGTAATCTAGTACGCGGTCCCTTAACCAAAAGTCAAAATGGAATGAAAAAAATTCTGGAGGGGTTTTCAACCATGATAATTCTGATGAAAGCAAAAAAAAAAATTACATGTTTCTATTTAAAAAAAAAAAAAACTTGCTTTATTAATTGATAACTAATTATTAAAAAACTGGTTAAAACAAAAGTTGCATGTTATTTATGTTTGGCCCTTAATAAACTATAAGGAGAAAAAAACATATAATTTTTTTTCAAGTAAAATGAACTTGGTAATCAATGCGTGCATCGTTTTAAATTATAATATTATTTCATAGGTTGGATACGAACTCAAAGGAAAAACTGTAAATATCATACATATGAAAGTAATTACGATGCTCATCGCAAAACAGTGTTTGTAATAGACTCCCTGACTCATTCAAATACAAATAAGTTTCGGATCTCTCTATTCAACTCAAACAGTGCATCGTCGCAGCCTGTCAATAAAAGGAATTTAATATGTGTGAGTGACATTTATTTGGCGAAAGGAAACGCATCAGGAACTCTGGAAGACCACACCCTTAGGAAATTTTAAGGATTTTCTACAGGAGATGGCTGACAGTCTTTGGAAGCCGAATGAGTAAACCTTTAATAAAAATGTGTCACTTCTTTCGAGACCAAATAGCTTGATATAAATAACGTCGAGCGAATATTTAAATTTGTAAAGGATATTTTTCAATACTCGAAACAAGGACGAGCTCAGATACTTTTATTGAAACAAATCCAAATAAAGGAAATAGTTATTTGATATCGTACTAAGATATTCTAGGTATATGAATATAGTATATTTATATTGAGTTTACTTTTAGTAACATCTGATATAAGTTAGGCAAATAGGATTTTTGATGTTTCTATTATCTTTGTTTTTAGTATGCACATATATAGAGTGGTATATCTGTTACCGCTTAAGTGCAGAAATCAGTTATTCTACAGATTATCTAGGTAATATGCAATTTAACTACGGTGATCTGTTAAAGGACCGAAAATTATTTCATTTTTCAAATTACCTAGATAATCTTCACATTACCTTCAAGGCACTCGTTGAAATGAGAATAAGATCTTTGCTGGAACAATAGCAACATTTCTGGAAGCTTAAATTAACAGAATGTTATTTATACATATTTTTCGATGTTTACAGAATCAAATTAATTCATTCAACAAATTAGTTGATAGATTCAATCATTGAACAATTACAAAAAACTGTAATACAAAACATCAAACTGTTTTAAAAATATTATTACACTTAAGGAAATTAACAGAACGTTATTTATTTATTTTTTGATATCCAAAGAATCAAGTTAATACAATCAAACAATTAACAAATTAGTTGAATTAGAAGGAAATGAGAGAAACACACTTTTGAACTTAAACACGTTGAGCGCCAAGCGAATTCTGAAGGAATTCCCCTTCAGGCCACTTCTTAGAAGCGCTGGTATTGTGATATAGCAATGCGAAACGCACTACTAACAGATTGAAATTTACTCGATACAGCTGTGTAAATATATTAGGGCCATTGTTTCGTATCGCAATAGAAGATATTTACGTTTAGAATGAAATGCTTGTAGACATTCATTCCACACGTTTACGCGACGTTGCCAGACTTCGGACTTAAAATTCTTAGGTAGGCAATTTTTCACTAGGGCATTTTGGATATAGTAGGAAAGACCTTTGTACCTAGGGCCGCCTTTTTTCAATGCACAAAAAAGGATCCTCTGAGCCATTTAAAAATGTGAAACTGATATGCATACATCGTTATAGTAATTAATTCCCATTGGGATTAATATAAATACTTAAAATAATAGATTCTGTCAAATAGAAGGTTTTAAAAGGAATTTCACAAATGGCCCTAGATAAAAGACCTCGTTTTACCTAGGGCCAGTAGCTAATGTATCTAGGGTCGTTCTCTTTAAGTGAGGTTTCAGACTATAATGAAAACAAACATACACAGATGAATTTTATAAAAGAAAAAATATCAAGTTATTATCAGTCATTGGTTTATCATATAATAACTATAATAAATATCAATGTGTCAAATTATTAGTGAATTACAAATATTTCCATAACTGGAAAAGCTGACTCCAAAAAAAATGAGCTGCATTGCATTATCGTTTTGAATCACGAACAGATTTTGGTTTTAGCAATTTGTACACAATAAGCAACTATGTGGCCCTAAATACTCGACTTAGTAATTTTATATAAAATGGCTTCTACTAAAGAAGCACATGGAGAAAGGACTTATTTACACATCTATTTAGTACTTAATGTAACAAACAAAATTATTTTCTAGAATTCAAAGAAAAGTATTTGACTTAACTTCGCAAAACAGTAAAAGACACGAGATGAAAAATGTTACTGCAGACCATATAAAAACGTTTTCCACTTATAACTTGTCACAGCTTTCTCCTCTAAGATTTCAAAATGGCTATCAAAAGAGCAATTGGGTATTGCCACTTACCCAAGTGAATAAAAAAAAACTTAGAGCTAAACATAAAAGTGTGTCAATAAAAGTGTGGTGGCCCTAGGTACACAAGTCTCCCCTATACTTACTAATATTTTTATCTATTGAAATATCAATAGTATTTCAAAAATAAGACTTCCTTCACTTTAAAAAGTATTAAGAAACACACTATGTCAAATTATATGTGTGGCAAAAACAACAGCGTACTGTCAGCCACAGGTGGTTGGAATCGGCCTAAACGGAAAGTTCACTGTCATGTGACACTCAAAGTGTTAATGATATAATCCTGTAATAAGTAAACATTAAGAAATTTTTCAGTAATTACTTAAAATAATATATATATTTTTTAATATCATAATTCACACTGTCAGCCACCGATGGCTTACTCGGCCTATACGGAAAGTTCAATGTCAGCCACCGATGGCTGACATGGCACTCAACGTGTTAAGAATACAGAAGCCGTAAATGTGCGCATTACTTAGGTAAAATACGGAAAACCTTTGATTCCGCACGTCAAAGGAGCAAATCAGTTAATCTGCAGATTAGCTAGGTAATGAGCACACGAACAACTTTCGAACTTTAGCATTAACATATCCACTAATCTCTAACCGTGACTTCTTCATAGTGCATGCTTAGTTATTGATTTAAGAAGAAGATTTGACATTCTCCATAGGTATATAGTAATTTAGCAATTCTCCCCCAAATTAGGTCTTAGTTAGCGTGTTTTGGCAACCATAGGCTACCTATTACAAAGCATTTAATGGGGGACAGTGTGGGGATAATTCAATTGTCGTCATTTGTTTGGTGTATTGGTCCCCTTTGAGAATAGGGCTGATCAAGGAGAACTTTAGGTAAAGCCAGTTTCATCTGCATGTAAAATAGAGAACCGCTTATGAGTTATCTATAAGTTATAGTTAGAGTTTAGTGGATATATCATCTGTTCATCCAGAGCTATAGAATATATATATATATATATATATATATATATATATATATATATATATATATATATATATATATATATATATATATATATATAAATCTTAAGTGACAACGGAATCAAGTATAGGGTAGTTATATTTAATGTGGCCCTATGTAGAACAGTTGGGAACAATGGGGATGTAGAACAATCGGGATCCTGTGATAATCAACATTCGAAATAGTCTTACGATAAGTCAAAGAATAACGCGAAATCGCGTAGCATGAAATCCTGTTTAACGCTAAGTAAAAGCTGTTCTCCGTACTTAAAACTTAATGTAAATTCATTCGTTTAACATGAAATTCGATTAATGCCATCAATTTCATCAGCCCTATCAACTTCGCTTTAACGGGGCTTGACTGTATTTCGAATGCACAGGCTACTGAGACGGCAAGAGAAATATCCTTAAAAATTAAAAAAAAATTATACAAATTTTAAAAAGAAGTCAAAAGCCTTACAAATGATACTTCAAGAATGATAATGACATGAAAAAAATTACACGACTGTCATTTATGATATTCAAACTTTTATTGGAAATCATTCTTCGTTGTCTAAAACCTAATTTACAACCTTCCCAAGTAGCACAGCAGTATTGGCCAATATCAGCCCTACATTGGCCAATCCCGATGTGGAATGGCGCAAAATCGGCCGTTCGATGCCGATATTGCCCAATCTCGCCCAATATTGGATAGACGATACTCAAAAGTTTGAAAGGTTGATCGACAGTTTTAAAATTAAAATATTTTATGTATAAGAAAGGAAGGTTTGCATTAATAT
This sequence comes from Linyphia triangularis, assembly GCA_963978545.1. Classification (NCBI taxonomy): domain Eukaryota; kingdom Metazoa; phylum Arthropoda; class Arachnida; order Araneae; family Linyphiidae; genus Linyphia; species Linyphia triangularis. The sequence goes on from OZ021733.1 coordinate 29,469,842, forward strand.
GTTTTGTGATATTTTTGCCACGGTTTTAAGCATTTTTTTAAAAATCATGTATTTTGGAACGATCTCGACTTACGGCCAAAACCGATATAAAACGATGCGCAGAATTTCTCAAAAAGAATCGCCACCGAGTGGCTGAAGCAACTGAAGTGCCCGGATGTGTGTTTGGGAAGTTTGTTTATATCGCCGGCTCGACTGTCATTTGTAACATTAAAATTGGATCGAAAACTTATTACTGGTAAGTGTTGTCACAATAATTTGTCGATTTCATGGGGTATCTACGTATTACATTATTGGTTTAAGTTGGTTTTAGTTAATTTCAACGATACTTGATTGCCGACTTGGTTTGATCTACAAAAGCGATGTTGACAAAGGTGATTGATATTCACATTAAACTTGATTAGGAATCGAGTTGGTTTCAAATATTTATTTAATGCTGCTGTTTAAAATATAAACAAGATTTTCAGCTTTTATCTCATCCATACACGGATGCAAACTAATACTCATTTAGCCATTCCCCCCTACCCCTCCATTGCTTGTTTCAAATTATGCTCATCATTGAAATACTTATACTACATGTTACATTCTAGTTTGTCTTCCTATTTATCATATTTGTTATCGTTAGTTTATATTGCTTATAAAATTCAATATCTAAGCTCCATGATTAGCTCTGTTAATAGAATATATTGTGAATTGGGCATATTGAGGAAACCACATTAAATTAAAACACGTCTATTACTCAATCTCAAAGGTGGTGTGGAATAGGGTGCATTATCTCAATCAACCGCTTGGCATAAAAAGTAAATGTTCTAGAAAATGTCAATTTTAACAATATGTATAACTAATGTTATTATGCCTCCTATTTTTGAAAAAATACAGCAAACCCTGTTAACGCAAAATTGCTTAGCATAAAATCACATTTAATGCTAAGGAAAAGCAGTTCTCCGTACTTAAAACTTAACGTTAATTTATTTAACACAAAATTTGGTTAAAGCGAACAATTTCAGTGGCCAGATCGACTTAGCGTTAACAGGGTTTTACTGTATATGTACATTCTCCTATTTAAAAGGTCTGTCTTGTGCAATTATTGATTTCTCAGAAAAGAGCAATGAATGGAAATTTTTGAAATATCTACAAAAATATATTTTGAATGCCTAACTTCATTTGTGTTAATTTAAACATACTATGCAAAGATGTTGTTTTTATAAAATAAAAATGTTTTGTTCATTTAAAGAAAAGACTTTCCATTTGAAAAGTAAACATCAAATATTGTAATCAAGTATTATTGTTAGTGCTATTTTCTGTCTTGGAATGAAAAGTGTAATAGTTGTAGCCTTCCTTCCCTTGGCAGTAAAATGCCAGTATGGCCTTTCAATAGTTAATTTGTTATTCTGTTCAGTTTAAAATAAAGAAATATACTGTTGTAGGGTTCATTGATGGAAATGGAGAACCCGTAGAAGTAATTCCTTCATCTTGGTTCATCTCGGACAAAAGTTGTCTTTGGTAGTTTGCAACAAATGGGGAAGGGGGGAATGAACATGATTAAAGAATATATGCCCTCAAGTATAACATGGCAAACATTTAATTTTAAAATCTATTGTACATACAGTAATTAAATTACAATTTTTGTATAGGGTATATACAAATAATTCAAGGTATCACAAATAATGTTTCATAAGTCATTGATCTACTTATCAGTTCAAGTTTTGATGGTGTAGATTTTTGAAATGGTGGACATGAATAACAGATATTTATTAACAGATTTAAATAATATTCTATTTTAATGTCTCAAACTGAAGATTGGTTTTTTAGTGAGTTATATTAAAAGTGCTTTAAATAAGATATTTGATTGTATAAATAAATTGTATATAAAGTTTTGCAACTAGTTTGAGATAGCATATATCCATAATTTTCCTATTTAGATTCATTTTAACAGGCATAAGATAAAGCTGAGCTTGCTCGTTCAATTGGGAGTGATTCTTCAGAAGATGAAAATTTATTAACCAAGAAAAGCCGAACTAATATTCCAGCCCATTTCAAAGACGATCCCCCTTCTTTGGAATCCCACAAAAAAACGAACAAAAACTTGTTTGTGAACCAAAAAGCGTGAAAACTTCCTCTACCAGGTAAGAATATATGATAATCAATTAGGTAACGATCCAAGCAATTTCAATTTGATGTTACAATAATTTATATTTTAAAATATAATAAGCAATGGAGAATCTCTGGTCTTTCAAATAAAAAAAAAATTATCTGTTTCTTTAAACAATTTTGTACAAATCACCTTTGTCATATGCTTATAATTGAGAAATTAGTTCAGAAGAAAAAACAACAAAAACACTATGTTCTAAATTAGTTCCTATAACTTTTCAAGTGCAACAGTGTATTTTATCACAGACTTTTCAACAACACTTTTTACTATTTATTTTGATTTTATTTGGTGGTTAATTTAACAGTTTAAAAGAGATTTTTCTCTCTTAAAAATTATTTATTACAATTTTAAACGGCTAAAGAAAAATGAACGAGTTTATAAAAAAAAAACAGAATTAGCATTTATTTCGTGATTGATAGTTTTTTTGTGTGCTTGGTTGAGGTTGGTGCAAACTTATTTGCAGAGAACTTTATATAAAATAAATTCATACAAGCTCAGTATATACAATTGAAATTTAAATACCAGTTTAAAATTATTTTCTTAAATGTTAGTAGAAAATGTTTTCTGATATAACAATTTAACAAAATGTTAATAATCTTATGCTTTTGTGCAAAATTGTGTTTTTCATTTTGCAATTTTTTTTTTTTTTTTTTTTTTTTTTTAATGGGCAGTAGATGCTGTTTTGCATGATTTCTTTTATTGATAACAAATTCCAGTTCCGTAACAAAAGAGTTTCGATAAAATAAAAAGAGCTAAAGACTAGAAAAAGTTTGATGTAATAATTTGATTTTTAAATTTTAATGTAATCTTAATGAAAACAGAAATGAATAATTTTATATTTCAGGTTCGTTTTCTTCGCCGAGGTAGAAACTTCAAAGGAAGATAAAATATGTAAAATAAAATATGTATTATAATAAACAGCTTGTATTAAATTTATGTTTTTATTATAAATATGCACTGCAGAAAGTGACAATTAATTTAAGAGTGCATGGTTTTTAAGCCATAAAATATCAATTAAATTATATTGGGTTTCAATTATCGGTCATTAAAAAGCAATTAAAATAGGAATGAAAGTATGAAAAGTTATTCATTATACGAGGTATTCATGTAAATATTATTGTGGATTTTTTAAAATAATAGATGTTTTTGTCAAATAATTTTTGGATGAAAACTTTTTCAATGGGGGGGGGGGGGGGTCTGCAATTTAATTCACTTTATTGCTTTTACAATATTATGATTGAAATGAATGAACTAAAGCATTAAAATGAGATTTATTTACTATCTATTTGATTCTTAATGCATAGAGAAAAATTATGTTTTAAAAATGAAAAGGGACTTCATAAATGAAGTTGATCGGTGCAGAAAAAATATACTTCACAAGTTTAAAATTCAACCTTCTATTTTTATGAAACCTTAGCATAAAAAGTTCAATGAGTATTGATTGACCAATAGGGATTTTAAATTCTACTGTTAGTTTTCTAGTTTAAAATTGCATGTATCTTTCTAAATCCTTGAATGTCAGACATTTTGTTATCTAAATGTTTTTTTTTTTGGTAGGGGTGTTGAAAACATTATTTTACAAATGTTTAAGTATAACTTAACAAATTATTAAGGGTTTTTGGGCAACAATGTGTTACTAAACATTGAACAGCTCAAAATTGAATCTAAACGCATATAAGAATTATCATTTGCAACCACTTCTTCCACTAAAAAGAAAGTTCAGATATGTTGAGTGGCAAATCTACCCTAAACTGCTCTGTGATATAATAAAAAAATAGTAGCTAAAATTGCTCTTTCAGGGTTGGAAAAAAACATGTTTTTTTGGTTTAAACAGAGGTCTTTTTTTTTTTATCCTTTTCTAATTACATGTATACATATTTATAAATAAAATTTAGCATAAACAAGAATAATTTATGTTTTATAAACAATGAATATTCCTTTTGAAAGTAATTTGAACTAAGTAAATAAACAATTGTTGCTATTTATGGGGACATTCAAATCATATTAAATTTTAATATTTTATTTAGAGGTACTATTTTTTAAATTCAATATATACAATAGTAATTGTTTACTACATAATACATAGAATATTGCTCTTCGATTCATTTGATACTTATAAAAACTTCAATAGTTTTTAATTGGAAGATTTATTTTAAAATACATTAGAACATATTGTATTTCAGCTAAAAATAGAAGTCATCTACAACATCAAATAATTTAAAAAATCTAATTATATATAAAAATACAATTTTAAATTATTCTTTAAAAAAAAATATTTCGTTTTTCTGAGGGAAAAGAAAAACATTTGGTTTAAACCAATGCTCATCGATATTGCCCAAGATTGCACATCAATACTGGCCAAAACTACTCCTCGAGATCGGCCAAAACTACGCATCGATATCGGCCAAAACTACGCATCGAGATCGGCCAAAACTACGCATCGATATCGGCCAAAACTGCTCCTCGAGATCGGCCAAAACCGCACTGCGATATTGGCCAATATTGCAAAAATGTTAGCCGTTCGGTGCTGGCCGTTCCGACATTACCCAGGATTGGCCAATCTTCCAGAGCTCCGGTTTCCGACATTGGCCAATACTGCTGTGCTACCTGGGTTGTGGCTGAAATGTTCAACACTAGCTATCTAGATTTTTCCCATTTCTGTAGAATATTACTATGAGTTACTTGGGTTTTGATCACCAACCATATCATTGAATAAATAGAGGCATTTTTATGCAAATTCCTTTACCATATGAAGTTAGTCGAACGTGGAGCCATTCAGTCGTTTCTGCTCCCGATTTGCCAGCAAGTAATGACAATGTTTTGTTCTTTCAATTAGAGTGATGGAATATTTTTAGTTAAACAAAATGAAAGGTCTTTTAGTAAAAATTGAAGAAGTTTAATCCTAGTCTTATTTCTGTTTATCAGAACCAAAACCAAGTCACAGTTGGATAACCTTACAGGAGAGTGAAAAAAATTAATCCTGCTCCCATTGGACTCTAACGCTCTATTATAAATCTCAGTAAATGCTTTAGAATTATTTTGAAGGAGTTATGATTCAATAAAAAACTTACTTTTTTTGGCATAATCTGCGATAAAATAAAAATTGCTAAATTTGGACTTGATGGGTTCGTTTGGCCATGAGATACAGATTTAAACCAGCTACACCTTCATTGTTGGCATTACAACTTTTTACATAGAAATCCTTAATGTGTCCCTTTCGAGATGGTGGTTTATTATAACCACCCTGTATGCATAATACATTCCCAACTTTTTCTTGTTGAACAAAGGTAAAATTACAATATCTAAATATGAACTCTCTAATTTTTGTAATGTTTATTAAATCATTCAAACATTAATCGATGGTATAACAGTATCCCATTAAACAAGCATTGAAACCACAACCAGACTACGAGTCGATGGAGTAACTTAAACATTTTTTATGGTGCATGTCAATTTCAGTAGTATCCTTAATAAATTAGAAAGACAGCTCCTCCAAAAAAAAAAAAAAAACCTCCGTATTTTAATTCAAAACTAAAACTTTCAATAAATCAATTCACTATGATCTCAGCAACCGCTCTAAAACGACAATAGATCGAAACAACTTAAATCGTAAATCCCTCTTTAATACCACTAAAGCACGTGCTCTTCCGACCTCTTCACACTCCAACGAATCCATTCCAATAAAAACATATGGTATATGGAATTGAGGAAGCTCTACACTTCCTCCCAGTTCTGAAACACATTGCAATTCATTCTCAAATACATCAGCAACCCACCCTTGACTTCAGAACGGAAACGCATCCCTTCTACTTGTGCTCGTGACATGTCAAAAGATCTAACACCTGAGTCCCTGCCATATGGTGCACGAATCCTTTCTAGAAGGGAGCGTTCACATAGTTAAAGTATAGGCGGCAAATGGGTATTGTATTCGTAATAACAAAAATTGTTTGAAATTATATATCTCCTTCCAGTTCTGCAACACATTTGAATTCATTCTCAAAGATATTAAAAGTCCACTGCTGATTTAAGAAAAGGGACGCAAACGTAACCCTTCTACTTGTGCTAGTGACAGGTGAAAAAACTTAACAACCGAGTCCATACCATATGGAACACGAAGTCTTACTAGAAGATAGTGTCCACATAGTAAGAGCATCGGCAACAAATGGGCATTGCATTAACAATACCAAAAATTAGTGATTTTTTTTTTCTTTCCGGTTCTGTAACACATTTACACTATTTCTTAAATATATTACAAGTCCACCGCTGATTTCAGAGCAGAAACACAACCCTTCTACTTGTGATAGGGACAAATCAGAACATTTAATACCCGAGTCCTTGCCATATGGAATACGATGTCTTAGTTTACGGGATACCCACTTAGAGGAGGATAGGTATTCGCTGGTAGTACCGGAGAGAATTTGAAAAATAATTTTGTGACTTTTCTTTGTTTTCAAATTTAGACACGATATTTAAAAACCATACAAGTGAACGATTCTTTGTTCTTCAAAAATGCGAAAAAATACTTTTCATCTCTATTTAATTACAGTGAAATTGTATTGTGACTTCTTATTGTGTATTGTAATATTTTAATGCAAACCTCGAATTGCGATAGAGCTTGACAACGAGACGAATCCAATGATACCCAGAACCCAATTTTTACACTTGTCTGATTCTTTTTTTTTTTTTTTTTTTTTTTTTTTTTTTTTTTTGTAAAACAGATTTCGCTTATTGTTACCTATTTCTTATGTAGCTTTGTAGAATGGTCAATCATTTTTTAGCTGAGTTTGTGAAAGATGAGAACATTCTAGTTGGTAATTGATGTGTGTTTTATATCAGTGGCGAGAGTGCCAACAGTGAGTGAAATTGCGGACATTGATAATTACTGTTGATCTCAAAATTCAGGGTGGCTATTGATGCTTATTTTAATCCCGAGAGTGATCCAGAGAGGTTCTGGAAATTTCTTATCGTTAAACTTTATATATATTACAGAATCATTGAACTTTTTATAAAATAAAGAATTATTGAACTTTAAATTAATTAATTATTGAACTTTTTATTAATTAATTATTGAACTTTTTATTTATTAAAGAATTATTAAACTTTTTACTAATTAAAGAATTATGGAACTTTTATTAATTAAATAATTATTTAACTTTTTATTAAATAAAGAATTATTGAACTTTTTATTAAATAAAAATTATTGAACTTTTTATTAATTAATTATTGAACTTTTTATTAATTAAAGAACTATTAAACTTTTTATTAATTAAAGAATTATTGAACTTTTATTAATTAAAGATTTATTGAACTTTTTAATAAATAAAGAATTATTAAACTTTATATTAATTCAGAAATACTTTCGATAGTATGGTACAATGTTAGTCACAAAGGTTATAAGTTTTCATTTAAGTTGGTTACTTCAAAATATTGGTTCTTTTTATGAAGGAACTAAGCTTAAATATTTCAGTTATTCTTAAAATTTTGATGCAGCAGTTATTTTATTAAGAAATTGGCTAATTTTTATACTGCTCTTCCACTATGAAACATAAATTATACAAATACAAATATAAAAATGACGACCAACTTCAGGTACAAGACGCATCTAGGTTGGTCCAATTTAACTTTTCTGTACATTTCCTCAGTACTGATCCAACTGTCTTTCAAAATTGTTGATTCCGGTGCAATTTATGATGTGGTCCGGCAGACTGTTTTACTTATCAATCGCTTTATTGTTAAGGAATGTTTTCAATGTTCCAAGTAAAAATGCGATTTAAATAGCTTGTATGCATGATCTCTTGTCCTGTCCCCGTATTGAATTCTAAACACTTGAAATCACCCTTTCTGATAAATTTTAACAACTGAATCATGTCCCCTCAAGACCATTTCTTTTTTCCAATTTTCCAATGTATACATATTAAGGTTCCTCAATCAAGCACCATAATTCAATATCGAGTTTCCCTGTAGCATTTATGTTGCTCTACGCTGAACCTTTTCCAACACATCAATATCCTTCTTAAGATAAGGCGACCAGAATTGCACTGCATACTTGAGATGTGGCCTAACCAATCCTCAATAAAGTGGTAAAAATATCCCTAGATTTAGATGAGATAGTATTCCTGATAAATCCTAACTTCCCATTCACTTTCATTCTTGCTATCCCACAATAATATCCAAACTTAAAAGTTCACTTGACTGGCATCACTAGGTCATTAAAAACCTTAATCTATTGTGCAACTTTATTTAACAATGTTAACCTAAATGCAACAAAGATAAACAAAGTATTTATGTAGCATTAAACATATGTTCTAATGGGCGGATGTTTCGCTCTAAAAATCTCGCCAAATCTTTATGTATTTTAATATAATTGCAATTCCTTCACTAGTTATAAATTCACTCTTATATATAAAGAGAAAAAGTAACAAAGACAATTGCAATAGCACAACTCCTTTAGCCAATGTAGGCTAACACTGACCAATGTCACCCGATGTGGAATATTGTAAATTGGCCGTTGGATACCGATATTGACTATTTTCGCCCGATGTTGGATAAAATATACTGGAAGTTATAAAATGTTGATGCACAATTTTAAAATTGAACTATTTCGTTAAGAAAGAACGCTAAAAATATGCTTTTGATGTTCAAGTTTTGGCCAGAATTGGAGCAAATTTTAAAAAATCTGTTTTCGAAAATAAAGCTTACGAAAAAGGTCATAATCCAGCCAATAACTTAGATTGTAAACAATTTATGGACGCTCCCCTAAGACCGGCAAATGGCAGGTAATTCCCACTCGCCCACTTTATCCCCCTCCCCATTGTATATAGAGTGTGACAAGGTCGGAAAGGAGGGGAAAGCGATCTTGGCTTACCGCAGGAAAAGGGATGCGTCAGAAAAACGGCCAAGGGGGATTTGCACGCAGAGAGGGCACGTAGGTCTGGCAAAAATTGGGTATTTGGTTATAAGTTGAGCAAAACCGCATCAACGGATTAGAGAAAGGGGCAATCGATACATATCGGGTGTAATTACGCGAAATTGCTAATTGGTGCAAGTTACCAGGGCAACGCAGAGTTGGACTTAATAACTGGAAAATTCGAGGCTTTTGAAGGTAGTCTGGAAATAGAAGCAATTGGGGTAGGGTATGTTTTGCTGCTGCGATTTTCCGGTATAATTGCAAAATGGATGGTATCGTGCTGGTTATGGGGTTGAAGATTAAAATATCAGATATGGTTAAAATTTGGGAAAGCTTTATGAAACTTATGAGGCAGTTTATTGGTCATATTTGTTGTATAAATAAAAGTATAAGACACTTCTATTATTTTGAAACGTTATTGTTATCTTATCGTTTTTACTTAGTCAATAAATATTAAAATCCCCATATAATAAAAAAAAAACTTTTTAATTATTGTTAACCATTTAAGTATAGTAGTCTATTTAACTATCATAACTATTTAACTATCGTTATATTATCGTTCTTACTTAGTCAATCAATACTAAAATTTTCCATAAATGAAAAAACCATTTTAACTATCGTAAATCGTTTTAACTATCGTAAATCATTTTAACTATCTTAAATCATTTTAGCTATCTTAAATCATTTTAACTATCGTTATCTTATCGTTTTTACTTAGTCAATCTATATTAAAATTTAACATAAATGAAAAACCATTTTAACTACTTAACAGTATACTTTACAATTTGCAAAATTTTCAGTAAATAGAACACCTTTCTCAAAAATATTTATAAAGTTCTTCTAATAGTTTCAACGAGTAATTACTTAAATTTTGTTATCATTGATACAATACATATATATTCAAATAAATGCATTTGTAGATTGGAAACTTATTGCACTTTGCAAAACCTTAATTCAACTTTTGTCACTGAGAAACTCAAACTTTACTTACGAATAGCTAAAACACTTGTAGTCCCAAGTTACACCCAAATAATTAATCTAACACATATTTGGGTATCAAGAAGGGAAGGAGAAACTATGCATGCCAGACATTGGTATTTCTTGCGCGCGTGTGTATGTGTGAGAATGAACATGTATGTGTATTAAAATTCGAACTTTTTACTAAGTCATATGGAATTATTTCAAATAATGCATTAATTTTTTTTTTTGTCTCTTGAAAAACGTCCAAAGTTGAGATTTTGGTGAGGCTTACCATTAGACATGATCATTAAAATACGAATGCAAGTCTTAGAATTATATTGAGAAAAAAAATCAAAATTTATTAAAAAAAAAAAAAAGTAGAAGAATTATATTGATCAAAACACACACAACTTCTTTCAAAATACTTATTTTTAATTAAAATGCACTCTGTTTCGTCACAAGGATCACAAAACTTAGCACAAAATATAAACTTAGAAAAATTGAGGGACTAAGAAGCAAAAGGGTCTAAGTGACTTTTCTTAAGTTTTGAGAAAATGCATATGAAAGTCTCTTATTTATATTAAATTCTATGAAAATTATGTGTTGTTCAAATACTAACCTCTGGAATGAAGATATCGGTAGCTATTTTTACATATGCCTATTATGAATTTTAACTTACATATGCCTATTATGAATTTTAACTTACATATGCCTATTATGAATTATTAATTACTTATATTTATTCATTTAAAAAAAATCACTTGTACCCCTTTGCTTCTTACGCCCTCAGTTATAATAAGCGGACCTAATATTTTTTCTAAAGAGAATGCTACACTGCAGTTTATTCAAAACCTAACTCTATAAAAAAAGATTATTAAAAGAGTGTTTTTGCTCATAATAAGATTGTGGGAAAAACTTTTTCTCGTATACTTTACGAATACATAACATTATCATGTGAAAGCATTTTAAATGAGAAACTTGCGTGATTCGCTTATGTCGCACGCAAGATTATTACGGGACTGGCATAAATGGGAATAGATATTTATCCACTAAAATTAGCTACCCGAATAAACCAGTAGTTATACCACAAAAAAAGGTACATTTAGTAGTTAAGTGAATTCTTATTATATCACGATATACCAACTCAATTAAAAAGCATAAATTTCTTAACTCGAGATTGTTAAAATGAATCGTAAATGATGTCACAAAAAAATTATAAATTATTGTTAAAAAGAAAATTTGTTTTTATGGCGATAAATTCGTGTATAACTAATTCATTTTAGCAATTTTTATTTCAAAGGATCGTTTGCTTATGGCCAAACATAAATAACATGCAACTTTTGTATTAAAAAGTTTTTTAATAAATTATTATTAATTAATAAAACAAGTTTTAAATTTTTTTTTAAATCGAAACATATAATTTTTTTTGCTTCCATTTGAATTGACATAGTCGAAAACCCCTCAAGAATTTTTTTCATTCCATTTTGACTTTTGGTTCTCGATATTTTAGCATAAATGTAAAAAAGCTCACTTTAAGGGACCGCGTAATAGATTACTTCTTGAAGCACGCAAAACGTTCGATTCTTCCCCAGGATAAAGAAATTTACCCTCAAGATCTTCCAAAACATTTTCGCTCATAAGTGACATGTTTCTCAACATAATGAACTAAAATTTGGTATCTAGGGTAAACAAGGTATTCTAAATAGAATGAAAACATAAAAAATAGAGGTTCGAATTGAAATTTTTAAAGATAGAGAAAAATTTACTTAGAATACAGCCCCCTAAGAAAAAAATTTGCATCAGACATATAGAAAATCGTAAATCAAACATTTTGGTGCAAACCGCATGATTCTACGATAATTAGAATCGAAAATATAGCCATCGCTCGGAATTTTTTTTATTATTATTATTTATTTTTTTATTATTTTTTTTTTTTTATTTTTTTTTTTTTTTTTGCGTATTGTACTATTCCCAATGTTTGCAACGTGGTAGATGCTTTTTCGAGGAAAACTTCAAACATTTTGTCTCGATATGGGAAGAAGATAACTATCATTTTTATCTAGTATAGGAGAAAACCTTGTATAAACTAACAAAAGAAGCTAACACCATCGCTTTCAATTATTTTTAAAAGTAAAGCATTAACATAAATTCGTAGAATAATAATATTCGACAAGAAAATTCTGAAGAAGAGGAGTTTGCAGTTGACAAAATAATAGTCATTTTGGCAGTAGATGTATTTTAATCTTTCATAAACTAGGATAATTAATATCGTAACACTTACTTATTTAATTAGTCCGATACAAATAGACGAGTCCAGTGCATTATCCGAAAGTTCTTTATTAAATTTCGCTTGCAGTTCGTAAAGGAAAACATTTTGGTAATTACTGCCTTTTCAGGAGGAAGCTTCTTTCTTTGAAGTTGTGTCATGGGTGAGTGCTACCTAAATTGAATTTGGTATAGCTAAGTTTTTTCGTCTTCGAGACAAGAGTGATCATGTGTGCGTACGCAGTTTGTTTTAAATGAAATCTGCGTAATATTAGAATAAATCAACTGTTTCGTTGGTGACTAGCCTGATAATGCTTTTTGTAGAAAGTCAAAGATAATTAACAGATGGCTTTCAATTTAGCTTAATAATAAATGTTAGTTTTAGTAAATCAAATTTGCGAAGTATGAAAAACGTCAGCATATTACAGACCGGTATGTCTATAATGGAACAAAATGCAGGTACGCTTCATAAAATAAGTTTGAAAGATTAATGACAATTAAGAATGAATAAGCTGCTAGGATGGTGGAAAATATATAAAACTAATAACAAAATTTACCAAAAAATGAAAAATTACTGAGTTTATCTAAAAAAGACCTTAAAAAATGTGTTTTTGTTTAGAAATATTGCAATCGTTTCTTCATTTTCGTATAGTTTCAAAACTCCTCACATATTATTTGTGACTATCCATTAATTATTTATGTTAAAGTCAACGTAATAGATCAATAGATCATATTAGTTTGATCTCAAAGATGTTTCAAAACTCATTAAAAAATAACTTAAAATATTAAAAAATCGAGCAAATTCGTAACTCTGTTGTAAGAAATTACAAATAAAAAATATTAACAATAATTATACTCCATGTTTAGAGCCGTCTAAAGACTTTCTTCCTATACAAATCTTTATAAAATTTTGCATACACACTCTTTGGGCCATGGAAAAAGTATATCTGAAGGAAAAAAAATCTGAGATCAAATTTTCGCCACAAAATGAAAATGTAACACTTAAGGGTATTTGACAGTACAGACAAAATTTAAAAGTTATATTCTCATCCAACTTCACTGCCCTATAAATTTTTTATTTCTCAATGAATTTACAAACTTTTTTCCTTAAAGTGTTGTTCGATAATTTTTAAACATTGTAATTGTGCAAAAATTATTTAAAAAAATAAATACTTTGAGTTTACAAGCATTTTTTGAAATTATCTCAAAACAGTGATTTTTAATATATTGGTACACTTTCTATACAAACTAGCTCATCAATATTTTCTTAAAAATTACTAATCTTAAGTTAACGCTTCGATTAACGATAACCTATTTTTTCAGACAATATTGCTTTTAATGCGAAACAAACATAAAAAAAATATGTTTTGTATGAACTAGAAGAAAAAAAATCATAAAATTCACATTAAAAAATATACACATATTTAAAATAAAAATTTTAGGTCATCAAAATAGAACTCTCTTTTATATAATATTCTAGTCAAAAAATAGATTGAAGTATTGAATAGATTTTTTTAAAGTGTACCTCGGTGTTGAAAATCACTGTTTTGAGTTAATTGCAAAAAATTATTATAAACTAAAAATATTAAATTTGTTTTATTATTATTACCTTGTTACTATATTTGCAAATATCAAACTTCAAATTCTGTGAAAAAATGTTTGTAAATATGTTGAGAAATAAATAATTTATAAGACATTGAAGTTAGATGCAAATTCAACTTTTAGCTTGTGTCGGTGACTGTCAAGTCCCCTTAAAAGGCTTATGTGGAAGTTTAACTTTACATTGTGAACCGCATTGAAAAAATATGAAGTTTTGGAATAATGAGAAAGTAATCCAAAAAGATTTCGAATATCTGTCATATATTTGTTATCCTTGAAGCGCCATTTGCAAAAATTCAATAATTTTTTTATCATTATTTTTGTTATGTCATTTTCCCAGAGAATCGTTATTTCCCTGGTTTTCCCTTTGATTGAATTTCGTTGTTTCTACAGGCTCCAGATTACTTTATACAACATCAGTTAAATTATGATGACCATGTGTAAATTTCGAAATTTATTCAACTCTAACAAGGCTTAAACTCAGTAGCATTCTTAAAAAGTAAACAATGATAAACAAAAAATTCAAAAAGGCAAAAAAGGTCATTCTACTCTATTTGTAAACAATTTGAGAAGCTTGCATTCAAATTGGGCCAGATCCATTTAAGAATCAGCTAGCAATATTTTATGCTAAATGCTTTAGAACTTTTTGAATAAGTGACTATCTTAAGGTTTAATAAGAAACGGAATACTACTTCTATAAGACTTTCTAATGACGATCTGCTGTAATTCTCGCTAAATGCTTTAGAACATTTGAACAAGTTGCTGGGTTACGGTTTGATAGGAAAAGGAATATTACTCCTATAAGACTTTCTAATGACGATCTGCTGTAATTCTCGCTAAATGCTTTAGAACTTTTTAAATAAGTTACTATGTTAAGATTTAATAGGAAACGGAATACTACTTCTATAAGACTTTCTAATGACGATCTGCTGTAATTCTCGCTAAATGCTTTAGAACTTTTTGAATAAGTTACTATGTTAAGGTTTAATAGGAAACGGAATACTACTTCTATAAGACTTTCTAATGACGATCTGCTGTAATTCTCGCCAAATGCTTTAGAACATTTGAAAAAATTACTAGGTTACGGTTTGATAGGAAACGAACTTTTAAGGCATAATGTGCAATAAATCAAAAATAATTAAATTTAGACTTGACTCATTTGGCTCGATGGTACAGACCGATTGCATACATCAAACTATAGCTTATTCGAGTTTTTACAGAATTGATCCATCCCATTTTGAAACTAAACTCTTCATTTATTAATAATATATATTCTTACTAGATAACCAATTTATATTAATTACAAGAAGATCTATTCCAGTTTATGAATGTAATAGCGCAACGTTTTTATTCTAATTCACATGACTTGGTGCTCAATTCTTGATAATGTCAGTACCAACCCAAGTATGAATCGTGCCCTTGTCACCTGTGTATCTGAACGGTTTTGTTCCTTTCTCATTACACGGAATTCATGACTTGTTGGTTTGTGTTCCTGATTAACTGACCCTTCGTGTTTCTTTCCCTCGTGCTATTCTAACACCTGCTCCAGAGGTTTTAGGAAGTCAATTACGTGCCAAAAAGTGAGTAGGTAACCCAGTAATAAATGATGGTATTGTGGTTTACCACTCTCAGAATTCACCTTTGTTATGTTTTGTCTTTATTGATGCGTGTGGGTATTTACATTGTGTCTTCCTTGATTGTGTGTAGGCTTTTAAAAAAAGCAAGCAGGTAATTCAGTAGGAAAGAACAACTTAATATTTTTACAAGACATATTGTTGTATGTTTTTTATCAACGATTGTGAGCAGAATTTTAGATATTGTGACTTTTATGAGTATTTATGAGTTTTTAATCGTGTTTATTCATTAATTTTTTTGAGAATAACTCATTATGCTTCTTTATTAATTTTGTGTATACATAAGAAAATTCTGTGTATGTGTATGAATTTGTATGTATAAGAAGTGAGTAAGCAGTTTTATAGTAATGGGTTGACAATTTGGCATATTAGGTTTGTACTTTTATTATAATTAATATTCATTTTATGTTTATATATATTTATTGATTTCATATAGTTTTTTCAATAATGGGCTTGATTCTGGCGTAAGTATTTAAACTATGCTTTTATATTGAAGGAGTGAGGTTGTATTTTAAAAGTGATACATAAAGGTCAACTTTGTTGACAAAAACCTCTTTTTGGTTTTATTACATTGTGTTTTCATTACGCGGAAATACATTGTTAGATTCTTTGATTTGTTTTTATCGGATTTTAAATGTGTTTGCATAGATAGATATCTAGTACTTTAAAAACCAAAAAAGAAATACAGAAATCTAGGAAAATAATTTTTTATTGTATGAAGACATTTAAAAAAATTATTGAGGGAATTCTAATTATTTTATTGTTTAGTGAAATACTAAACCACATGTCTTAATGTATTGCTTGAGATATATTTTATAGGCAACACTCAAACATCATTTCAATTATATTATTTTTTCTAAATAAGTATTTAAATTATGTGATTTTACTGATGATTGTATGCATACCCCTGGTGAATGTAGAGAAGGAGAGGATTACTCTTTAATAAAAGATTTTTAAAAAATTTAATTTTGACTCACGATGCAATTTTATACTTACATTCACAGTACATTTCCTATTTTTCTCTAAGAAACCTGAATATTTAAAAAGTAATGGAATTTTTAGAGTAAAATACATTCCGATTTCATCATGTAGTCTTCATTAATAATATAGAAGCATATAAATCATGTTTAATTTTTTATAGTATGAAGGAATTGTGTGATCCGTTATTAAAAGTAATGTTATCTTGTATTCACATTTGTAATAATTCCATTCATTATGATATTCTTCTATAATTCACCCGCTGCGAATACTTTATAGGTATCTTTAA
Organism: Linyphia triangularis; assembly: GCA_963978545.1. NCBI lineage: Eukaryota > Metazoa > Arthropoda > Arachnida > Araneae > Linyphiidae > Linyphia > Linyphia triangularis. Next base: position 29,486,623 of record OZ021733.1, read on the forward strand.
TCATTGTATATGATAATTTCAAAATGAGTACCAAGAAATTAAATTGTATTGATTATAACCCATTATGTAAAGGGATTATTTAATCTTTTGTATTTTTCAGAAGTATAATCTGAAGTTATCAAAAATGGAGTCGATGTATTATTATGTTCCTCTGTTCACTATTCTAGGCTGTTTAATTTCTCAAGGTAAGCCGAAATAAATTATTTAAATTTGTGTGACAACGTTAAATTCCTTTTTAATGTGTTTTATTAAATATTGTCAAAGGTGAAGACATGGGTCTTCTTTTTTATGGGTTTCGGATGTCGCTCTAAATTTAAACAAGCTCATACCATGACAAGAGAGACAACTGCAAGTTTGGGTACACCATTGAACATCATTCTGAATTTTCAATGAAATGTAGAGAAATGCTGGTAGATTGTGAATAAACTGGTCTGCCGAGGCTAAATTAGCTGAAACTGTTTGAAAGTCAACTATGAATGAATTGAACTAAATTCGTTTGCCAAATGTGGTATAACTTTCCAAATAATAGGAATTTCTTTTTTATTTGGTAACCCACCGCCCTTTAATTTTCTAATACGAAGGGTACATATTTTCACATCTCTGTTGCAACTCTTAAAAGTGTGCCAAGTTGGCGATAAATATGATACCATCAGTGATGTCATATTTATCGCTAATTTGGTTCACCTTCAAATAATGAAAGTATTTGGTGCCAGCAAACACGAATCGTCTGAAACCTTCTTAATTGAAAATTCCAAAGCGGTGGGTTGCCAAATAAAAAAGAATGTTATTCGGAAAGTTATGACATATTTGTCAAACTAATTTAGTTCAACAAATTGAATGTCTATTTTTAAACAGTTTCGGCCACTTTTGTCTCAGCACACCAGTATATTCATAATCTACTAGCACATCTCTACATTCTATAAAAAAATCAGAATGATGATTGATCTAAACTTACAGTCGCCTTTCTCTCTATATATATTTGTATTCAGGAACCTTATGCAATTGCCTTGGGTTTGAATTCCAGACAGAAACTAGATTTTTATTGTAATTTGTTAAGAAAAAGATAGACAATATATATTTTAAAAGATATATATCAATAAAAGTATAGCTTTGAGAAAGCAATGAATTATTTAAAAACTTAATTTAAAAAATAAATATTTAACTGTCTTTTTGAGCAGAACGAAAAACTTTAAAAAAAATTTAATCGCTAGATTAATACTCATTTATATAAAGTTAGTTTAATCTTCTAGAAAATAAATTTTAATAAATGTTGTATAGACTGACAATAAAATACAATAATTCCTTTTATTTGGATTTTTGGATGTTTTGTGTATTTGTAACTTAGGTTTGAATTCCAAACAGAATTGGACAGAAATTAGAGTTTTTTGTAGTTTGTTTAGAAAAAAGTATATATTATATATTTTTAAGAGATACCTGTAACAAAAGCATAGCTTTGAGAAAACAATGAATTAGTTAAAAACTTACTTAAGGCGTCTTCTCACTTTAGGCACCTCGAAAATAGGCTATTTTCGCGATTTTTTTTCGAGAATTTTTGCAAACAATTATGGGATAAAATGGATCCTATATAATAAACACATCTTTCAAGTACAAGAAAAATTTTATTTTTTATTTTTTTGAACAATTATTATAATAAAACAGTAGCATCGAAAAACCCGTGTAGAAATGTAATGTTCGTGGCTTGTTGATGAAATTTCGGAAACTATCCGGCCGATTGTCATGAAATTTGAATGACATATTCTTCATAGTTATGGCTATAGCGCATATCATCAGATTTTTGAAATTTTGATTTGAAATATTTTTTTTTTACAAAAAACTGCAAAAAAACGCCTTTTTTTTTACTTTTTCGAAAAACGTGCGCCATTTTGTTATTTTCGCGAATATCAAAAATCTGATGATATGCGCTATAGCCATAACTATGAAGAATATGTCATTCAAATTTCATGACAATCGGCCGGATAGTTTCCGAAATTTCATCAACAAGCCACGAACATTACATTTCTACACGGGTTTTTCGATGCTACTGTTTTATTATAATAATTGTTCAAAAAAATAAAAAATAAAATTTTTCTTGTACTTGAAAGATGTGTTTATTATATAGGATCCATTTTATCCCATAATTGTTTGCAAAAATCCTCGAAAAAAAATCGCGAAAATAGCCTATTTTCTAGGTGCCTAAAGTGAGAAGACGCCTTAAAAGATATTTAACTGTCTTCTTGTGCAAAAAGAAAAAACTTTAAAAAAATCTTTTATCAATAGATTAATATTCATTTATATAAAGTTAATTCAATCTTCTAGAAAATAATTAAAAAAAAAAACTTAGACTGACAGTAAAATGTAATAGTTCTTTTTGTGTTTTTAGCAACAATTCCCTTTCACATACTCAAGACTAAATATAAGTGAAAATCTCTAAATAAAAATGACATTAAAACTTCGCTATAAGGTTTTTCAAATAATTACATATCCCATAAAAGTTCCCTTTGCTCTACACTTATGGTCATATTTATTTAAAGAGTAATATAGAAAAAGCTGCCTTTACTTTTATCTGAACAAAAGAACAGATACAGAATAATATATTTTACTTAATGCTGTGAATTGTATTTATACTCTCTAACATATAAAATAGGATTCAATAAACATTAAATATGTAGCAATACAGTTATAAAGATCCATTTGGGAGATTAATAAAACGTATTTTGGTATTTTGCCAAAGTTCCTTGCCGGTTGAAATTCGGCGTTATTTTTAATCTCAATGCCTTTTCATTTACAAATTACGTAACAAAAGCCATTAAAATATCATTCACTGTTGTAAAAGCAAGAATTGTGCTGTTTTAAAAAACATACCTTTTGTATTTGGAACTGAAAAAAATACAAATAAATCGGTATAATTTAAATATATATTTTTATGAGTAATATAAATTTAAAAACTACGGTCTCACTATACAAAATTAAAAAAAAAAAAAAATTAGGATCATAAAATTAGTAATTTTGGTAATAAGACCCCGGTGATTGACTCTGATGTAAGACCATAAATTAGGGCTGTTGAGTTAACGGGTCTTGCCTCGCATGCCAAAGGTACCGGATTCGAATCCCGGATTAAGCATGGATGTTCGTTGTGATTCGGAACATACATACCAACCTATTTAAGATCCTTATTTCCATAACTCATTAAAATGTCATTGCATATCAATAATTCATTGTATATCAATAGTTAATTAAAATGTCATTGTTTATCAATAATTCATTAAAATTTCCTTAGATATCAGTAATTCATAAAAATTTCATAGTACTGAAAATTTAAATATTTACGCATGAATATAGCTGAGTGTGGTGTATTTTTAGGCAACAGCATAAGATGTTACATCTGCAGTTTTTCGCCTTACGATAGAAATAACAGAACAGACAAATGTACAGAGGAGAATTTTCAACATCAAAAAGTGTACAGCGATGAGTGTAAACTGGGATGCGAGTCAGTTGTTCAGTATGATGCTAATGGTAAAGTATAAATTTATTTAGTATGATTCTTATGGTAAAGTATAAATTTGTTTTTATGATGCTAATAGTAAAGTATAAATTTGTTCAGTACGGTGCTAATGACAAAGTATATGTTTGTTCAATATGATGTTAATGGTAAAGTATAAATTTGTTTATAGTATGATGCTTATGGTAAAGTATAAATTAGTTTTATGATGCTAATAGTAAAGTATAATATTGCTCAGTATGATGCCAATGATAAAGTATAAGTTTGTTCACTGTTATTTTAATGGTAAAGTACTCATATTTTACTAATGAAAAAAAAAATGCTCAATTTGTTGCTAGTGGTAAAGTATAGCATTTGTTCAATTGGAAATTTTTAGAAATGTATAAGTTATTTTAACAATTTTAAATTAGAACAGGTTACACTAAAATTTTCTCTAAAACTGAATTTGAAAAAAAAATAACAACTCTAATATGAAATCAAATGGACTTTAAATAATTGGCTATTATTTTTTAATATCAAAACTAAAAGGTCTGTAAATGAATCTTCATAAATGATGTAATGAAAACTTTTCTTGCAGGAATCATGTAGAATTAACAAGGAATTGTTTGTCTTTAAACTCGATTTGTTCAATTGTTATCACTATATCACTTCTATCAAGATAGGTTAGTTAAAACAGGCTCTAGACGGTGCCAAAATAGGCTCTAGACGATATAGTTTAAATACAGCCATTTTGTACTACTGTAGAATTTAGAGCAAAAATAATAATTTAATGTAAATTACATTTAAATGACATTTGAGAAAATAAAGAGCAAAATTCTCTGAAAATATTTAATTCCGTTAATTACTTTTAATATTTTTTAGTAGTAATGTGTTCCTGGTAAAAACTAACAATTAATTGTAACAGGTTTGCATAGTTACTTTATTTAACATGTATTTACTCTCCTTACAGATGAGATGGAGCAGTGGAAAAGAAATTGTCTTCAAGAAGGACACAAACTTACCAATGACTGTCAAACTGAGAAGACTCCAGCAATGAGACTGGTGCGTTGCACATGCGATCGAGATTTGTGCAACGCTTCCCCAACTATCAAGTCTCACGTGGTGTACGTTGTATCGACAACGATAGCACTGGTATGGAGTTGGTACTTTAAACTATAAAACTGCACGTGTAAATTTAGAAATTAATATTTTGATCACTGCCATGTATGAAAGTTCTCTGTGGAGAAAAAGTCACAGGAAGCGAGAAGCACCTGAAAGATGTCGGTTGTCACTACAGTGTTTTAGTCCGAGAGACGACAGGAAGTTTAAGTACCCCATCGAACATCATACTGAAATTTTTATAGAATGTATAGAAATGCCAGTAGATCATGAATCTACTGGTCTGCAAAGACAAAAATGGCTGAAACAGTTCAAAAATCGACTTTGAATTAGTTGAACTAAATCCGATTGCCAAAATATATCATAACTTTCCAAAGAAATCCGGAGCATTCTTCTTCATTCTTTATTTTGTAAACCACCGCTCTTTAATTTTCAATGAGGAAAGTTGCAAACGATTCAGATATCTAGCGACGTCTTACTTGCATCTTTTAAAAGTGAGCCATGTTGGCGTTATCAATTTGGTCCTCAGTGTTTTATTATTTATTGCCAACTTGGTTTACTTTTAAACGCTGCAAGGTTGCAAAGATGCATTGGTTCACTTTTAGAGACATCACCAGATATCAGAATCGTCTGCAACTTTCCTCATTGAAAATTGAAGAACTGTTGGTTACCAAATAAAAAAGAATACTCATTATTTGGCAAGTTATGACGTATTTGACTAGTTACGTCGCCAGATATCTGAATCGTCTGCAACTTTCCTTATCGAAAATTGAAGAGTTGTAGGTTACCAAATAAAAAAAATACTCATTATCTGGCAAGTTGTGATATATTTGGCAAGTTATGACATATTTGACTAGTTACGTCGCCAGATATCTAAATCGTCTGCAACTTTCCTCATTGAAAATTGAAAAACTGTTGGTTACCAAATAAAAAAAAATACTCATTATTTGGCAAGTTATGACATATTTGACTAGTTACGTAGCCAGATATCTGAATCGTCTGCAACTTTCCTTATCGAAAATTAAAGAGTTGTGGGTCCAAATAAAAAAGAATACTCATTATTTGGCAAATTATGACATTATTGGCTAGCGGATTTAGTTCAACTCATTCTAAGTCGATTTTGGAACTGTTTTGGCCATTTTTGTCCCGGCCTACCAGTAAGTTAACTATCTACTAGCATTGCTCTATATTCTATACAAAATTTGGGACGATATTCGATGTGGTACTTAAACTTACAGTCTCCTCCAAGTCTATTTGAATGGCAGGGTCAAAAATTGGCTCGCTGTAGCTCGTTTAGCTCTTCGGCATGTATTAACTCTTAAAAATACATCTTGAATGGAGAGCATGTTACCACAGATCTTATAGATGGAATGCATTATTACTTTTTTATAAAAAAAGAAAAAAGAAAATAGAAAAAAATTAGTCTTTTATAAATTTGGTGGCAAAATATCTTAGCAAAGAAACATCAAAGACGTCATTGAGATGTCGATGATGTTATATGTCATCAATAACGTTTCATGCCATGTAAATAAATCCAATGTTTTTCCATGTGAGATTTTAATTAAAAATGTAACGTTTTTTCCTAAATGTGAAATTTTACTTGCATTCAACTCAACCAATTCTGTCTTTATGACATCAGAATAATTAAATAATAAAAAAAATAATCCGTTTATAAAACTATTTCATTTTTTCTTACTCGGTTACTTGTCACTAATGTACATGAGAAGCTTTTATAGAAGTTTTCTGTTTAATAAATAATATTTTAATTGTCTAATTTATCGAAATTATTTTCAGTGAAACTGTTCTATAACCTATACTATGTATATTGAATTTGAAAAAAACTATTTTTTTTAGAATATTATTGTTTTAGAATTATTTATTTAATTAAATTTCTTTGTCTAACCAAAGTATTGAAATATTTTATGATTAAACATTTAGATATCTCGTATCTTATCCATATTATACCGCAAGAAAATTAATTTTTTTCGGATGCTTGTTATTAAAGTAATATATTTTATGACATTCTTTTTATATTTAATTTCAATTTTTCAGCCTTAAATATTTAATTTACGTCAAAAACAAAGTTAAACACTATGCATCACAATTTCATTTGTTTATGTGTATTTTTAATGCAAATTTTTGATAACTTGAACTCTTATCAAAGAGGAAATATTATTTTAATCTTTCAACATTGATTTATTACTCAATTTTTCACGTCTATTATTAACTTCTGAAATTAATGTGCCGGAAATTTCATTTTGGGATTTTCTTTTCTTTCTGTTATACGACTAATAACATTAAGGCTTTTATAATACTTTGTGTAAAAATAAAATGAAACAACTAAGTACATCTAGTATACAATAACAAAAATTCTAATTTGATAATTTATGATATTTGATGAGATTGCAGTGTTGGTGAAGAATTCATTTGTAAGACTAATATATTGCAATATGAGAAACAACCTATAAATAAGACCTTTAACACTAAAGTTTAAACATAACATTTTCAAAGCAATAAAATAGTCGCTATTTTCTTATGCAAGGTAGTCGTAATTAAACTTCGCCAGTTCGATGCCAACTAACAACTAAAGCGATATATATAGGTATACATCACTATACCTATATATCCTATATAATTTTCTACACTAGCTACCAGGAACATGAAAAAACAATACCTTAAAATAAAAATACAATAGAACATTTGAAAAAAATTTAATAGTTCAATTTTTTCTAAATGATGTTTAAAAAATTACAGTTACTAGACATCAAAACTTTTACTGAAAAGTTTTCTTCTCGGTTTAAAATATCATTCACCACCTTCCTTCGCCTGTAAAGTTAACATTCCTACAAATCTTTACTGCGACACATTTCCACCTGGTGGGGGAAATTTTAACTAAATTTTATTGTTTATTAGAACAAGATCTAGATGGCTCTATAGTATAGAGACGGTATATACAGACGCACTTTAATTATAAACAACCCTTACCAAAGTTATATTCAAATCAAACAATGTATTTAATTTTTAAATTCTTCTGAATTCCTATGTTTTGAAGCCGACCGAACGGTATAGTGGTTAGCGTGCTAGCTTCTAAAACGCGAGGTTGCGGGTTCGAGTCCCGTGTTAGGCATGGGTGTTTGTAAATGTATGTTGGCTTGTCTAATGGCGAATGTTTCGGCGCATTATAGCCCTCGTGTTGCTGACGGCGCCAGATAATCTGAATACAACCAACCAACCTATGTTTTGAATGCAAGTATTGAAACGCAATTATTTGGACGTATTGTTTCCTTTAAACTGTTTATTGGGTAGCATAGTGAACAACAATCTTTACTCTTGTTTTTGAATTATGGTGTATACATGTAGATATTGTAGAGTATTCTTTATTAAATACATACTAATGAATGTGAAGATACAGTCTTAAATCTTTTTGTAAATAGCTGATATTCAAATTGTGTTTTGTCTTAGAATAATCAAAATTAAGTTGTATCGTTAAATTCCTGTTTGTGAAATGAATGAAATAGTCATAATTTTCTATAAATCGTTTTTAAAAAAATCCTCGAACATTGTGCTTATAATCAAAACATGTTTTGTCTATAAAATAATTCAGTTCTAATAAAGTTCTTTAAAAGATCATTTTTAATAAGTAAATATTTCTTTTAATAAAAATTTGAGTGTTTCTTTTAATAACAATTTGAGTGTTTCTTTTAATAACAATTTGAGTGTTTCTTTTAATAGAATATGAGTGTTTCTTTTAATAACAACTTGAACCATAAGAGTGCCTCCGAAATAAAAATACAAGTTGAGAATGTTTATGTATGTACAGTAAGACAAATTACCTTAATGTTAGAAGAAATGTATGTAATTGTCCTGTCATTTCTTGAACCCTTCTAGAATGCTTGACGAAACTTTAAAGAGAGTTGGTACCCTCTATATCAGTAATGATAATTTGGCATATTTCATGTACCTTTTTCTCAGAAAGTATTTGACACAGCAGACTAAAATTTTTCAGTGCATTTAGGAGACACTTGTTATTCTACTGAAGTTAGCTTTTGATTGTGATTCATTTACTTATTTTTTTTAATGAATTTTCATGAAAGTCACTCAAATTTGTTAAAAATCACAAGGTTCTTTGCCGAAAAAAGCCAAAACAAAAAATATTTTAAAATAACAACAAAATATCACTTTAGTATATACAGATACATAAAAGGAATATGTGGTAAAAATTTCAGGAAGATAGTTAGCGTGGTTTCTGAGAAAAAGGTATATGAATAATGAAAAATGCATTTTGAGTAAAATACATTTTAAAGAGAACTTTACTTACACTAATAGTTACCAATTTTGTCTTCAAAAAGTTATTAAAAACACTTCTAGTTGATTTATTATTACAAATGAGGTAGCCTTTTAAAGGGTAGAATTTAAATTTTGATAAACAATAATAAGCTTAAAATCGATTACTTATAAATTTTTGGTTACCAACTCCCCTTAAGTACTTAAAGGTTTTGTGGACGCAATTAAGGACCATTGGAAATTAATATTTATATACTAAAAGTGAAATCAAAACGCAAAATATGCGTTGAAATAATTTTTATTGTACTTAAAAAAATGAATTTGTGTAATGCCCTCTATTTACAGGATAGTCGATAGTTAACTAAGTAGTTTACGTAATATAAAAACACTTCTAGTTATCATGTGCACCAAGTATTTGAATATACTCTTCTAGTATATATAACTAACAAGCATGTTTCCTACAACAGCAAATATACGTTCGTAATATACGAGCTATCTTCCTATTTTGACTATTAAAGAGACTGTACAATTTTAACCCTTGTAAAAATTTACTTAAAATAAAAATCAGACTATATAATGAGGTTAAGTTTAACATGATAAATTTCTTAAATTGTGATTAAAGATAATGTGTTATGTCTGGAGAAATGTTACAAAAAGTTAATTTTGGTATATAACTTTCTATAAGACTACGTTATGCGATAATGATATTAATGTACAATTAAAAAAAAAAAGATTTAAGAGTAATTTTTTAACGACCAAACTTTGAAAACACTAGGACTTTTGGGAGGACTTTGGAAACACTTTTGGAACTAAATTTGCATGATAACTGCAATATTAATTTCATTTTTGAATTCATTACATTTCAATTTGTTTAATTTATTAAAATATTTAATTATTACTGAAATGTATTTATAATCAGCTAATTCATTTTTGCAAGAATATTACCTGTTTAGTATGACGAAAGATATGCATTATGCAATTTTTATAACATGGAACTACATTAGATATTGCTCCAAAAATTCTTTCACTTGTTCCTGGATTACTATGACATGGTGAAAAGGTTTAAGTCTTAGAACCAAACAAGACTAAATCTAATGATTTTTGTTTTATTGCAGAATATGTCTCAAAAATACGTTTTTCATAGAAACATAGCATCATAACAATCTTATAAAATAAATCTAAAGCATTTAGAAAGAGTCATAACAAAGCGTTATATGGGGAGCCCAATTGAAGAAAGATTCCATTTTTTCACTCTCTTATAAAGTTAGCCAACTGTAGCCCAACTTAGACTTGTTTAGTTCTGATGTATATGACATACATACCTAAAACAATAGGTCACACGTAGCATCCAATGTGTTAGAGTTACTATTAATCTTGCCTGATTTTTATTTTAAGTAACTGAAAATTTAAAAAATTCTAGCTTTGTAATATTTTGTTTTCTTGTTGTACATATTTCTTCTGGCAGAACTAAATAGCAACTATGTTTAAACTTACCAAATAATCATTCCAACTATCTAACTATGGTGTGATATATCGGGTGTCCCAAAAATGACCGACGATTTGAAAAATCAATTTAAAAAAAAAACCGGAAGGTGATTGAAATGTACGGTTTGCTTCATTCTGCTTAAGTAACCAGGGAATTTATTCTTACCAATTTTCAAAATTAGTTGCAAAGTTCGTCAACGGATGGCGCTGATGACTAGGAAAACTACAAAACAATGTTTTCAAAATAACCACCGTTTGCTGCTTGTCAGAACATTCCAACTGAAATGTTTTCAAGGGCGTCTGCGAAATTTGTCCTCAGACAGCGCCACGTTGTTGCTGTAAACGGTGGTTATTTTGAAAACATTGTTTTGTAGTTTTCCTAGTCATCAGCGCCATCTGTTGACGAAATTTTTAACTAATTTTGAAAATTGGTAAGAATAAATTCCCTGGTTACTTAAGCAGAATGCAATAAACCGTACATTTCTATCACCTTCCGTTTTTTTTTTTTTGTTTTTTTTTTATTGATTTTTCAAATGGTCGGTCATTTTTGTGACACCCGGTACATTCTGTTTGGTAAGCAATGTTGTATTATACCAAACTGTTTATGTGTATTTTAATGCAAAATGCTCTGTATCAATAAATTTCAGTGTTTCTGACGAATCCTTCACTTCAGAATACTTTCTAAATGTAATGGATTTCAAACTGTATTGTATAACTGTTGTGTAATGTAAGTAGACTGGGAAAAAAGCCATGTAGTTTTTATTGATGTTTGAGAAGTCATGCACGATTTGTTTACTATACAATTTCAAGCTTTAATAAATGCTTTTATGTGGATGTGGCCATTCCCATGATTTATCTTAATATAAATGAATATTTTTTATTCTTTTAAAATCCAAAATGCTTATAAATCAAAGACTTCGTACCTACTATAAGAGCACGCTTGCAAAACTTTCATTGCTACTTTTAGTACACGATACAAATTTAGAAATGTATTTTTTAATTCCTTGTAAAAAGTTGACCCATGATCAATGTATATAAATATAAAACTCAGATGTTAATGCTTGGGCATTTCTCTTTTGTATTTAACTGTTGCTGAATAATGTATGAAAATGCTGCCTTAATTGAGAGTATATCGCTAATTGTAATGCTATCATTATTTATAAAATTGTTGAATGTATGCAGCTTCATGTTCTCGAAGAAATTAAGTGTAAACCTAATGCTGTGTAAAACATTAAAGGCGATTTTGCGATGTCAAAAGTTATGTACATTTTGCTGGTTATTAATAAAAAAAATCTGAGTTAACAGTTTTGTTTGTTGAATTTCTCAAAATATTACAACTTTGATATGCAATCACTCGAGAATAAATATTAGGATCATGTTAGTGTACTTTTAGTTACTAACAAAACTAATAGCTTGAAACCTGATACAGTCCTTTGATCATAGCTTAGAAAATATTCAAGTAGTTATATTTTTTTTTCTATCATTGAGTAGTAAATAAAATATGACTACTCGGCTGAGAGAATAGTATGGGTGTGAAACTCCAACATTTGAGTAAAAGTAGAAAACCAAAAATTGTCGTGATTTGCCAAGTAATGAGCCTGGGAAACCGACAACACTAATTCTCAAGGAGAAAAACACGAGGACTTCATATTATGATCAGATAAAATTTGACTGCAATAATTTATTACAATTTAAGTAATAAATATGAGGAAAATTAATGTAGCAAACGTTTATTTCGCAAACGCTTTACGTGTCGGGTTAATTACAAAAAAAGATATTTATTTACACTTAATCATGAGCTTTTTCGAGTTTCCTTAAGTTTAGTTTCTTTTTTTTTTATGTCGACGCATTATGCCATGTATGATACGAGCGGTGAGCAACTAGCGGCAGACCGAGAGAACGATAAAACGGTGAATGTTGTTCTTCAAGTAATTAAAAAAAGTTATATTCGGAAACATAATTTGAAATGTTATTTTATAATTTTTTTGAAAAACTTAAGTTTATGTGATATTCTAACCACTATGAAACAATTTTAGTTTTAGATACTTCATCTTTTGGGGGATAAACACTCAAAATGAAGCGATCAACTAGTTCGCTGGATGACGTCATGTTAAGAATTAATGTAAAATACCGAACAACATCCACCGTTCTATCGTTTTCTCGGTCTGCCGCTAGTCGCATAACGCTTGCCACTCATATAGTACACGAGGCCTTATACATAGCTCTCGTGCCATAAACTCAGTTCAGCCAACCAAACACTATTAATTTCAATTAATAAAAGACCAAACACCAATGCATGTAATTATGAAAGATGAAAAAATTTTGTATAAAAATAAAACATTTTTGTATAAAGGTGTAATATTTATGTACAAAGAATACTGAATCTACTTGAAATCCAAATGGAAATGTAAACAATTTACTTCGTGGTGTTTTTTTTTCTTCTTCTTTTTTTTTCTTCCCCCCCCCCCCGCGTTAACAATACGTTAACAACAAAATAGGCTTCTGTGACTTCTTCAGTAGCACAAACCTACTGGCCAATATCGGCTCGACACTGATCAATTCCGATGTGGGCCTTTGTAGACTAACCGTTGCTGCGGATCGTAGCCAATCTCGCCTACTGATTGGTAAATATTCTGGAAGTTCAAAAATGTTGATGCAGAGTTTTAAAATTGAAATATATTGTTATAAGAAAGGAGGGAGGGGTAAAAAATATGTTTTGTGATGGTTTTTATATGTTTTTTTTTTTTTTTTTAAATCGTGTATTTTGGAACGATGCTCGAGATTTGACATGGACTATCTAAACTTCCATAACCCCTGCTACTGGCATTGGCCAATGACCTTATGCTTCCTGAGTTATTGAAACTTCACCCAAACCTATTTGTAATTATATAAAAGTTAATAGATAATAATGAATATAGTATATTTAATCCTCTCTTTTTTCAAGTAAATTAATTTAAACTTCTTTCAAAATATCACTGTATAAAAAATAAACAAAAAGTAAAAATATAACTATTTATAAATTCAATATATGGTCTTTTTAAAACGGCTGGGAAAATGAATGAATTTTTTACACCTCTCTAGTTATTTGTTCCCAAAGAAGAAAAAAAAATAACACTTTTAATATCAGATTAGTTGACCTTTCTTAGATAATGTTCAGTAAAATTTAGAGAGTTTCAAGGAGGGATTGATTTATTTAATTTTTTTTTTTTTCAGTTTTTTTGTTGTTGTTTGATTCTTCTGTTGCTATTTATTAAATACAGTTGTTCTTTTATTACTAGTATTTTTGTGCAGAAATTTGTTCAATTCCCCATTGCAACGTTATTCATAAATAAGTTTCTGTGTAAAGTGTCTAACTTTGAGTCTAAGTGTTGAGAGGAAAACACAGGTTACATATTATGTAACCTGTACTTTCCTCTCAACCTTCTCATGTGCTGAATAAATGAATATAATGTTATTTAATTCACTATTTTGATAGAGGATAAAAGGATGCCAGTTAAATACTCACAAATCATTGTTTCGTAACTCAACCTCTCATAAGGGTAAATATATCAGAAAATCTCATACGCATGCTCTCATATGTACAGCATTGTCTCGGGGAAAAAATTAGATGGCTGTAAGATGTTTGTAATTTAGTCTACCTGAATATATGAAATATGCAAATGGTAGGATTATAAAATGTTATTTCGATATTTGAAGTACTTTCAGAACGAGCATGGATTCCTACTACTTTAATTTTAAAATGCTTCTTACTAATGTCAGTGGCATCTCAGTTTCACTTGAGCTTGTTGACAGTTACCTTAATTTCATCTTAGTTTAAGTCATTCGTGCAATGTCAATTCAAAGCGTACCTCTATCAGCGTTGCTAGGTAGCTCTCTGATACGCTATTTCCCTCCTAAAAGAATGACGAACTTTGTTCTTTTTTGCGGAGATAAGCACCAGCTTAGAAGCGGACTATCCTAAAGTCGTTTTATGCGAAAGGTGTGCTGATGCTACATTCTGAACTCATATCCGTTGTTCACAAATCTGTATTGTTTGGGTGTGGAACTTGAATTTTCGTCTTTTTCTAGTGGATTTACTGACGCCGAATCATGGCGGCTCCTCATGTTGACCCAGCCACGGCTTACATGAAATATATAATTTTTACTGTAAATTTCGTCATTTGGGTAAGTTTTTTGTGTTTTTTTCCACCGCTTTTGACCTGTGTTGCTAATTTGTTTTGAAACGGCGTGATAAGCCTCGTTGTTAAGTTTCTCATTCACGCGTTAGGGTCATAGCGTGCACCACTATACTATATTATAATAATTTATGCTGGAGTTTGCACTTCTTTCCAAAAAGAAATTATATTTTTAAAAGTTAAAATTATCTAGCACTTTGATAAGAGTGAATTACTAAAGCTTTAGATGGTATGTTATGTTGATCCTGCCAACAACTTGGAGGAAATGCATAATTTTATGTCTAATAATATTTTTTCAGGAGGGGAAACACGAGTACTTTGGTTTTTCTGGAGTTTTATAAAAGAATTAGTGTTTAAAATAAAAAAAAATTGTCAAAAGACCCCCCACCCCATCAAATTGTAAACCAACGTTTTGGGGTCTCCCATAGGTCTTAATATAGTTTAATTAAATGCTGCTCCAAAATTTGTTCAACATAAACCAGTCTCAGATAGGTCTTTCTACATTTTGGTACAAGAATTAATGCCCAAAATGAAATTTTTTTAATTTGAATCCCTTCCTCACTCTTAATTAACAATTACAAAAAGTATAGTAAAAATCATAAAGTCTGTAATTTCAAAGTAACTGACTAATAAAAACTCAAAAAATTAAATTTAAGCATTGGGTCGTAACCATGGTAGAGTTTAGAGTGTGGTTTAGTTGGAAAGCTCAATCTGCTTTGTTTGACATTGCATGCCATTGAGTTTTTCACGCACGTGCCAAGAGCCACAGATTGTGTTCGTGAATTACATTTCAATTATTTATGTTTTAGTGTATGTATTTCTATGCAATGAATGGAAGATTTAGCAATGAAACACATTTTTTTTTTGATTTTCAACAATGGCCACAATTCACTAAAAATTACTTTTTATTGGCATTTTAATTGCATCATAGGTTACATATTTTATTTGACATTTGGATGATATGCCTTATTTGGCATTGATCTTGTAATAAAAGCTTTATTAAACAATATACCCACAAACGGGAGCGTTCAACAAATGTTAATTTAAAATTTTTTTACTGACAGTACATATTTTTATTTCAATTTTAGTTCCACTAGTTACAATATAGAACTTTGGGCAGTATATTAATTTAAAAAAAAAAAAAACATTGTCAGAACCAGAGAGTCCAATATTGCCTTTTAAGACATGTCTATTTTTGTTGAATTGTACCCGTACCACAAGGCACTTTCAACAGAGTAAGCAGAGAGCCATAGATTTTGTTCGTGAATTACATTTCAATTATTTATGTTTTAGTTTATGTATTTCTAGGCTATGAATGGAAGATTTAGCAATAAGACACATTTTTTTTTTATTTTCAACAATGGCCACAATTCACTATAAATTACTTTTTATGGGCATTTTAATTGCATCATAGGTTACATATTTTATTGGCATTTGGATGATATGCCTTATTTGACATTGATCTTGTATAAAAAGCTTTATTGAACAATATATCCACAAACGGGAGAGTTTCAACAAATGTTAATTTTAGTGCCATTAGTTACAAAATTGAACTTTAAGCAGTTTGCTAATTTTAAAAAAAGTTCATTATCATAACCGGATAGTCCAACATTGCATTTTAAGACATGTCTATTTATGTTGAATTGTACCCCTACCACGAGGCATCTTTCAACAGAGTAAGGGCTAAGTGAATTTTTTTCATTTTTTTTTTCACTTGAAATTAAATAAACTTAATTTTTATTGAAAACATATGTACACATTGAAGTGTATTAAAGTGGGTTGATTTTAGTCAACATCAACAGCTCAACACATTGGAAAATACCTTTCATCTTTCATTAATTAAACAGGAATTCACATTAAAGATCCGACTCGCGAAGTTTGTCCTCTCATGCTTTCAAAAAATTTCCTTTCTATAAATGAATTTCACTTTACTAGATTACTTATCATCTAAACTTGCCCTACAAATAGGACATAAAAAAATACTTAAACTATAATATCATCGAAATTCACAGATATTCTAGGACTGCAGTTTTAGATTCTACTACTAAATAAACATCTTTTTTTTAAAAAATCACTATAAAGAGATTCCTTTAAATAATATTTTTTAACACTAGGCCTTAAGTCGAAGGGTATTGTTTTAAATTGGTCAAAAGTGTGGTCCGGTGTCAGTCCCCACTTAATGTTTGGGCATGAGCAGGAAAAACATTGTGTAGGCATGCACCTGCTCCACCTGCTTGTATAAAAAGATATGTAAGCTGATATTGTTCATTTGTATTGATGTATGGATGTTTTATAAAACTCAAATAAATAAAAAAGCTTTGGGCTTGGACTTAAGGCCCAGAGTAAACTGTACATCACCCCTAAGCCGATTTTCATTTCCCTTTTGGCTTACTTTCTCAGTTTTCACCTTAAGGTCTAATATTGGTCCTTTTAGCAAGTTTCCAATCTTGTGAGGTTGGTTTGTTGGTTGTTTTCAGATTATCTGGCACTGTCAACAACACGAGGGCTATAATGCGCCGAAACATTCGTTGACAAGCCAACATACATATACAAACACCCATGCCTTACACGGGACTCGAACCCGCAAACTCGCGGTCTAGAAGCTAGCACGCTAACCACTATACCGTTCGGTCGGCCCAATCTTGTAATGGTTTCCAGTTCAACTCATATTATACATTAATATATAAGTTTATTGGTATTAAGATTTAATACATAAAGGCTAAATAGTCAAAACAAAACTATTAAAATGTACGATTTAGTAAGACTTGCTATTGTAAGCTACAAAGCCTAGGTAATAAAAAACTAAGTCTAGGTTCAGAATATCTCTTTTAATGTAAGTTTAAGAAAGTTTAAGTAACTGCATTTGGTAAAAACGTAGAGGCTCTTACCAAACCTCTTATATCTAACCATAAAACATCCACAGATAAAACCTCAAACAAATAATTTACATCAATCGTCAAAAAGAATTTGTTTTATAATGTTTCTTATTGTATGAGTAAATCTTTTGTCCGAGCAACCAGATTCCTGGTGGCTGTAGAAATATACTTGACAGCACCACCTGTCATTTCATTGTTTGCTTGAAAAGAGGTTGCTTGAGTTCAGTTACCACTGAAACGAAGGCAGCTGTTCGGCCCTTTATTTATTTATATTGTAGACATTGAAATTATAACAACTATTCAGCCCTTACAGGAAACCTTCAGTCATGTTATTGTTAGTCAAAAGAATAGTTTTGTATTTAGTGGATATTAAAATTATAGCAACTATTCAATCATTACAGTAAAAGATTTATATTAAGTCAAAATTTGGGTGCTTGTATAGTGGTTATTAAAAAATTTTATTATTTATTATTATTAGTTATTTCTAATTTACTAAATATTAAAATTATAGTAACGTAAACCCTAAGTCATCCCTTTGCCAAAAAATGGGATATTCATTTAGTAGATATTCAAATTATGGCAACTATTCAGTCACTACAGTAATACAGTCATTTAATTGTTGATAAAATTATTTTAATTTTAATTGCAGTAGCAATTTATAATTCCATTGCTGATCAAAAACTTGTCTATTTGCATTGTAGATAATGAAATTATTTTTTATGATTGATAATTAAATTTTTAGAATAATTTTGTTGATATTAAAAGTTTCATTCATTATACTAAAATATGTTATTCGATTGTTTTCCGAAATTGCGTATTTATTTATAGTACAGGAAAAATAGCCCAAAAATGGACAGTTGAAAAACAAAATTCGTTCATTCTTGAAACTTTGGTCATAACATCTTTTTAATTGTAGAATACAAGATCCAATGAGTCCCCAAAATTTAAAGGGGTGGAACACTGTTTTTGAGGGGGGGGGGGGGGGAAATCCACCCAAAATCCAACTTTTCCATATTGGTCGAGTAAGGTATCATTTTTTAAGCATTTTTTGTGCTGAATCGAATGAAATAACTTTCAGATAAATTGGAACTCTTCTTTTTAAGATGAAATAGTTTTTGTGGGTCAAATATTTGAAAATCATTAAAATGTTTAAGCGAAATGCATTGAAGAAATTTTTTATTGAGTTAAAACTAAAGCAAGTTTCTAGATCAGTAGTTTTTTAAAGGAAACTTTTCTGATCAATTATGGCATACAATGTATAACACCTGCTCATTTAATTTTGGATTCCAAAATACTCGAATTACTACACAAACAGTATCAACACTGTCTGAAAATAAGGGAATTGTTCTCGTCAAACAAATTGCCTTTTAAATGCTGTCTGATGTCCATGAGTTCTCATTTATCGTCTTAAATAAGTTTTTCCTAATCAAAGTAAATTATTACACTCCTTCCCCTTATACATAATCACAAATGGTGGAAATATTAAAATATTCCTAGTTGGCCGTGGTTTTCTGAAACAATTATAGGAAATCAATACAGTGATAAATCTAGCATTATCACTTTACTTTTTATTACGTCACCTTCTTCAGATCTTGAAACTGTATATACAGCTTTAGTAATGGCAATTGATGCTGAACAACTTCCTGGTTTGAAAATTATTTTTGTAACTTTTGACATGCCTTTATATATGATGGTATTGGATAACTCTATTAATTGGCATTAACTCTATCAGTCTCACCGGAATCACTACTGCAGAAAGTTGTGGTGGGAATAGGAGGATTTCATTTACTAATGCCCTTCCTTGGTTCATTTGGATACATAATGGTGGATACTGGACTGCAAGATTTGTCTGTTGTGTATTCTGAAAATACTACGAAACGTATACTTTCAGGGAGCGCTTGTTCTCATGCTGTCAGAGCACACATTTTGTTGGCTGTAGATCAGTATAATTTGCATCTGAAGGTCATATACAAATGGACGAAGAGTGGACGGGCAGCGAAAGGAGAGATAGGGTATTTCAAAAACTCTATCATAACAAGAGAAACAATTTCATCAGATTCTAACATTATAAATCTAACAAAAAAAGTGTGGGAAGTCTTGGAACGTATCAAGCAGAGAAGTTCCACAGTTAAGTTGTGAATCCAGTACCTTGAAATGGCAACACTGGTAAGAAAATTCATATTAGCAGAAAGGACTGGTGCTTGGGAGACTCATTTGATGACTATTGCACATATGGCTCATTTTATTGCAAGGAAATGCATTTACTATTCAAAAGCATGACTTATTTATTTGAAGCAAATATCTACCCAGGTGCAAAAACATATGCTTCAGTCTGATTATCATAAGTTTACAAAGGGATATTTCACTATTGGGAGAACCAACACATTTTTCAGTGATATTTCTCTTGATATGGTCATTGATCAACTTGTTAATCGAGAGTTCAAAGTTGTGGGAGTTATTGTTTAAAGAAGGTTCACTGAGGATGTCTTGAGCTCACGTTTTAAGGAAACCGGCAATGTCACACATTACTTGAGCACTTGAAGATTTTTTAGACACCACATTTTTTTACAACATGTAGATGTTTGGGAAACTTGTGTGAAGAGAGGCAACAATTATATTACAAATATACAGAAACGATCGAAATTAAATAATCCTTTTTCTAATTTAGCTACAGTTGTAGTATCTCTTGGGATAGTCATCACTAGTATAGACTTGATTAACTGTCACATGTCAAAAGGTATTGATCTGAAGATTATTTCACAATTCGTTAGGAAAAAATTTGGAGACGTAAAAATCAAAAGAAGCGATAATGTGGGATCTCTTGCTACAGTGAATCCCTTGATCCAAATAAATGAAAAAGTAATCAACAATGCTCCAATAACACTGATGTTACTGTTTTTATCAAATTCACAGAATTAAAAACATTTAATCAAGATTCTCACACTTGTTCTTCTAAACAACAATATTGATGTGAAACAGGATGTTGGTTATGCAGATATTCTTATTCTTCGAACAGCCTTAGAGAAATCTGCCGAACTTCAGCCTACTATCGTCAGCCAAAGTTTAATCCCAAGGCACCCAGTGTACATCTTAATCATAATGATTGCACTTGCCTCAGAGGAGAAACTTAAATTGCTATTGAATCCGAAAATAAGACGTGTCAGGATACAAATTTATCACTCAAAAAACTTACAGCCGCAACATCCAAATGCTGAAAACTACATTCTTCTTGCCATGGATGCGATACTACAAGTGCAATCCATAGAAAAGAGAAAAAGTTTTGAAGTTGTTTCAAACTAATAGCATATATTAATGGACTGTATCAAAATATTCTCCAAATTGAATGCCTACCGGGAAAGATGCTGGAGAGCGTTTTTCATTTTTTCGTATGGAGCAAAGGATCATAACCATGACCAATTTCGCCACAGTTTTTCCAGAGATCACTTCAGAAGAAGACAGCTAGATGGGAATAATAAACCTCCACTTCCGCAAGAGGAGCTCAGCACTCATATCGAGTGTACTACCAAATACAGAAATGGCTCAGCTATCAACTACTTCCAGAAGATGGGATTAGATTCATTGGGAGAGTGAACTATACCCTGAATAAACAACTTTATAACATGCGACTGATGCAATACGCAAACTAATTTTTTGTACATGTAAAGGATATTGTTCAACCCAACAGTGCGGTTGCGTTAAAAGTGGCGTGCGTTGTTCCGCTTTCTGCAAAAACTGTAAAGGAATGACTAGCAGTAATTCTAAAATGGATGACTTTGACAATGATGATATTGGACAGTTTTGCACCCATAATAAAATAAACTCATAAACTGACTCTGATGTTGATAGTTTATGTAAGATGATAAAAATTCATTATAATTGGTAAATTAAAGCCTTTTTGTACAATGAAATTTATGTCGGTGTTTCTATGTGGATTTTCGAATATTGTACCCATAAAACCCATTATATCTTGAAAATTAGTGTTTCGATCTATCTGAAAGTTATTTCATTCAATTCAGCACAAAAATTGCATAAAAAACGATACCTTACTCGACCAATATCGAAAAGTTTAACTTTGGACACAATTTACCCCCCCCCCCCCTCAAAAACAGTGCTCCACCCCTTTAAATTTTGGGGACTCATCGGATCTTGTATTGTACTGCCAAAAAGATGTTATAGCCGAAAAATCAAGAATGAACGAATTTTGTTTTTCAAATATCGTATTTTTCCTGTACTATTAGAATATGTTAAGCAACTAACAACTATTCACGCATTACATCAAATAATAGGTCTATTAAGTCGCCAAAAATTTTATATTATTAAATAGATACTAAAATGGAAGCAAGAACTTCGTAATCCATAAAAATTCATAATTTTTAGACCTATTCATTATGATGACAAAATCAGTTTAAAATAAAGAAATTAAGCACTGCAGGATATTTTCGATAAACCATATGAATGAGTTCTCCTTTAGTTGAAATATAAAGCTGTTTTGTAGAGAAACTGCTATTACGTCTTATTTTTTTTATTTTTTTTGAAATTTTTAAAGTTTATTTGTGTTTATTTAAACTTTAGATTTCAAGGTACACAAATAGGTATTGAAAAGTAACAATTTTGATATTTTCAAACTTCAAAGCACCTCAATTAATTTTTTTATATATCAGTAAAATTAAATATATTTTCCATAATATCACATTAGGGTGATAGTAAAAAAACCGCATATTTTGAAAAGAATACTTTAAGTAGTATTTTAATAAACTGTGAAAGCTACTACAAGTTATGAATAGATAAATCTATGTTTAGGTAATTGAAAATATGCAATTCTTATCTCAAAGTGATTAATATTGTAATGTATAAATTAACAAAAAAGCATTTTAGTTAAACAATTGAATATAAAAAAGTAGAAATGTTTTACTAAACAAGATACATAACTTAAAGAAAATAACATTACGTACAATATAAAATGTGAATGATGTTCCCTCGACATATCCCTAATCTATGAAAAAGTAAATCGTATGGGCTTCTTATATAGCATATATTCCTATAAAATTATCGGTCGATGTTGATAATTTACACAAGTAAAACATATTTGATCTTGTTCTTAGTAATTAACACCATTCTCCTTAATATTAAAAGGTATTTTCTCATTTAATACAGGGTGTCTATAAATTAGTTGGGCAACGGAGTTCAAATAGATCTGTAGAACTCTTAATAACTAGGCATTGTTAACCATTCTTTTCCCCAACTAATTTATGTTCACCATGCCATTCTGTAAGCAAAAAAAAATGTTTATTATGCCTACTTATTATGAGCTATACAGATCTATTTCAGATCCATTGTCCAACTAATTTTTAGACACACTGCATGTAAAAGGAGAACATTTTCCCAATACTTATTCCACGGAGGTCTGCATGACGATAAAGTAAAGCACCTACATGTTTTGTATTCACAACTGATCTCTTATAAATAGCACATGGCGTGCGTAACAAAACCTATCATTCCCTTATAAATTGTAAATATAATAAATGCACAGAATTTTTTTTTTTAAATGCATTGCTCATTTTCTTATAATTACTTATGTGTTGCTGATATCACTTAGTAATTTAAACGTATCTTGGAGAAGTTATTTACGATATACGTTGTGTGTAAAGACTGTTTTTATTTTTCCCTAAAAAAAATTCCCTCACAACCTTTTCAATTGAGGGAATTTCCCTTAGATGAAACAGACATTTTGCAAGAAAGCTTCTGTGAGTCATTTAAATGCTTATTAGTAGGTTTAGGCATCATTTTATGGAAGAGCTACACTTTGGCTATTCTGAGCCGAAACATCTTCGAAACTGTAGACTATATTGCTATC
This sequence comes from Linyphia triangularis, assembly GCA_963978545.1. Classification (NCBI taxonomy): domain Eukaryota; kingdom Metazoa; phylum Arthropoda; class Arachnida; order Araneae; family Linyphiidae; genus Linyphia; species Linyphia triangularis. Next base: position 29,509,894 of record OZ021733.1, read on the forward strand.
TCTTTTCCGATACACTATGGTAGTAAATGTACTGTGCACTAGCTTCTTTATAATATTCGTACTATTTTTAAAAATTTATTGAAGATAATCCTGCAATATGTAGCAATGTTAATATAGTTGTTGTAAATGATTGTGCGGTTCAATATTTTTATAAATAGTGGTCTATTTTTCAAAAAAATAACCGCTTAACTACCTCAAAATTTGCATGTAGAAGATTTATGAGATAAATTGGTTTACGATGGTTTTAAAGGCATATTGACTCGCGTGCGATGTTCTATTTGATATTTTTAGTGGGTAGACTTAATTATACAAACGTAATATACATGCAAAAAGTATTTCTATATTTTCCCAAAATAGTAACAATTGAGCATAGTGTATATTATTCTTCACTCTTGACTGTTATAAAATCACATAAATTAAGTAAGCAAATAAAACTTTGCATGTTTTGTTTTTTTGCCAGTTTAAACTTTATACCATTCCTTTTGTTTAATATTTTTATATTGTATCGTACAAAATTACTATGAAAGGTAAGCAGAGAGTTAAAACTTGATAAATAAATAATATTGAATTTATCATGCTATTTTAAATTGTAGTACATTAAAAGTTTAATAGAAACACATTTGTGTATGTTTGATGCCTCAAATACAGTAAAACTTTCCCTTTAAAACGATGTACAACAAAAGACAAGTCCATCAACAAAAGTATTTTTAAAAAACAATTTTCAAGATGTATTTTAGAGAAATGAGTTGATTCGAGCATCATTAAAATTATGTTTTCTCAAAATGATTTTTTCGTGCAAATCTACATTTTACTTATAGTCTGAGAGGCGACTGCCATCGAACATAATTCTAAATTTTTTGTAGAAATTAGAGAAAAGTGAGTAGATTACGAATCCACTGGTCTGCCATGGCAAAAATGGCCGAAACTGAACAAAAATCAATTTGGAATGAGTTGAACTAAAATCCGATCACCAAATATGTCATAACTTGCCAAAAAGAGAACAAACTTTTTCGTCTGGCAACCCACTGCATTTTGATTTTCAATAAGAAAAAGCTCAAACGATTTCTGATCTCTGGCATGGAAAACTTGTATCTTTTAAAAGTAAGCCAAATTGGCGACATCAGTTACGTCATCAGTGACGTAATGTTTATTGCCAATTTGGCTCATTTGTGAAAGATGCAAGTAAGCCATAGCCACACATTCGAATCGTCTGCAACCTTCTTAATTGAAAATTAAAGAGTGAGGGTTACCAAATAAAAAAAAATGCTCATTAGTTGGCAAGTTATGGCACATTTGGCAATTGGATTTAGTTCAACTTATTAAAAGTCGATTTTTGACCAATTTCGGCCATTTTTGCCACGGCAGGGCAATGGATTCGTAATCTACTACTAATATTTCTCCAATTTCTATAAAAAATTCAGAATGATGTTCGATGGAGTCTAAAAATTACAGTCGCCTCTCAGTCTATTAGTTTCTCACCAATATTTGACTTTTAAAAATTTCACATATATTTATAGAGAATTAATACTCAAAAAGACACATAGATTTGAAAAAATATATTAACAAAATGATGTTCAAAGCTCATATATTTATTAATATTTAATTTTTTTACAAAAATTAATTACAATTCTGTAAGTTATCTTTTAAATAAATGTCAGAGTGCTCAAAAAGCGTTTAAAAGAAGCTTATTCAAAACTTCAGTCAGCTAGATAAAAGGATCATGGGAAAAAATTTCCATAAAAATACACTTTGTAACATGGGCTTCAATGGAGCCTTCCTGTCTCTTTTAACTTCTATTAGTTATTTGGCCAAAGTGGTAATGTAAAAGGCTCTCCGATATGAGGCAATGCAGATTCTATCAATATATGAGCTTTTTGCTTTGCATAAAAAGATAGAATACTGATTCTGAAATTAAGAGATGATGCAGATTGGAGTATAGAAAAAAAAAATCTAACAGTTTCGTGGAGGAAGTCTTTGAAGAGTTTTCAAAAGTGAACTAGTTCCTATAAAATTTTGATTTCCTTAATTTCCATAACCCCAGTAGTATAAATCCTCTGGGTAATATCGGCTCGACATTGACCATTCACCATGTGGACCGTTGAAGACTGACTAGAGGTCCGAAATATCGATGAAAATAAATATCGATACTATATCGTTGCATAGAAAAAAATATCGATAAAATATCGATACATCGATACGTGATTTATTTGTTACTTGTTTTTTAATTTTGCCAGAAACGAAGTTTTTCGGGGCAAATTTCTACTTTTCATGAATTCATGCCAAAATTGTTTTAATAAATAAATTATAAAAATTGTTTTAATAAATAAATTATAAAAATTGTTTTAATAAATAAATTATAAAAATTGTTTTAATAAATAAATTATAAAAATTGTTTTAATAAATAAATTATATTATCAATCAGAATAAATAAAATACATCTGGATGTCAATGAATAAATTCACATTTATTTTTAAAGAAGAAATTTTAAAATTTAGTTTACCGCATATTTTGCTGATAGAGATGTTTTTAATATTTAAAATTAGGTGCAATTTCCAGGCACACGTTGGCAACAGAAACGGCGCTGTGTTAATGACTACTAGTAAATGATCTTATCTTTCCATTACATAATGTTTTCTTTTTGGTTAGAGTGCCATTTTCAGCCAAGTCCAAACTTTAGTTTTTAAGTTTTTGAAAAGAAAATGAAGAAAATCGAAAAAAACATGAAACTAAAAAAAGATTATCAAAAAACTAAAAAAGTTTGAAAATATCGATATATCAGTGACTTGTACAAATATTTTTACTATCGATATTTTTAAAAAAATATCTATAAAAATATCGCCGTATCGATATATCGCCGACCTCCAAGACTGACCGTGGCTACGGCTCTTGACCAATCTCGCACAGTACTAGGTAAAATATAATAGAAGTTTTGAAATGTTGATGAGTTTTAAAAATAAAATATAGTGTTATTAGAAATGACGGAGGAGTAAAAAATATTTTTTGTGATATTTTTTTAAAAAAGTCGTGTGTTTTGGAACAATGCTTGAGATTCGGCAGGGACAGACTAATCTTCCCAGAATCCCTGTTTCCAACATTGGCTAGTGCCACTGTTCTACCTGGGAACTAAGATCTCCAGTGGCTCAGCTAAGGCGTCGCTGTCCCGATCAGTAGATCGTGGGATCGAGCCAGTGACTGGTCATAAAACTGGCGTGTACAATTAACGCTGGTTACTGTGCGTTAAATCTTTCTGGGGTCATTCTCCTCTCATTGATGTTACGTAAATTTGGAGAGAGAAGTGCCAGCTAAGGTGTCGACGAATCAACGCTGTTGTTAGAGTGATACGGTGCAACAAGGCCCTTGTGTAGCTCTGGTGAGAGAAACTTTAATAATTAAGGGGTCTGTCTACTTCGGATGCATGAAAAAAACGCTATTTTCATTATTATTATTATTTTTTTTTTAAGAATACTGTTATGTTTATTGATATAAAACTTGTTAGGCTTAACAAAGACATTCGTAACTTACAAAAAAAAAAATTAAAAATATTGATATAAACCACTTTTTAGTGTGAAAATGCCAGGTAAACAGGAGTCTCCAAAAAGGTAGGTAGGTGTGTGCTTGTTGAAAAAATCTCATAAACTACTGAACTGATCCTTATGAAATTTATACCACATATTCTGTACACTTATCGCTATATCCCGTACCAGAATCATTGCAAAATTTTAATTTTTACTATTTTTTTTGGGGCAAAAAACACGTTTTTTAATTTTATTTTATTTTTTTTATCCGTCATTTTGTTATTTTTGCATATAAATTAATATTAGAGGTACGGGATACAGCCACTGTCACACTAAACCTAAAACCATTAATTTTTTTTGTTTCAGATGGGCCATTGCCCAGATTTTTTCAACACCGCACTCTTACCTACTTTTTGAGGACTCCTGTTTACCGGGCATTTCACACTAAAAATATGGCTATTTTTTTTTTATTTTATTTTTTTTTTTTTTTTTTTTTTGTAATCTACGAATGTTTTTGTTAAGCCTAACAAGTTTTATATCAATAAACATAACAGTATTCTTAAAAAAAAATTAATGAAAATAGCGGGTTTTTTTTTTCATGCATCCAAAGTAGACAGAACCCTTAATTGGTTATCTGATTACCTTCAATTCATCATATTTATATAATTTTGCATAAAAAACTTATTATTGTAAATCAATAAATACCCCTCAACTATTAGAAAATATGTACTACACGGCATTCATAAAAGCTCAGGCGATATTTTTAAAACAGTGCAACAGCCGTTTATCCTATGATAAACCATATTGTAAGAAAATACAACGGAAAGTTTGTGTATATACCTCCTTACTAGATGAGTAAGTTACCTTTTCATCCTTATCTTTCCGTCAAGGTACAGATAGTTGCATTCCGTCAGCGTGTTTGCTTAGGCGATAACAAAAAGCACTTGCAATTTGTGACTGAAAATTCGATGTAATCTTACACCTCACCTCACAATGTAATCCTGAATACGATTTAGCTTTTTCAGTTACATGTCCCAAGTAAAAAAAAAAAACTATTTAATGCTATGTTTCAATAAATTGGATTGTGATTTTCATGGTAACTAAATAGTTGATTCTAGACACATTTTGTGGTGTATCGTCTAGATACCAAGCATGCACAATGTGTGCCTTTAGTGACTAAATTCTCTCCATAAGGTTATGACACATGAATACCAAACTCTGAAAATGTGAAGTTTTTATACAAAAGAAAATTGGCAAGTTGGCAAGTTAGGTGACAAACTTGGTGAAAAAATTAGTCACCGAATATCCAAGTTCCAATCTTCACATTGTTAAGTTTCATATAGAACATTTTGGTGAATACATTGAAGCCGCTATCTTAACCACTTAACAAACTGTCACTCGTAAATACTTCAAAATGCAGGAAAGAGGCTTTTGAATTAAAGATTGTTTTCGTTCATTTTCTCTCGGTCTTTTTTATTTTTATTTTATTTTGGTTTCTAAGAAGGGAGACAAAACATATTTTTAAAATGTTTACGAAGGTTCTTAATAACAATGAAAATGAACAAAATAAGCAATATTTTAACCCTGGGTTAATCCTGTGGTTGACAAATGTGCCCCACCATAAATTGTATTGTCAATTTCTCAATAAATGGCAGTCCATGATCAAACATCTTACAGTTTTTTTCAAGTTATCTTAAAAATGTGTTTTAATTTTTACTTTATTCTGTTCAATAATGTAGCGTTTTTAATTAAAATTACCACTTACTTTGATATTTGGTCACGAATTTAATGGTATGCATGAAAATTTGAATTTGGGAGACATTTTTCCACCACGTGACTAACCGCGAAACAAAAGGTCTCGCGCCTAACCAAGGGTTAATGATAGTTGGTACCCTCTGTACTAGAAACGTTAATTTGACAGATTTCATGTACCATTTTCTCAGAAAGTAATTAACATAAAAGCCCAATTTTTACTCTCAATTTCCCATGTATTAACATAGAGTAATTAAAGTATTGCATTCGATCAAAAAATCGGGATTTTTTTCCTTGCGTTTCTAAGTTTTGAAACGTGCTAAATAAAAAAAAAGTGGTCTAGAAAAAATTTCTATGCGTTAGTCGGTGGTCAGCATAACTTCCGAACAGATTGACCTACAACGTACAAATTTTGAGTACGAGTTAGTGGTGGTCATAGAACCTCATCCCCATATCCGATAAAGATGTAAAAAGTTTAAAAAACGAATGTCTCTAACACAGAGCTCTTTTTCCTTGAGCATCGCCCATAAACGACTATTTCTTCTCCGTTTCATTTACAAGAAAGAGTATTGTAATATTTATCGAAAAACATAATGCCAATTTTGCCGTTTTGGTGGTGTTTTTGAATTTTTGCTTTTTGCCAGTTTTGTATTTTTGCATTTTGCCGAAAATATCAACAAACTGGCCAATTTTTTTTTAAATATAAGGAAATATGATAAAGAAAGCGGTAAACTACACCAATCCATGACTAAATCAAATGCAGTGACCAGTATCAAGTGTAATTGAAAGTTGTGCGATTCTTCACCCCCTTAGTTTTCAATGTATTCTACAGACACTTGCTATACTACTAAAGTGAGATTTTAAGTGTCATTAATTTAATTCATTTTAAAAAGGTATTCTTTTAAAAATCACGTTACATTTTTCTGAATTCAGCATTTTTTTCGACAAAAAAATGCATTTATGTTTGAAAAAATCTCACTTCAGTAGAATAACTTTAATTTTCAGTTAAATAACAATTACTTTCTGAGAAGAAGGTATATAAAATGGTCAAATTAGCATTACTGATAGTTAACATTACACTAGTTTGGTCGTTATACTCATAAACGTTGGAGAGAAAGAGGAGGACAGTGAAAAAGTTGAAAAACATCCCTTTCAAACATTTTCACCACTTTAACTACACCCATTTTTGAAGACTTTATCTTTGCTTTCCGCAACTTTGTTCAATCTTTACAATTGCTACTATTTTTTTACAGTGCCGTTCTATACCTCTCAAAATCACAAATTGTCACGGCGGGTATATATAGATATATTTATACACACATCAGCCAGCGCGATTCTTAATCGGTATATTTTGTGTATTGGTTGTTGTTAATGGAGAGAAACACTAGCACAATCCTAGATATCTCATCACCATATAATAAAACAAAAATCCTTTTAAATTTTAGAAATAAAACTAATAGAAAAGTAACATAAAGTGAAATATTTGTAGAATTACTGTCATAATTCAAATTTACTTATACATTTTTATTAATCAAAAACGAACAATGTCCATTTATTCCACTCTCCTCTATGTGTCTAGGAAGTAATACGTCATTTACTAGAATTTAGTACGTCATTTACATGTTTTTGTACTCAAGTTAAAATTAGTAGGTACGCATTTTTGATTATTAACACCTTTTCTTGATGTTTTAATGAGGATTTCTACTTGATAGAAACGAACTGGATTTTGATGGAGAACCTAAATCTCTCTATACAATATTTCATCATAATATTTATTATCCCTCTCAATACAAAGAGTTGTATGTGAATCTAACGTTGTTGTTGCTTACGCCCTTTTGCACATAGAGCGACGATTTTAATATTTCATTTTAAAACATCCATCAGGCGTATCTTACTCATGTAGATAACAAATATATCTTACTCATGAACATAACAAACGCAACAAAAAGAATTGATAACTCCCAAAGAACAACAAGACGTTGTACAAAAACGTGCCAAATAAAATGGTCGACCAGAAAAAGTTATAAAATCTAATGTTTGCTACCAATCGGCGATGTTTTAGAGGAAATCCTAGTAAGGATCATTTCCAATATTCATTATGTTACAATCTTCTAGCCCAGTGCATTTAGAAACTACTTTGCATAAAACCTTGAAATTTGATGAGTAGGTATGAAAAAGATCACTTCATGAAATGACATAAATTAAAAACTCGAAAATAGTGTCTAATATATTTTATTTTTTATTTCAAATCCTTACGTCAATGCATATGCAGTGGTTCCACTTTGTTTTACATTTTGCTATTTTAATTTTCATTTATAATAGATAGGTATTAAATGAAAAAAAATCATGACATTTCATTAAGGTGTACTTACCTACAAATCAAGAAAATTTATCAGAATATTAATTTTTTTTTATTATATCATGATATTCTCTGGTACTTTAGCTTTCAAACAATACAAAACATTTTTAAATATTCTTAAAATTTTTTAAGTTACAATCAATTATCGGTAGGTACTACCGCTGTTAGGTATTACGCTTCTCAAACTTTAAACCTGTTTTCTGGCGAAATGTATTTTGATAATGTCACGCTTTATTCAAACAATGATAATTCAACAACAAAGTGTTCAGTTATAATTTTTTTTACATCACAGTAATCTAGATAATATGTTAAATGTTTTGAAATTCAATTATATAAAATTGGTTGAGAAATTTATTTTTTAGTGATTTTTAAAACTTAGAAATCATTGAAAATATTTTTTTTTTCAGGTTTTCACACTAAATAAATTGTTAAAAAAAAAAACTTTTCTATATAAGAGACTTAATTGAGTTTCAAAACATTAAAAATAATATTTCAAATGATTTCCAAGTTCAATTGCGTTTCTAAGTAAATTAGAATTTGATATATCATTGTTTGAAAAAGGTACTAATTATCTAATTAAAGCTTAATTAACAAATTAACGATTGCCGAAATTTCATTTTTTTTAAAGAAATGAGTTGTATCACATGTTTTTTAACTAAAGTAAAAAAGAAATGGATTTTTAAACTCAGAATTAAAAAAAAAATTCTAGGGTATAGATACACCTTAAGTGATTCTTTTCGTATCTACTCTCTAAATTTCAAGGTTTTATAGAAAGTACACTGTTAAAAAAAATTGTCCACCTTGCACCAAAAATTGGTTCCCATTTAGCTGCCACCAACATTTGGTGCTTAGTTTCGCGATTTAATGGTGCTTACGGTCCGAGGTTGCACCATTAAATCGTGAAACTAAGCACCAAATGTTGGTGGCAGCTAAATGGGAACCAATTTTTGGTGCAAAAATTTTTAACAGTGTACACTGTTAAAAAAAATTGTCCACCATGCACCAAAATTTGGTTCCCATTTAGCTGCCACCAACATTTGGTGCTTAGTTTCGCGATTTAATGGTGCTTACGGTCCAAGGTTGCACCATTAAATCGTGAAACTAAGCACCAAATGTTGGTGGCAGCTAAATGGGAACCAAATTTTGGTGCAAGGTGGAACAAAATTTTTAACAGTGTAGTTTTTAAATACACTAATATAGAAACTTGAAACATAGTAAGTATAGGAAATGATCCTTACTATTACTTTCTCTTAATTCCTTTGGGATACTTGTACTCAATGAACTAAATTGGAATCATTGAAAGGAGCCTCTATAAGCAATCAGTACTTGGTAGGCTAGACTTTCCGTAGAATCTCCATTCAGTTCAATGGGTAGAAATAGCTGGAACGTATCAAGTGAGATTACTTCGAAATAACCATTTATTTTTTTAAAAAAACCGTCCTGTTGTTGTTTTGGGGTGCTGTTCTTCTTCTGATTTTTCTGATTGTGACTCATTGTTCTGTTAGCCAGACCTACAGCTAAAACTTTTTGATGAAGTTTGGCCATTTATTTTTTATTCTTCTCAGTTTGATAAGAGGTGTCTTTTTGTGTGATTTGTTGCGTACGAGGGTTTGTAAAGTATCAGTTGATACAAAATTATTTCTTGTGTTTTTATTTGAGGCGGTAGTTTCACTTTTATGTTTTTTTTTCTTTATTTATTTATTTATTTATTTATTTATTTATTTATTTATTTATTTATTTATTTATTTATTTATTTATTTATTTATTTATTTATTTATTTATTTATTTATTTATTTATTTATTTATTTATTTATTTATTTATTTATTTATTTATTTAAATTGTAGACTCTTATTTTCTGTTTAACCATGGTCAATATTTTATTAATAAATGCTTAATGATAGTCACTGCTGCTGCAAATTGGAAACACGCGTATGTTGAAGACTTTATTTCAAAATAAAAAATATATAATATTGTGTGAATTCCATTCCTCAATTTTTCATGTTAAATTAAAAACAGAATAGAAATTTTCATTTTTAAACTACGTCGGTGTATGTTCTTCTGAAAAATAAAAATTATTATTATAAAAAATATAATAAAAAGATCAAAACAGGGACAGCTACAGTAGATGGTGAGGACATATAGAGGGCTTAATGGCAATAGTTAAACACCAATTTGCAATAGTTAAACACCATACCTGTGTTAAACACCAATTTGAAAATCTTAAATTATTTGTGAACAATAGTATTCTAATAGAAAGTTTGCCAACGTGACAATTCATGTTAATTCATTATATTTATAACAAAGTTTCTTCTCTATTACACAATTGTTTAAATGTTTACTATAGCTATTCTCATTGTTTCTAATTTCTTAAAGCGTTGTTTCACACGTATTTATAAGTAAAATAATTCAATATTTTTTTTAAACATGTTTTTAATTTATTTGTTTGTTTGTTTGTTTGTTTGTTTGTTTGTTTGTTTGTTTGTTTGTTTGTTTGTTTGTTTGTTTGTTTGTTTGTTTGTTGGTTTGTTTGTTAATTTATTTATTTATATATTTATTTATTTTATTTTATTTTAAAAAGGAAAAGTAGGTTTCGAAATTGGAATTTAACTTTTTTCAAATGATGCACTACCTATTGGTTGGATGTATTAACAAATTTTCTAGAGTAGAATCTATGCAAGAGCTATACTGAATCGAAAGACCATTAAAGCAAAATCTAGACTACTGGGAATAGTCTGTATATGGAGCACGAAATACTTTCCAGGAGGTCTTGTAAGGAAAAATAACCCTTATATGCATCTCGAATGTGACAAAACCCAGAAACTCCCACCAGACAGCCTAACTGTTCATCGTCACTATCTCTGCCGAGTATGCTCACTTCAAAACCAGAAACTGCGCCAAACCATTCATCAACACTTTATACAATCATTCTAAAACTCTTATTAAATATTTTTTCCAGTTGTAGTACTGTGAAAAATGTTAACTTCTTCGCCATGCGATCCGCAAAGTGATAATAGTATGATGAATGATTTTCGACCACAGAAATAACTTTTTGAGAAGGATTACAAATTTTGTCTTCAACTTTTCAATACCATCTAAAACACGTAATTCGATATTCTGGTAACATATTTTTCTTTGGCTATCGTGGCTCCAGACGAACCATTCACCAATAGACTAAGAGGCTACTGCAATTTTTGGACCCCATTGAACATCATTGTTGAATTTTTTATAAAAATTGGAGAAAAGAGAGTAGATTACGAATCCACTGGTCTGCCGTGGCAAAAATGGCCGAAACTGGTCAAAAATCGACTTTCAATAAGTTGAACTAAATCCAATTGCCAAATGCGCTATAACTTGCCAAATAATGAGCATTTTTTTTATTTGGTAATCCTCACTCTTTAATTTTCAATTAAGAAGGTTGTAGACGATTCAGATATCTGGCGACGGTCTTCTTGCATCTATTAATAGGAAGCCAAGTTGGCAATATACATTAGGTCACTGATGACGTAACTGATGTCACCAATTTGGCTTACTTTCAAAAGACACAAGTTATCCGAGCCAGTGATCAGAAATCGTTTGCGCTTTTTCTCATTGAAAATCAAAATGGAGTAGGTTGCCAGACTAAAAAGTTTGTTCTCTTTTTGGCAAGTTATGACATATTTGGCAATCGGATTTTAGTTCAACTCATTCCAAGTCGATTTTTGATCAGTTTCGGCCATTTTGCCACAGCAGACCAATGGATTCATAATCTACTCACTTTTCTCCAATTTCTATAAAAAATTCAGAATAATGTTCGATGGGGTCCAAAAATTGCAATCGCCTCTCGGACTACAACACCTTATTACAGAATCATACTGAAACTCTGATTAAATATTTTTGTTTCCAGTAGTAGCAACTTGAAGATTTTTAACTTTTTTGCCATGCGAATGATTTTTGATCACAGAAGTAACTTTTTGAAAAAGATTACATGTTCTGTTTTAAACTTTTGAATACAATCTAAAACACGTATTTCGGTAATATTTGTAACACACTTTTTTTTTGATTATCAAGGCTTCATCCCTCTCCAAATATGTTCTTTTTCAACGGTGAAAATACTGTCTTTTCCTCTCACTCTTCTTCGTTTCTTCTGTAATAAACATAATCATCCAACCGCGCTGAAATAGCATTTAACCGATCATTGAAGAAACTTTCCTGTTGCCAAATTTGTTTTAATAAATAAATAGTAAAATTGTTTTAATCAGAATAAATAAAAGATATTTGGATGTGAGTGCATAAATTCACATTCATTTTTAATGAATAAATTTTGAAAAGTAGTTTACCGGATATTTTGCCAATAGAGATGTTTTTAATATTTAAAATTAGATGGCAACACCAAGCCCACTCTGACAACAGAAACGTCGCTTTGTTAATGAATATAAAAATTGCGATGCATATAAAGGTTTTATATTAAAAACTCTGTTTCAATGGGTTATTTTATTAATATTTGAGGGGGACCAAGGATGATATCACTACCTGAAGCTGGAACATTACTTGTGCTTGAGTATTTGTCCAAATTCATTATACAACTTTTAATATCAGAATTAGAACGTTTAATACACTGTGGCTGCCAGAGGTACACCTGACCTCCTGACAAGATATTTCGTAATAGTTCTATAGTTCCGTTCAGTGGATGCAAATTTTTCCAGATAAATAAAAGGCCGCCATGATTATTTGCAAGGGGAGGGGGGAGTGTAAGACTGCTAGAATGGATTTTGTTTAAAAAATTAATTTTTCTGAACTGTGGATTGCATTAAACAATTATGCACTAATTTTCACTTTGATAATAAAAAAATTTACGGTATATATTTTTGAAATCCTCTCCTTCGTAGATTTTTATTGGTACCCAATGCAACCATGTTAAAAAAAAAAAAAAAAAAAAAAACATTTCCTTATGCAAGATTTTTTTTTAACGATTTTCTTATACTTCTATGTTTTTTACTATCTAAATAGTTCTCGTGGTATTCAAGAGACCAGAAAAACATTTTTATTTTTTTCAAGTTAGAGAAATTATGAAAGAAAAAAAAGAAGAAGAAAAAAGACACAACGGCTTAAAATAAATAGCATAGGGCTCAATTGAATTCTAAAAATGAATATCAAGGTTTTCTATCTGATGACTAATAAATAAAAATTAAAACTTTTCCTAGAATTAAAAGATGATTATGCAATAAAAGGAATAAATATTTCTTCTACTCAATCTCCAAAAATACTAGACAACAGACGACTGAAAATTACCTCGTCAATTTTATTTTAATCTTGAAAAGTCGGGGGGTTGCAAATGCACCTCCTTACACCCTCCTGATGGGGCCCCATGCCTGGTCACTTTATTCTTTTTAACTTTGTCATACCGGCTGCTACTTTGAATTATCTCAAAATCATGGAATTTTACAAAATAGGGATGAAAAACAAACTCTGATAATAAACAAAGACTTGTTTTATTTTAAAAGAATAGTAATTAACTCTAACCTGTTATCTAAGTTTTATTTTAAATTATTAAGTTTAATTTACTTCATTCAATTTCAAAACTCATGATGAAACTAATGTTTATTTCCCTAAATACTCTACGTGAAGCATAGACTTTTTCACTTTTAAAGCTACTTCAACAGAATTATTGTACACATTATACATATTTGTCATGTTGATATCGGGATGCAAGTAAATTTTTGCAATCATAGTGAGTCTTTTTCTTGGCCTTTCTATATTCTCAAGAATTCACGAAAGCAACTTTTTTGTAAACTGATTTGTAATCCATTTCGAGATTAATATTGTAAAAAAAACTCAAAATAATCTTGAATACGGCAGTGCAAAAAGTTTTAATCTCACTAAATTAGAAGTATTTTTTTATATATTTAAAAAAAAAAATGTTGTGCATCAATTTTTACTATCGCTTTCAACTTTAAAGGCCCATTTTTCCTAACGCAATTTTGGAAACGTAAGGAACATTTACTCAAAAACTATTAAAGATAAATGCCTAAAATTTTCAACATATATTCTTAACAATATATTTCACAATTTGAGAGTAGCATTTATAAAAAATTTCAAAATTAAAGATTTTATACTGTTTTATTGCCACTAAAAAGGACAGTTTTTGAAATTCTATAGAATGTCAGACCTTTTAAATTTTTTCGAGAAACAAAACAGCTTATTTGAAAATGCTAAATATATTGGTAAGAATATGTTTTGAAAATTTAAAATTTATTAACAACACTTCTAATTTAGTGAGATCAAAACTTTTTGCACCTTCTGATTTAAAATTATTTATAGTTTTTCTTACAATATTATTCTCAAAATTTATTTTTTTACATTCTTAAACTCCCACTTCCCTTTATAGTACGATCTTCCCTACAGCTTCTCTTAGGCTTTTATTTTTCATTATTTTTTTAGTTATACTGTTCAACCTTGTTGCTTTTGCATTATGAAATTAATTATTTAGGTGCATAATAAAATCGCAAGGTAGAATCACTTTTAAAGTACTGTTGAAAATGCTATAGTTGACCAAAAATCCACGTGGTTTTAATTTAAGGTTATTGGCCTGAGGTTAAAACTGCTGTCTTCTCTTTCCATTATTAAAATTTAATTATGAACTTAATTTTAATTTCTTGTTCATACCTATCTGAAAATTCATAGATAATTTTTTTTTTTTTTTTTTTTTCAATTTTAACTGTATTTGTTAGTCTGACTTTGTAACAATTTAACCTGTGTTGGTATGATGATATGCGTAAAAGAGATACGCCCAAAGGAGCACTATGTTTTCTTCTTTAAGTATATACTTCAACAGTTTTAGGTTTCTCTGTAGATCTAACATTGCCTTCCTCTATATTTAACAAACCGTCTTCATTCATTTTTCATTCAATTATGACAGTGAAATGCACAATATAAGTAAATGTGGACGAATAAACAACACTTTAACATTTAAATCTCTGTTGTTACAGAACTGAAATATTACACAGCAAAATCAAAACCACGAGTGACATTCTGGGAATCACATGACTCCATTGTCGCTCGTCATAGGCTGAAGCAAGCTTGTTATTTATGTTACTTTTGCTGAAACACATACAGGGAGATACTCTTTTTTGCACACATCGCCGATTTTCAAAGCTCAAAAAGTGTTGGAAGTGTATTTTTAATAGAGAAACTTACTGTAACAGTGCGGATATGAATGGAATTGAAAAAAATAATAATCAATTCATCTTAATTTTGAATTTTTGTGGATTTGTTTGCTTTTGCATAACACCTTCTCAAATCCATACCTATCAAACTTAACGCCTTACCAAATTGGTGAAAAAAAATAATTCCACATTTAGTGTCATTGGCATTTTTATTGCCATTCAAGATACTTTTTCTGTTGAAATCTTGCAGAATGATAAAATTCGAAGATAACCTAGTCAAATCAGCCAGCTAATCTTTCATCCCATTCAATCATTTCTTCATTAAGTATTGCTTTAGATAAGTTGCTACAGTACTGCAATGTTTCTTCTGTAATGTTAATATCCACCAAATAATAGAAAAAATTTAATTTTACCATCTTTTGTTTATCCCACAGAGGGCTCGAATTCGAATCTAGGTGGGAAATCATAAGAATAGATTATGTTAAAAAAAATAGATTTTTTTAAAACTTGATTGTTAATTTTGGTGCGTTAAACCTTTTTTTTTTTTTTTTCTTCTTTTTTTTTTCTTTTAAAAACTAGCAGCAGTGAAATTGAATACAACTACTTTCGATCTGCACAGGGATTAATTTCCGCGCAGTGTAACTGCCTAGACTGGTATCTGGCCAGGGTATCATCCTTTCTTGACCATGTCACTATACTGATTCAAATAACATGTTATGTTTGGGAGCAGCAACCATATTAGGGTTATGATTAGGAAAATAATACTGTATGTGTACTTGGAAATTACTTTTCATATCTTAGTTAGGATTGCTAAAGCTGATAGTTAGTAAAAAACTTTTATAGCTATCATTACCATCCTTAACCTTGTTAATTATATTAAATTCTATTTAGACTTACTATGTTATATATGCAGATATTGGCGTGCCAAGTGTCCGGTCGGAGGCCTTCCGTGCTGGGCGGGGCCGCCTTGCTGCTGTTAGTCAGGTTTCTTATCGATTGTCTGCGGACGGGGCAGCTTAAACATCTTTCCGTTACTATATTATATATTATTTTGTTAAATGAACTAATGCTCTAAATTTGTAATCTGAAGAAAATAAATTATCATTCTAATAATTAGTATTGATAAATATGAGGAAATGTCATTATCATGTTATTACCTAAATTTTGATATCCTTAAGTATTTTATTTTTGAATATTTTATTGATAGACTTTTAAGTACTCGTTCTATCAATATTTTTAGAAATTAACTTTATTTTGAGTTTAAATTTTATGTTAAGTAAGAAAAAATATTAACTTTCTACAAAAATAGCAGGGTTGCAAAAAATCTTTTCTACATCATTGAGACAAGGGCACCCCAAAAAACAAAGGGTGTGGAACATCGCACAACTTTCAATTAAACTATAATACTGACGTGGATTGGTGTCATTTACCGTTTTAATATTTTCATTATTCATTTAGAAAAAATTGCTAGTTTGGAGATACATTTTTGACAATAACGCTATATTTGTCGTCCAAAAGGCACCAAAATAGTTCCCCGGTACTAACGTCCAACAGTGAAGCACAGAAACGGATCAGTAATGGTCTCTGGTCTGGGGAGCCTTTCCATCGTGATGGTGTTGTCCCCTTCGTACACATCGATGGAATTATGGATCGAAATGTTTGCAAAAACATTTGAGAAGATCACATGCTGCCAATGCTGGTAAAAAGATGTCTCGTGGATGGATGTTTCAGCAGGACAATGATCCCAAGCACACCTCCAAAATGGTGACAAATTAGTTTACAGCTAAGAAAATTAAAGTTTTGGATTGGCCGATTGAACACTTTTGGGAACACATCGAAAGAAAAGCCGGGACACAGAAGCATTCTCAAATGCATAACTCCTTCAGGATCTTCAATCGGAATAGGTGATTGGTTAATTATCCACCCAACGTCAATAATTGCATTGACATCGGAGCAATCTATCCAGTTGTTTATCTATATAGCTGGATTTACACGCTGCCAGTTGGGGATCCAGTTAAGATCACCAGTCTGTGACGTCACGTGACGTCGTCTGGCTACTTGTTTCAGTAAACCAAACATTTTTTATTTACTGGTGCCGGTGACTCCCATCAACCAATAAACCCGGATTTACATGCTACCAGTCCGGCCTCCAGTTTAGATCGCCAGTTCTGTGATGTCAGCTGAACAACAGTTGCGCCTACTATTGGTGATCACGGGAGAGTGCACGTGGTTGGTTGATCGGAGTCGCCGGCACCAGTAAATAGAAAATATTTGGTTTACTGGAACCAGTAGCCTGGTGACGTCTCTTGACGTCACTGGCTGATGATCTAAACTGGAACCTCGATTGGTAGCGTGTAAATCAGACTTAACGTGCTCTCTCCTTTTATCACCAACAGACGGCGCAGCGGTCTCTTTGCTGACGTCACAGAACTGGTGATCTAAACTGGAATCCCAACTGGTAGCGTGTAAATCCAGCTTATAGCCAGATTTACACGTTACCAGTCGAGGTTCCAGTTTAGATCACCAGTCAGTGACGTCATGCGATGTCATCAGGTTACTGGTTTCAATAAACCAAACATTTTCTATTTACTGGTGCCGGCGACTCCGATCAACCAATCACTTGCGCTCTCCCGTGATCACCAATAGACTACGCAACAGTCGCTTAGCTGACGTCACAGAAATGGCGATCTAATTTGGAGGCCCGACTGGTAGAGTGTGTGCTTGTGATTTGGTTTTGGCAACATACGCATTGTTTACTATTTACATTTATTTTCGAGCTGTTGTCAACTGAATTGGTACACGAGGGAATAATTAACAAAAAATGTTTGGTGGTCATAATTTTAAAGATTTCATTGCTTGGAATCTCTACTGGTATCCCTTCAATTGCAGGACTTCAGGGGATTTATTAAAATCTTACCTTCCATTTGGATGAAAATGCATTTTCTATTGAATCTATAAAAACGTATTTTGCTCCGTTCACACCAACGGTAATAAAAATCGTAACAATAAGAATAGATTTTCTATTAATATTGTTTCAAAATATTAATATAACATATTGATAAATTTAAGGTTCATTACATTTTCACCAAAAATAGTTCTAATCGATTTGCTAAAACAATGATAGTACTGTCATCAGGGATGAGGGTTTTCCTCCTTTTGGAGGATTTCCTCCTTTTTTGTTTTTTATGTAACATTTTCCTTCTCTTTGTCCCTGTTTCGATGATCCGCATTTTTCTGATCTGAACCAGTTTTTCCTGTAAAAAGTACACTTTTCCTCATGTCTAACCATAAGATTTTCTCTCTTGGCTCCCCTTTCCTCACAGATTACTTCACAAACTCCTAATATTTGAAATGCAATAATTATATAGTATGAGAAATTTCATTGTATCTTTAAAATTAATGAATCATCCTTCCTGCATACTCTTTTGTTGAATTTTTGTGTATTCCTTCCGCAAGCTTTTTTAATGAATTTTTTAATTTCCTCCTTTTTGTTCTATGATCACTCTCATCCCTGTGTCATGCAAACTTGGAAACATGTCAATTTGATATTCTTGTCTTCTTGTATCCTTTACTTAGCAAATCAAAATTATCAGCCTTTTGAATTTAAAAGTTGACTCTCCTTCCTCTCCCCCTTCTCCTTTTAAAAGAATTATCTGGCTACATGCCTACAGAATGTTTTGTTGCAAACATTTTGTTAGTTACTAATTTTCCCCAAAGATCTCTTCACTTTAGCATATATTGTGCTATGTTAAGTGATGACCTCAGATTATTTGCAATAAAAGATTCTGTACAATAGATATTTGATTCGATCAATTATCAAAGTGGTGTACTTTTTTTAATCATCAATTGTATAGGTCTATCAAATCGGAACAGCTTCTTTTTCTCAGAAAGTTGTTGATGTAGGAACCTAATTTTTTTCCTTACATTTAGCAGACACTTGTTATTCTACTGAAGTTGACTTTTGATTGTAATTCATCGCTTTTTTTAAATGAATTATCTTGAAAGTCACTCACATTTTTTTTTTTTTGCCAAAATAAGCCAAAACAAAAAATACTTTTAAAATAACATTTCAGTATATGCAGATACTTAAAAGAAATATCTGATAAAAATTTTAGGAAGATAGTTTGTGTAGTTTCTGAGAAAAAGGTATATGAATAATGAGAAATATAGTTTTGAGAAAAACGCATTTTAAAGAAACTTTACTTACATTAATAGTTACCAATTTTGTCTTCAAAAAATTATCAAAAATACTTCTAGTTGAGGTATTATTACGAATGAGGTAGCTGTTTAAAGGGGAGAATTCAAATTTTGATAAACAATAATAAACTAAAAATTGATTATTTATAAATTTTAGGGTACCAACTCCCTTTGCACTGAAATCTTACTGTAGGGTTAGCATATGATTTCCAGTGAACATTCTTCATTCATTTTTATCATTTCTACTATAATGCTGAACAAGTAAATCACAATAACTTATCATTGAAAACATAAATTAATTCATGGTAATATGCATGGGTGCCGGCAGAATTATTTACAGGGAGGTGCAGAAGGCACCCAAGGAGGTGCAAGAGGGTTAATTTTTAAATCCTTTATATAGACGTGGATTTTGTGTGTATGTCAATGGGAGCGGAATCTGGAGAGGCCTAATTAACCCCCTTGCTATCATCTAATTGGACTGAAACTTCACAGATAGGGTTAGTGGTAATGCATTCGATCAAATTTTGGGGCTGTTACTGTTACTAAAAGGTTGCTTTTTCATCCAATCGCATTAAAATAACATTAAACCGATCATTGTTGAAACTCTTTCCGGTTGCCACAATTTTTTTTTAATAAATAATAAAATTACTTTAATCAGAATAAATGCTATTTGGATGTGAGAGCATAAATTCACTTTCATTTTTAATAAATAAATTTTGAAACATAGATTGCAGTACATTTTGTTGATAGAAATGTTTTTGATATCAGCGCTGTGTTAATGAATATAAAAATTGACAATGCATATAAAGGATTTTTTTTAAACTTTTTTTATGGGTTATATTATTTGTTACAACATTGATTTTTTAAATGGCTATCTTTATTAAAATTTAATTATAGTTATGTATTAAATTTCTTATCCATTGAATATTTAAATATCTAAATAGTATTTATATTACCAGTGAATCATACCACTTTTTTCCATATTATTTTTAATTTTCAAAAATCCAAAGGGTTTGCAAGTGCACCCCCTTGCACCTTCCTGATGGTGCCTATGGTAATATGTTTCTTAATCAAAACTAGTTGAATTGAGACAATAACTGTTACTAAAAGACTGTTTCTACACATATATTTGTTTTGACCTACATTAGGTCTAATTACCAAGCTTGTATAATATCTCGTTTTTGCTGCCAAGATGTTAATTTTTCCATATAGTTAGATGAAACCACTCTTCTCGTCAAATTTTAAATCATTTCTGTTCAAATTTTATGTAATCCTACAGAGGTCTATGCAGTAGAAAATTTGAGTCCGTTTACAGACCCTTCAAAAATTTCCATGTTCGAAAAACGAACTCTTCACAAAAGTCCATAACCAACAAATGGATCCTTCACAAAATTCCACGTCCAACAAATGGATCTTTAACAAAATTCCATGTAAAAAAATGTGCATCTATTAATTGAGATATTGAAATCATCTAGTATTAGACAGGTATCATTATAAATATTTGTAAGTGCCTACTCAACATTAAAAAATTATTATTATGTGAAAGTTTCACAAAAAATGTATAAAATTGGAAATGTTTCACAAAAATAGGACCCTGTAAAAAAAAACCTGGATAGACCCCTTCCTACTATCCATATCAAGACCTCCAAACTTATATGTAGCATTTATAATCTAATATTAAGGAATTGAAAATTGGCTTCCAGTACTTCAAATGGAATTTCAATACAAGAACTTGTCTTGATTAGACCTTTCATTTAACATATTGCAAATGTCATGCATTTGTTGTTTTGTCTGGGAAGTTAGAGTTCAGAAAGACATAATTTTTTTATTATTTTTCATTCCCTCTCTAAACTTGAGTTTATACTGCTTGTATTACTGCAGCAATTTCTCGCAGTTCTATCAACAATGAATAGAAATATATAAATTTTGTTCTTAATTCTATTACTATTTTTCCTTTAAAATTTTTTATTTAAATTTCCCTGCTACATCTATATATGATAATTTATCGATGTTTCAGAATTTGTAAGATAACTATCATAACTTAGGAAAGAAAGCATCATAGGAGCAAACAAAAATAAAGGACGAAATGAGTCTCACTAATATGAAAAGCATTAAAAATTTATGTACTTAAAGGGATAATTTATTCAGATGTAACATGATGTAAATTAGTGGTCTTTTTAAAATTTTCCATGAAATTACTATAAAGCCACCCAAGTTCTGAACATTTACTTGCAAGTAATTTCACCCTTGGAATTAAATAAAATTTATGGCAATAATGCATCAACTGAAGCTATTGGCATATTTTTTTTACTACGTATACTTTTTTGAAGGATTCCTTTTTTTCTTTTTGCAGACTTTTTGCTTATGCTGCTGCAAAAAATATATATATATTTTTTTACTGCAAGTCCTCTTTTACTTGTTTTGTCAGTGTCACAGGTTTTCTGCTTCAGACTTTAAATCAAAAGTTAATATAAGAGATCAGTCCGATACATAACCCGACATTCTAAAGATATTGGCTTTAAACATAAAACTAAAGGCTGTACTATGAGTGTTTTGGAAAACAATTCAAATCATAACTGTGATTTCTGAAAATATTGGCTAATTTGATTACCCTATTTAACTATGTGTTGGACTTGTAATAACTCGGGAATAATTTAAGATGAAAACGGTTCTTTATTTTGAAGATTAATGAAGATGGAATTATGATACAAACATGGCATTTTTGTTTACAAGCTTAAGTACAGGTGAACAAGTTGAGTTGTACAATAGCTGTAAGATAGAATAATAGGTAGTGGCTTAACAATAGAGTAACCATGAGATATTGAATTAAAATATTCTAACACTCACCCTCAATATTTCTATCTCACCAACCCCATTCTTGTGAACATTTTGCCGTCTTAACTGATTCAAAGAGCTTTGTCAATAAGTCAGCTTTCATGACATCAGTTGGGCAGTATAATACCCACAGAAATTTATTAGTTACAAGTTCACTTTCAAAATTATACTTAATGTCAATGTGTTTGGTGCGCTGACTAAACCTTCCACACATAAGCATTTTGATGCAGCTCTGATTGTCTTTGAATATGATTATAGGTACTTTAGCTGTTTCATGGAAATCACTCAATAGTCTGTTTAACCATATAGCTTCTTGTGCTGAATCTGCAAGAGCTACATATTCAGCTTCCGCACTCGTAAAGAAACTGATGGCTGTATCTTGCTTGACCAACATATTGTCCCTCCATATAGTTGGAACAAATATCCACTCTGTGATCTTCTTCCTTCAGATCCTGCCAAGTGGCATCCACATACCCTTCCAAAATGCTAGTTTCACTGTGTAGATCTGAACCTAACTTTAGTCTTTTATGCACTGTAGTTTTCAAGTATCGAAATACTCGTTTAACTTCTGTCCTTCTGTAATCTTTTGTGCCATTCATGTACGCAGAAAGAATTGCAATCAGTTGCACTTGATGCCTTTTGTGTGTTTAATACATACAAAATGTATTTAGTATTTCATTACTAAAGTCAATTTTAAATCCTTTATCAACTAGTTTCTTGATAGATAATAAATTTCCATGCAATTGTGGCACATAAAGGACATCTTGAACTTTTATTTTATTTACTTGGTTCTGGTCATTTTCATAAAGTATCCAGCCTTCACCCTTTCCATTGGTCACTATGATTTGTCCATCTGGAAGGTAGACTTTATCTTGAATGGTTTCATCAAGTTCTGTAAAAAAATCAAAGTTGCTGGTCATGTGAGAAGTAGCAACAGAGTCTATATATCATGTAAGAGTTTCTGTTTCACCCAAGATAAAACAAATATGTTCTTCATTACTGATTGTAATTTCTGAACTGTTATCTGCTAGAGTTACTTTCTTAGCTGCATATTGATTTTCTTGCTAATTTGTCCCTTTCCGTTGTAACCATGCTTTATACTTGTGACAGTCTACCTTGTCCTGTCCTGGCTTCTTACAGAAAAAACAGCTTCTTTTGTTTGTATACTTCTGGACAGTAGAATTGACCTTTAATACCTTTTCTTGGCTTTGCTGGCTTCCATTGTTCTGTTCTCTTCTTCTTCTGTTTCCTTCTATCAACTAATTTTTAACCAGTTCTTGTGTCAAATCTGCTTCCGGTCTGGTCTTCAAAGCGGTAATCAATGTGGCATAGCTGTCAGGGAGGCTGCTCAACAATAATGCTATAATTAGAGGTTGCGCAAATTTTCACCCAATGCAGTCAGTTGATCAATCAGATCTGTCATAATGTTGATGTGTTCTTCCATATTACTGTGTTCATTCAGTTTCAAACTACACAGGCATTTCAGCAAGTTGACTTTGTTTGACAATGTTGATTTTTGATGATAGTTGAGAAGAGAATTCCACATACCATTGGCTGTATTGTGTTTCTTCACATGGCACAGTTGGTTGTCTTCTACTAGAAGTCTGATGGTAGCACAAGCCTTTCTATCCTTTGTAATTCAATCTTCATTTGTATCTGCAGGTTTCTGATTTTCTACAATATTCCAGAGTCCTTCTTTATTAATAGAAGTTCCACTTTATACTTCCAAATTTGGTAATTTGAATTATTCAGTTTTATAATTGATATTAAGCTCCTTCTGCCATTTTGTCTTCAGTGTAATCTGAATCAAAGCTTCTGCTTTCGTAATCAATCGCAAATTCTTTAAAAATATTTCAAAATTTCACTCAGTCTCATAATCTGTTGGACTTGCAATAACTCAGGAATAATTTAAGATTAAAACAGTTATTTATTTTGAAGATGGAATTATGATACAAACATGGCATTTTTGTTTACAAGCTTAAGAACAGAGTTGAGTTGTACAATAGCTGTAAGATAAGAATTATAGGTAGTGGCTTAACAATAGAGTAACATGAAATATTGAATTAAAATAATCTAACATTATGTACATACTGCATATTTGTTTTGTTTTTCTCCCTTTCTAGCAAATCAATCATTTATCCTTTGACCAAGATGAAACTTGGCCTAATAACTTTTCAAAATCATGATAATTTTAAAGGCTTAATGATGACTTTATAGATATTTTTTTAATTAATTCTTGACTTCAACTAGTTTAGAGGAAATAATTGTAAGTTTGCTGTGTACAGTATTTAATGCTGGAAGTTATAGGGTTTCCCCCAAAATCGGAGAGTGACTCTAGATGATTCTTATCCCCAAAACAAGATCAACTAAGACCACTAAAACTGATAATTTGAATTGGGTAAATATGAATTTACTGATGTCATTATATCTGTATAATTCCTTATTTTTATTTAAAGGTGATGGGTGGTGCAATTCTCGGTATTGGCATTTGGATTAGGTCCGACAGTGATTTCTGGGAATATCATCGTGGATTAAATATTCCACAATACTACCAAGCATGTTATGTGGCCATTACACTGGGTACCATTATTCTTATCATAGGTTTCTTTGGTTGCTGTGGTGCTGCATTGGATAGTCCATGCATGCTATTTACCGTAAGTAAAATTCAGTTTTAGATTTATAAAAGGTAGAAAATTTATTTTTTCAATCCCTACTAATACCAGATACTTTTTATATGCAGCAAACTAATAAAATATTTAGCTGCTTTTGATATTTAATTAGATTCTTAAGTACCATTATTAAAAAATGCAAAGTGTCAAAAGAAAAACCAATGAATTGCATTATTAAGATTTTCTGTTATTAATGCCAATGGATAGCTTTGGCATGTACCATCTTGAGATGTGGCTAATTCTTTAAAAAAAAAAGAATTTTATTGCATCACTTAGTTTTGTATTTAAAGTGCAGAAAAGAAAAGCATATTTTTTTAAAAAAGCAATAGGTTAGAGTTTCTTATATTAAACTTAAGGATTAATAAGAGAATCGGGTTTATTATATAAGTACATGTGCTGTCCTGTCAGATTTTTAATAAATTGTGTTTTTAATACTATTTCTAATTAATGTGTATCCACTATTTTTTACTGTCAGTTATATCTGTAAATAAAAATTATTTCAGTATTTTGTCATCATGGTCATAATAATTCTGATGGAATTAACAGCTGCTGGGTTAGTTTGGAAACACGCTGATGGTGATCGGGTAATATCCTGAAACAATTTTATTGTTTTGCATTGTATAACTTGTTATATTACTTCTAATACTTGTTATATATAAAACTTGCTATTTTACTATTGGATTTATTAACCTTTAGTTTCGTATATTTGAAAGAATTGAGAAATGATGGTTCAATGAAATTATCACTTAGATGTTTTAAGTTTTTCAATGAGAAAGATAAATCCAATATTTAGTTTTCCTCAACATGGGAAAAAAACCTAATGTTAATTAAATTGATTTGCTGTTTGACCTAATATTTTTATTCATACTGCTAATTATAATGTGGAATGAATATTTGAGTGTCATAGTTGATAATTAAAAGTATGTAACAAAATTTTTTAATTTTACTCTTACGAACAACTTTTACATAATTAGAATTTAACTTTGAAAAGTAGTTTAATTTAATGTTGACTTATTAAAAGAAATATACCATGAGTTTAAAGTTTTTCACTTTTTCTGTTTGCTGGAAATCTCCTGGGACAATATATCCTATTTGTATAGTCGACTGGACTTATTTGGCCCAATTGTCTAGGTTATTGTAATAACAACCATATATTTTTCATAAACATACATAATATATAAACTTATAGGGATTTGATCACTGATGGGGTATATTGTTACATGGGTTATACAGTTAAATGCAATTAGAACAATATATCCCACAAAAAATGTATTCAATATTTCTAAAAAGCGTAATTTATTACTTAATAAGAACTATTTTACTGTATGACATAATTATATGTAGTGAGAAATTAAAGAAAAAT
The DNA here is from genome assembly GCA_963978545.1 of Linyphia triangularis. NCBI lineage: Eukaryota > Metazoa > Arthropoda > Arachnida > Araneae > Linyphiidae > Linyphia > Linyphia triangularis. The sequence continues at coordinate 29,535,727 of OZ021733.1, forward strand.
TCCCTAAAAACACTGAAAACATAAAAACCCATGTAAATGTATAGGTTATTTACTCAATAAGGACTTCTATGTTCGGAATGATTAGGGTCGAAAGAGTTAAGCTGTATTTTTATTTATTTCTATCATCATCGTCATATTTTCTTTTTCTAATTAAAAATGCAATGTAACTTATAAAGTTGAAAATAATTTCAGTTTCAACACTTTCTGACAAATTCCATCAAAGATGCAATTGATGACAGTCAACGTGGGAACTATGATGCTTACCGATTTATTGAGCTTCTCCAGTTACATGTAAATAAATATTTTATTACTTTCAAAGTTCAATGGGCTATCTATATGATATGATTCCAGATATAATAAAAATATAAAGAAGAATTATAAGTTCATAGCCTATCTAGATAGTCCAACCTAATTCACTTACATAATTTATTGTATATGATCTCTTTTTATAAACTATTTTTCCCTTTTTGATACCATATTATTCCATTTTACTCTCTAAGTACTATATATTGATCTTTCTTCTTATACCCTGTAGTTTAATTTCATAATCATTGTCCATCCTATCTAACATCCGATTGAATCCATCTATATTTTAATTACCTCATTCTAGTTCCACTGTTCAATGTCACTTTATCATCTTTATGTCCCCATTCTTAACTCCTTTATACAAATATGTACCCATTTCTAGGGTGATAATTTCATTGCATATTAGACCATATATTACAGCAATCACCTACAATAGTGCAATAAATTTAGATTCATACAAGCTGGTTTTATCGATGTAATGTAACATTCTATTGTTAATTACTGGACATCTGACATTTATGTTCTACCATAGAGAGAGAGATGTATGGTAATTCATTTAAATAACTAACTTCTTGTTCATCAATTTTAGCCTGCATTTTTCAATATTTTAAGATGTACTCCATTTAACAGCTCAATTTTACTAGCTTGTTCGAACTGAATTGCAACCACAATTTTTCTTTATAATTGACATCCTTTGTAATTTTCAAATTATATGCTATCCCCATTTCACACCCCTGCTAATGTCATCCATGAAAATAAGCCAAGTGCTGAAATAAGAAACAACTGAGATGTGTCATACATAATTTTTAATAACATGTCCAGTAAAAGCATTTTCCTTACTCCTTTTATATTTAAAGTAACGGCCACGTGCGTTTTTTACTTATTTTTGTAGTACAACAGATGAAAACACATTGAAGGCCTTCTACATCTATAATGTTTATATGATTCAATATCCTAGTAGCATTAATTTGGTTTTATTCCTTCAAATAACTAAGAAAGTACTTAAAATCTAATATTAATCATCTGCTAGAAATTAATTTAACTCTAGATAAGTAGCATGTTTTTAAAATTTTACTCTGCTAGTTGATTAGTCATGTCTTTAATCACATGTATTAAGCAGCAATCTAAATGGATTACAATTGATTTAAATACACATCTGAATCTCAGACTTTAATTTTGCATTTAACTTTTCATTTAGCTTGAATGTTGTGGTGGATTTGACAAAAACGATTATCATATGGATGATATTCCACAGAGCTGCTCAAGTGACAGAACCAACAATATTTACATTCACGTATGTATATACATCATCAAAATTTTATTATGGTTGGACTGTTTTATAATTAAACCCTTATTTCATTAGGTATTTTTTTATACACCAATGATATAAGCTGTATCCATAAATTCTAAATCTTAATTTTCTACTTGTGATTTTTCTTTACTGTTATCAGTGCATAAATGAATCCATTAGTTTTTTATGAGTTTCTTAATATTGTTGGCAATCAACTATAGCTCCATTAGCATACTCTTGCTAAAAGCCTATTATATATTGAGCTATTTTTTAAGAATGACTAAAATAAATTTGTATTAGTAAAAACCTGCCATTATTATTTACAATGGTTAGTTTTTCAAGAGAAAAAAATTGTATTAAGTACCAACATATGTTAACTTGAAACACCTCTCTTGCAACCATAAGGTTGCATATGGGGCCTCGCCCTGTCAGCCATATCGACTTCTGGTGTAAGGTTACATAAATCTACTTACAAGTACATCAGTTGTGACAGCATTCCATTCAAAACAAGCTGGTTTGTATGGAATCACAATGTCACTGTGGTAACCCCCACTACAAAGCGGGTGTCACTTGTGGAGACTCGTTCACAATTTGTGTGTAGTAAGCTAAAATACCATATTTGATTGGTAATCAGACCTCAGCTCCACTATTGATGACACCACTAGGGTACAGCGTAGTCCTTTTACCCCAGCTTCATCTGGCCAGGGGTCTACCCACCCTGCCAAGAGTTATCTCAAAACAACCCTACTGTTTGGTGCACTTGATTAGGTTTGGTCCCTGAGCAAAGCTACTAATCTCGGGAGTCAATGAGTCTGCAAAACTTTTTGGAGGTGGAAACTCCACACTCATCCAAAGGTAGCCCAGGCCCTCGAATATGGGCTCAATCACTGCACCAATGCACATTGCCCAGACGCATGCCAGAATAGGTCAGCAACTGGTAATTGCAAATTACCTTCTGGTCATGATTCGGATACCATTACAGATGTCAATAATGCATGGTTAGGGCATCTCAATCCATCCTGTTATATTCTTTATAGCCCTCGTGATGCTGACGGCGCTAGATAATCTGAATACAACCAACCAACCTGTTATATTCTACTCGTTCTCCCACTTTCACTGTTAGCAGGTTTCACCTTTCCTTTTCTCTGCCACATATTCTACTACTTCTTTCACCTCAGTAAGTTTATAGTCTCCGACAACGGGCAGACTAATCCATTTGTTCTTATCACCACCCATTCTAAGGTGATGGAGTGCCGACCCGCAGTCCAGCCCCAGTACAACACAGGACATAATAGTCCTCCCTTGGTGCCCCCCTCGGAGGCTCACACCTTGTGAGTACGAGTGTTTGGCAAACCCGAGGTACCCTAGCCGGGCCTAGCATTTTTCTTTCTTTCCTTTTTTTTGTGAAGGCCTTACCAAGTGCACTGCTTTTTGTTTGACTTTTATTATGTTTGCCTGTTTAGATTAGCAATACTTTTGGTATTTTATTTATTTTGGCTTTCATTTTGTCTTACATTTCTAATTTACTCACTTCTTTTTGGGTTTGACACTTTAAATTTGTTTATAATTTTTATTTCTTTTGTTTTTGCCAGCTTGCTGGCCTGCACTTTTGCCGTGTGCGGTGACCCATAAGTTGGGAAAATGAAATCATGCGGTTCCTGTGGTGTCCTACATCAGGACAGGGTTTAGTTTCTTGAGGACACTGCTGCGTTCCCTTTGGCCCATGCTTCAGCCAAAACGGGAGGCCGAGTTCGGTCTGACTTTTGTCAATCGGCTGGTGTTACTGGAACATTTCGTGTTGCCGACTGCTCAAGGATAAGAACCAAGTGCTTGAAGTACCATAAGACACTAACCTGGCGAAACTTTAAACTTTTAACCTGGGACAACCTCGCCCATTACCTCTTAGTAAGCCAATGGCTACTACCTTTGTTGGGCTCGGTGGTGGGTGGAGGCGTGCGTTGAGTATTTTTCTATGATGTGTTTCCCTACTCTTTTGCTCCCCACAGGAGACCTTAATCCTTAAGCAAGTACTCAACAATCCTATTTACCTAGATATCTCGTAATCATTTCTTCTGAATATGTACTCGGCACAATGTCTCCCTTTTTCATTGAAAAGGGATTGCAAGGCATTTGTGGCAACTCAAAATATGTAAAAAAAAAACTCAAATTTGGCGATTACCTCATTCAAACAGCTTCACAAATACAATTGACAAACTTACTTAAAGCAACAAAAATGGGCAATATCTGTATCACAGTCTCTCCCCATAATAGTTTAAATTCATTCTAAGGCGTCATCTCATAATCTGATCTCATTAACGTGAATGAAATTGAAATACAGGCAGAACTTGCTTCGCAAGGTGAAACTGAAGTGAAAAGAATCACCACAAAAAGCGACGACAAAATTATCAACACTAAACATCTTATCTTAACCTTTAACAAAGTAGATCTCCCAACAGAAATTTAAGCTGGTTATCTCAACTACCCAGTCCGTCCATACATTCCAAACTCACTACGTTGCTCTCGCTGTCCAAAATTCGGCCACTCGAGAAACTCTGGTCACAGTGAAGAAACCTGTTTGAAATAAGTCAATACTGGACATTCTTTTACTTCCTGTATTCTTCCACTCAAGTGCCTAAATTGTTCTGGTGATCACTCTGCCAACTCAAGAGATTGCCCTCAATCGAAGGAAGAAAAAGAAATTCAAAAAGTGAGAGTAACTCATAAATTATCATACTATGAAGCCAAAAAGCAAGTAACAATTTCACTTCCAAAACCGGGTATCACTTATTCAACTGCCGTTAAAGTAACAACTCGTTCAGTTGGTGTACAAACCTGTGTGCCAAATCAGGATTCTGCTCTTCAATCAACATCAAAACCTACCCAAGTTTCAAATAAGCTGTCATCTAGCCCTAAAAAAAACCAATGAAACAAATAATAACAATGTTCCTCCTCCAAAGCCATCTACACTTACAATAACTACTGAAACTAAAAAACCTGTGCCGCTATCAAGCACTCAACCTACAGCTGAAACTTCAAATAAAAAACCAAAAATTATCAGACCAGCGATTTCAAACACTAGACTAGAAGTAAATGAAACGGGTGAAATGGAAATTGATAAGGGGCTTGAAACCCCAACACAACTTCTATCGAAATCCTGAGTCCTTACAGACCTTTATCCCCCAAAAACCTAAATAATGGCCAGTAGTGTCCTCTCGTGAAATTGTCGTGGATTCCACCACAACTCGGTTGACATAAAACTACTTATTGATGAGTACCAGCCTGCGTGCATATGTCTGCAACTCTTTTGAAGCCAAATCAGAGCTCTCTCATTAGGGGGTACAGTCCTCTTCAAAAGGACTGCACCAACGGTGATTGAGCCAACAGTGGTGTTGCTGTTTTTGTTTCTAAATGCTTTCCATTTATTCCACTACTGCTCTTAACACCCCTGCAAGCCATAGCTGTTAGAGTCAATATAAAGGCTCTCATCACCGTCTGTTCAATTTATCTACCCCCTAATGAGACAATTCAACAAGCAGATCTCAACAGGCTATGCAATCAGCTTCCATCCCCCTTCATCTTAGTTGGTGACTTTAATGGGCATAATCCTCTTTGGGGTAGTCCAGATGTTAACGCTCGAGGAAGTCAAGTAGAAAAGGTGATTGAAGACTACAACTTATGCCTTTTAAATAATGGGCAAAATACTTACTTCCATTCCCCATCGAGGACATTCCATGCTATTGACCTTGCCTTGTGTTCACCATCTCTCTTGCCCTTATGGACATTTCATGTAGTAAATGATCCGTTTCATAGTAATCACTTCCCTCTATGTGTTTAATCTGCAGGTAATAACATCCCTACTGTCCACCCTCCTCGTTTTAGATACGAAGCAGCGGATTGGGATTTGTTTTCTTCATCTACTTGTTTGCCCAAAGAGATGGTGAACCAAGGTGATATCAACGAAGCTGTAACGTCTGTTACTGACGTCATTATGGAAGCTGCTCGCTTATTTATTCCTGTATCATCAAAACTACTGAGGCAGCCCAAACCGTGGTGGAATTAAGAGTGCAAGGCATCCCTCAAGAGACGTAGAAAGGCCTAGAGTGCATTTTGTAGGCACCCCACTTCTGAAAACTTCGTAAATTTTAAACTAGCAAAAGCCACCGCTAGACGCGTTCATCGCAGAAGCCAAAAAGAATCGTGGGAAAAGTATGTTTCTGGCATAACATCAGCCACCCCATCAAAACTATTATGGGACCGAGTCCAGAAGGCGATGGGATTACATTCTGACCATTCCATCTCATTCGTAGTGCAGAATGGAAATGAGATCTCAGATGCTGTTGAGATAGCAAATGTCATTGCACATGCTTTCTCAACAGCATCCAGTTCTGCCACATATTCATCAGATTTTTAATGCATAAAACATCATGCAGAATCCCATCGCATTAATTTCCATTCAAATTCTGATCTCGCCTATAACTGTAGCTTTACAGAACAAGAGTTGACACACCCTCTTCACAAGACTTGGGTAACTGCACCTGGTCCTGATGGAATTTCATACCTAATGCTTAAACACCTTTCTCATCAATCTCTTCTGGCTCTGTTGCGACTTTATAATCGCATTTGGGAAGAACATGCTTTTCCTTTAGCTTGGAGACGAGCCATTGTCATCCCTTTTCCAAAACCAGGGAAAGACGCAACTGATCCCTGCAACTACAGGCCAATTGCACTTGCAAGTTGTATATGCAAGCTTTTGGAACGAAGGATAAATTCCTGTCTGACTTATATTTTGGAGACAAATGGTGTGCTTTCACCATTTCAAAGTGATTTCAGAATAGGTAGGTTAACAGTGGATAACATCTTGTGCCTTGAAACGCAAATTCACTGTGCTTTTCTGCTCCGAAACCATTTGATTTCTATATTTTTTGATATGGATAAGACGTATGATCGCACTTGGCAATATGGTACACTCCAAGATCTATTTTCTTTAAGGTTTTGGGGTAATCTCACAGTTTTTTACCAAAATTTTTTAGCCCTGCGAGAATTCCAGGTTCGCATCAGATCTTCTCTCTCAGATCCTTTTATCCAAGAAGAGGGTGTTCCACAGAGTAGTGTCCTCAGCTTTACTCTTTTTGTGATCAAAATCAATGACATCTTAAATCAGTTGCTGCCATCTTTACAGGGTAACTTGTATGTGGATGACCTGAGCATTCAATGCCAAGGCAAAGATATGAGGTATATAGAGAGACAACCTGAAGCTGCTATTTCTCATTTGATTTGTTGAAAATTGTTTTAGCTTCTCTGTTTAAAAGACATCCTGTGTTCATTTCGGTTGACGACGAAATTTGCATCATGACCCAAACATTCATCTGGGAGCAACCAGGATTGCTTTTGTTGATACAGTAAGGTCCTTGGACTGATATTTGACAAGAAGCTTACATTCTCACTTCATGCTCAGCACTTGCGATTGTCTTGTGACAAAAAGCTCAACTTACTAAAGGTTCTCTCCAATACATCTTGGGGAGCGGACAGAACCTCCATGTTGAATGTCTATTGAGCTGTAATTTGCTCCTGATTGGACTATGGATATGTCATTTATGGCTCCTCACGTCCATCTGTGTTGCGCAAGCTCGAACCAATCCACAATCAAGCTATGAAAATCTGTTCCGGAGCACCTTGCCAGTTAAAAGCCTCAATAATACGTACCATGAACCCCCTTTGGCTTCCATAAGCAGTTTATTGTCTCTTCGGTTGTATTGCCGCATCTTAAGTCATCCAGATCACCCATTTCAAGATTCCCTTTTAGACAGATCATTTGATCGCCTTTTTAGAAATCGCCCATCTTGCATCCCCACGTTTGGGTTTCGCATGAGGAACTGTCTGATTGGCACACCTATTCATACCATAGAAGTCGCTGAGCATCCTTCGTTTATTGTTGTACCATGGAGGAAAATAAATTTCTCTATTTTACCTGTTTTTACTGGATATAATAAATTTTGCACTGACCCAGTTATTTGTTTTTAAGTCTCATCGTCATCACTTCAGAAACCATACCGCCATTTACACGGATGGTTCTAAATCACCTGGCCATGTTGGCTATGCCTTTGTGTGTGGCCCCGATATCGTTAGTTTCTCATTACCATCTTTTGTTTCTATTTTTACTGCAGAGTCATTAGCTTTATACAAAGCATTAAAATTCATTTCCCATCAATCAGTTGATAATTTTATTTTTTGCAGGTATTCCCAAAGTGTTTTAACCTCTTTGTCATCAGATTGTCTTAGTATCACTTATTGTTACCATTCATAAAAAAACTCAAACGTCGTGGCTTTGGTATTACTTTTTGTTGGATACCAGGCCACGTAGGAATTGCTCGTAATAAACTGGCTGACCAAGCAGCTAAAAATGCCACATCTCCTTTTAACTCATTAATTAATATCTCCTCTAAGTTAATTTTCATCTCCCTGCCACATCTCCACATACCTTACGATGACCTTCGTAAGTGTGTGCGAGACATTGTGTGGAAGGAATGGAGCGAAGATTGGAGTAGGCAAGCGAACAACAAGCTTTTTAAAGTACATCCAACTATCTCACTACTTCCGCCATTGCCAAGCAGGCGGAATGATGTACTGCTTACACGACTTCGAATCAGCCATTCAAGACTTATACACAGACACTTATTGTTGGGTGAAATGGCTCCAATTTGCCAACATTGTCGGCAACCCCTGAGCATTAGTCACATTTTAACATGTCCTCTTTTAAAAGGTTTTTATCATCGGTTTTTTAACACCTCATCACCTATTTTATCTGATATTTTGAGTCACCCACCTCATTCATCTCTTTTTCTGTTTTTAAATTACACAGGATACTTGTCATCATGCTTTTGTATGACTTTTTATTTCGTTTTACTTTAGCTTTCTTTTTCTCTCAAGTTAATTCTTGTCACCTTTAGTGTCAAAACTTTTTAAACTTTTATTTGGTCAGACCGACTGTTTGTTCAGCGCAGCTTGGCCCTAGCGTTGCCCTTGCGCCAGTAAATTTCAACCAACCCCCCTGGTGCCCGCCCAGCATCCACCCCAGCAAAGAGCCTAAACCGACCTCTGTATAGCCTCCTCTCTGTGCCCAGGTTTTACCCAGACAATATATGTGTTATAAAAGTTTTTCATTGTTAGTCATATTGATGATACTATGATAATAATGTTTATCTCGGGTTTTACAACAAATGAGCAAATTTGTATCAGAACTGTCAAGTAATTTTTTTTTTTTTTTTTAATATATTTATGACTTAATATTAAATGAATTGCAAATTGCCATTTTTCCCACAACTCTTGCTACACACATCTTTAAATCTCCCATTACTAAACTAGACCGCGAGGTTGCGGGTTCGAGTCCCGTGTTAGGCATGGGTGTTTGTAAATGTATGTTGGCTTGTCTAATGACGAATGCTTCGGCGCATTATAGCCCTCGTGTTGCTGATGGCGCCAGATAATCTGAAAACAACCAACCAACCCATTACTAAACTTCAGTTAGATACACTAATATTAAATGAAAATTTACAGGACATGATTAATTCTCAACCTTTTTTAATCTTTTTTTACCTGTATGATAGTTTTGTGTGATCATTAGATCAGAAAAGTTATGTAACTGAAAAACCTTATTAGATTAATAAATAAATTGTTTTAAGATATAATAGGATAAATATATGCATCATATAATTAAGATAAATTATTTTCTCTTCATGATTATGTGCATCATAGTTAAGATATTTTCTTTTCTGTTGTATTAATTTGGGAACAATGCAGTGTTAACATATCTTCTTTATTTTCCAAATATGCCATACAAGTTCAGACCTGCAACTTTAAATGTTTTTTCTACATATGTGTCAGCAGGGGCATACTGGGACCTTAAATCGGCCCTGTGATTTTAGATTTATGCAGGCCCAAATTTTGAATATGTACATAAATCAAGTTTGAATTATTCAACAATTTAGAATCTTCTAAAATGCTTTTAATAATTAATATATTATATTTACTTAACATGGTTTGCACGATCCATAAATTTCCTTAAGAACTACTTAATTTTAATAGGTCTTTAAAGTTCCTTTTTTTTTTTTTTTTAGGTCCATAATTTTGGATTGCAAATTTTTTATTCTTAAAATTATATTAGTGTATTGATTTTCTAATTACAACATAATCTATTATTACCCATACCAAATGGAGGGAAGAGGGCTGGTGGAAGTGATTAAAATTTGAATTCATTGGTTTTTTAAAAAAAACATTAAGGAAGGTTACTACTTATATTGAAAAAAAGGGGTGGAAAAAACTACCATAATGGACAGGCCCATTTTTTTCAGACACTGACTGGCCCCGGTGATTACACCGGATAACACTATGGACAGTACGTCCCTGTGTGTCTGTCTTTTATACCAGAGTTTATCACTTTGCTACTACTTGTCAACAAGAAATGTATAACTTTTAATATATTTGTATAAAGAGATAAAGTTTATCCATTGGTATGATCAATAATTAGCACGCAATTAAATTAAGAATAGAAATTGTATAAATTGTTACTGATTCATTTTTTGTTGGTGTCGTAGGGCTGTGGTGAGAACATTCGAAGATATCTGGAGCAAAAAGCTGGGACAATTGGTGGAGTTGCTTTAGGCTTAGTTTTAATACAAGTAATTACATTTTGTCTTGCTTGATAATTTTTCTTTTAAGATTTTTTTTTCTTCTCTACATATCTATAAAATCCATCTGTCTGTATGTATGTACAGCTATAACTCAAGGTCTACTAAACCAATTTGGATAAAATGTGTGTTTATTGGTAGATTATTGAATGTGGATTCTACAGAGTACACTTCTAATTACACAAAAAACAGTAATTACACATAAAAACTAATTTTTGCCATATTTCTGTCTATACTTTAACTATGTCTGAGTAGAAAGTTTCTTCGGAAATGAAACAGTTTGGGCTACAGTTTAATGTAAACAAATGGGGATTTTGAAATTCAAATGTGTTTATCACGCATAATTCAAACTTTTAATGTGTTTATAATGCTTCTTAAAAGAAAATCTTCACAAGGGCCCATTCTAAAACGTTCTGCAAAATAAGAAACAACAAAAGTTTTTTTGAAAGGTTATAACATTTTTCTGAAAATGCGATTCAGCGAGCCATTGTGCCATCTTCAGACGTCTTATTGCTGAAATCCAAGATGCACATACTTGACTTCTGGTATTGCTAATCCTCGACGCATAATACTACAAGGAATTTTTTTAACTTTGTGAAAAGCCCTACGTCTTTAAAAAAATGGAACAGATATAGTATAGGACATGGCACTTCTTTTCATTTGGCTTTCAGAAAACTCGCCTGAACTAAAAACATGCTGACTAAAATAAATTTAGGAAATAAATAATGAATGAAATAGAGATATATTTTAATGATGTCCAAACTAAACTAAATGTGCATTTAAAATAGAGTTAAGAAGTTGAGAACAAACATTATGAATGAAAAACTGATTTTAATCCAGTTGAAAATATATACAGATGACCATTACATGCTTAGTGATTTTTCACTAAAGCGATATGCAAGATACAAAAGAGAAGGTGTACACAAAACACTTGCCTATATATATCATTCTCTGCATGAACAGTTGCAGTTAAAACAGATACAGAAATTTGCTTACAATAAATATATTAACTTTCCTAGAAGTAACTGTAAACAACTCAACCCAGTCCACTCAATGTTTACATTTGATTAACGAACTGGTCTGATCAGACTGAATGGTGAAAAACCTACTACCCTTAAACACTATGGATACCAAAAACCTTTATGTTTTCCAATACTTAAAATAAAATCTGTTGTCAGAAATAACATTTATCCTGGGATTAAATGCCGAAGAAAATTGTGCAAAAGAAATGTTCTATATTACATCTGCACCAAAAAACTTGCTGATAATTGATGGTGTTGCCTCATTCACTGTGGGCTCTTGAGAACGACTCTTTCTGGCACAATACACTCAAAGAAACTGCAGACGGACTTACAACTCTGGAAAGAATTTCGCCAAGGTGTTTAATGCCAATAAATTGTAGCAATTGCTACAATTATCTAATTTGGTACTAATATAATATTAACAACTTTTAGCTCAGAATCCACACAAGCGTTGGAAGTTTTACAGAAACCCTTCTGCGATTAGAAATTTGTTTTGAATTGTGCTTAATTTGCCCGAAGTCTATATTGTATCATATCGGACCAGAGTGAAATATACTGTTGATGTTATATAATACAGTTTTCGCATATACCTTGATGAAACTGGAAAAAGAAGTGCAGTCCATGACGTGCAAAATTTGTGTTCTAACACTTATATTCGAGAAACTACTTTTAAACAACAAAGGTAACAGGTTACTGCAACAAAGAACAAAGCTCCTCTAAATGCTGGTCAAAATATGCATATGAAAATGTTGTTGCCAGTATATTCTTACATACAGGGAATATTTTGTTTTTTTTAATATTCAATTGGGGTACAGGATAAATATTCGTTATTAATCTGTTGCTAACGAATGTGTGTTCAGAAGGATTGGTAGCACTTGCTGTCACTTCTTCTAGAATATCTATGACTGTTGGATGGTGGATGAACATCATACGTTGTGTTCAAATTGCCCTTAAATATTATTTCAACTCGATAGCAGTTTTCAGCATATCCAAACCAAGCTGTTGCAGCAACAACTTGCTTTTTAATTGTATGATACGAGAGTACTGTCACAAAAAAAAACATAAATTAAAACACTTCATTGAACATTGAGGGATATTAGAGACAGCAAACTTTAAACTCGAAATAATTACATGCTTGACATGATCAAATGTTTTGCCCAGTGTTAAAAAGCTTTTGTTCACAATAATAGTATTTAAGTAACTTAGCAATCATTTGCTCAAACACGAAAATGATCTTTTTGATGTGCACAATGGCTTCATTTCCACTGAAAAAGTTGGTTTATGTAATATTATCTAGAATGTAGATTTAAAAAATATTGTATTTCCTGAAATCTGCTCTGCACTTTGCCATCTCGGCTTCGTAAAGAAAGCTATATTGGTTCGAAGAAATCATGATGCTGAAGCCCTTAACAATTTAACGCTCTTACAAATTATTCTTTTTTCCAATTTTGACAAAACCGAAACTGTATCCAAAATGCAGCTTTAGCAGTAATAATTAATAACAGTGTGCTAAAGCTTCTTTTTGGCAACAGTTTTGGTTTTACCGTAAAGGGCCCAAACCTTTTAAAAAGTATTATTTGTTGGTTCATACTGAAATCATTTATTGAACAGTCACGAGTTTTGTCTTTTATTTTCATGGTATTTATTTTGTATAATTATTCAGAGTGTCCAGCGTAAAAGAGACCTCACATTCAAAGAGGAACTGCGTTTCAGATTGTTAAACGAAATTTCGATTGATCAATTCCAAACTTTTGTTTTGAAAATAATTTAGTGCCTCGTTTATGCTTGCACCCTGTTATGTAACCTGAATTTTCAAATTCAAAGACCTATTATGCCACAACGGGTACCCAACAACGTGGGTCCATGCAGCTAGTATCTTAATATAATGTTATTTAAAAATCAGAATTTGTTTCAGTGCAAATATTCTTCATGTTTGCAAATACCAACCATCTGTATGGTTTTTATCAGTTATTATTTTTACTACAGAGGAATATTCAAGAAAATATACAAATTCTTTTGATTTTCAAGAGTAACACTGAATGATTAAGTTTGTAAAAGCACTCACTTGTGTACCTTAATATGATATAACTATGAAATAAAATTGAAATGTTCCCTGCCTTTGTATAAAACGTAGACCAATTATGCTATTCTTAAATTTTGTTTGTATAAGTATCTTATTTAGTATATTTATTGTTTTGAGCATACTAACTTTCTATTTGTGTATGCATGGTTCGTACATTTTTAAAAAACCTTAAAAAGTGCTTGAAAAAAAATCTTTCATTTTCAAGTGCTTGAAAACCTTGAATTCTGTAAAAATACGTTTAAAGTGCTTGAATTTCATTTTATTTTCTAAAAATATCAATTCAAGCTGATTAGAAAAGCCAGAATATAATATTGAATCTATGTGTTAGATTCGCAATTTGCGCCATGTACTTTGTGTGTCAAAAATGTCATGATAAGAGATAGTGCTTTACAAAGCTATGCAAATAGTAAAAAATGGATTCAGTTTCTTTAAGAAGTTTGATGGGGATTATTAGAACTATTTCTAATGATAAAAAATATCCCAAAGTGGATATATTTCACAACAATCAACGTCATCAGCTTGATGAAGGCGCATGTAATTGAAAACAAAGTTTTAAATACGGAAATACTATGAACATTGAAAATTATGAAAAAAATCACGGCTCTTAGGAATTAATTAAATGAAAACATTGATAAATTATGTAATTGTATGTTAGCCGATAGCGTGATTGCATTTAAATTCTAAATTTTTTTGTGGTGAAAAAAATTGTGTATTATACAGTATTTGTAATCAAGCCTTCAGAGTGAATTAAAAGACAGTTTAATCAATAAAACTTTTGTATTATTATTTGAGACAATTAAATGGATGTTCACATACGGCGTAGTTACCAAGTGAGTACGAACTACTTTACTTTTGTTTTTATGGTAGTGCTTCATATATATTGGAAGGTTTTTTTTTCTATTCTAACCTTAAAATTTGGTGAAATCTAAAAAACATTTTTCCCCTATATACTCGATTTGAACAGGTAACCGTTTGTCAAAAAAAAAAAATTTAAAAATTGGATTTTTTTTACATGTATTTGTGTTGATAACGCCATCCTTGAAAAGTGCTTAAAAAGTCCTTGAATATTTTTTCTCCTTCAAGTGTACGAACCATGGTATGTGATACTCTTATGTTGTACTTTCAATAATACTTAACGTATAATTTTATTCTGTATAATACTTTAATCTACTCTTGCCATTCTGCATAATTATCTGTTTGCTGAATATTACTTTTGTGTCCCTTATTTTGTGCATTAATCATTTATGTTTCAGATACTGTGTCTAATTTTTACGGGATGCCTGTTCTGTGTACTAAGAGAAGATTCTAAATATCCTTATAATTACTGAAGAAAGTTATTGGAATCATCACCATCACTGCTTTTATGATAGACTGACTTTTATGTTCAGAAAGGAATTTCATGAATTTCCATGTTCTAATTTTTACTCAACAGACTTACATAATTGTAGAATTTACCTGAACCTGCTATAATATGTCATCAAAATGTAAATTACAATAGAAAAAGAATAAAAGTGTTCCTAACTAAAATAACTTTTTTAGTTTAGATTTCATTTTTATACTGAATGGGTTATTTTACAAATTGATAAAAAACAATCAGTCATATATATTACTGCTGAGAAGTCCTGCTGAAGCTTTAAGTCCTGCATTTATGCCATTTATTTTTATCTCTTTCCACATGGATGAAGTGGTTCTTGAATTAATATATTAATATTTAAAATCAACCCTATTGATTCCATTTAAGTTTTATAATAAACCTTATTTACCATTGTACTTAACTATTTATTTGAAAATATAATTATTGAAATTCAAATATTCATACTAATTGTAAAGTATTTTGTGTCACTCTACAAGGTAACAGTTTGTTCTCATGTAAGCATCACTCATTTGCCATCATTAATTTAAAACTATCATCAATTTACTTCCTCAATACTACAGCTAGATAACTCTATACTTTATCTACATATCTATACTTTAACATGACTTATACAGCTATAGTATTGAGGTAGTGAAAGGGTTTTGTTTATTTTTCTATATATAACTAATCAGATAGTAAATTTTTCTTATACAATTAGTTTAGAAACAAAAAGTAAAGGGATTCTTACTTGGAAATCTCTGGAAACGGGAAGTTAATTCTATATAAAAAATAAAAGCTAACTAAAAAAAAACTGTTATTTTAAAGAAAATATTTTTTAGTTTTGCTATTAAATTCTTAAATATTCAATATTTTAAACAGTAAAATATAAATTCTTACATAACAAAAATATAATAAATCATACAGTATTATATTGTTTTTTTTTAATTTTTTTTTATTTAATTTAGTTGAGTGTTAATTAAAACATTTTCAAATATACCAACTGTTCTTTATATGACAATAATTCATTCCCTCAATAAAACTAAATGAAATTTTACTGACTTTACTATTTGTGTGAACCTATACTTTGTTCAAATAATACTTTAAGATATCTCTTGTAAGGAAAGCCATGTTCTAGACCTCCCATTCAAAAAAATTTATTCTATTCAGTTATCAATCAGTACCACATGATGAACATTGCTGTTAGCATTAATTACAAAATGATAAACATGAAATATGATGTGTATATTTCTTTTTTTATTCAATATGCCTTTTAAATAAAAATGATAACAAATAGTTACCATTGGCATCTTTTATTGAATGAATGTATAATTTTTACTCCATATTAATTTTTTGATGAATACAAAATGTTTAATTTTGTTTTAGCTTTGAAGTACTCAGGTTATATTTTACTAGTGTCATTGTTTGAATGAAAATCTTTGTTTTTGCATTAACAATATAAACATATGTTACTGCAAATCCAGAATTAGTTTTGAACTTTTTATTATGTAGATGTATTGACTTCTTATGTAAACTATATAGAAATTTTATTTTTAATTTTTTACATGTTTTGTGAATCATCACACTTCTTCTAAAAACATAATTTGTATAAGCTGTCATTTTTTATTTTTCATCTACTGAAGTGTAAATGTATATTGTTTGATATAATAAACTTATTTGTAGTACAATTTGTCAGTTCAATATGCAAATAGTCCGCAAGTTAACATTCGGTTATTTTTACTATAATGAAATTATTTCACAATCTCTATTTTCAGTAACAAACAGTCAAATCTTATTTCAACATACACCTTTGCCCCAAGTGGCTGGTAAGGAGAGGAGAAGGTGTGGCTTTTTTAAGCTATACACTTTGCTGGCATGATAACAGATCTATTTTATAAATAAATTGCTTAACTATTGCAAGGACTTTTCCTATAAAATATATAAGACTAGGCATATATATTAATCAAGTAGGTTTTCCCAAAATTTTCTTTGAAGATTTACTGAATTATCTCAATTCCAAAAAAAAAAAAAAAAAAAAAAATCTCAAATCAATTGTATGATTTAAGAGAATTTTTATATTTCCTTTTGTAGAATTTCCCAAAAAATTCTGGATATAATAGTACCTTCCTAACACACTTAAACACAAATTTTACTAAAAATTGACATTCAACTGGTTAAATATCATTATGAAAGGGGTACAATGCCAAAAATAAAAAAAAATATATAAAAAATTTTATTCCAACAATTTATCTTATGTCTAAGATACTCTTTATATGTCTTTGAGATAATTTTTTTAAATATTGTTTCTATTTTAAAAAAATAAATAAAAATCTATAATAATTGATGTTTGCACATTTTTGTACAAGTCAAGACGTACTGACACAACACTGATTGTGACAGTATGTATAGTATTGATTCGCGAGGTTCCTGGTGGGAGTTTCTTTTTCACACCAAATCCCAATTCTCTGCAGTTCTTAAAACATCTCCCAGCGGACAGATATAATCCTTGACATACATATTGCTGTCAGTTCCAGATCTGTCTGCCTTATAATGATATTCCGACGTGATGTAAACCCTCATGTATGAATGCAATTGCGTAGTCTAATGACTAGCGATACTTTAAAAAAGTGTAGATGGTGTAACTAGTTAATGATAAAAAAAAATTGACTCATCAATACAATTCAATTAGATAATATTTTTATAAGCTATATTTGGCAACTAGAGATTATTTCTTGAGTTAAGTAAATTTGAAATTTATTTGTTGGCTGCTTCAAAGAGTTCCCTTTCTTGCATTCATAACTGGGTGGGCCGATGGAAAAACGAAGAGATTCATATGTGCACATATTATTACAAATAATTCTTTTAATTTACTTTTTTAGGATGAGAACTGAATTTCAAAACATTTATTTTTATGTATTTTCCTAAATATTATGAATTTGGGCCGCATGGGGCGAACGCTGCTTTAGAAAATTCTAATAGGATTATTTATGGAGAAAGAGTAATGTATTGCACCAAAACATTGTAGCACTATTTATACTATTGTAAATATATATAATGTAACAAATAGGAATAACATATTGTAAGGTTATTAAACAATTAATACTTTTCAAATGATAGCACTTGAAAATACATATAAGTTTTTTTTTTTTTTTTTTACTTTTTCTTATAAGATAATTGCAAGTTAATTTTTTGTAAAGATCAATTTTTCAGCTACTTTAGAAGATTCTAATAGGATTATTCATTGTACAAGAGTTATGTATTGCACCAAAACACTGTAGCAACAAGGTACAATTTCAAAGTAAGGGACCAATTTCTGCAAAATATCTTTAAAAAAAAAAATTCCCACATTTTCATCTTGGATGTTAAGATACTCGGAAGTAAAACTCCCATAAAAAAAAAGCCTACCAATCAACACAAGGTCCCTCAATCAGTTTTAGAGGGGAAAAAAACTTTTGTGGTATCCACTTTTGACACCGATTTTTAAAGAGTTTATCAAAAAAATAGTCATCTAACAAAGACAAATGAGGAGCCGACAAACAAAATCTGACTTGTCCTCACAACATTAAAATTTTCAGCCCCCTTTAAACTCCCCATTATTTGCCTCCAAAATATTTCCAATCAAAATCATTATATTTAAAATGCAGTACATACATAATACATAAAAGAATTGATTTGACCTCTCCAGTAACAAATAGCTTAGGAAACAGGTCCTGTTTTGTTTGCCAGCTCCTCAAATAACATAAAAATAGTCGTGAGCTCTAATGTAATGGTATTATATTTCACATAACCTGTTAAAAAAAAGAGTAAATAATATTCAGTTATATTTTTTACACTTTGTTTGAGCACTATCAAGCATGAATTTTGGTCACATCATTATTAGAGCGATTTCTCATTTGTAAATTAAATACATCTGTCTGAATTTAGGAAAGTTTCCTCCAACATAATTTTAAAACGAGAATTGTAATATTAAGATTACCTATTATAGTTAATTTGGTATTCAATAAAGTGCAAGAACAAGACCTGCTTTAAATTTATTATTATTCAGTACTAACATTTAAATAAAAGTAAACATTTAAAACATCAACATCCCATACTAAAGAATATCCAACAAGACATTGCTAACTAAAAGATTAAATCTGCATTCTGGTCTGAAGACTGCTGTCAGATGCCAACTTGCGAATTGCAAAACTGAAAAACTAAAATTGATGATATCAACTGCTGAAGTTCCTAAAATAACATTCTGTGCACGCCCTTACAATGTTACTCTAGCTTAAAAATTATATGCCAGACAGATTAAAAAATTAACACATATTTCTATCGTCAGAAAGATATCATGTGCATGTGTACTTTGTTCTAGATATCGATCTTTTCTTAGCTCTAGTGAACAACTGGCTTTATTTCTGCTTTAAGTCAATTTTTTATGCCAATAAAAAATACTGACATGTTACTAAATAAAATTCTGTACCAATTAATAGTCATAGATTACCAACACCACAGAGTTTGTATATTGTCTAGAGTAATATAGAATTTTAGAAACACAAAGGCAGGATAAATAAGTTTATATTTATTGAAAAAACTGTTTATAAATTTTATACTAAATATTTTAAAGAAAAAATTCTTGTATCTTATGCTGTATTTCACAAGCAAAAAAATGAAACTCCCAGGATGAGATAATTGAAATTATTTGCATCAACTCTGCATTACACAATGATGGTATAAATGTCGTAAGATACAAGTATTGCACAGAAATAAAAACACAAACTAAAAGTCTAAAAAGTCCTTCAAAAAAGGCACAGTAAACATTAAGCATGGCAATATCAATTTAACACAAGAGATATAATACTTTCAGAAACTTTAAAAATTGCTACTTTTTAAATATACTTTCATTTGTTACTTTCATTGAAATGACAATATGCATTTGAAAGCACATAAAGTATGAAAACTAGTAATACAAATTCTAAATTAAAAATTTGATACCAATAATTTTTTTTCAAAATTTATCTTGCAAAAAAATAATTTCTTTAAAGTTATTCAATTTAAAAATATGTATGTTTTGAAGTCACATTCTTCATCATACATACATAACAGACAACTGCAGACTGACAAATGCTGCTCACAAGCAAAAATTCACAGGATGAGGTAATCTCAATGACTTTCAGAATTCTTACTCTGTATTGTTTGCACTATACAAGTATGGTAAGGCACAAGTATTGCACGTATTGTTTTGTGAAAATAAAAATACAAAGTAAAAAGCTCTTCTCACATAATAAACATTAAGTATGCAATACAGAGTAAAGACTAAATATACAGTATATAGTAAACATTTTAATTGACAATTTTTTCAATACACATTTTCTTTGATGACCTTTTCTGAAAACCTGACCTTTTTAGCCCACTTTGTGGGTCGCTTTGATCTAAGGGTACTCTTGACTTTTTAACGTAGTCAAGAAAGGATTCCACAGACAATGTGTATAATGTTAATGTTCGCACTGTCATTAAATTACAGAAACCCTTTTTTTCTATATTTTGCAACACAGAATTTTTTATTTCTTCAGCAACTCCAGAATTGTTCTTTATCTTCATCTTGTCAATGGGAGGTAACACTGATGGCAAAATCACTTTGTAAAGATCATGCAAATATTTATTGTTATACTTATTGATTATGGCTTGGGAACAATATGTCAATCTTTTTAATACTGTGTCAATTAAGTATGGTTCCTTAACAAAAATCTCATAATCTTTAGTGTTTACGAAAGAACCATTCTTAATAGCTAACCGGATGGCTCCGAAGCTTTTCTTTTCGATAAGAAGATTGAACACCGATATCCCCTGGTTATCTTCAATGTTGCAGGAAGCACCAACTTTAATTAAGAAATATATCACCTCAATGTCACCATTATTAATAAGTACTAAGTGCAAAGGTGTATATCCATCGAGATTCCTGACATTTAAGTCAGCTCTTTTTTCTACAAGAAGCTGCAATGTCTCCCAGAAGTTCTTGGTTACTGAGCAATGCATGGTTGACAAGGTGAATCTACTTGCTCCTGTCTTTATGATCAAATCAACTGCAGTTTTCCACGTTTTAAATTCTGCAGCGTAATGCAAAACTGTCCATTTACGATTGTCTCGAAAATTTACGTTTGCTCCATACTTAATGAGAAGTTTCACTTCATCCCAATGATATTTTTGGGCTGCTATCATTAACATGGAGTTCAAATCATGGGTCTTCAATTGAAGACCAACACCATTTTTGTTCATGATGGACTGAAATTTTTTAAAATTTTCTTTTGAGACTAAATCATACAGTTGCTTCTTTACGTGATCATTGACAAAATTCATACTTTTATTTCAAAGCACACTATTTTTAAATAGTAGGCTTAATATTAACTGCTTTAGTCTGGACTGATTTTAAGGATTGGTAGAGTTGAGATATCTGTTCTGCTGAAATAGATTATATGCACTGGACGTCAAAGACAATTGCTCTTCTCATTTGGTAAACTACAGTAATTAAATTTGCCAATTACAAATGTCTCTTTCTTTATGACCAGCCATTGACTATCTGAGGCATTTACAACGCATTTTAAAACTATAAGTAGCTTTTGCATGGCACAGTACGCAAAATAATCCGAACGATGGCTGTATCTTGTATTCTAATTCATAAAATAAAATAATAATAATCATTGTAATTCTTGGAAGGTCTTTAATAAATGTATCTATATATTTTTTATCATGAGGGGTCATCTTCAAATAACGGTGCAGGTGTTGGCCGTCTTAATAAGCAAGTCGTGGTCGAATTAAAACAAGACTTTATTTCCCGAGACTAGGAGGTTATGGAGCCAGGGTAGATAGACGCTTGGTTAGAGCAGAGTTAAATTATGTCAAAAAGGGTATAGCCAAAAAAAAAACTTTGGTTTTTATAGATTAGGGGTGCTTCAAAAACCAGTTCGAGGCAGACTCGACTAGATTCAAGAGGCATCATGCTGATTCCAGAAAACGCTAGAAATACTTAAGCGGAAAAGGAAAAGGAAGTTCCAATGAGAATACATTACATACATATTAAAACTAAACCAAACTTTAAAAAGTTTAATGGAGATCCCATAATATTATGACGTATTTAGATTCAGCATCCAAAAAAATGGCGAAAAACAAAATTTCATAATTTTCCAAGGAATAGTTTGTAATTCTCTTGTTTTCATTTAATTACTAACTAATGTTAAAAAGAAAAATTGTATTTTTAACCATAAATTGTTAAATAATACATTTATTTTAGTAATTCTTATTTCAAACGATAGTTTGTTGAAGGCCAAACATAAATAACATGCAACTCTTGCATTAAACAATTTTTAATAATTAATTATTTATTATTAAAACAATTTTTTTTTTTAAATATAGTAGCATGCATTTTTGCACTTTCATTGGATTTATCACGGTCGAAAACCCCTAAAGAATTTTTTTCATTACGTTTGGTTCTCAATATTTTAGCAAAAATGTAAAAAAAGCTTTACTTGTAGGGACCGTATACTATAGATTACATTTGAAATTAATTAAGGTTTAATTGAAATTAAAAAAAATTCAATGCACAAATATTAATTATTTATCTCATCTTTTCAAACTGTTGGAAGCATTGGAGGATACTCACAAATAAATATTGAAAAGTGCTATACATTTTGCAACGAGAAAGCTGGTGGTGTGCATCTAATTCATTCTTTTGTAAATTGTATCTAGTGATCGTGCTATATTGGATCAGATGCAATACTCGCTCCTACGTCTAGCATGTGAGACTGCTTTGTTTCAATATCTAAAGTCGTTCAACATGAAAAAAAAAGTAACGATGAGTCCAAACTGTTTTCGAAACCATAAAAGGATTACAAAAAATTTGACTTCTTCTATGTCGCTATGTAATTTATGAACATTTCAGATAGATGTAACAACACATTTATTACAAAAACATGCACATTTTAGTGGAGTGTAACCTTAAGTAAAAATATAGCGACTGTCCATAACAAAATGGTGTTATATTTATATTAGGGAAATTCTCTGGCTGACGCACGGGACATTTTGGCTCTTTTTTTCTACTAGTAAACAGATAACTATTAGAGTTATCTTAATTTTATAATTCTTATGTTTTTATTTTATATCGTATTACTTGGTGACTAATTTATATGCAAAAAAAAATATTTTAACTTGGTCAAATATGCATTTATATCGACTGTCGCTTGGGACATGGACATGTCCCGTGCGTCAGACGAAATAAATAAATCCCCCCCCCCCCCTCTTCTTTTGGCCCTCAATCTGTAAATGTGAGTAATTCTTTTAGTTTATCCACTAAAGGAATAATTTCACAGATTCTTTATTCCGACTAAAGTATTTAGTGACAGTGATTCCTTCACGGAAAACCGTTAGGAATCATATTATAAAATATCCAAGTAAAAGTCGTGGATAAATTAATTGTCCATTGTTTGAATTATCTTGTCTAATGAGTAAAAGAACACTGAAACTTGAAAGGTATCTTCAGAAGTTAAAGCAACGTTTTTATGTCTTACGGGAGAGGGGGGGGGGGGGGGATTTTTACCTATATGCAGAAAAAATGAGAGAAAATGTGAAAATCAATCAATCAATTCCCATTGTTTTTATTAAGAAGTTTAAAATACATGTACGAGTAATTTAATGTATAGTTGTTTAGTATATTTTTGCTAATGTATAATGTATAAATGGGGAGGCGGGGGTTGAATTCTAAAAATCTTCATCCTGGAAATAACCCTGATTCATCAGAAGCGGCGTTTCATAATGCAACTCTTAAAAATTTAACAATTTGAACGGGTTTTTTTGTGTGCTCACTATAGATCTTGAAAAGGATATAAGGTTGTTTGCTAAAATCCATAGACGATCTTATTTTGAGATATTTTCACCACATCATTATTTTTTTACTCCAACTGTATGGTGGAAAACATGCAATTCTTTATTTAAGTAACAATTCTCCATTTGAAATTTTTAATTTCATTTGGCTTTTTTTTTTTTTTTTTTTTTTTTTTTTGTCATTTGAGGGCGCCGAGTGAAGTTTCTAGGTGGGGGGGGGGGGGCACCGGGATATGTCCCGATATCCCGGTGAGCCAGGCAGAACCTGATCGGACATTAAAGCTTTAGCCGCCAAACAAAAATCTAATTTTGAGGATTTATAGAGTGTACGGAAAAGTCAATGAAGGCTGATATTTCGGATGTCAAAGAAGATCTTATGACTATGAGAAATAAAATGGAAGAAAAGGTTTCTATCATGAGAGAGGAAGTTAACAGGAAATTTGACGGCTTGTAGGAAAGAATCCGACGTATTGAAAATAGAGGATCCGAAGCAGCAGTAGTCTCGTTTCCGGAAAAGTTTTCCGTTCCCGTTATTGCGCCACATTCTAACATTAAAGTGGCCACTTTTGATTTGAAGTCTTCCTGGTGTGTTTATCAAATGCGGTTTGAAATTATTGCTTCTGCAAATGGGTAGGGCTATAATACAAAGGCATTTCATCTCACAGCGTCACTCAGCGAAGAAGCTGCTGACATCCTTCAAATACTTCCGAGGGACAAAACAGAAGATTTAACTGCTTTGGAGTTGCGGTTCGGTGAACAACATCTGAAAGATTATAGCAGGGAACAGCTCACTTGTACGCCATGAGCAGGGACGTACTGGCCATAGGGAGGGTTCTCCCGTGCAATCACCGGGCCGGTCATTGTTTGTAAAAATTGGGCCTGTCGGATACGAAGGTTTTTTATAATTATTTTGAAATATAAATAGTTGCTTTCCTTAACGTTTTCATAAAAAGTCCAATGCATTCAAATGCAAATCATTACCCCCCCCCCCCTTCCCCACTCTTCTCTCCCTTCAGGTGAATCCGTTTTTCGTTTGATAGGGGTAGTAAGATGTTCTAAGAAAAGTAGACGTTTAAGATTTATATATTGTCATATTACTCTTTACTTATTTTATAGCCTTTATGGTTAAATATTTATTATCAGTTCGGATGTCATTTTCTAATGAACCTACTAGTTATATTCCTGGACATTCTTTATTTTACTACTTATATTTCTTTTTGCAATAAACTATCAATGACTTATGGAATCTAAGTTCACTCAAAGGAGATGTAAATACTAGCGACAGAGAAGATTTTATTTAATTAAACTAATTATTAAAACAATTCAATTTTTAAAATTTATAAATAAAAATAACTTATTATTGAAATCAATGATTAAATACGAATATTTAAATAATAAAATATGTTAATTTTTAAAATTATTTATTAAATATTAATTATTTAATTATTGCAATGATTTTATTAAAATTTTATTAGTGATGATTTTGAAAATTTGGGCCAGCAGAAATCTAAAATCACCAGGCCGATTTTATGTCCCAGTACGCCCCTGCCCATGAGAGTTGAAGCCGCGCTGCTTTAGCTTCTGGAAAAGACCGACGATTTGTACTTAGGGCATGGACTGAGGATTCTTATGAACTTTTAGCAAGAAAGCTTCAAGAGCTGGAAAGCAAAATGGAAAGGTTGCTGAGAAGTTTTCCAGGATCAAGAGTTCGGAAACTCAGAGCCGCTTCCCAAGCAACACACTCATGTTGTTTCTATGTGGTTTTTTGGTGGATACGTTGAAAGTGAGAAAGGCACATTGTAACCACATTGTATCAATGTGCAATTCCAATGCATTTTTAAGGAAGCTGATATTTTATAACAGATATTAGCATAAATCAATTTATCTCGTATAGTTTTTAGGGGTTTTAATTATGTAGTACGAATAAAGTCAGAATTTCGTTTTCTTCACTTTTCTAATGTGATATCACAATGTTGTTTCAATGTGATATTTCAACCAGACATGAAACAAGTGTCTTCTTTGGTTTTTGGAAAACCCCAATCCTGTCCAAGAATCATATTAATTGAAAACTTTGGTAAAAGCAATTTATGAAAGCAAAAAAAAAAAAATCCGTTTACTGAACGTGGTTTTATAATATTGCATCAACGTGATAATTCAACTATACTTCAACAATTCACCACTGATCCACGATTTCCATCATCCGACGCATGCGCAATACGCTTTTACCTTTCAGTGATGACGTAGCTAGCGTCACTTTTGAACTTGATTTGAAACTTGACGTTGTCTGTTGACAAATGGATTAATGCCTTTTCTGGTAAGTTTTCTTCATTACATTATTAATTTGTACTCTATTATTTAGCGGTTTTCTAAATTAGATGTTTTTCTATTTATAAATGAAATTAGATAATGAATGATGTTCTTATCAGTGAGGTTTGTTGATTTTTGGGACACACGTGTGACATAAATAAACCTAAGGTTATATTTCACTTGTTTTGTATGAGCTATAAAACTGAATGGGCTGTCTTGTAAAAATATGTTTTTCTAAAACGATTGATCACTGAGAATTAAACATGCTGTATAAATATTATTTCTATACTTGTTGAAAGAATTTTTGCGGTAATTAAATGAACTGATTCAGTTAAAAAAAATCTCCACCGTAATAGGGATCGGGACAACAGAGCCAGTAATTTATTTCAGGTGGAATACAGATGTAGTATAGAACATTTCTTAATGTTATATAATATAATTGAAAGTTATGTGATTTTCCACACCCGTAGTCTCTTTAACATGTTCAATTCGATCACACATCTGGAAATTTGAAGAAAATTTGCTGTAAAATCAGGGAATTTTTAAAAATCTATCAGGAAATTTTTTAAAAATCTATCAGGGTATTATTAGAAAACTTTTTTTCCTGAATTTTGTGGCCACTGTGTAATGTGTTGTTTTAATTAATGTAAAATTAAATGTTTATTTAAAAATATAGCTGCAAAATGAACTGATGTTTTGTGTGCAAAAAATGAATTTCTTTCGTTAATTTTCTTTTTCAAGCAGTGATGGATAACAAATTGAGAATTTCTCTCTATCCCACCTGGTAATCAAATCGATATTTCAAAGTAAGGTTTAAAAAAGACGTCATCAGTGTAAATATATACATGTACATAAGGATGATACATTTTATAATAGTTAACATATTTTCAGCTTACTGCCTCCATGTACAACACTGTGGAACAGGTAGTGCCTGGAATCTGATCGCTGGCCCCTAACAACTGAATCCTATCCTTTTCAGGTACTGTGGTAAATTGAAAAGATGCAGTACAGTATAGCATATTTCGCTATTTAAAAATTTACAAAAAGAACTTTCTAAAAAACTAAAATTAGAAAGTGGAATTCTGTTCTTTTGCAAAAAAAAAATTAATTTTTTTTTTAAATCTCCCTTTTTGTTATACAGTCGAACAGGGTTGGCATGGTTTAAACCAAATAGTTTTTTTTCTCTTTTTAAAGACTAATTTAAAATTGCATTTTTTTTTTTGTTTATTTATAATTAGATTTTTTAAATTATTTGTTGTAAATAACTTTTTTAAATAAATCTTATAATGAAAGTCTATAGAACTTTTTATAAGTATCAAAAATAACTTTTTATATTAATCTAAGTGTTTTATTACTGTTTTATAATAATATTCAAAATTATTAATTAAAATTAAATTATATGCTGCATTTTAAATTTGTTTGTGAAATAGAGGTTTTGTGCTTAAATAACTTATTTCTAAACCTTAAAAATATAATTATGTATAACTTATCACCATTACTGATGAATCTAAGAGCAATATTCCATGTAGAAGTAGAAAACAATTACTATTGTAATATGTTTTTTTAAATCCAATGGAAACTATATATCTCTAAATATAATATTAAAATTTAATGATTTAATTGTTCACATAAGTAGCAAATGTTTATTTACTTAGTGTAAATTATTTTCAGAAGATATATTATTTGTTATTTGAAAATTTATTATTCTAGTTAATGTAAAATTTTATTTATAAATATGTATACATTTTAATTAGAAAAGGATTTTAAAAAAAAAAAAAAAAAAACGGGAAAAAAAACCCTGTTTTTTTTTTTAAACAACACAAAAAAAAACATTTTTGGGGGGAGGGAGGGGTCCAACTCTGCGGCCAAATCTCATTAACACGAAGTCGCTGGGGCCGTTGAAATTGTTTGTGCTAACTGAAAAAATTAACGTCAAGTTTTAAATACGGGGAACTGCTTTTTTCTTTGCGTTAAACGGGAGTTCAGGTTAACGGATTTCACATTAACAGGGTTTGACTGTACCAAAGTTATATTTGGGAATACTTTTTAGAATAAATTTACTTATTGTATTAGAATTGAACATTCTTTTTTTTTTTTCAGTGTTCTGTGGACTTGCTTATTTCACCTTTGTTAGAGCTGTTGTACTTAAACAGTGTGGCTACAGAACCTGGAAATCAAGAAACTTTTCGATTGTGGAAAAAATCAGGGAATTTTTTTAATATTCAGGAAAATTTACTGTTACTGTTTAGGGTATGTTTATCCATTATCCCTAATTTGGTACCATTTTCCTGAAGATTTGCTGTGGATAATCATTAGAAGTTTTAATGTTATGGAATAATTTTAACTTTTAACTACCACCAAACCTATTTTTAAAAAATTGGCATATTATCTCTTTAGCATACATGTTCTATTCGATAAGTGTGTCAACATATCTGAAAAAATTGGGGGAATTCGGAAAAAGTTTGCAGGAAAGGAATTTTTTAGAAATCTGTCAGGGAACTTTTTACCTGAATTTTGTGGCCATCATGTTAAATGACACTGATAGTTCTTTTGATAATCCTCTATAATTTATATATTAAGTATAATTTTTTTATTCTTTTTAAATTAGTTTTGCTGTTGTGAACATGTCTGAATTATGGCAGTATTATAACAAGGCTGCTAGTGGCGTTTACTAAAGTGACTATTTTAGCCTCCAGAAAACTTTTTTTGGTAAGAAAAATATCGGTACTTACGTATTAACGCCACTGCAGCTACAGATTTGACGGTTTTTCAGTGCCGCCAATAAAGAGCAATCTTGTTGTTCGCATGCAGTTATCTTTTGGATTCTTTGTAAGTATAAAACTCTAATTCCTTGTAAGTAATTAAAAACCGCCAAATCTGTAGCTGCGGTGGCGTTAATACGCAAGTACCAAAATATCCTAATTGACTATTTTAACCTCCAGGCAACTATGTAATGAAAAAAGGGCTCCTAACTTTGAACTGGAAACCAATAGAAAGCATGGCTTCAATTTGGTTGCAGCAGCTCATTTAATTTATCCTCAAAGTAGTAAAAAGGGTTTTTGAATTTAAAGCTAAATTTGTATGATACAGTAAATTTTTCTAAAAGTATACCTAAGAGTAAAAGGCAACTAAGTTGTTTCAATCTAGAATTTTCAAAAATTATAATTGGTTTCCTATTGAAATATAACATTAATTAAAAACCTATATTATATGTTTTTCCTTTAAATTTTTCTACTCTTCATTTTAGTTTTCAAATACTGGGTGGGAGTAGGCAACATTGGTATTCTGCATCTGCCTTCGAATTTTTTTTACATAATCTACTTTTGATTAAACTATATTGTGTATCGTCATTGCATGATATTCTGAAATAAGTCTGTTATTGCCTTAAATGGTCGTGTGATCTTTGGTCAGTCCAATGTGCAAACCATAATATGAAGGGTGCTTCTGCATACTGGCATTGACTTAAAACCATCCAAAACAAGGGGATCGCTTTCAACGCGAGAGAGGGATTTTTTTAAGTCATAAAAAAGGGATATTATCTTGATTAATATATTCAATCTTTGAATTTGGTTGGCGATTTAAGTAGCAGAGTTGGATTTGAGCATTTTTACACGTCGTATTTCTTTATTATTATTTTTGGCATGGTGTCTACTTTTAAAAATTGGAAAACAGTTATATCTATATAAATATATGTTTGAATGCTTTATTGTATTAAATAAAGGTAATTTTATTTTAGAGATTATGAAAACAACCAATGAGGAGGCGAAAGAAGCTCGTGGAGTGACATTAAGGCTGCTGATTGTGACAGAGATGTGGAATATTTTTGGGAATGATATTGTGGATTGTAAACATGGATTATAACATATGGTTCACAAACTTAAATAATTGTTTTGTATCTCCTTTCTTATTTTACTGTCATTAAATGGGGTCTTGAAGTTAAGATCCTACTGTTGCTCTGAATGGGATATGTCATTAAAAATTAGCACATATATATTTAATCATCTTATAATTTTCTATTTGCTGGTTTAAAGTGTGAACTTAGAAACAATTTGAAAGGTATTTGTACCTATGTAATTGTGTTAGGACTATGTCTGTTACTGTTAAATGTAATTATTAATATTTGTTTTATTAACATTTGTTTTAATGTTATGCATGCTATTTTTGAAATAAAATTATTTTGAACATTATGATTTATTTTTACAGTTTAAAAATATATATGTATAATTTTTATTCAAATTTGATTAGTTCAGAGATAATTAAGAAGCAAATATTATAATTAATTTTAATTGTGGTTCATTGGAGCAAAATTAAATTTTTGTACAGAATAATCCTCTGCATATAAAAGGAAAGTTTAATTTTTCACAAAATGATATTCTACCTACTAAAAGATGATATATTGTGTAACAGTAGTTGGAAACTCATAAAGCCAATACTTGGAAAATATTCTAGTTTTAACTTTTTCTTTTCATTAAATGAGAGTTTCTATAATGCATATACTCTTAAACTTTACAGTGCTAATAAAACTAAACACATTCATGTGAAAAAAATGTGTCAAAACAAGCGCTTAGGAAAGTAGGCAGGATACATTCGCTTCCAAATTTTTTCTGTTATCTATTAAAATACAAAAATCAATAATTTGTTTTGCTTAAAATTGCAACTTTAAATGGTATTTTGAATTTTAATTTCATAACCCCTTCCAAAAAATATGAGCAATGTGAATATGAAAAATATGAGCAATACTGTTTTAACATGGGTGTTCCACATTGTTACCACATGATAGTGTTCACTTTTACCAATGTTGTTTAAATATGAATCTTCCACATGAGTGTTCAATCTGATTCTTGCCAATGTTGTTTCAAGACATACTTTCCAGAAAAACTGTTTCTACAGCACTAGTTCTTGGGCTCAAGAACTATAGTGCTGTAAAAACAGCATTATGGGATGTGTGTCTTGAAACAACATTGGCAAGATTCAATATTGAACACTCATGTGGAAGATTCATGTTTAAACAACATTGGTAAAAGTGAACACTATCATGTGGTAACAATGGGATGCATCCATGTTGAAACAACATTGACATTCAACGTGGAAACCACATTGGCAAAAATGAACACTCTCACGTGGAAACAATGTGACAAATCCACGTTGAACCAATATTGACATTCAACATTGAAACCACGTGGGCAATAGCTAGCATGTGGAAGCAGTGTGATATATCTACGTTGAAACAACGTTGGCACTCAACATTGTATCCACGCTCCTTTAAGTGAACACTTCCGCTTGAAAACAACGTTGCAGTTCCACGTTGAAACAACATTGTGCATGTTGGTATTTAACGTTGACACCACATTGAAACAATATGGTTGCGTTGCTTGGGTTGCTGGGTATTGCAAACGGAAAGGATATCTACGGCGTAGCTGCACTGATTTGAAAAAAGAGAGAGGAAAACACTACCTCGGAATATCAACAGTTAAATCTAAGAAAATATAATATTATAAGGCAGAAGCTGCAATGTAGAGTAGGTGAAGCCCCGCCCAGCCATTTCCAAATTTCATCCCGTCAAGGAGGAAACCAGAGTTTATTCGTGAAGGGGGAGATTAACAGAACTCCGTGTCTTCAAATCGTCCACTCGGAAGCAAGCGTAGCGATTGTATGGACGGACGTAGCTCGACGCCTGAACAGCCGACTCCTCTACACAGCCTCTTCTGTTTCGCTACAAACTGTGTTTCGTGACCGTTAATGAGAAATAGGAAGTGAACATCGCCATTGGATTTAACACTTACATCGTTTACGTTGCCGAAATTATGGATCCATGCATTCTCGAACGAGACTCTTAAAGAAAAATGGTATTTCGCTGAATTTTTAGAAACGCGAGTTGAAAACATGGAGAGACAAAGTTCCATTGCCTGGTCTTTACACGAAGGAGCTGTGTGTATATCGGATAGTAATTCTTGAAGACAACGTCATTGAGAGCGCTGCGGAGTTCACGAAGACCTCCCGATTTGGAGAGACAGAGTCTATTTCTACGAAAAGTGCCTCCTCCATCCCGGACAGAGAATTGGAGGAAGCGACGCTGGTGGACCTCTCCCAGGAAGTGATTCATGTGGGAATGGACTATAATAATTCTGCTACCCGAGTTATCAAGAAAGATGAGATCGGCACCCGTACTCTCGTTACAAAGCGTTGAACGGAGGTCTCGGGATCTACCATACCAACTTACTCGGTTGAAGAGCCTTGAAAGGCCTTTTGTGCTTGTAGTTGGTCGTCATTTTTGTATTTGATTGGGAATGCGAACGCGCCTTCAGGAAATCCATACCCGGGGAGTTTTAGATGTTCATCCAACGCAAAGTTCAAGTTTAGAGTACAAACGTTTACCTCTCCACAACTAACCTCAAAGTCAAATAACCATCAAGCTAGAGATCAGAAACTTCCATTGTTTCTGTTTGCCTACAGGAGTGCAACTCACTAGACCACTTGATTTACACGATCTCAAATGATGTTGGAAGAGACCCAACGCTATTCTGCGGCCTCCTCTTTGAACGACCACTGGACAGCCGGACACTCTTTCCTCGCCTGTCCACCAGTATCTAGATGATCTCCAGGCACGTTTGGAAGACGCACATCGGTTCGCCAGAGTGAGAATTATCATCATGACGGAGCGCATGAAAATCCGATACTATGCCAAAGCTAAGGAACGATCATTGCGGGAAGATGACACGGTGTGTTTATGGAATCCTAAACGTCAGAAAGGGCTCTCCCTTAAACTCCAGACGAACTGTGAAGGGGTGTATGTTATCCTTAAGATCAACAACGTCATAGTAAGGATCCAAAGGACACCTTCCTGCAAACCTTAAGTTATACATCATAATAGGCTAGCCCCATACTACGGTAGTAATGATTAGATAGGGCATTTCTTCTTAAAAACTTCACTTCCCGGGACGTGTAGTCTTCAAGAAGGGGGAAATGTTACACAAGTTTTCTGTATATAGTTGTAAGTAGTGACGTATTTTTTTAAGTTCTATTTTATTTCACAGTATATTTTTAACAGGGATAATACAAGTTATAAAAAAAGTGGTAACATCTGAATCAATCGGGAAATTTCGAGGCGTTTCCATCTTGTGATTGGATGACTAGATTTTTCTAGAAATTTCTGCCGTGAGGCTATAAAAGGGTTGATGGATGGAACAGTCAGATGAGTTTTGGAAGCTGCTTTGAAAGGGACTGAGCGTATGTTTACTTTTGTTGTGCCTGAGTTATCACTGTACAAGTTGTATGCACCGATACTTTTGTTGAAGCTTGTTAACGAGTCTACTGTTGTTCGGATAAGTTTTGTGAACTTTTAAAAGAAGAATAAATTAAAGTTCTTATTCAGTAAAAACAACGTAATCATTTCCTCTGAGAAAAATCATAACATTAGATAGGCTTGTAGCCTCTGCCCTGTACATCCTTTGAAACGGCCTGTGTCGAACTCTGGACGCATGCCAAAAGTGCCGGGTTCGAATCTTAGTTTAGGTATGAACCTTCGTTTTGTTTCGTAATCTACGTTAAGCTGTACGTTTTAGCGTGATTAGCCCTGTTATTGTGCATAAAAATAGGTCATTGAGAACACAAACCAACCATTTTGGGGTAGATTTCAAAGATCATGATGATGTAGTCCTTAAAATGAAATGCTATTGATTTGTACAGATTTCTCCAAAAAGGAATAATACTTTTGAAAAATGAATTTAAAAAAAAATAATCAAAAAATATACCATTTTCTGCATTCTACTTGGGAAATTAGAGAATTTTACCTCTTCGATTTTCAGAAATAGATATTAAGTTTACCGACAGAGGGCACTGATGATTAAAAAAATCAGTCTGAACATGATGCACCAACAACAAAACGATATTTTCAAAATAACCACCATTTCCATCATCAACAACAATTGAAACATCGTTTTGTAACTTTTGCAACATGTCAGACCGGTTTTTTAATTTTTCATTCAACATCGACATCTGTTGTTGAAGTTTTTGCAACTATTTCTGAAAATTGATGTGTAAAATTCCGTACTTGAAATAGAATGCATGTTACCGTTTCCGTTAACTTTTTTTTTTTTATTCATTTTTCAAGTTTGACAATCCTTTTCGGGACATCCCAGACACAGTATGTATGGTGGTTCAAAAACAACCGTACATATTGATCTATTTAAAATTAAATTCTAAAATGTGAGCAGTTGTCTAACTCAAAGTTGAAGCACTAATGGAATATAAAAAAGGTACACCCTCTAATCAAGCTCAGAAAAATAAAAGAATAACCAACATTCAGTAAAACCTTTATGTGGCTCTAAGCAAAGATAAAGTTTTGCTCGCATCCAGAAGAAGAAAGGGAAGCAAAATTCCGTTGACTTCGATGATTTTTAAAGTAATTTTTTCTTATATTTCCTTGTTCAGCATTAATAATTATGTTGAAATTTTTCGTCTACCAACCTTTGGCAATAAAATGGCAAGAAAAAAATAAGGATTCTAGTTTTAGTAGAAGCTGAACTATGATGTGAGGGATAGAAAACCGGTAGGGTTCTGCCTTTTTGAAATTAAAAATTGGGGTGGAATATTGGCGCCTTTCTATATCAAGCTGTCTACTACTGGCGCCTGCCTACCCACTACTAGCGACGATCTGTCCACAACTGGCGCCAAACAGTCCATCATAGGAACATTTTGCCTTTACTTCTCTATGGATTTATCCAATGTACAGACGATTTTTGTGGAGCATGAAATCCAACATTCTAACAATTACTTTTTACCAAATGACGTAAAATGACGCAAAATAACGTTATTTAAAAAAAAAAAAATATCCGTTTCTGTTAACATTTTACATGGGTTTAAAGTTTTCATAACTATTGGGAGGGCCTAAAGTTATTGGTGGGATATGGGTAATGAAATAAAGGACTAAGTGACAATCCGTACACAGAAAAAATAGGTACATTTATGAATATGAAAAAAATTCTTGTTGATAATGCAAATAAACTGGGGGTACTTATACGAACGCCAATAGATCAGATGAATATTTTTTTCAAAATGTATAACATTGTTGCTTACAATCAATAACTAAAGTCTTAAGTCCACTTTATAAAACTATTCCAATATCCCAGGTAGCACAACGTTATTGGTATATGTCGGAAACGGTGGTTTTGGGAAGATTGGCCAGTACATGCAGAAGCTCGAGCATTGCTCCAAAATACACAATTTTCTTTTAAAAAAATAAGCATTTCAAAAACAACACAAAAGATATTTTTTCACTCCTCCATTCTTTTTTATAAAAATATACTTCAATTTTAAAACTCTGCATCAACATTTAAAAACTTCCGGTATGTAGGTAACTTCCAGTTTTCCCAGCACTGGGCGAAATTGACCAAGATCCGTATCAACGGCCAGTCTACAAAAGTCCAAATCGGGATTAGCCAGTGTCGAGCGATATTGCCCAGCGTATTTGTGCTACTGGGGATAATTCAAACTTGAACAATTAAAAATTATAAAGGAACAAAATAAAAACTTTTTTCTCTTGATTTATTACTGTTCTTTTATTCGTAATTACTATTGGGTTCTTTAAAAGCGTACGTAACAAAAAAAAACAAAAAAAACAAAAAAAAACTTTATTTATAAATATTTTTATGTCAAAAATTTATTTTATGTTTGAGATACTATTTATATACCTTTGAGATCTTTTGTTTTTTTAATATTTTGTTTATTTAAAAAAAAAAATCCATAATAATTGTTGTTTGCGTATTTTGATGTAAGTATTTTTTTTTTTTTTTTTTTTTTTTTTTTCCAAAGTGAAAGCTTTCTGTAATACAAAATTATATATATATAAAAAAAAATCTTCACAGAATATTGATGGTTTGGATTAAAAAAAATTCAAACAATTCTTAAAGTTAAAATATTGAAATTTTTGCTTTTTTTCATGTTATCCTTTACTCTAAATATTATATTTCAAAACAGAATTTAAAAAATAGAATTCTGTGGAGAGAAAATGTTTAAAACTATATAAATTAAATGCTCCAAAAATTTGAATAGCCAATTGTCAATGGTTTTGGCGATATATCGATTTGAATTTGCAACATCTGTGAAAAACACTAGTACTCGAAAAACGTACTCCAAGCAGACGCTTCAAGGCGTCACGCCCATTAGTGATGTTTAAATAACAGGTAATTGTGTGGCGTTCTAATCACCGGAGGAATCAGATTAATTCATCATTCCCTTCAGGAATGCATGAATTATTTTTTTAAATCAGAAGAAAAAAATTGGGATTTTTGACAAAGTTTCGGTACTGGACCCCCCCCCCCCCCCCCTATCGTTTTAAAACGTAATCGTTACTCTAACATAATCGTTTAAAAAATAAAATTTGAAACCCACACATTTATGTCGAATCGAAGCAAAGCCGTTAATCTTTCTTTTCGAAAGTATAGCACTTTCCTAATTTATATTTTTTAAAGAAATTCTAGGGTTCTTCAAAATATTGGGGGGTGGGGCTCGTGATCGGGTTCCCATTTCAAGTTTACGCCTATGGCCGGTTTATGGAGTAAAAAGTGCCAAAAATAGGGAGGGGCAGGGCCTGATTTAGAAATTTTTTTACTGTAGGTCCAACATTCAGAGAGGGGCCCCAATAGCAAATATTTATTTCTTTACGCCACAATATTACCAGATCAAGCTACATTCGTTACGACTAACTTTTTACAATTAAAACTCATAGTTTACTTTCACACGATTTTTTTGTTATAATTAGTATGATCTTGATTTGCTCAAAACTTTTGAATTAATCAAGATCCCCCATGAACACTAATTTTAAAGTACACTTTCCTGTATTTTAAACTTACATTTTACCACAGGGTTCACAAATTATATAATAATAAAGATTACTTAATTTTATAACAATAATTGTAAATAATAAAAAGTAACCTTTCCACTGTTTCTACGATCTCACTAAAAAGGAGGGCCAAAAAAGTCCACGGAAGAGCCTGCAAAGCAACCAATCACAAAGACTCTTTCATTTCATAATATAAGAAGTTGTATATGGTTGGTTGGTTGGTGAACATCTCTTTACAAGAGGCGAGAGAAGGAGAACAGCGGCGTAAAGCCTTTGTCTCCGTGTACATATGACGAAGTTATATATGATTGGCTGAACCAGAAAGATTTGCTTAATTAGGTTTCATTAGATTAATCTATCTAACTTAACTCTTTGTGACTATAAAAAATATGGAATTTGCTGATGTGTAACTAAAAAATTTTTATTATTTTTGTCAGTACTTCCCATAAAAAGACCATTATATTTGAAATTTTCAAAAAAATTTCAAAATTTAGGGGCCCCCAAATTTGGGGGCCCCTAGGCCCAGGCCTAGTGGGCCTAATGGTAAATCAGGCCCTGGGGAGGGGTGGATGATCAACTTCAAAATGTTCTTCCAAAGAAGACGTAATGTTTGGCCAAAATAAGTCAGAAACCTGATTGTAATAATTGAATATCTGAACGATACAACGGAATACCTTGTCATGATAAAAGCGTGTGCGATTGCTCAATGCGATTTTGAGAGGGGCACCGAAATAAGAAAAAATATCAGAAAAAATAAAAAAATTATGTCATTTTGAGTGCAAAGTAGCCTAACCTACCTATGGTCAACTCTTTCGCAAGAAAGACGCAACAGCCTTACAGTTTTGTTCATTAAAAATTATATTTTATCGTCATTAGATTATGATGCACTGATAAAAACATTTTCGACTGTTAAAGATAGGAAGGTCGCTGCTAAGTGTACGATACAGATTATTTTAATCGATTTTCAGTATTATTTTTTATTAATATTTTTCCATGAATATTGAGGTACTTGACCATCTTATAAATTAAAAAAATATATCGATTTTTTTTTTTTTTTTTGCATTTTCTCAATCCTTATACTTTTAAAAATCATCCCCCCACCCCCAATTTTTTTTTTTAATTTCGAATTCAAACATAGTGAAATTAGTGAAAGTGTGCGTGCGCTTCCAGCACTCCATACTTGCTGACTCAGCCCAGGCAGCTATTAGTCACGAAACTACTTTTTCTTAAATGGCGGCCACTTAATTTCCCAAACTACTCAGCCGATTTTAATGATTTTTGTCTTGTTTTGTTCATTGAGAAACTTTGTATGCCAATTTACCACATTTTTCCTAAAAAAAAAAATAATCATAACATAGTTTTGTTAGCAAAGGATAGTGAAAAACAGGGGTGTTTTTTCAACCTTTTTTTTTTTTTTTTCAAATATCTGCAATTTTTTAATTTATTTTTTAGTTTTGACAAATTGTGGTAAATTGTCACGTAAGGAGCCTTTCTTTTGAAGATTCCGTTTTGTTTTTTGGTTTCAGATTCACCAATCCTGAGGTTAACTGTCCGTCGTGGGACACCATTTTTTTTTTTTTTTTTTTTTATTATTATTATTTATTTTTTTTTGCCTCGACTTTGACGCCTCCTGGATAGTTGTTAAAAAATGACAATTGAAAAAAATCAAATATTTTTGTATTCTATAAGCTTCAAATAAAAGTTTTAAAAAATATTGTAATATCTTATACAGGACCTGAAAAAAAAAAAATGATTGAAAATGTTGTATTTTTTAGCTTTCCAAGGTGGTCAAGTACCTTAAATCAATCAAAACTTTTGTTGTAGTCAAAAAATGTGTCTGATATTTTCTATCTGACAAATCTATAGACTAAGTAAAAGAATTTAGGTTGGTTGGTTGTATTCAGATTATCTGGCGCCGTCAGCAACACAAGGGCTGTAATGCGCCGAAATATTCGTCATTAGACAAGCCAACATACATTTACAAACACCCATGCCTAACACGGGACTCGAACCCGCAACCTTGCGGTCTAGAGACTAGCACGCTAACCACTATACCGTTTGGTTGAAATAATTTAGGAGTTTTCTCTTTACACAAGAACAGTACAGCGCCCCTATTGAAGTTTAAAAAAGTCAGTGAGAAGAATTAGTCATTGAAGAAGTCATTAAAAAAATAAAAATAATGATAAGTTACTAAATACTTTACTTAAATATTTACAATTTATTACTACTTATTAGTTTTTGGTTTTTAATCCTTTTAAAATGCAAACTTCAGGTTTTAAGTTCCAGCAAGTTTCAGTCATAGAACACCCATACCATTTTTGGCGGGTTTTCTATACTCATTTTCATAGAAAGGGAAGCCAAAATTCATTCTTGCACTCATAGCATTTTGCTCTTAGGCCATTCCTGGTCATGATGTCATGTACACTAATATCACTGGTTCAACGCAAACGTCCCACTTTACTCCCCCTGTGACAACTTCAACAACTCGATGACATATCGTCCTGGTTCTGCGCCTGCCTTTATATCTGGTCGATTAAGTGGAAATCTTGACTTCTGATGGCTTATTGTACCAAAAGTTTAAATAAATTGCTCATAATTATTTGTTGATTGTGATGCGCTTTTTGGAATAAGTCTAACAAGATGGCAATTCATTAAAATTTAATACAAAATTTAAAAATCACTTCCCAAAAGAATTTAATATCACATTCAATAAATATACCATTACTTTTTTTATACCTATGTTAAGGATTTAAAGTTATTAATAAAGTGTGTTTGACTTCTGTTTTTATTTTTTTAAAAGATAAGCATTCCTCTAATTCTATTTTCACTTTTACTACCTTCCCTAGCCTTAATAGATAAAAAGTCATATAAATAGTATTATTGTCTCAAATATTAAATATTAAAGTATCATAAATGCTTTTATTTATGTGTGATAATAATAAAGGTAACAATGGTTGCGTGTGAATACTTTCATAGTACTTTCTTCACTCTTGGGTAAGGCCGAAAGTGATCTATTTTAAGTGCAACAATAGAGGAACTTCAGGCTATAAAGAAATTTCTTTTCTTAATGGATGCTTGAACAGATTTGTGGTATTAACCATTACTTGAAGCTTCTAAGGTATGTGGATACGGTGATAGGTGTATCCGGTTTCGTTCACGATGTCAGGTAAGCATGAAGTAGAACTGAACCAGGAAGTTAGACTCTATTTTTGTAGGTGTAACAATGTTTAACTATAAACGTATCAAGTTAATGTAGCATGCATTTTCAAATAACGGTATCTTGCTTTCAAGGTAATGAATTAAAAAATTATTTGATAATAGGAATAATTGCTTTCAAACTTGATTGATGCATTATACGAAATTTCAAATGTTCTTCTGTATCAAAGTAGTTTCATACAAATATTGCGTAACTGTTGCGTTTGATAATGAACGTATTGTGCTCTTTTTAATACTGATGTACTTTGTAATTGAATATGAAATTTGCAAGAGCTGGGTATAGATAAAAACAAACATTTTCGTAAGTGAAAATTTGTGGATTTCCAGTTAACCGATGTTTAATCTTTGTCTGCTTATTGATAACCACCTCTGTGATATTTCAAAATTCGATTTATTTGGCTGTCAACTAAAAGAATGGTTGGTTGGTTAGTTGATTGGTTGGTTGGCTGTTTAGTTTTTGTGGCGCAAAAACAACACTTGAGCGATGCTGCGCCAAATCCTCGTTAAAATAATTTAAAACATGAAAGAAAGAAAAATTAAAAATTACAGGACAGTGATAAAAACTTTAAATCAAGTGACAAAATCCAATTGTATTTAAAAATGTAAAAAGATGTATATGTGATGGACCTAAAAGTAATGATAGTGATGGATGACTGTGAAAACTAAAAGAATGACTTCCCATAATATGATGCAGAAACAGTTTTATTCATCAGAGAATAAAAACTACACTTAATTCAGTTTCCCCAAAACTCACCCTTATGCAATGCTGTAAACTGTAAGCATGGCGGAGTTACAGATGATTTCTCTAAGCAATGTATTACAGGAAAAAATTAAATATCTGTAAGAGTTTGAGTAATGGAATTTGATAATCGGAATTTTTAATAGGTGTTATTGTGATTGGTCATAAGTTTTGGCTAGGGAAAAAAATTTACCCCAAACAGAATTTACTGACGAATGTCCTCAAAAAAAATTATCAGAAATTTCTGTCTTCATTGGTTTGGTTTGTCCGATCAGGATCCGATTTTTGGGCAATTTTTCAGGATCCAATTTTTTTTAACGGCTAATCAGACTGGAAACTATGGCTTAATGTGGATTCTGAATCACAACGAGCATCCATGCCTAACTCAGGATTCAAACAAGGCACCTTTGGCATGCGAGGCCAAAGTGTTAACCACACAACCATCATGTGGACCCAATTTCTGTCTTCACCACAACCAAGCAGGTTTGTAATTTGCTACCTGAATTTGAAAAATTGAATTATTATTTTTTTTTTAATTGTTATTGCATACCAGTTTTGGTTGATGATAACAATAGTAAAAGTCCTCGTACAAAATAATGTGCATTTACCAAGATCCGCCGTCTGACCCCTTGCATGCAATTTGCACCCACTTACAAATAATTTAACACCACCCATGTAAAAAACTAAGAAAATTCAATGACTAGATTTTTCCTGTAATCCCCTTTTCTTGTTTCAGAGATTACCATTCACCAAATATAGAGAGTTAGGTAATACATTTATTAAAAAAATACACAAGCACAATATTCAAACAATTGTATTGTTATTGTTCGAAAACCAAGACTCTTCAATAATTTTATTAAATAGATTAATAAGGATAAAAAATGATCTATTTGAAGTTAAGCATGTCAGTTCACAGTGGATGTCACAGGGAAATAGATCATGGATTGAGCATAGTGTATAAACTCCCACAATTAAATCCATAGCTAAATTCACAAGTGAAAGTTGACGATCATTACTTCAAATTTATTAAATGCCAATCAATATAATGTATAGCATTATCTGCTGTGCAAAAAATATTTAGAATTATTGAGCACTGATGTTTGGTATTAGTTCGTCATCAGGCCTTGAAAGAAGGAAGTTAGCAATTAACAACTCTGATTTATTTTAGTAAATTCATGTAAACAATTTGTCCTTATATAACCTCCTGAGACCCACAAATGTTTGAAACATGATTTAAAGCTAATTTTTTTTATGTATATTATTCTTTTGGGTCTATGTAACGTACTTTTGAAGTTCATAACTGATCCATGCACTTTAAGTACACTTAGACAAAAAATGACTATCTCCTTAAGCTTATAAAAATTCTGAAATTTAATTGTTCGGATGTGAAATTTAATCATGAAAGGCTGCAAAACAATTTCGTGAGGACGTGATACATAAAAATACTTTACATTTAGAGCAAAAAAATTTTGTTCGCGCTGAACATCCAGACATCCGACAACGTGAGGAAAAGTCTTAGTGTCCATTGCTGGCGTGCTTTTCGCACCAGCTATTAAACGCCTCTACTGGCAGAAGAACTGTTTTTTGTCGTTTCTTTA
Organism: Linyphia triangularis; assembly: GCA_963978545.1. Lineage (NCBI taxonomy): Eukaryota > Metazoa > Arthropoda > Arachnida > Araneae > Linyphiidae > Linyphia > Linyphia triangularis. The sequence continues at coordinate 29,578,020 of OZ021733.1, forward strand.
CAGGCTCTACTTCGTCACAATCGGTGTAACTATCATCAGCTGTAGGACTGAACTCTGCTATTTCATGCAAAGAAAAATTATGCACCAAAAATCCGATTGGCATTTAAATGTACGCGAGGTCTCAGGAGGATAATTGAGCCAACCAGATGGCTGTGTGGTTAGCGCTCTGGCCTCACATGCCTAAGGTGCCGGGTTCCAATCCTGGGTTGTAGGCATGGATGTTCGTTGTGGTTCGGAATCCACGTTAAGCTGTAGATCCCAGCCTGATTCGCAGTTATTGGGGGCAAATATAAGTCGTTGAGTAAAAAACAAACCAAACCTTATATAATTGAAAGCCTTCTTCGGATCAGTGTGCGACGTTATAAGATAACCATCCCTTACAAGCAAATGTTGAGATACACTCAAAATTGTCATTAAGCATCATTCCTTCTTTAACGATTTAGCGAAATGAGATAAATAACAACGTGCTTGTTTCGAAATCATAAGTGGTAGTGAAAAAATAATAACAGAAAAAACTCTCTACCCATTTTCTTTTAAATAAGAAGGACAATAGATGAGATTATTATTTAAATGATATAATCGAGTGTTTAAATTCCAGAAATAAATCAACACAATCATGAAGAAATAAGATAAAGCTTATTTATTTTTTGAGGTCCTGCTTTCCGAAACCTGCTTACCTTGTGCGTTCTACTTTTGCAGTTAATGGTTCGCATTCGAAAAATATTCCTTTTTTTTAACGTTAAAATCCCTTTATAAAGGATAGTATCCTTATATTGATTGAATCCTTGAACATATTTTCTTTTAGGCAAAATTGATCTTTTCCCGTTTTAAACTTTAGCACTACTTTACTACACACTTTTGCACATTACCCGGTCCTTTTGGAAGAGCATATCATCATATTCCAATGTTACAATATAATATAGCTTACAAACTTTTACCGCGATTTTAATAACAGTTATTTTAAATATTTTAAAGCTACTTTTAGCTTTTATTATCAGTTACAATAACTTTACTAAAAAAAGGATAAGGTTTGGCTACCAAATATACCCTCATCAATGCTGGATTTTTTAGCATTTAACATTATACATTTTTTAAAATTATTTAGTACTTCAGACTTTTTTTCTGTAGATAAAAGTTAACAAGGCAGACGTTTACTTTTATTAGCTTCGGTTTTAAATATAATTTTGATAGCAAATCAATTTTTAAAAATGCAAGTCTCATATTAACAGGTAGATTTATAGCATATTTTTAAACAAACTGTACTTATACATACTCTTCTCATAAGTTTACACCACGAACGCGAGGTTGCGGGTTCGAGTCCCGTGTTAGGCATGGGTGTTTGTAAATGTATGTTGGCTTGTCTAATGACGAATGTTTCGGCGCATTATAGCCCTCGTGTTGCTGATGGAGCCAGATAATCTGAAAGCAACCAACCAACCATAAGTTTACAATACATATCTAAAAACTGAAAGAAAAATAAATAATTTTTCGAAGTAAAAAACAAAGTAATTTCACTAGAAATAAATCCAAAACTTTTAGCGTAATTCCACTTGTTGTTTATTTTATTCATTGTTCATCAATTTTTGTTTTTAAAATAATATTACATATACTTAAGTTTCATAAAAAAAATTATTTCTTTTGAATATTCATAAAATAGAATGTAGACTTTTGGTCTATCACGTAGTATCCATGTCGTATCTTCCATTAAAATCCTGTTCTAAATCTTATCTCAGTTTTAAGGTTGGTTGGTTGTATTCAGATTATCTGGCGCCGTCAGCAACACGAGGGCTATATTGCGCCGAAACATTCGTCATTAGACAAGCCAACATACATTTACAAGCACCCATGCCTAACACGGGACTCGAACCCGCAACCTCGCGGTCTAGAAGCTAGCACGCTAACCACTATACCGTTCGGTCGGCCTCAGTTTTAAAGAGAATGGCACTATGTATACAGCTTCAAATCGATTCAGCCATTTCCAAATAAGTTTTCGGTATTTTAAATTCTATACATTGAAACAAAAATAAATGTATAAATAAAACTATAAAAATGCGATGTATGAGGTGAACAAAAATATGCTTTTCCCAGCAGGAATTTATTACGAAGCAGCATTTTTGGTTTATAAAACTGAATGAATCTTTTTTGAATGAATGAATACTAGTCGTGGATGGTTGTAAGAGGTGCGTAAATATATTCTAGACATAAATCTATTTTGAAATGGAAACTGTATACAGATTGAGTTTTTGCCCAACATACCATGTTTTAAGTTATTGAAATCACGGGAGTCTAAATTTTGAACTACTTTTTTACGTAATTAGTGTTATTTCTGCAATGAATATTCTGATGACGTAAGTTCTTTAGAAATGTGTGAGTTAAAACTGGATTGTGTAGATTCATATTAGGTCCATTACTACCAGTCACTTATGCGGCTGTAGTTTTGCTGTTATGAATTTTTTCAATAAATATTTTGTTGCCCAAAATTTATATTGGATCCCTCGATACCTCAAAGAATTATGTAGCAGAACTTAGCTTAGTTACTGATGCACTCACACAACGATCACAAACTATTTTGTCAATTTAAAACTCTTCCAGGTCACTCATTTTGCTTCGAAACTTTACTGATCACAACTTGAAATACAATAAAATGTAGTTATGAATGTATAAGATGAATATATTATAAATAGTCTAACACATAAAAACAAAGTTTTTAATATGAATACTTTATATGCATTGCCAATTTTTATGCTCGGTGTTTGCTTCTAATTTTAAATATTAAAAAGACCTCTACTAACAAAATATGCGGTAAACTCCTTTCAAAATTTATTCATTAAAATGGATCTGAATTTATGCATTCACATCCAAATATCTTTTATTTATTCTGATTAAGAAAATTTGATTATTTATTTATTAAAACAATTTTGGCAACAAGAAAGAGTTTCTTCAATCATCGGTTAAATTCTATTTTAGCTAGTTGGGATGACAGCAGGTTAGATTATTACTATTCCATAAAAGCGACCTTTTAGTGACAGTGACAACCCCCAAAATCTGATAAAATGCATTGTCATCGACATTGAATGTATCTGCGAAGTTTCAGAAAGATTGGATAACGGCAAGGGGGTCAATTAGGCGTCTGCAGATCTAACCCCCCCCCCCTTCCCCATCGACATGCACAAACACAAAATCGAAGTTAATATAAAGGATTTAAAAAGCTCTATATCGTTCTAGTGACACCTCGTATCTTGTTTAGGGCTAATTTATTTGTTGTTTTGAATGTAGTGGTGCAAAGTATCTAACGATCCCACTTTCGTCATTGTGAAACCTCTTAATATACATTGTTTGATGTACATTGTTTAGTTTTAATTTTAATTTTTTTTAATACGAGGTACTGCTTGGTCATTGATATGTCGCGTATTGTTTTTCTTTTAAAAAACGATTAGAAGGATGACAATGCTAATGAGATTCTTCCGGTTTGGTCAACTGTAGCGAAAATCGGTCATTGAAAAAGTTACGCCCCAATGACTTAGATATCTTTAGTTTATCTTTCGACTTTTTTTTTTTTTTTTCTTTTCAAAGATCTGGTTTCTTATTTTTTTTTATGAAACTATTCAGTGAATTTATCTAGTATAATAAAGTGGGAGCTGTTAGCGTAACATATATACGATAAATATTAACTTTATAATTTGTTTGAGACACTAAAGTTTGCCATAAAAACGTTAAAATTCTGGCTACCAAAATGTTGTAATAAATATACGCATTTTTAATAGCGCATTGATGTATTTGAAATAATATAAAAATAAATTTTAAAAAAAATCATGTTTTTTTAATCTTCTTGGAAAATCTGCGAAAAATACCTTTAAAAAATCAAAGAAAATTTTAATTTTATCTAACTGATTTTGACCGAAACCTTAAATCTGAAACTTGCAACAGATAGAATACTTATGATTATTGTGCAAGAATTTTTTTGTGGTTCCCCAGACTTAACATAGATATACCATTTGTATTTTTTCATTGAAAAAGATGAAACATGCTATAAACAAATATATATATAGATAAAAAACGATTTACTGTAAAATACGTATCATTATAGACTTGTTCAGAAATAGATATTCGTACATAATTTGGTGTTTAGTTGCAAATAATAGACCACTACAGTAGAGGCTCGAGAGTAGTCAAAGTGAGACAATTGCATGCTTTACATAAAAATATGTGCTTATACAGAATTATAAAAAATTTTAAACAAAACGTTCGTTTTAAAACAGTTCCCCCCTCCCCCTTTTACGAAAAACTTTTAGAACTAAAAATATAACCATTTTCGGATTTTTATTTTGTTTTTGCCTACAGACCTCCAGTGATAGAAGTGGGAAGAAAAAGGTGGGGGGGATGCCTAAAACTTGATGGCAAGTGCTCCCCGCACTTATGAATAAAATAACAATATTTATATCATTATACAAAAGAGTGCAATACATTTTTAGATCACTATAAAGTTTTTTTTTTTTTTAATTTTGAAAACTTTAAATCATTTTTTCGAATGTCACTACATTTTGTACTTCCCTACATGCTTGATATATATTTTTAAGAAGAAAAAATCTACGTCTATGTGATTTTAGTACTATCCAATATTCCATGTTCATTATTATTTAACATTTCAAGAAATTTAAAAACCAAGTTTAGTGATAAAACTGAAAAAATTGTATTAAATAAAAAATAAAAATATTAAAAAAAAATCACTTTTTAAAAAAATTATATGCATATAATGCATGACTCGGAAGACATCCACTGGTTAGACAGTGGTAGGATGATTCTTTTTCAACAATTTTGTCACTCATTGTATAACAAGTATTGTATCGTGCATTCAAAAATTGAAATTAAAAAAAAAATTGCGAAAGGAAAATTTACCTTCTTGTGCTAAAGAAGTTAATGTTATTTTTCATTAGTAATTTTTAGATGGATTGAATGTTTTTTAAAAGTGGGGGGGGGGATGGATTTCAGTGGTTTTAAAAGTGAGGAGACGCATGGGTATTTTCTTGAAAAGTGGGGGGACGCGTCACCCCCCGTCTACCCACACTTCTAGCACTGTAATAAAAGTCATCACATCAGACAGACATTATTTCTTTAATTCGGTGGAAACAAGGGATCGGACAATCAAGTCCCTGCGTGGTCAATGGAGTACTGGATCCTATGCGTGAATACTTGAACTGTTGTAGCAAGGAAAATTTTGCTCCAATGCCAATTGGCAATATTTTTAGCTGCCAATAACTGCTTAGATTAGTCAAACGCTTAAAAAACTATATTATTTTCTATATTCTAAAATATTATTTAATAGAAACTCTTAACGTTTTAAAATTAAATTACAGTATAATTATTTCAAAGAAATTCTTTACATTATTGTTAATAGAAATTCTTAAACAAAACAATATCATTATGAAGCATTTATATTAGTTGGGCTGTTAGGGTAAAAAAAAAAGTTAAGTGACCTGAACCCTTCACCAATCACCAATGTGCCATTGAGGATATTTGTCTTACTTATATCAACTGCAAACGGAAATTTACAGACTGATTTAACTGATATTAATCAATACTAACTACGATATACCACTATTTGGTCATAATAATAATTTCAAAAATACTCTAAATAGTCATCAATTAAAACAATATATTTCACCTTTAATCCGGTACAGAGGTCAACTGTGCCATGCCAAGCTAAAGTGAAAAAACCACACCAACAAAAGATAATCGTCATTATGAAGCATTCATATTAGTTGGGCTATTAGGGTAAATAAAAGTGAAGTGACCTAGACCTCTCACTAGTCACCAATGTGCCAATGAGCATATTTGTCATACTTTTATGAACTGCAAACGGAAATTTACCGACTGACTGATTTAATTGATAGTATTGGTAAATAACTACGATATACCACTATTTGGTCGTAATAATATTTTCAAATATACTCTAAATATTCATCAATTAAAAGAATATATTTCTCCTTTAATCCTGTACAGAGGTCAACTGTACCACGCCAAGCTAAAGTGAAAAAACCACACCAACAAAAGATAATCGTCATTATGAAGCATTCATATTAGTTGGGCTATTAGGGTAAATAAAAGTGAAGTGACCTAGACCTCTCACTAGTCACCAATGTGCCAATGAGCATATTTGTCATACTTTTATGAACTGCAAACGGAAATTTACCGACTGACTGATTTAATTGATAGTATTGGTAAATAACTACGATATACCACTATTTGGTCGTAATAATATTTTCAAATATACTCTAAATATTCATCAATTAAAAGAATATATTTCACCTTTAATCCCGGTACAGAGGTCAACTGTACCACGCCAATCTAAAGTGAAAAAACCACCACAAAAGATAATCGAAAATCACTCAAACAGACCGCATTGAATTCTTTCAAAATACAACTTGCCCACGAGTTAGGTCAAAGTCATTATATATCGATTTCTAACAAACCAAACATCGTACTTAAATAGTTTAAAAAAGTTATAAGAACACCCTTAACTAGTGCGTCAAAATGCTAAAGAGTGAATGAACTTTTAATATCAACAGAGAGATACACAATTTTAAAATTATTTATATTTATAAAATTATTAAGAATTATATTTAAAGTATTTTAATTAACCTACAGGATCCAATATTCAACCATTTTAATGAGGATTGGATATTCAGATTGGTAGTAAGTTAAATTATGCCCTTCTACTAATTTCAGATCTTTGATAGGAGTCTTTTTGGAACTAAGTACCAAAAAAAAAATTTAAAAAATCGAAAATATTTTTTTTTTACGGAAAAATGTCCTAAAGACCAAGCTAAACAAACTGGAGAACTCCCAAAGTGCGAACTCCAGTAGCAATAGTTCAAATTCAATCTGTTACTTTGTCATAGCCCCACGTACCAATGTCAATGTGTTTCCTTTTTCGGCTCTCCTGAAAAACGTTCTTTTTTGGACTTGAGTCATTTTCTATTTCTAGTCCTCAAATGTTTACTATCGTATACCATCAACGAAAGTTGCCAATTAATAATAAAATATTGCCAAATACGTCACTTAACACTTGAATATTTCGTGACTGCTTTTGATGAATGTAAGAAAAAGTTATAGAAATTCATGAGAGGTTAAAATCAGAGTTTCTAAGTGGATTAATCTTCATATTTTGAGAGAGACGGAGAGAAATAAAAAAAAAAAATTAATCTTAAAAAGCCACCTGCTTGTCTTATGCTGAAGTCTAGTGGCAAACAATTAAGGTTCTGACTTGGTTCACTTTTTTTTTTCAACAACAATAAAAATTTGAAGTGGTATATATTTTTAGATAGATGAACAAGTTTCAGAGGAAAGCCTCGATTTTTAGAAAATACAAGAACTTAAATTAAATGACTCTTAAAGGGGTAAAAATTTGCCGATTCCTGATCAATATGATTTCCAAAAGTAATTTTAAGTTGTAAGCAAGACTGGCTTCCACACAATTAATAAGCGTGTATGTTTCTTAAGCATCACAAAACTCGATTCTCAACATCGAATACAAACATTAAAAATTTTTATTTATCCATAATCAGTATTTCAACTATTAATTTGAAATTATATTTAATTTAATAATTTGAAATTATATTTAATTTAATAATTTGAAATTATATTTAATTTAATAATTTGAAATTATATTAAATATAATTTCAAATTAATAAATTAAATTTATTAATTTGAAATTATATTAAATTTAATAATTTGAAATTATATTAAATATAATTTCAAATTAATAAATTAAATTTATTAATTTGAAATTATATTAAATTTATTAATTTGAAATTATATTAAATTTATTAATTTGAAATTATATTAAATTTATTAATTTGAAATTATATTAAATTTATTAATTTGAAATTATATTTAATTTATTAATTTGAAATTATATTTAATTTATTAATTTGAAATTATATTTAATTTATTAATTTGAAATTATATTTAATTTATTAATTTGAAATTATATTTAATTTATTAATTTGAAATTATATTTAATTTATTAATTTGAAATTATATTTAATTCATTAATTTGAAATTATATTTAATTCATTAATTTGAAATTATATTTAATTCATTAATTTGAAATTATATTTAATTCATTAATTTGAAATTATATTTAATTCATTAATTTGAAATTATATTTAATTCATTAATTTGAAATTATATTTAATTCATTAATTTGAAATTATATTTAATTCATTAATTTGAAATTATATTTAATTCATTAATTTGAAATTATATTTAATTTATTAATTTGAAATTATATTTAATTTATTAATTTGAAATTATATTTAATTTATTAATTTGAAATTATATTTAATTTATTAATTTGAAATTATATTTAATTTAATAATTTGAAATTATATTTAATTTATTAATTTGAAATTATATTTAATTTATTAATTTGAAATTATATTTAATTTATTAATTTGAAATTATATTTAATTTATTAATTTGAAATTATATTTAATTTATTAATTTGAAATTATATTTAATTTATTAATTTGAAATTATATTTAATTTATTAATTTGAAATTATATTTAATTTATTAATTTGAAATTATATTTAATTTATTAATTTGAAATTATATTTAATTTATTAATTTGAAATTATACTTAATTTATTAATTTGAAATTATACTTAATTTATTAATTTGAAATTATATTTAATTTATTAATTTGAAATTATATTTAATTATTAATTTGAAATTATATTTAATTATTAATTTGAAATTATATTTAATTATTAATTTGAAATTATATTTAATTATTAATTTGAAATTATATTTAATTATTAATTTGAAATTATATTTAATTTATTAATTTGAAATTATGTAATATCATTAACTTTTATGAAGGTAGAATATGGTGGAATTCTTCAAAACCTTTTAGATTGCATAATAGTTTTATTTCAAAATTCACGTGCTGGACATAACTACTAATTAAACCACAAGAAACAATTAAAATCACAGCACTGCAGTCCTTTTTCTAGGAATCAGTTGAACACATAGAAGGTTCGTATATAGCTTCTAGGAATCAGTTGAACAGTTGAATACATAGAATCTAGGAATGCATATAGCCTGTACGTTTTATGTGTATAACTTTTTAAGTCTGTAGAAATTAGTTTTCACAAAAAAATAATTTTGTATTGATCTTGAACCGTCTTTAGTATCCCAGAGTGTATTCATTCCAATAAACCAAACCATCATTTAAAAGGCTAAGAAACAAACTTTATTAAACAAAAAAAAAAGAAATGAAAGGAAGGCTTGACGAATTTATTGTGAGATCAGCAAATGTCGATTTTGAAGTTGTGAATAATGCTGCAGATATTGTTGTCACGGGTATTAGTGGTTGGTTGGTTGGTTGTTTTCAGATTATCTGGCGCCGTCAGCAACACGAGGGCTATAATGCGCCGAAACATTCGTCATTAGACAGACCAACATACAATTACAAACACCCATGCCTAACACGGGACTTGAACCCGCAACCTCGCGGTCTAGAAGCTAGCACGCTAACCACTATACCGCTCACGAGTATTAGTGATTTGCAATGCTATACATAAAAAATAATTTCCTCTTTTAATTTATGAATTTGATTATTTGAAATTTGTTTCTGTATCTGGTGATAAAAAATAACTTTTAGAAAAGAATATTAACATTAATTTTTCAACTTTTCTGCATTTAATGTTAATTCATTGGATTTTATGTCAAGCCCATTTCCAGTAAATCTCGCATTTGAAAGAGGGGCCCCCCGAAAGTATTTGAGCTTTGGGCCCCAACTTGTCATGGTAGGGCCCTGGGTGAGATAATATGCACTTCCCCTACGTAATAATATTCAATAGACATCGAAGAAGGAGGTACGTTATTTACAAATATTCAAAAGTAAATCTTCAAGAGCTAAATTTCTCGAAAGTGTTTTGACAAATACTCACTTCGTCCGATTAACTTTTCAATTATACGCTGATTGCTTCAAGTTGAAACTTGATTATGAGACTGTAACCAAATATTGTAGGCCCCTATTAAAGTCGTCAAAGTTAACATTTTATTCCTGTAATTATAACAACTGGTATTGTTGTTTGAAGAGCAAATAATGCTGGCACGCTAAACCAGCCAATTTAATTTTACAATATAATTTATTACACTTTTTGGCAAATACCCTTCCATCCACTATCCATAATTATATACCGATTGTTTCAAGACTAAAACCGACTATGAAATAGTTACCAATTATTAGACTCTCATATGTTTTGCTAAAGTAGCATTGAGGACTAGATATGGAAAAAGACCTAACTACCAAAAAAATCGAAAATCGTTTTTTTATGGAAAAATGTCCTAAATAGCAAGCTAAACAAAGTGGAGAACCCCCAAAGTGCGAACTCCATTAGTAATAGTTCAAATTCAATCTGAAGTATGTACTTAAGCATTGCCTTAAGTACAAGATGCGATCATTTTTCGGCTCTCCTGAAATTTTTTCTTTTCTTGGGTCGTTTTCCATTTCTAGTCCTCAATTATATCAAGTATAGTTGTTCAAGCCTCAAGTAAAGTGGATTAAGAAGACTAGTCAAAGTAGTTTTTTAATACCACCCCCTTCAGCCACATATTAGTAAAGTTGTAAAATCATAATGTTCTTCCAATTTTTTTTAATAGCTTTGTTAGCTGACAGAGTAATTTACTTTCCATTTTATTCAGTATTTGCATCAGCAAACAAAGGTGCAGGTCATTAGGAAATGTTTCAATTTCAATATACATTCTCAGAGTTTTTATATAATTAAATTTGGCAGTTTAAATTAGTATGCAAAATAACACGCGGCCGGCATGAGATGATTCTCATAATGCAAAAATGATGACTGATGAATGATATTAATTTTTTTAGATTAGAAGAACTAATATCGTTTGAATAAACACAAGACAGTAAATTAAACAAATGATTTATAACAAAAAGTAACGCGTCTTATTACAAAACAGACTTCTAAGTTTGAATATTTCTCAAGTAAGATTCTCAAAAACAAGTTTATTATAATAACAAATAAGTTTCTGATTTAATTGGGTCAAAATTTTCGTATTTCTAAGTATCATTTACAATTTTAAATTCAATAATGTGAGTGAAATTAAAAACATTCGTCAACTTAACGTGAAAAATATGATAAATATACAATATTTAGAGCCATTTACGAACCGAGGCGATCTTACGGGAGCATCCATAAATATGGATATACATCGAAAATTGAATACATTTACCATAATTACACACCTCAGAACATTTTATCTACTAAAGACAGGTTAGCTTCTTAAAATAACCAAGATCTATTCTTTCATGAACAGAACAACTCCTTCCACTAACGGAAGAATAAAGAAAACTCTCTTTTGATAATTATTCCTCACAAGGACACCACTGTTATGTCCGAGCGCATTCCGTGAGCAGTATTTAGGGATTTTCCGGTCATCCGTTAGGGAATTTTCTCTATTCTTGTTTCTCCAAGCGTTTTTCTTTTAGCGCGCAAGTCTTATTTCTTCAGCATCCAGTCGCATTCCGAATTTCTAATCGCTAGCTGCTTCCACCAATCTTTCTATTCTTTACATTTCATTTTTTTTTCCTTCTTATTTCGTAGCTTTTCTAAGCACATCATGCGTCGGCAGCTTAGTCTTATGATTATTATGAGTTTTCGGCTTAGTGTAGCATTGGATTATGTCGAGTAAAAAAGTCAAGTGAAAGATCGCTTGACGTTTAGTTTCAGTTTCGTTTAGAAAGTGCCCCAGTTTGTGTCTCGTGCCTAGCTATGGAAATTCGAGGAAATTTACAAAGGATACGATACCTCCTCCTTTTCGGTGAGTACGGTTTGTTTGTGTTTTTGCTTTTCGTTGTAGCTCCCTGAATTGGTGGAATGGTCATTCGCGGAAGCTATGGAATATGTGAAGAAGTAAGTGCGGCAATTTTCGGCCGACAGGTTTAGATATTGCTTCATTGTCTTGAGCATCGTGAAAGTATAATAACAACGTGCTATTTAAAATGAATTAATCCCCAGGAAATAGTTTTAGGAATGCTTTATATTGTATTGGAAGGGATAGAAGACCCCTAAAAATTATTTTATATCGTCTTTTTTATACTATAATTTTTATCTCAATAGGGCACGTCATTATATTTATAAAGGGAATGATGGATATTTTATTTGGAATATTGGATATTTTGGATTGGATATTTTATTGGACATTCCATTATAAAATTGGATATTTTATGATGGAATGATGGATATAATGAATTATTTTATGATAGAACTAGTATATGAATTATGCACGATAAGAAATTATTTGTGTTTGAAAACGCTATTGTTATGAAATTATTTATTTTAATTCAAATTCTTATAAAAAATATCGTTTCTAAAAAATATTCTTTAGTTTTATTAATTAAAATATATCCGTTTCCACCGGCAAAGTTAATAAAACTGCATAAATGAATAATCTTTAAACAACGGCCATGAGTTTATGGATTTCTATTTTGACTTACCGTGTCGTGGACATTAATTAATAAAATAATTCTATGTTATTTAAAGCAGTTTAGAACTCTAAATATCTTTTTAACTTTTATAAAAAAAATAACTCAACATTTTTAACACCATTTTTATCCAATAAACTAATATTTTCGCTTCAAATTTTGCTAACGGACAAGGTCTTTGGAAAAAAAAAATGAATGAAAAACATGTAAATGAAAAATGTGATACTAATAGTCATCGGCAAGTAGGATGTGGAGGTAAGGGGGGCAATCCTCATTGAACATAGATAAATATATATATATATATTTAAAGTGATCGAATTAATCAATATATATAAAATAAATCAGTAATAAGGCACACACACACACAAAAAAAAATCATAAAATTTATTTATCTGTTCCCGGTATGTAATCTTATGTATTTGAAGTTCATATCTCTATTTTCTATATTATTATATTAAATAATATATTGCCGGCTCCAAGGGATACTTTTCCAACCCTAATTTGTCAAAATTGTGGTGACGACTTCAAATAGCAGATAAAAGCTTCTATGCATTGGAGTACTCTTTTGCATAGCGGCTAAAGCATCTGGCTGGAATACCAAAGGTCCCACGATCGAGCCCCAGTGACTGCAAGGGAAAGCGCACTTCGCTTCATTGGTGACTAGGACGTGAGTCCAAGACAGACTTCAAAAGAGCAAAAAAGGAAAAAAAATCTTCTAAAGTGCTGATTCAACATGCGCTTAACTCTTTTGCGCACCACTCATTTACCACTAATTTATTTCAGTGATCAAGTTACAGCTTTTAGTAATCGAAGGGTATTCTCTTCCTGTTACCAAATATTTTAAAAAGTTATTTGAAACCAAAAATGAAATTTACTCCTTTTCACTTTATACCGAGGATTTCAAACCTTACCATTTTATTAAGATTATCAAAAGATACAAAGAATAATTAAAAAGTTTATCCAGTGTCAAAAAAGCTTTAATGCTTTTTTTGGTCAATAGACTTTTAATGTGTTAGTGTAATATCAAAAATTAATTTTAGACAACAAGAAAAAAATCGTTATTTGAGCAATGAAGCAATTGTTTAGAATTTCACCTGTAATGGTGAAATGTCTCGCGATTTCTATTTTCGTTCATCAATAGATTTATGCTTCACGCGTATCTGGCATCAGATCATACGATGTAACAAATCATAACATCACGTACTTGTGTTTTATACTACAGAAGTTACAAAACACGCAATATTTGTTGATATGGAAGTTATTCTTTTTCAATCTCCGTCTAAGTAGGACAACCGATAGGAAGGAATATTCTAATTTTTTCTGAAATATATGTACATATTAAGTATTCTTTGCTACATCTTAGGATAATCACTTTTTAGTTTAAGGCATGTTATGACACAATTTTAATATGTCCTCACCAGGAAATTGTGGCCAGCTTATGTTGAAAAGATTATGGAGGCATGAATGTTGAAATTGGTTAACAAACCGGTTAATATTCAAGTATTTAAACACAGAATTGTTAATTTGAAGCAAAATTTGATTAAACTTGTGTCTGAGAATTTTACAGAAAAACAAAACAAAAAGTGTTGGCTTCTAGTAGTGATGAAAGAGAAATACTACCAATGAATGTCTAGTAGGATTTCAGGCATTACAATGAAGATGAGACAAAAGTTTTTCAACTATGAACTTTGTACGTTAGCATTCAAGTATAAACTTTTGCGTTAGCATTCAATTATAAACCTTATGACTGAGGCGTTTCGGTGCCGAATACATTTTTTTCATTTTCTTCAAGATCATATTATTTGTTTTCTTGAAGAGCTATCAGCGATGGATACTTTACATAGTTTATAATTTGCCACAGTTGGGAATATATGAAAAAGTTCCCAGATCTCTTTCCAAAGAAAAATTTGTACTTTGGCATTATATTTTAAAGACTTTCTTGCTTGAAAGTTTCAAAGAAAAAATTAATGGCGTCCATTTCCTAATATTTCTAAAAAGATCGAACTATTTTACTCACTTTAATATCAAAAATGTCTGAAATTAATATTTCCTGCATTTATACAATTTGGATTTGAGTAACAATTACTCGAAAGAAGCTCTTACTCGAAACTCTAAGAAAAAGCTATTTTGAAATTCATTAAGAAACTGTTAAAAGGTGTAAAAATTTAACGAACTTTTAAGTCACCCAACGTTAAACTTATAAGACGCTAAATAACATATTTTACTAAATCATGAAATGAGATTTTTTAAGTAAATATGAAAGTGCTAAATAAATGCGAAAATGTTTTAAAGCTTCTTATGTGCACTGTTAAAAAAATTTGTCCACCTTGCACCAAAATTTGGTTCCCATTTAGCTGCCACCAACATTTGGTGCTTAGTTTCGCGATTTAGTGGTGCTTACGGTCCGAGGTTGCACCATTAAATCGTGAAACTAAGCACCAAATGTTGGTGGCAGCTAAATGGGAACCAATTTTTGGTGCAAGGTGGAACAAAATTTTTAACAGTGTGATTTATCAGCAGTCCTAAACTATAAAAAATGAACCACGGATTTTTTTTTTCCCGAATACATTATATTTCCCCCAAAATGTCGGGTTCGAGTCCACTTGTTGGCATGGGTGTTTGTAAATGTATGTTGGCTTGTCTAATGACGAATGTTTCGGCGTATTATAGCCCTCGTGTTGCTGACGGCGCCAGATAATCTGAAAACAACCAACCCCAAAATGTCATCACTTCAAATTCCAAAAAAACTTAAAAAGTAATAATTTATATTTCTAGATAAAATATTATGTAACTTAAGTACAAAAAAATCTAGAATTTTTAACAGAATTCTTAAGTATAATCTATTGAAGTAAACGTTTGGAATTTGAAGCATTTTTCATTCTCACCCTACATGAGCTTTTTATTTTAAATTTATTTCCGTTGTTTCAACCGAACCGTTATATTACATTCCGTTGTTTTATTTGGAAAATACGCAAAAAATCTAAAGGAATTATTCGAACCTCAATAATTAGTGACCCAAAACAAACGGTTGGCTAGTTGTTTGGGATTTTATGGCTCACCAAAACAAACAAAACTATAATATATTCAATTTCGTCGGGAAAACAGTTTAATAAATAAACTATGAATTGAAGCGCAATAGTAACAGACAATTTTACATATATTTTTTATTATATTCAAATAAGTTCTGAAAGATTAGGAACGAATCAATGGTTGTAACGAATATAGTTTCAAAAAAAAAAATTCCAGATTATATTTACCTCAAGAAAAAATTAATATATCATCTATTCAGCGTGTATGATTGAATTAAGATTCATAAATGCTGAAGTTCACTGATTTTCATAATTATATCAATGTGATTATCATAATTATATCAATGTGATTATCATAATTATATCGATGGGACTTTCATAGTTGTATCGATGGGACTTTCATAGTTGTATCGATGGGACTTTCATAGTTGTATCGATGGGACTTTCATAGTTGTATCGATGGGACTTTCATAGTTGTATCGATGGGACTTTCATAGTTGTATCAATGGGACTTTCATAGTTGTATCAATGGGACTTTCATAGTTGTATCAATGGGACTTTCATAGTTGTATCAATGGGACTTTCATAGTTGTATCAATGGGACTTTCATAGTTGTATCAATGGGACTTTCATAGTTGTATCAATGGGACTTTCATAGTTGTATCAATGGGACTTTCATAGTTGTATCAATGGGACTTTCATAGTTATATCAATGGGATTTTCATAATAACATTTTTATGTAGAAATGGGAGATGTAATAATTTATCATAGAGTATGATTTGAAGGGTAAAATGGTGGCTTTTTATTATCTGGTAAAATCAGCGAATGGCTCAACAAAAATAAGAACTCTAACCAAATCATAAACTCTAATTGATAATTCGTGACTTTTCTTTTCATTTCCTTTAAATTTTTTATATTAATAATGTTTGTACCTTATTAACGCATTTTAGCAATTGTACCCTCATATTTACTTTGTGTTAGCAATGGTGTTCAATGAAGTTTCACTTAACTGTTCCTATTAAGTTTTATCTTTTCCCTCTATTAAGTATAAAACCGACAGATGTCTTAGAAAGACAGAAATATTATTTATTATTTAACCATTCGTAGAAATCATTTTCCATATATTTTATTACTAATAACATTTTTAGTACGTTTGAAAAATGGTCC
This sequence comes from Linyphia triangularis, assembly GCA_963978545.1. Taxonomy (NCBI): domain Eukaryota; kingdom Metazoa; phylum Arthropoda; class Arachnida; order Araneae; family Linyphiidae; genus Linyphia; species Linyphia triangularis. Next base: position 29,594,732 of record OZ021733.1, read on the forward strand.
ACTTATTTTTGTACTTATTAATACATAGCCATACGGTTGCTTTTAAGAAATCAGTTTTTTTTTCTGAGACAATTTGTCATTAAATTTTAATTTCTGATAACTGTTTTTAAAAAAATTCCAAGTCACATTTATTGGTAGATTACATTTGATTATAATTTGATCTAAGGATCTCTCAAATGGTTCCCATAATGTTAATGTTAGAAACTTAAGAGTTTGATTAAATAACTAAAACTAACTGATTTGCTTTTCTTTAAGATAATAAAAAAGTAAATATAATTTCATAAATTCTGTAATTTCACTTACAGTTGCGCACAAGTACTTGAAAAGAAAGTTTTAATGCTCTGTAATTAAATATCTGTTTGAAAGACTGTGTAGGTAAAATGAGCTTGTGTTTTGCGATGAAAAATTAGTTAAAACAAGTAGTAATTCAAACATTTCATTAAGTTTTACAATCGAAATAATTTATAATCGAATAATTTATAACCAGTAATTATTGAATAATTCATAACCAGTAATTATTGAATAATTCATAATCACTAATTGTTGAATAATTCATTATAAGATATTATTGAATAATTCGTAATCTTTTTTATTGAATAATTCGTAATAATTCAAAATTATAATTATTCATACATAAATTGAATTTGTTTTTTACGATCAAAAATCAGTTAAAACAAGTCGTAATTCAAATATTTAAATAAGTTATAAATCGAAATCAGTTATAATCGAATAATTTATAACCAGCAATTAATGAGTAATTCATAATCATCAATAGTTTACTAATTCATTATTGGACTAATTCATTAGTGTATAATTCGTAATCAATTACTGAATAATTCAAAATCTTAATTATTCATTCTTAATCGAACGCTTAAAATTTTTTAATAAAACTGTCAAACTTGAAAAATAATTTAATTGTTTAAATTGTGTCACAATCAAATAAGTGCTAACTGTAGTTTTTTTTATTTTTTTTAAATTTTTTTATTATTATTATTATCAAATCGTTTAAAATTTATTACAATTCATAAATATCCATTTTAAGACCAAATGTTCTACACCATTCCATTTTTCTTTCAGAGCAAAAAAAGGCTTGAGTATAAAGAACCTTATCAACCTTCTTGACACGCATTTCCCTGAACTGACTGCAATGAAAGCTTTTTTTTTGCTTTTTTTTTTGCTCCCTTAATGAATGACAAATATCGACTTGTTTGGGTCAAGATTGATTTGCGAAAGCTTGTGATAGTTAAGTCAAGGTTCAGTACATATAATTAATAGTAGTAACATTCAGTAATAATCAATGCCCTTATATAAACTTTTATAACTTATTATATTAAGTATCTACTCTTATATAAAACTAAATGTACATTTTACACATATTTTTTTACAAGAAATTATGGATTATCGATATTTAAATTTAATGGACTTAGCCTTTTTTACAATTCAATGTTGTTTTTACTTTCAGTTACCAATATGTATACATAGGGTAATGAAAGTATAGCATTCGGTCAAAAAAATTTCGATATATATATATTTTTTTTTGTGCATTTTTTCACGTTTTGGAACATCCTGATTTCAAAAAAGTTATCTAGAAAAAAATGGCTGTTTGTGTGTGTCTATGGTCATCATAAATCCCGAACAAATTGACCTACGATACTCAAATTTGGTGTGCGGATTAGTGATGGCACAGGGACCTACCATTAAGGTTTTAGTCAAAATCGCGCATGTAAATAAGGTAGCTGTCATTGAAAAAATCATGTTTTTCAGTAATTGCTAAAAAGCGGCTCTAACGATTTTGTCTAAAATCGCATCGGCAATGCCTCTTAAGGTGTTTTAAACATCCTCACTTCCGAAATTTCCGTATAAATGCTTTAATGGTGTAAAAAGTTGAAAAACGAATGCCTTTAACATAGAGTTCTATTTCTCTTTGAGTTCTGTTCCTCATCAACGATCTTTTTTCTCCTCTCCTCAGTTTCACTTATAAGAAAGGATATTATAAGAATTATTGAAAAGTATGTCACCAAAATTATCTATTTGGCAGAGTTTTTTTTTTTTTTTTTTTAAAGACCCATACAAAAATTACGGTAAAAATATCGCCGAACAGGCTATATTTTTTTTAGATGAATGATGAAAATATAAAGACATTGAATGACACAAATTAACATCAGTATTATAGGGTAATTGAAAGTTGTGCGATGTTCCACACCCCTAGTTATAGTCTCAAATCACTTTTAAAAAGGGCTGTGGATCGCAGAACATGCCAAAAAATTATTTTAATTTTTGTTTTAAAATTACCTCTAAATGGAATTTTTGCAAAGCAATGGTATCATCTGAAAGCTAGTGAGTTATTTTATTAGTATGAAATAGTATAGCGTTATGAAAATAAATTTGAAAGTTTTAAACTCATTTTCTAAAGAATTGTGTTTTTGGCACGTGGAACTTCATTTAAAAAATGACGATGAAGTTTTATAATATTTTTTAAAAATTATTTGAGAATTAAAATATATATTAACTGTTAGAAGTTTTGAACCTCAATCAAGTTAGAAAAAAAAAAATTGCCAGATTTTTAAAGACAAAAGGTTTTAGAAAAATTGAGGATTTTTTTTTTTTTTTTTCTACTTTCAAAGTTAAAAATATTCTATTTAAAAGACTCTATATTCTGGAAACTTTATAGAGGTTTGAAACATTAAGAATGATATTATGAATAATTTCCAGCCATACTTATTTTTCTTGGCGTAATAAAATTTGAGATATCACCTTTCAAAGATACGTTAATTAACGAGTCAAATGTTGATTAACTTTTGAGTAAAACTGAACTTTTTTAATGTAAACATCATAACTAATTATGTACTTTTAGGTGCAAAAAAATCATATTTTTAAAATAATAATTAAAGAAAAAAAGTTCAAGTGTATATGAATACCTTTTCGTCATCAAATTATAATTAACCACCGATAAACTTATTTAATTACATTTAAAATTATTTGGTGATAAATAGAAATTTTTCCTTGTCTACGGCAATACATTTACCCCAGTAACACAACAACTTTGGCCAATCTCGACTGACATAGGCCAATGCCGATGTGGAACGTTGTAATTCTGCTGTCCGATACCGACATTGGCCATTCTCGCCAAATATTGGATAAAATATGCTGAAAGCATTGAAATGTTAATGCACAACTTAAAATTGAAATATTTTATTTATATAAAAAGACGGAGGGCAAAATATATGATTTGTGATGTTTTTGACTTGTTTATTTTTTTAAGAGTAATTCAAAATGACCTAAAAACATACGAGTCCAACATTTAAGAATCATATTAAAGTGTGTTAAAAAATTATACTTTTTAATGAGCAGTTGGCAGGAGTGATTTCAGGGAATATGTAAAGGGGAGAGGAAAGGAGCACACTGAAGGTGTAATAATTGCATACTTCTTGAAACTTGTGTCACTTGCGTAAAGCAAAGCGTTGGTAAGTTGAAAGTTTGCTGATATTGTGACCTTTGCGCACATTCGTTCCCGAGACATTATACTTTTCCTTACAGCAAATCATTCCCTCGATATTGCACTTTTTTTTTCAATAAGTGGCATTTTTTATGCAAGTACAATTCTTTTCTCAAAACTTGATTTATTTAAATTTTGAATTATTAGACAATAGAGCCCCGCTTTTTCACTTAAGTTATTTACTTTATTCTTTGTTAAACTGAAATTGTGTTTAGTTCTGACAATAATATATATTTTTCCAAAACTTTTTTTTTTTTTTTTTTTTTTTTTTTTAATTATAAAAAAAAAATATATATATATATATATACTTTGAAATTTTGAAATTTCTAAAGCATTTTATCAAATAGTTTTCAAAAATAAGATGTCATATTTATATATTGATATGTTTAAAAGAAAAAAAAGTTTCTATAACTTTCTTAATAATTTGAAACTATTATATAAGAGCTGAACGCACTCCTTTATATCCGCGCCTGTCAGTTAGGTCATTGCTTAAAGTTTAATGACAAAAAAATCTCTAACTTTTTTCAACAATTAAACACTACAGTTCGCTTCCAATGAAAAGTTCTGTAAGAAACCAAATGTATATTTTTCAATTCTCCGTTATATTTCGCATGTTGCTTTATAAAATAATTATTACTATAGTAATCACCTTGAGCTTGAGTCATATTGCCTTACTTTAATATTCTGTCGAAACCGAATCCCCTAAAACAGCGTTCGCCACAACTTTTAGAGGCGGGCCGTATGACTTATGTTTGAGCTTTTCGCGGGCCGGATACCCCAAAATATGTGTCTTTAATCAGTATCGATTTAACGCATTTTTAAAACTAGAAAAAAATATTAACTATTTTTATTTTAATAAAATTGCAATTGATATATGATTTTTTTTTTTTTTTTTTTTTTTTTTTTTTTAAATGTGCTTAAAAAGATAATTTTCATTATTAGTAAATCAAAGTCTTAAAAAGAAGTTAATCTTTTGTTCAACGAATCAATGCGACTTGACCTAACTTTTAATAAATGTATTTAAACTGTACTTCCAGATTATTCCGTTTTAGTCGATATCAATTGTGAAACGATGGCGATTGAAATCGTTCAGTTGATTTTATGATAGAGTCGATATCTTTCGGAGTATTTGTTGCAGTTAATTTTAGTAAATTATCCATATAAGATTCAGTTAAGTTATTCCTGTATTCATTCTTGATGAAAACCACCTTGCTGAAAGTTTCTTCATATAGTTTTTTTTTTTTAACACGAAGTTAGAAAACTCTGTCCTACATAGTTAACTCATTATTTCGGATAAATAACAATTATGTAAAAAACAAAAAATCCATACGATGAAATTTGCTTTACATATACATATACATGTAAAGCAAATTTCATCGTATGGATTTTTTGTTTTTTACATAATTGTTATTTATCCGAAATAATGAGTTAACTATGTAGGACAGAGTTTTTTAACTGCGTGTTAAAAAAAAAAACTATATGAAGAAACTTTCAGCAAGATGGTTTTCATCAAGAATGAATACGGGAATAACTTAACTATATATATATATATATATATATATATATATATATATATATATATATATATATATATATATATATATATATATATATATATATATATATATATATATGCCAGCGGGCCGCATAAAAAATATGTCGCGGGCCACATAGTGGCTAACGCTACCCTAAAAGATTTAAAAATATTGTAAAAGCTCAGTTGTAAAACGAAAGCTAAAAGTAATAAGTTTTCCCATGAAAGCATTTATGCGTAAAGGTTACAAGTAGTTTAAGCAAGGTTATTCAAGCTTCATTATTCATCATGTTAAGACTATCCATTCATCATGCTAAGGATATCCCTCATTAAGAGCAATGAAAGGTATAATCTCTCTTGATTATGTTATTGTAGTACATATTTTTACTACTAAATTAATAGAAAAAAAGCAGAGAAATTATAAGTCTAGTTAATATGTTGGACTGCTACAAATATGAACTTTGCTTGCTTTAAATTAAGCAATATTTTATTTTAAAATATTTGCACATAGTACGCAGTTTGTAAATGATAAGCCACTTGCTGTTTGTTTCTAAAAATCACAACGTCGTTTGATTTGTTCTACTTTGAAGACTTCACTTTGTCCTGAAAAATGATCAACAGTATGTCCATGACCTATTGTGCTGATGCTGATTTTGTCAATTGCAATATCCGAAGGAACATTACCTAAACATTATTTTTTCACGTATTCATACCAAACGAAACTGGAGATAATGTATATTCCTTATTACAAGTACAATTGCCAAATCGGAAAATGTATCGACAATTGATGACGACATTTTTCATTTTTCTTTCGACATTCTTGTTTTGTTAGAATTAATTTTCATGTTGTAATTTAAGAAGCCGAAAAATTGAAAATTTTCAATGATAGCTTCGAACTAGTCAAGGAAAAAAGTCGCTATTTTGGTTTCTAGACATGTTTCGCAAAGCAAGCTCGATATCCATACACTGTTAAAAACTTAAATCCACCTTGCACAGAAAATTAGTTCCCATTTAGCTGCAACCAACATTTGATGCTTAGTTTCACGATTTAATGGTTCTACCTCAGTCCGAAAGCGTCATTAAATCGTGAAACTAAGCACCAAATGTTGGTTGCAGCTAAATGGGATCCAATTTTTTATGCAAGGCGGAACAGAATTTTTAACAGTGTACTTAGGAATTTTACACTATATATTAACTAAATTCGAAAAAAAATGTTTAGCTTTTATACAAAGATTTTTGATTTTTATACAAAGAGATTGACAAAGATTCCCGTGTAGTTTGGTTTGATGTATGGATGATACGCTTAAAAGCAGAGAGTTAGAGAAAGTTCTTCGACGAAGGTATTAATAAAAATAGAAAATTTATCACTTAAGACGTAGATTAGTAAAGACTCAAAATTCGCATTTATAAACGTAGTATTTTAATTTAAACGCAAAGGATTTATGCCCAGTTAAATATCAAATACTGATTTACACTCTGTCAGTGCCTAGAAAGCCAGCTGGTAAGTAAATTGGTAGGTCACTGTCATGCATTGATGGAAATGCCAGCTTTGCGTTTGCACTGTGCCAGTTGCTTGAACAATCCAACTATTGAGCGAGCGTTGCACCGCCTGTCAGTGGTTACAGTATGGCGCAAGTAATTGGATGATAAGAGTTGTCACACCAGTAAACAGAAAATGTTTGATCTACTGGAGTCACCAGTCAGATGATCACGTGACAAACTGGCTTCCCCTGTGACTAGGTGTTTACACAGTGCTAGCACTGACGTCACCTGACTGTCGAACACAACTGGTGAGCCGACTAGCAAAGTACAAATCAGCTTTAAGTCTAGCATCACACAGAAATGTTTAATACCAAAATTTAAATGTTAATGCCAAATACGAGTACAACCTAGGTACAACCCCGTTGCTGATTGGCGGGGCCATGTCATTGACATCAACATCGATTTTGAAAGAAAAAAAGTTTTGAGTAAAAACACACTCGTTATTTTTATGTTAACCACAAGCCTTCCTCCGTTTCACATCCCAATTGATTTACATATATTATAACTTAAAACTTATATCCTAAGTTGGGATGTCATACAGAAAGTTGGAAAATGCATTCAAAACCATTTCAGAAATGCTTAGTAGCAAACCAATAACCCAACAAACCCACACACTTTCACTTTTATTTATTAATAAAGATTGACTACCTTATTTCTGACATTTAACCCTTTTAAAAGTGATTTAGCCTATTTTATTTTTTGACTTATGTCCATCACACTTTTAGAATGAGGGAAATAAATAAAAGAATTAGGTTGCCCCATTTTTGGACAATTATCTTTATATTTTCATGATACTAATTGCAAATATAAATTAAATTCCACTTTAAATTATTAGTCGGTGCATCAATTAGTCTATAACTCATCAATATATCATCAAAAAATATCAAAAATTTTTAGTTATTAGGATATGGGTTCATTACTTCTTGCTGGAAACATTCCATTGTTGTTCTAGAATGCCGAAGTCAATCTCAAAATTACGAAACATCGAGTCATCATCGTAAAAATCTATTCATCAACGATAATCATCATTTCATCCCTACAATCACAAGAACCGAAATATATAATGATAATAATTACTCGGACATACTGGTAATTATAGCGAAAAGTGATTATTATTTGATCGATGGTGAACGGTACTTTAATGACAGAATGAAAGGGAATGAGAGCCCAAATCAATTTTTGCAGAACGTTAAAACAATGTAATAAAAATATACCACGCTCGGAAGAAAAGATGATGTTTTTTACTTTCTTAAATACATCTTGGATTTGTTACAGGTTAATTGTCGACATCAACTTCGAACGCTCATGTTTGTAGTTAAAGGCTACTTATTTAGATTTGTCTGGAGCCTGTAGTAATCAACAGTTCTTTATAAAATGTTGTAGGCATATTGCTGCGATCATTGGAAAATGACTTTAAAAAGTTTAAAATTAAAATGTTCCATATATACAAGGAATCACAATTTGGCAAATGGCGCCTCAAAAACAATAGCTAAAGAACATACATTCACAACTTTATCAAATTGTTTTCTTTTTTGTGTAAAACTTAACTTACAATTTCTCCGTTAAAGGTCAACCCAGAATATTAACTTCTTTGTCAGTCTTTAAATAATAAGTCCTTAAAGTGATTCCTATCTGATGGAGTAAATTTGAACTTGTATTTTTTTCCAAATATCATTTCTCCATGATCTCAGTAATACGAATGAAATAATAGCTATTGTCTTCGATTATCCTTCTTAATGTTTTTGTACAATAAGCAATTTAAAATGTTCGAAAATCTATTTCATTGACCCCCAATAGTGTTGAACAATATGAAACAAATTGGCACTTTGAAATAACCATTTTCTTACACAAAATAGTCCATTAAACAAATCTATTTAAGCGACTTTTCATTGATTGGAAAAAGTAAATGAGAAATTAAACACAAAATCAACTACAGTGGTCAGATAATCAAATCCACATCCGAACTTCTTGATTCAACCATCGGTATAGATTACCAACTAGATAGACTGCTTAACGCTGGAAAAATGAAGGCGTTGCCAGATTGTTGGGTGGGCAAAGAAAATACGGATTGCCGAGGATTGAAAATAAAATATTGGGATTTGCACATCAAAACTGTCAATAGTAGACCTTAATTAGTAATAATACGCAAAAAAATATCTACTCTAGCACTTAACAAGATTTCCTGCTTTTCCACCCAACTATAAAAGTGAACTGTGATTGATTAATCATTCACCCATCATCAACAACCACCGGCGCGTTTTCCCCCGTGCATTTTCATCGGAGCAGTCAATTCTTTGTTTATCTATATCGATGGTTTCAACTTGCCTGGTTCTTGACGTTAAATTCACTATAACTAGATATGTTATTTATATTGTTAGTAATGTATTTTAATGTTTTATTTAATTAAAAAAAAAACTGTATACTCTATTACACACCTTGTAGCTTTTTGAAGCGTTTCATTGTACCCACAATGATACCCTTTTTAGCTGCCCCAAACACCATATTTCTTCCTTAAAAGAAAGTATTGGTGTGATTAAATGTAATAAGATCTAGGATATTCATACAATCTGTTTGCATTCAAATATATCAATCTGTTTGAATGCAATTCTGTTGGTTAGTAAACAAATATAAAGTGCTATATGATTCAATTAAGAAAATATTTACGCTTACGTTGAAGACAAAAAAAAATCCGTAAGGAGCGAAAATTACTTTCTACGTTGGAAAACCCATTTTCCCTCATATGTTTTCAACAATATCTGGTGATAATACTAAATCACGTCAACATACGATTAGGTCAACTGGTTGGTTAGTTGTTTTCAGATTATCTGGCGCCGTCAGCAACACGAGGGCTATAATGTGCCGAAACATTCATCATTTGACAAGCCAACATACATTTACAAACACCCATGCCTTACACGGGACTCGAACCCGCAACCTCGAGGGCTAATTAGGTCAACTGAAGAACTATACCTTACTAAACGGAAAACTGAGCCCTTGCATTCAAGAATTAAAAATCTTGCTTCATTGTACCTCAAATTTCATGCTCCTCTACATTATTCCACATTCTTGATGTTATTCCTTTACATAGTCAATAAACCCAAAATATTAAAAGCAATATATCATTAAAAGTACTTCCTATGGATTTCTATCAAACACACTGCAATAAAAATCTACCTCTTCAAAGTTCATTAGGACAAATGCCGGAAGGAAGTAGAAAAATCTTTAGTTATCTGAATTAGTACTTCATTCATCCTATAAATCCATTTACACCAAAAATAAATAACAAGCGAAGAGGAAGAGGAAAAAAAGTCAACAAATTTTCACTTTTGTTGGCCTATAGGTCAAGAAAGAGTTGCAGCAATAACACAGAAAAAAAAAAGCGAAAACACACGAGGGACAGGTTTCTCTCTTGTTCCTCATAATTCACGTTCAGACACTCCATTGATGCCTAGATACAAAGAACTGTCTGACAACTACGTGCCTGGAAAATGCGCCAACTTGTCTATACAAAGATGTTACCTTTTCCCGATCTTTAGAAGGAGTAGACAATGAAAAGTTATTTATTTCCATCCATTAATCTTGTTGATAATTGTTTCTCCTTCCTTTCAAAAACAGTAATGAATGGGTATATTTAAAATTAGATCTATTGTGTCAAGTAATAAAAATTTTTATTGTGTGTCCGATACTTAAAATTGCTTTCTGCGAAACCTCACGTAATGTCTATAATCGTAATGGTACTGAAACAGTATCCTTTGTTCTTAACCTGTTCAGGACCGGCGAAAGGAGAAAGAAGCGCTTCCCCAGGCCCGCGCGCTCAAAGAGACTACGCACGCACGGGACCGGGCATTTTTCCCCGTTAAGCATTTTGCCCCGTTAAATTCAAATAAAACGTTCCAATCTGAAATCACGTCTGTGTGATGATGGGCCGGCTGGCACGGAAACACTGATCACAAATACGATATCGCGGGCCGTGAGGGAAGAATCGTCTGATCACATATACGCGATCACGGTCCTGAACAGGTTAATTAAAAAGATTCCGCTTCGGAAAAAGTAAACATGTTTCAGTCTTCAGACAGTGACAATCAATTTATATTTATTTGAATCTTCATAGGATTATAACTATACAATTTCAAGAGAGAGATTCCTAAAGACTTCCTTCATTTTATGATTATTTTATAAATAACTATCTTCTCACCACCTATTTTCCCATAATTTTACAAACTAACTACTTTCAAGTCCCACTTTCTCAGTCACTAATTTCCAAGAATATTCACGAAATAAAAGGTAGAGCTTTACAACTGATCAATCTTCAGACTTTGGATTATGTCTATCGATTTACCTAAATATCGAAACTGGAAACTATATCTTGAGCAGCATCGCATGCATTCGTCCTTTGCAAGTATTATATCGAACAATTGATACTGTATATAACTTATAAGCTTTTATTTCAACTCTTCATAATTTTTCAGTCTTTAAAACTTAAAGTTTGTATCTAAAAAATAAAACGTTCAATAGGATCAAATTTTAATCTTCAGACAGCATCAGTCTAAAATAATATATATACTGTTATATTTTAACCAACGAAGTTTGGTCACCATAAACATTTACTTTAAATTCATACCTTTTGCAGCACATGGACTTATTTATAATTCATAAATTCGTATAGCGCTTTAATTTCCTTCATCTTTTTCAAATTTCATATTCTATTCGTATCCTCTATTCGTATATACTTTAATCGTGATATATCTATTCTATTCGTATAAGTGAATTTATTCAAAAATTAATGTATTATATGTATATGTTACGAACACACATTCATTTATATTCTAAAGCATATACAAATCTTTTTCTCACAGATTATCCTCATTCTAATTCGACAGATCATTTACGCGTCCCACTTACTCAGTCATTAAATATTTTAATGTGTTTTCTTTCTGACTAAGCACAGCCTTTTATTTTCTGTGTGGCCTTTTGCCTTTTATGCAACCTTGGACTTCTTTCCATTTTACTTGAGTTAAATAACTAAAGGAAATAATTGCCAAACTCTCAAAAGGTGACTAATAATGTGAATGTAGTTTGGGATTAGACATTCAATACTAAAGGTGGAACAGATGATGATAACCAAAGCAGACTCGCGGAAGTCCGTAACTGCTTTAAAAGCTTATGTAAAATTTGAAAAAAATCAAACCTAGCTTTAAAGGTAAAACAAAATCTATACAAATCGATAATAAGTTCTGTTTTCCTGTAAGGATCTGAAACGTTGAAACTTGCAGTAATACAGACAAAGAGACTATATATTGGGACAGGCTTACTAGAGCACATTGAATATGTTACAACGATGTGTAAACCGGTTTTACTACGCCTTGATTGGCTGATTGGAACGATGTGTGGAAGATTCGTTAAAACTATTATAGTATCCGTGGTTAGAAGAGTAAAATATTAATTGAACTTATAAGCGCTTATTTTCTTGTTGTTATCAACATATATTTAAGTTTAAAACAAAACTATGTACGCATGTTATTAATACCATTATTAAAGTTGTAAATTGTCCGGAACTATATCTTTACGCGAAAGAATCCATCCTACAGCGTATATTAAAGGCTCAAGTAATGTTGTCCCGAGGTATAGCCCTGTTTCCACGGCAACAAACAACGATAGACAACAACGAAGACGATAACAAGCTTAAAATTAATTATACTTAGTACAGGTGCAAGAATTACAAATGAAATGCTCTCACTGAAAACAAAATTAAAACCAATAGATGAGGAAATTAAAATTAGAAAACGACGCCTAACCGGCCATATCTTGAGAATGAGAAGGGATGAAATCCAAAATGTTGCGCTCACCTGGGCACCATAGGGAAGAACACCGACCTGAACGTTCTAGGCAAGCGTGGAGAAGGATTATAGAAAGCGAGAGAGATGGGGCCGGATGTATGAGCTGGAGACAAGCAAGGGTTGCTGCGAGAGACAGGAAAGGTTGGAGAGCTAGACTGAAAGCCTTTTGCGACCTTAGCCGACCTGGACGTCCTAGGCTAACGTGGAGAAGGATGATGGAAACCGAGAGAGATGGGCCGGATGGACGAGCTGGAGACAAGCAGGGGTTGCTGCGAGGGACAGGAGAGGGTGAAAAGCTAGACTGAAGGCCTTATGCGACCTTAGCTGACCTAGAAGTCCTAGGTTAACGTGGAGAAGGATGATGGAAAGCGAGAGAGATGGGGCCGGATGGATGAGCTGGACACAAGCAGGGGTTGCTACGAGGGACAGGAAAGGATGGAGAGCTAGATTGAAGGCCTTATGCGCCCCTGGGCACGATGATGAGGAGTTTGCGATAAAGTGAATAACTTTTATTTGATAAAATGACAGCATTATTATAACTGTTCTATAATTTTAGTTTAACTTAGTCACTAGGAAGTAAAACAATATTCTTCTATTCAATGAATTTCAATAGAATAATTTAGTGGTTTATAAATTTTATAAATATTTGTTGTTGTTTTTTCTTATTTTTGGGTGCGAACATGATTATACAATTATTTATCTACGTTAATTATCTAAAAGAAGACTGTTTAGGCCGTAACCTTCATAATGCTTTATAACTTTTTATATGTTACTAACTATGTTAGTAACTTTCATTATGTTATTATAAACAGGCTTTGGTCATCATTAAAAAAATATATTTGGTAGATACTAAAATTGTATATGGCTGCTTACTAAACATTACATGTTTAAACCACTGACTACAGGGATTGCCTCTATCTTCTGCTTTTTATATATAAACAATAAGCAAATGTAGAAAAGTAAAAGTAAAACTTAAACATATCCAAATACAATTCGCTTGTACTAACATTATGTGTACCTTGAGTTTAACTTATTCGAATTTCTCGACATACAAACTATACATAACATTTACCACCAAATCACTAAAAATCCACTTTACAGACATTTTAAAGATAAGTGTTCTAAGAATATTGCCAATATTCGGTTTTTATGATATTTAAGGGCATCGATTGCTTTGTACTAACTCAAATTATAGTTCTGATTTTTTATAAATTAAATTTCGTATTACTTTATCTCGTTTAAGCAATGCCGTAACTAAACTTTCATTTCAGGGGGGGGGGGGAGGTAAAAAAATATGTTTACCCATCTACACAAAATTGGAAAAAGTTCTGAAAAACCAATCAGTCTATTCCCAATGTTTTATTATGAAGTTCTAAATTGTATGCTCTTGTAGTTGATCTATAATAATAGTTTGGTAGTTTAATATTTAATGTACAATATATGGTGGGGGGGGGGGGGATATTTCAAGAGGGTTTGAGCTATGTAACTCTTCTCCCTCTTCTGGTACGGCCCTGTTGTTTATGAATACCCATTGTAAATATTACAATGTTAAAAATACAATTGAATTACATAACGATAAAAATAAAAAGCTATTTCCAATTGGTGTCAAGAGAACCTCATTTTAAAGCGATGTTTTTTTTCGTAGCTAAAAAAACTTACGCAATCTTGTTATATCATATCCTCCTGAGACACACAACTGTTTGAAACATGATTTAAAGCTAATTTTTATGCATATTATTCTTTTGGGTCTATGTAACGTACTTTTAAAGTTCAGAACTGATCCATGCACTTTAAGTACACTTAGACAAAAATTGAATATCTCCTTAAGCTTATAAAAATTCTGAAATTTAATTGTTCAGATGTGAAATTTCATCATGAAAGGCTGCAAAACAATTTCGTAAGGACGTGATACATAAAAATACTTTACATTTAGTGCAAAACTTTTTTGCTCGCGCTGAACATCCAGACATCCGACAACGTGAGGAAAAGTCTTAGTGTCTATTGCTGGCGTGCTTCGCACCAGCTATTAAACGCCTCTACTGGCAGAGGAACTGTTTTTTGTCGTTTCTTTACAGGCTCTACTATCATGTAACTATCATCAGCTGTAGGACTGAACTCTGCTATTTCATGCAAAGAAAAATTATGCGCACAAAATCCGATGTGCATTTAAATGTACGCGAGGTCTCAGGAGGATATAGTTCATTTTTCGAAAGTATATAACAACATTATTTTTAGTATTCAAGAATATGTTCTCTAATTACAATTAGCATAGTAACGTTTTCGCTTTCTCTATGAAAGAATACTTTACGTTTTCGTTATTTTGAGATTAAATGTAGTATACATGACAAAACATGTGACCTATACTATAAATGACATAAAAATCTTATACTATACATGAAATAAAAAATAAACTTTATACAAATAATATTTTTTTTCTTTCATTTTCATAGTTCATTTTAATAAAAAAAAATACTCTATACAAATACTTATTTTTTCTTTCCTTTTCATAGTTCATTTCATTTTAACGCGTTTCGCATCACTAGAATATGTAGTTAAGTTGACGTTCACCTTGACCCATGAGCAGTTAAATAAAAATGTTGAAAATTTGGGTATTTTCCCAAAGAGGGACAAAATTTAACAAGTCAAAATTTTGATATTCAACTTAATATTTCATTTTTTAAACATAATATCTGCCAAAGTATTATTTTAAATCTTTGATTTTTTCATACTATGTATAACAACAGGAACATCCTTAACGAAATTTGAAAGGGAAATAACTGGGTATATTAATGCACTATGTACTTTTTTGAATAAGCTAACTTATAAAAAAAATTTAAATAAATAATAATAAAATGAACCTTAGTTACTCTTTAAATTTTTTTAATGATATTTTATTATTTCTTAAAAAAAAAAAAAAAACACTTATTTATATCAATACTTCGGTAGATAATAAGGACAAAAAATGAAGTATTTAGTCAAAAGAGATCGTCAGCCTATTCCATTAAGTTGGATCTCGAAGTTTTGGCTTGTTAAATTCTGTGTCACATTGAAAAATACCGAAATCTTCAACATTTTTAAAAGTTTCAGTTTCAAAAGTTAAGTTTAAAATAGGTTTCTTTTTTGTGTTTCGTTCTACTAACTTTAGAAGAAAACACGCTAGTAATATTCTGATGTCTGTTTGAATGTCCATTTGAAATATTAAAAGTTGAACAACTTACTAACTGGTTGGAAGATTCAAATGATATTTTTCACATTAATCAATTTTCAAGTACAAATAAATAAAAAAGTTTCTTTTAAGGTACTTGCCTACGTTGAAAGGGTCGATTTTGATGAAATCTGACCAAAAAAAAATATTATTCGTGAATATATTTAGCCCAAATCTGTAAGTTTCTAAAACTATCTTCTTTTTAACTCTGCGTTGGTTTGAACAAAAGTTATGACAATTTGAAACTGATCAAAAACTGTAAATTATAACCGGAAATGACAGGAAATAGCACACCAAAACCAAAAGTCGCCGATTAAAAAGTGATTTCTCTATAAATATTAATATTTTCTTCCTTTTAATAACTAAAAAAATTGAAAAAGGATAAGGTGCATTTTAAGTGTGTAAGTAATATGGTTTAAATAGAAATTGTGGGTTTTAAAGTTCAAATGCATTTTTCTCGGAATTGATTTTCATACAAATATTGCAAATTTGAAATGTTATAACTCAAAAAATTGTTTACGAATCATTATAAAAAAAATTGTACTTCTCTTGTAGATTGTTTTCTAGGGAATGTGCTATCGAAATTGAGATTGGATGGTTATTTTGTGAAATACAACCTTTAGTTTGAATATAAACAAGGTGAAACTGTTAAAAAATCACTAACTTATTTTTCGACTATCCATAAAAAAAGATTTAATGAATATATTTTTCTTAATGTAGTATATGCCCTATATAAAAGCATGTAGTTTATTTAAATACAATTTATTTCCTAAAAACCTTAGTAGTTTTTCATTTATCTTATTTTAAGTTTTTGAAATATTTCATCAAAATTTCATGCAAAATTGCAATTTTTGAAAAATAATAATAATAAATTTGAATTTTTTTCACTGTATTACTAATCTATAGTAGTACTAAATATAAAAAGGTACTTAAAATATTCCTACATAAAGTTTTTTTTTTTAAAAGTGCTCCGAACGTAGGCAAGTACCTTAAACTTTTTTTCATGCCTTTTTAAAACACGAACATCCAAAAATCGCCCAATAAGAAAATATTAAAAATTGATTTTGTAATTTCCCATTTTTTTCTAAGTTTGACAAAAACTTTTTTAAGTCTGTATAATACATTGTGTTTTGTAAAACCGAAAGGTACACATGACAGGATTTCAAAAATATATACCGTGATTGGCCTTTATTGAATTTGTCATGGGAAAAAATGTTGTTTCTTCTAAGTTCATTTTGGAGTCTGTTTAAATTTTTAAAAAAAAATTAATTACTTAATAACTGTTTCTATTTATGTTTCAATTGTTTAAAATACACAAATATACAGGGGCGTACTGGCCATAGGGTTCTCCGGTGCAATCACCTGGCCAGTCAGTGTCTCTAAAAATGGGCCGATCCAAAATGAAAGTTACTATTTTTGTTTTTAGTTTTTCCTTTCTTTTTTCAAAATAAATAGTTGCTTTCCTTAATTTTTTTTACAAAAAAAAACAAAAAAACAATGCGTTCAATTTTATACTTAGAAAATAAGTACACTAAGATTTATACTTTTTTTTATTATTATTACGAGTTTTTACTTATTTTATAACTTATAAAGAAAAAAAATATGTATTATAATTTCGGAAGTAATTTTGTAATAACCTGGACATTCTTTATTTTGCAATTTAGTCTTCTTTTATTTAGTTTCTGCAACAAACAATAAATGGTTAATAGAAACCAAGTTCATTCAAAGAAGTTATAAATAGTAGAGACAATTTGATTTAATTAAACTAATTATTAAAATTAATAAAACTTTAAAATTATTGAAAACGATAATAAAACTAATTATTGAAAATAATTATTAAATATCAATATTTAAATAATAAAATATACTGATTATTACAATTAATGAATTGTTGGAATTATTTTATTATTAACTATAGCAACTAATATTTGATTAAGGATCATATTGAAAATTTGGGCCGGCATAAATCTAAAATCACCGGGCCGATATTGCGTCACAGTACGCCCCTGCAAATATAGCATCATATTATCAATTAAATTACTTTTTAGGATACTGAATCACTTTTCTATTCAAAATCATGCCAAATACTTTAATCAAAAAGTATTTACTTTAAATATTAAACATCTAATTAAAAAAAAAAGTATGATAAAGGCTTGGGATTATTGTAATACAATGAAGGTAGGACATCTTTAATGTATTAAATTAGTATAAGATTTCAAGCATTCAGGATATTAAGGTATGTGAATATAAGTTCAGTTATAAATAAAAACTGTTAAAAGTAGTTTTGATGAATTAATATTATTGTACCATGCTCCAACAAGAAACAAAAATTTAATAGTTTTAAGTTTAATACGGTCAATAACTTTGACGTAAGTTAGAAGATTTAAAGGAAATTTTGCCACATAGAGTATAAAAAATGAAAATTTCCAAAAAATTACACTTTTGAAAGTTGAAGCGCATAGAGAGATAATGAATGGATTTAACTTTTGTTAAAACCTTTATTTTAAAAAATATTAATTATATTAGCTAATAAAATGTTGATTAACAATTATGCATTAATTTTCTAATGAAATGAATAATTTTAACCTATTTTACACAGACTACGACTTATTTTTTCCTAGTAAATTCTACTGTGTTCTCAACTTTTTTGTAAATTTCTAAAGCCTATGGGGGTACAAGTGCAACTCTTTGCAACTTCCTCGCAAAGTTCATGGAAAGAATCAATCTCTCTATGAAAATTTCAATTTTTTTTTTTTTTTTATTATTATTATTATTATTTCGTTTCATATGAATTGAAAATTTCTCTTTTCAAATCAGTGTGCGTTTTTCTTGTACTTTAAATAGAAGTTTAGTTACAGTCGTTCAAAAACGGTTGTTAGTACGAAAATTCACGGAGATTCCAAAATAGTGTTTTCTAAAGAATAGATTTTTCGCTAATACTAAAATCCGGCTTTAGTTCTATCTCAAAGTGTATTTATGATAGAGTTAAAAAAAATTTGTACAGTTCTTCGTTATACTAAATTGAGTATAATGGCCAACAGATTTGAATGTACCAATTTTTTTCGAAAAGTTTTTGCTGTATATACATAATAATATGTTGCGAAAATATTGAAATTTATGTGTAATCTTATACAACAGCCTATGTATTTTTTATTTTAGAAAATATTACTTAGATTTTTTATCATTATACTCATGAATATCATTGAACCTTGTAGCAAAAAGCATATTAAAATATATTTCATAACTTTTTTTTTTACGTTAGACGTTTTAACAAAATATTAGTCAATTTCGACCAATAAGCTCCTTTTTCGAAAAATAAAATTTTAAAAAATTAATATTTTTTGTTAATTTCATGTTTTTACCATATAATAAACATTTTAATGCAATAAAAAGTTTCATTATTATGGCTTTTTTTTTTTTAATTTCTCTGAAGGTAGTCGGATACCTTAATTTTATATAATAAAAAGGGTACGCATATAGATGTCTAAAGCATAATTTGATATTATTCAAACCTTTTGAAACTTACATTATCCTTATAACATATTCATAAAAAGAATAGCATAAATAAATCTCCCAGTTGGGCCAGTTGAAAAACCTTCTACGCCCACAAAAAAGTGCAAATATGCCGAGTGTTTCTCGTAACCATTCACTGGAAAGTGAGCATTCCCACTTGAACAGAATTCACTTGAAGTTCGGTTCATGCTCGTGAAGTTCGGTTTTTTACAGAATTGTCTACTAGTAAACAGCGATAATAAGATATTGAAAACGAATTTAGTAACAATTAAATGCTTTATTGATAATATTTATAGAAAGATAAAAATGTGTCCTATTTTTAAAATATCTAATCTAGCTTTCATTTTGTATCAAACGCAATGATTTTTTTTTTTTTTTTTTAATTTTAAACTTCTAATATAAATGTTAGCATTTCAAAGCAATGAATATTTTTAAATATTCTTATTTGTCTATGTTTGAGAACATATGGAATATTTATGTGTGCTAAATTTTATTTAAATCACCCCACCAGTTTCTACGTTATTCAACTTCAATGTTTCAGACGACCAGGCAGACATAAGTGATTAATAAGTGTTACGTTTTTGACCATTGGGTTACAAAACTCATTAAAAAACCAAGTTAAAAATTACTATTTTATTAAGTTTTTTCTTCCTTCCACAAATTGAACTTAAAAGCTTTTTGAAAACAAATTGAGGTGAAATTATTAAATCACAAAAGTATTAATAATTTAGAAATCAATGGGGGAAAAATGGCTATTATCCCCAACAAATTAACCAAAAAAAACCTGACAAAATCCTTCATATTTGTTTACCCATGAATAAAAACTTGGTTTATTAGGTTTAAAATTGGAAATATAAAATGAGAAAAATATGAAAAGATAAAAATTGTAGAAATGTACTCTTTGGTTTGGTAATTTTAAATCAATGATAATACTCCCTCGTATACAATTTAATATAAATACAAGTTTTGATTAATTCAAGGCAGACGTTACTTCATCCTTTTTACAAAAACATTTGGAAAATCGAATTATTGCAAAGATATTAAAAATCATGGTCATAAAACAAGCCACCTGCAAAATTTTCTAGTTTCAAAAACGTATATTAGCATCATTTTAACTTAAATAAAAGTCGAAGGAAATAGTATAATTTAATAATTGTGATAAATTTCAAAAAGGAGAAAAAGCTAAGAAGAAATTCTCATATAAGTTTCAAAACTTAAATACATTCTAATAGGCTTTCAAAAAAATCCCTCTTTTCGTCTAGATTTATCAAAATACATATTTTGCAAAATGCTATTTACATAGTTTCTTTTTTTATTTAGATACAAATTCTAATGCTTCCGCTATTTATGCTTAACTAAATATATATTCCACAGTAATAAAAAAAGTATCTTCTACTATTATGTAAATCCTTGGTATCTTAGAATTGCTAATTTATTCTCGTTTCCATGACGCATATTACTTATTAACGCTTTGAAAATCAGTTGCAATGATCTACTTCTAAATAAAATATGTATCACAAATGTTATTTACTTTTAGTCCAATATCCTGCACCTCAGAATCAAACGATCCTATATCCAAATCTGGAAATTTTTACTTTATTGCAGATTACGTATAAAAAGTTTGTTTCTTATCAAACCATAACATCGTAACTCACTCCAAAAATATTGCATAAAGCATTTAACAAGAGATATAACAATAAAGATAATTCAATAGTATATATTTTGCAATGAATTCAACTTACTTGTAGGAATATTTATTTTCAATTTGATTCCCAGCATCGCAATATTATCAGTGTATAGTAATAAAGTTTTGCCATACCTTTATAAAACAAAGTATAATTTTTATAAACGGTGCATTTTGTTTTCAAAGGAAGATAAGAAAATGTGTTCTTTATTTAGCTTACTTTAGCTCTTGGAATAAAGTGTTTCACGTTCATAAATTTAAAATAAAGAAATTATGATTCTATAGGAAGATTCTAATGTAGTTATTACATATTAGTTCATTGTTATTGGTAATTGCGTATTAACTTATTCTTATTATTGAACTCAGGAGGAGGAGAAAATTGCATTTGCTTTAAGAATCTACTAGTGTAATGATGAGATTTTTAATTTGCACTATAAAATTATAATTTTATAGGATTATTCTAATACAACCGATAACAATTAACTAATAAGTTATTACATATTAGTTCATTGTTATCGGTAATTGCGTATTAAGTCATTCTTATTATTGCACTCAGGAGGAGAAGAAAATTTCATTTGCTTTGAGAATCTACTAACGTTTTGATGATATTTTTAATTTTGCACTATAAAATTATAATTCTATAGGAAGATACTATATAATTATTACATATTAGTTAATTGTTATCGGTAACTCTTATTAATGCATTCAGGAGCAGGAGAGAATTTCGTTTGTTTAAAGAATCTACTAGCGTTATAATTAGATTTTTAATTTTCACTATATAATTATAATTCTATAGGAAGATTCTATGTAGTTATTACGTATTAGTTAATTGCGTATTAACTTATTCTTATTATTGCACTCAGGAGGAGAAGAAAATTGCATTTGCTTAAAGAATCTACTTGCTTTATAACGAGATTTTTAATTTTCACTAAAAAATTATAAATTTAATTTTAAATTTAAATTTGGTGAATAATGATTGGTGAATTGAAAAACATAGTACAAATTTAAAGCGCGAGAATTGTGTACTTTATTTTTTGATGAGAAATATGAAGAAAAATAGCAAAAAATTATATATGTATATCATAATATAAACATGATGTATTTCTAAAAATTTAAAATAACAGCATTATTTGTTGGAGGAATCAAATCTCTCTTTTATGTATTTGTATAATTATTCCTTACTAAATCTTAGAATTATTTTTTAATTTAAAAGAAAAAATCAGTTTTTAACATTTATGCATGTATATATAAATGTCAAATATATAGTCATATGAAATATTTAAATAATAAAGTGTGAATTTTTATAAAGTGTTGCTTGTTACTTATTCATATTCTTGTTAAATGGTTTTTATTAATTTTTTTGTATATTTTTCTATTAAAATGTAAGCTACTGTAAGTTTATGGTTTGAATATTTCTTTTCATAAATGTATGTGACACTTACGAAATGTTTTTGAAAATATATAAAAATCATAGTTTTCCGGACAATGAAAAGAGTGGTAAAATTTTGTAGCCAAATAGTTTTTAGAAATGGCGGAACAATTCAAAAAGACTGCCAATATTTCTAAAAGATACTAATTCTTTGAAAGATTTAATGTATGAATACACCGAACTCATCAACAATTTATTCTTTATGTATGCATTAAATTGATAGTAAAAAAAATTTAATGGCAGTTTTTAAATACTATTACTACCCAGGTAGCTTAGCGGTATTGGCCAATGTCGGAAACAAGGACGGGAAGTTTTGTCAGTCCATACCGATTCTCGAGCATCGTTCCAAAACGCAAGTTTTTTTTTTATTTTTTTTTTAAATAGACATGTCAAAACCATCACAAAACACTTTTTACCCCTCCATCCTTTCTTATAACACTATATTTTCAATTTTAAAACTCTGCATCAAAACTTCCAAACGAAAATGTTTGTCCATACTTTTTATGAACATTTCCCCGGAAAACAAGTATATCTCTCAAGATAAGAACATAATATGTTGCATTTTTAATAAATATTTTGGGAATATTTGTGGCTTGCGAAAGAGGATATTAGAACTATATGGAAGGGTTTAAATATAGGTTGGGAAGAAAGATCAATGGATGAGCATGTAAATAATAGGGAAGGATTTAAATATATGTAGGGAAGAGAGAATGAGGAAAACATATGAAATATGTGGAAGGATTTAAATAAATATTGGGGAAGAGAGAGCTAAGATCATGTGAACAATCTTTTATAATACATTTATCAATGCTGTTGTAAATCAATTGATAACTTTTTAATTAAATTAAAATTAACTTTTAAATGCAATAAATTATTCTTGACTATTTAATTAAATGACAAAATGGATGTTATATATAGCATTATTTGCAATTGTACTTTTTTCGATATTTTTTTCCATCAGTCAAAATATTGTGATCAAACACAATACCACCTTTAAATATAAATGTGAATTTTCAAGTCATGGATTTTCCTCTTTTATGAGTTGGTTTGGTGTATTCAGATTATCTGGCGCCGTCAGCAATACGAGGGCTATAATGCGCCGAAACATTCGTCATTATACAAGCCAACATACATTTACAAACACCCATGCCTAACACGGGACTCGAACTCGCAACCTCGTGGTCTAGAAGCTAGCACGCTAACCACTATACCGTTTGATCGGCCCTCTTTAATGGGCCTTTCCGAACATTAATTAGGTCCTGTCTTCAACCAACCCATTCTAGAATGTCGAATGCTTTATTTATCATTGTTTTTTTTTAAAGTCATCCATATTTATCATCATCACAACCTAAAATACCTACATTTCTATAGAACACAGAAACAAATTGGGTACTTCATAGCATCTAGCTCACTTGCGCTTCCAATTGCGCATTTTTATTTTTTTTAACTTTCGCCAGCATTGTTTTGGTCCGAGTTTAATTTGTTTTGAGCACGTTTTTCATATAGTGCCCTTAGGTGGCAGGGAAATCGTCAACACAGAACAAGCGAAAGCAACGGTTGATAAACCTGTTTGGGCATCTCAATCTACATTCGATTGATGGAGGTCAACTTTTACTTTAAGCTTGTTGGATAAAGAGTGATCATAAAATCAAAAGTGAATCTAGGTAAATGATACTAGGCCAGTAGGGTCACAATCGAGTGAGGAATATTAACCTTTTCTGGGCCTGAAACGCAGGGGAAAAGATAAAGCGGAGATTTTGAATAGCTAGTTATATTTATGAAACTTTTTATTTGCAAGTCGTCACTTAACTGGTTATTGGTTAGTTAACTATTAGTTAATACACGCGTGCAGACAAAATTGGACCTAACTTAACTGTTTTACTTGTTTAACTCGAAGATCTGGGTATAATTGATTGACATACAAAAAAGTTTTTTTGTGCTATGCTATTACGATTATTGTTCTTTCACTATTGCGAAAACGTGTTTAGCGGATGTTCAAACGTGTTTTAAAATACTATTTCACTATCGTAAATAGAATGTGGGTAAATGTCCCACTTCTCCTAATACAAAATGTTTTGTCTGTTTTCGATTTTTCAATCAATTTCAATTTTTTTTTTCTTATTTTGCATGTATTTTTTAATATAATGTAGCATCATTAAAAGTTTTTATTCGGATAGTTTCTTCAAAATATATTTATATTTGTACGTAGTACTGATATATAAAATTATCCTCAGTAACACATCAACGCTAGCCAATATCACTGGACTTTGGTTAATCCCGATGTAGACCGGCCGTTGTTTGGATATAGGCTAATCTCACCTAATGATATATAAAATATACTGGAAGTTTTGAAATGTTGATGCACAGTTTTAAATTTTTATTTATAAGTACGGACGAATTGTAAGAAAATATGTTTTGTGAAGTTTTTGACATGGTTTTTTTTTTAACAATCATTTATTTTGAAATGATACTCCACTTTCGGCCAGAATTGATCAACCTTTCATAATAGCCGTTTCAAACATTGGCCAGTCTTCCATAATAGCTGTACTAACATTGGCCAATCTTCCATAATAGTCGTTTCCAACATTGGCCGATCTTCCATAATAGCTGTTTCCAACATAAGCTAATATTGCTGTACTACTTGGGATACTTAACTCTTTTATAGAAAACCCTTATCTAAAAGGTGTAAGTTTTTCTAACTGATTGTAGAGTTAAAACAATTTGAGATAAAAAAATTTAATAAAAACAGCAATTTTAATTTATTGAAAAAAGGATTTGAGAAAAAAATCTTTTGCAAATGGGAAATATAAAATATTTAAATAAAAAACACCAAACCCTAAACTTATTAGAAGCATAGTGCTATAAAACTTAATCTAGTTGCAATAAGTTAGAACAATTAAATTTGTGATTAGTGTAGCATTCCAAAATATTGCGAGTAAGTTCAAACGTTGAGGAGCATTACTTAATTTTTTCCAAAGCTTTGTCATTTTTCAGGAAAATTAACAATATCTAAAACCATACACGTATCAGCAGTTTAATAATTTTAAATATTTATAAATATATATGCTTGACTTTTTGTTTCACGCAAAACAGCTACAAACTATGTACTTACTAAAAGGTTTGGTTTGATTTGGTTTGGTATGGTATGGTCTGATCTGTGCAGGCCGGGACCTACGGCTTAACTTCCCACTAAAAACAAACGGATGAGTATATAAACTTATCTAATAGCAAAATGAGTGTTTCTTCATTTGAAATATAAACACCAGAAATAAAATTTTCCTGTAGAAATGTTAGAGACATACAAAAAATCATAAATGTGAAACTGGGGGTGGGGGGGGGGGTATTATCATGATTATCCTGATAAGTGAACTATTTAAAACCTTTGTAGACATTCGAGAAATTTTATAAGTATTGGAATTAAATAAACTTTTAATACAGTATAACTTATGATACAATAGTTATTATACTATACTACTATATTCCATATATACTTAAGTGTACTTTACTTAATTATACTTTACAATACTTTGCAATAATTACTATACTACTATATTCTACGTATAAACAAGTATACTTTACTATATTCTACATATAAATGAATATGCTTTACTATATTTGTAATAAAAATAATAATTGAATCTTCAAATATAAAAAAATCCTATAATTTCTTTAAAAGAAAATACCCCTAAGATTCAATTCAAACAAGATAAATATTTTGAAAGTATTTATTTTGATAGTCAGCGACATAACGAAATGAAAGAAATGTTTTTCATTCTCCTGAAAAATTGATAAAAATCTCTTACACCTGTTGTTTTTACCTACGAATTTATCATCGTCGCCATCATCGTTTAAAGTTTAATAATATATAGCGTTTGAACAATTAACCCCAAAATTTCCCGATTAAGGTACAGGAAGTGATGTCAGAGAATCAACCCTTCCACATAAGACACATATAAGGGCGTAACCACTAAATCGTTTATCACTTTGAGAAAAAAAATAGGAAACAGACAGCAACAAGAATTTCGACTTAGTTGTAAATTCGACATAGTATATTGCCTAGATTTTTCTTCCTCTTCCTTGACAGGGGCGTCGATGAGATTTGTATAGATTTTATGTAATTGTAGAGTATTAGGGTCAACAGAGTTTATCTCGGATTTAAAAAAATTTTACATTGTATTTAGTAAAAAATTATTTTAAAAACTATCCTTGTTATTATAATATAATTTTCTTAGCTGAAATTACGGGGTGGTTATAATCGAACTAATGCTGTTTAGAGCCATTTGGAACCTGTAGAAATTAACAGATAGTAGTCTTATGGAAAATTATATGTCTAAGAGTAATTAATTATTACTAAGACTATAGAGATATGATCTCTAAAATGTTTTTTAAAAATTTAATTAAAACTAAATAAAAAATAATTACAGATAAATTAAAAAATATAGATTAAAAATAAATTTAAAAAAAATTACGTATGAATATAAATTAAAATTAAACTTTAAAAAAAATTACGCATAAATATAAACTGATAAAATAATAATTAGTTTTGAAAATAGTTTATATTTTCAAATATAAATATCTTTATAGTTTTGAAAATAGTTTATATTTTCAAATATAAATATCTTTATAGTTTTGAAAATAGTTTATATTTTCAAATATAAATATCTTTATAGTTTTGAAAATAGTTTATATTTTCAAATATAAATATCTTTATAGTTTTGAAAATAGTTTATATTTTCAAATATAAATATCTTTATAGTTTTGAAAATAGTTTATATTTTCAAATATAAATATCTTTATAGTTTTGAAAATAGTTTATATTTTCAAAAATAACACTTCAAAGACGACAATTATACATGGGCGAAAATTAAAAATAATGACCGGAAAAGTGGTGCGATTTACTGGAAATAGAAGTATATTATAGATTTTAAATAAGTCAATGGAACAAAAATTTAATACAAGACTGTTAATTAAAATTTCATTAAGACATCGAATTGGAAAATCAAGGATAAAACAAAAAATTAACTGCCTTGTATCCCTTTGGGGGCCAACTTCACCTGAATGAAAATAATTCTGTAGGCGTCCATGCAGTTATACGTCAGAAACTTAAAACTTTATTATATTGTTTGCTTTCTTTTTTTTTTTTAATCTGAAACTTCATTCACAATTTTTCCAATAAGGTTCATTTCCATCTAATAGTGAAATTCTGAATCGATGTTTATATTTTTTTTTTCAGATATGATTTTCCCATTGTTCAAATAGTATTTGCGTGTGCCAAATTTATGAAAATGTGTTCATTCCATTAAGCTCTAGACAAGCACAGTTTACTTATGGCCCTGTGTACCATTCTTCAGCTAAAATTTTATGGACTTTGAACCTGGAACTTTGAGGTATCCTCAAATATTCCAAATATCTAATCAGGCAACGTGCTAGCTTCTAGACCGCGAGGTTGCGGGTTCGAGTCCCGTGTTAGGCATGGGTGTTTGTAAATGTATGTTGGCTTGTCTAATGACGAATGTTTCGGCGGATTATAGCCCTCGTGTTGCTGACGGCGCCAGATAATCTGAAAACAACCAACCAATCTAAGCAGCCACATTTTTTCAAGGTCGTTTAGTTCTTTAACTAAATTTTTTTTTTTTTTTTTTTTTTTTTTTAATTTTAGTAATTGAGGACTAGAAATGGAAAACGACCCAAGTACAAAAAATAAATTTTTTCAGGAGAGCCGAAAAATGATTGCATCTGGTACTTAAAGCAATGATTAAGTACATACTTCAGATTGAATTTGAACTATTGCTACTGGAGTTCGCACTTTGGGTGTTCTCCACTTTGTTTAGCTTGGTCTTAAGGACAAAAAAAAAAGTTTTTTTTTTTTTTTTTTTGTACTTGGGTAGTTTTCAATTTTTAGTCCTCCAATTGCTGACTCTAATTCCTGATTCCTAGAAATCACAATTCTTGATATCGTGATTCGAAATAGAAATGAATTAACGTCAATAAACTGCTTAAAATTACAAATATCAAAATCAAGAAAGTTATTGAAAAAATTTGCAGAAACATCAAAACTATTGTACTGAATAGAAAAATATAAGTTAGCAAACCATTGCACCCACACCTTCTACGCAATGCTACATGAAAGCCGAATGTGAAATACAATCCTATAAATATTATAAAAATTAATAGCCAAAGTCAGATTTTAAGAAGCCAAAAAACAGATAAGAAAATATGAAATCTTAAATTTGAAATCCCGACTGAGTCTCTTCGTCAGGTGGCTTGAACCCAGTCGGGATTTCAATGGATGAGTTTCTGAAGTGCCATTGATAGGTTATATTAATTACACATAAGCTCCTACGCATCCAGCAAGATAGACAAGAAGTCAAAAATATTTAAAAATATTGTAATGAAACATACCTTGAAACCAAACCTAACGAAAACGCTGTCGTCAAAAGTTCAAAAAGCCACGTGGCTTTTTGTGTTTGGTCTTGATTTTTTAAATATTTTTCTCAAAAGGATTTT
Organism: Linyphia triangularis; assembly: GCA_963978545.1. NCBI lineage: Eukaryota > Metazoa > Arthropoda > Arachnida > Araneae > Linyphiidae > Linyphia > Linyphia triangularis. The sequence continues at coordinate 29,623,479 of OZ021733.1, forward strand.
AAGTAATCGATTAGAATTTTTTTCACGTACTTGAATTAATATGTTGACTACTAAATACAAATAAATTTTTGAATCACAACAGACACAAAGAAAAATGGAAATTAAAATTTTGTAAAACTTAGTATAGCCGTAATTGGTAAACTAACTTCATATTAGTCTTTTTTTTTTTTTTTTTAATCTTTTTAGATAAGGGCGTTAAAGAGATTTGCAGAGAGATTTTTGCCAATTGTCCAATAATTTGGGTCATCAAAGTACCTAGGGACAAAAACAAGTTAAAGAACAACAATGAGGTATAGATATCATTTGGATTGTAGCGAAATAATGTCACACGAATGACAGTTAGGAAATAAAACTTGGATTAAGTTGTTCAAGGTCATATAAGTGATACTTCTTGGCTCCTGTGTGGCCTAGATAGAATTTGTCGCTTTTATCCTCAAACACAGACAGGGAGGCGTAAATGGCTCTTGGATAACTCATAATAAAGTGCGCCAAATAGGGCAAAATTAAGGTATGAGAATTTTCGATTCTGGAACCACTCAAAAATATCTACTCCAAACCTAGCATGTGTAATGTTTAATAGTTAAACTATTTAAATTTGACAAAATAATTATATTCATTCAGAGCAGATTTAATAAAACCGAAATTTCTCTTTTCCGAATCGTCTAATCGGTTCGACCCTGTCTTCAAAAAGGTTAACACATTGAATTCTTAACGAAGAAAAATTCTTACTATCAAAGAGCTCCTAAATTGAACACACACACTACATTAACATTTACTACACACTACATTAACACACACACTACATAATCACTTTTAAATCCTTTAAATTAACTTCGATTTTATGTATGTGTTTGTGACGGGAATTCCTTGAGGTCTATAACCCACTGGCCATCCATCATCCAATCGAGCAAAGACTTGGCAAATTGATTGTTTGCCGATGGCAAAGCTTTTTATCAAATTTTGGGGCTGTCACGAAAATGCCACTTTTACACAAGTTTGTATTACAGTACGTCACATATAGATACCAAGCCATATTCAAGCATGTACAATTTGACGTTATTTGACAACAAGAAAGTATTTTACAACAAGCAAAAGAAAGTTAGTCAGTGAATCAATCGATTTCTTCATAGTAGTCAAACACTATGAAAACTCGATCTGAGTTTAAAATCACTTAAATAAATTTCAATTCCACATACGAGTTAGCAATCATACAAAGGTTTTAGAGTAAAAAATTATGGCTTAATGTTTTTTTCGTTTTTGCCAACTCCCTTACTAGATTCTTGACCATAATTGGCAGCTAAGCGAGTCATGATATGCAAACACGTGAAAAAAACAAAAAAAAAACTTTCCTATCAAGGAATGTGCTTCAACATTCTTAAAACAGAAAAACAAGAGATAAATAACAACCTTAAATGAATGACGTCTAATTTCACTAACAAGACCACCCATGGACACATTTTTCATAGCTCATTGGCACCTGGCCGTCTTTAGTGATATGCAGGATACAAAAACATTTATAAATTTTCAGACTAGATTGAAAATTCTATAAGAATACGATAAACTAATTAATGCAAATATCTAGTATATAATAATGAATCACAAGCAAAACAAATTTACCCTTGCAACTCGTCAGAAGTCTAACTACTAGAAAATATCACATGTTTTCGTTTGCTTGATATCCTAATCTGCCTAACTGGTCTAATCTTGAGAATAAGAGGTGATGAATTCCCAAATGTGCCCCCAGTTGGGCACCAGAGGGGAGACGCTGAGCTGGATGTCCTAAGTTAACGTGAAGAAGTAATATATAGAGTGTAAAAGATAAGGCCGGATGGGCGAGCTGGAGAAAAGCAGGGGTTGCTGCAGGAGACAAGAGAGGATGGAGAGCTAGACTGAAGGCCTTATGTGTCCCTGGACACATTAAGAAATGATTATGATAACCTACTCAGCCAACTGCTGTATTCTTTTCTTTTTTTTTTATCTTTTATTACTAGGTTATCTCTCTGAAACACAATTGTACTGCCAGTTAATTGTTTTGACACGAATGTACTGCCAGTTAATTTTATTAACAGTTTTTACTACAGACAGGGATTCCCTTATTTGGAGCTATATTTTTATGCTATACCTACCTTAGTACCAAACAAATTTAAAATCTCAATTCTCTTGAAAATATTTTTTATAGTTTATTGTAGGGTTTTTATAGTTTATCACATGTTTACTATAGGTTTTATAGTTTATTGTTGTTTATTATAGTTTACATATAGTTTTAGTATTAGTTATAATCTATAATCTTAAACCTTATTCGTTTATTTCAAAAGTGTAAAAAAAATCGGGAAATGAAATTAAAACATAAAGTGTTTCGAATTTTGTCATTTTGTAGTCACAAGTAACTTTTCGGGTTTTCTCCGTTACATCGTGCTGTATCCGACACCTCAACACAACATTAATAAACGTACAAGACATTTTAGAAATTGAAATTTAGTTAATATCAGGTGAAGAACACAAATCTCTTCTAATAGAACCTTGCCTTTATTACATTGTTCTTAGATAAATATTTCGTAGACGTTATAGAATGAAGGATAGGTTAAAATCAAAGCCTTGAGGATGATAGGTGTTAACAAAAATGTCTTAAGGCATGAGAAAACGGAACATAGATTATTTGAAGCAAATGCGTTTTTTCTGCGGTTAAAAAAAACATTGCTTAGGGCAAGGAAACAAGAAATACAATACCCCGTCATTTTGCGATTAAGTGGGAAAATAATGAAAACAAATATTAATATCGTCCTTCAGATTGAAGGTAACCGCCTGACCACGCCTGTCCTGAAGCTATATTGAGGAAGGATAAAAGCTTGTTTGTAAACTATGTCCGTAGGAACATTTTTCAGAGAATATATTTCCTTTTTTTTTTTTTTTTTTTTTTTTTTGTATATCACAAAAGAATATATTATGTGGAATAATGAAAATACTTTTTTGAAGTTATTTTTTATTATGATTTTACAGTGCATCTGCATAATCCTTATTTCAATTTTTTTTTTCGAAATTTATATCATTCCTAAAAATGCCCTATTTTTTAAAAAGTTTTTTTTTTTTTTTTTTTTTTGTTAAAGAATAGATTGATACTATTTTGGAAAGTTGTTACAATGCAATCAGTGTGTAGAAAAAGTTTGTTACTTTAATTCTCTATATTTAAGTCGCATTTTGCATAACGAATATGAAACAATCTCAAATCGGCGATGACGTGATTTGTTTCGCTTTTTTTCTGGAAGATTGGTAACAATATAAATGGCAAAAGGGGGGTTGACAACAGACGAAAAGGCAAATTTATCGTGTAGCAAAAATCACGTGTGATATTTACATAATATCAATTTTTAAACCTTAATTTAATGATTTAACATTTTACAATTTGAAAAATCCATTATGTTTTAACATAATGATTTTACAGTGTTTAATTATATTATCAAGACAATTAAAGTGGGTCAATATGAAACATAAAGTTATTTATATGTACACTGAACTTATTGTCTTAATCATCAATCTCTTAGCGTCAAACTACTTGAAAACTCTTCATTATATACAGATTTTTCAAAAGCGCATGTGCGTTGTTTTCTTTTTCTATTTCTAAAAGTAAACATCGATCATTTTATTTGCATTCTCCATATGATAAGCTTAGAGCGTGTGCCTATTTGAAAAAAGCATATATAAGTTGATGATAATAGAGTCATGCAATAAGTTTTGTTTCACTCTTTCTTTGTGGGCTTGTTTAGAATATCACAATTTATCACTTCAAACAATGTAAAAAAAAATGCATGAGATTTACATACAATTTTTTTTAAAGTTCATACAATTCCATTGACATCTCAATGAAAGTAGTTAAATCGTTTCAGTCGATTTAACTTAACTTTTGTTGCTGCATTTTTGTCCTCACTCGCTATTGTAATAGTTGTGTTTTGTTATCGTCAATCAATCTCTTGTTTTTTATAATCAAAATTGATGTAGTTGGTCATCACATAGTTTCCGTATTAGGATTGCTAAAGTGTATACTAACTTTCTCATTAGTGCGTAATACACACACAAAAATTAGGTTAAATAAAGTAGCGATTCATCTCTAAAATATTAGTTTTTCTTTACTATGAATAAGTTTTCTAGAATTCTATTAAAATTCCCTCTGCGACCGAAAAAAATTAATTCAAAATCCGAATTTTTCGGATCCATACAATATGGATGGACAATACAAAATACAATAGACATGAACAATACTTGCATTGATTAAAGCTAAAACACTGCGGTTTCTAGAGTGTTCATTTGACAAAAAAATTCACATATTTATTTTATAATGAAAATAAAATAACCAACCTTCACGTTTTGGAGGGTAGCAAATAATATAAAATAATTAACTAGTAAAACTTTATAAACTCTTTTTCTTATTTGTTATTTTATGGCATTATTATAAATTGCCATTAATTTCAACGTAAAGCAAAATAGTGTCATGTTCTTCTTAAATAAGTCAATGTTATTCAAATATATAACAGTCTGAAGAACTTTATAACCGTTAATAACTAGGATATATGTAACGGTGAAGTAGTGTAGACAGTCTTAAGCAAATCGTGGTTAAGGTAAACAAACGTTTATTGCCAGAGAGATGGGAGGTGAGGGTGACGTTTGGCTAGCCCAAAGAGGTAATTATTTCAAAAGGCGTGGTCGAACCGAAGTATGGGGCTTTTATAGACTTCTCAGTGACATTCGAGGAGACTCAAGGCGCTTCTTGCGAACTCCGGAAAATACTAAAGAATTCTAAAGCCAAAATCGAAAGTTCTAATGGGAATACATTACATATATATGACTGAATGGTAATATTAATGGTGCAAGTAAGGATATGTAGGGCTGATTTCACTAATAATTAAAAATCTATAGCCACTGAGATTGTATATAAAAACTTTCAATTACCACTGTATCAACTTCTGTTCAACCAGCATAATTAAAATTCATTAATGGTCCTTACTTTTCTTTGTTTCCTTCGAGTTTCTTGGTGTTCATTCATTTTTCAGGTTATCACAAAATATTATTTCTTTTACCGACTTTTTCTAAAATGGATCAGGCCCATTTTAACGTTGCCGTTAGCAGTATTACGTGACTTTGTTTTGTATTGCAAATTTTGCAATTATCTGCAAATTTTTTTTCATACAGATAAAAGTCGAAATAAGTTATTTTCAGAAATGTTTAGCATTTCGTGTGGAATGCCGCGCAATACCTATTTATCTCCTACGGTAGTTGGAAAGAAAAGAGTTTTTCCTCCATCACCACTCTTCCTTACTTATTACATGCAGTGCATTCGCGTAAGGCTTAAAAAAGTATGGGAAGTGCACCATTTTATGAATTAAATCCTTTTCGGAACTTTTGAAACTTATAGACTGATAACTATAGCTACCCCAATCGATCATCATTCTGAATTTTTTATCTAATGTAGAGTAATGTTAGTAGATTAGGTTGGTTGGTTGTTTTCAGATTATCTGGCGCCGTCAGCAACACGAGAGCTATAATGCGCCTAACCATTCGTCATTAGACAAGCCAACATACATTTACAAACACCCATGCCTAACACGTGACTCGAACTCGCAACCTCGCGGTCTAGAAGCTAGCACGCTAACCACTATGCCATTTGGTCGGCGTTAGTAGATTAGGAATATAATGATCTGCTGGGTCGAAAATGAACGAAACAATTAAAAAATCTACTTGGAATGAGTTGAACTAAATCCAATTGCCAAATATGTCATAATTTGCCAAATAAGTCATAATAAGCCAAATAAGCATTATTATTATTATTTTTTTTTTTTTTTGGTAACCCACCGCTATTGAGTTTTCAATGAGGAGAGGTGCAGACGATTTTTGATATCTGGCTCGAAAAACTTGCATCTTTTGAAAGTGTACCACATTGATGTCATCAGTGACGTAACATTTATTGCCAACTCGTCTCAATTTTAAACGATGCATGTTTTCCGTGTCGGAGATCAGAAATCGTCTGCACCCTTTCTCATTGAAAATTTAAGAGCGGTAGGTTACCAATTAAAAAAGAATGCTAATTATTTGAAAAGTTATGACACGTTAGGCAATCGGATTTATTTCAACTTATTCAATACGATTTTTAAACTGTTTCGGCCATTTTTTCCCCGGGAGACCCTTATATTCATAATCTACTAACTCTAAAAAATTCAAAATGATGTTCAATAGAATACCTAAATTTCCATTCGCCTCTAGGAATATTAAGAAACTTTATAAGCAATGCATTAGGTTATAAACAAGAGACTAAAATTTGCGAAATTATAACTTTCATCTAGTAATACATCGTTGGAAATTTGAATAGAAGGAAATGGCATTGCAAGAATGGTGGGATATTTTCCCCCTACAACGGTAAACGCCCTTCACATTCCCTCAAGAAATAATTAAAGGTAGTAAATAATAGATTAATCTGTCTAAGGTCGTGCTCTAATCAATGGATCAAAACGTTCCGTGTATAAAAACCGTGTCCCTGGTTTTTAACAGCTTACGGTTGATACTGTGGATCTTATGTGGGGCATTCGCAATTAATCAAACGCCCACCTGAAAACGGTGAGAGTGAGTAAAGTAAATACTCGCATTTAAAAAAAAAAAAAAAATTAATGTAAATACAGTCAAACCCTGTGAACGAGAAGTCGAAAGGACAGCAGTATTCTTTCGCGTTAACCGATTTTCGTATTAATCGTCTAAAAACTGCACCTAATTAATGCAGATTTAAACTTACTAGCTATATGAGTATTTAATACTGCTGTTTTTTAGAGCAGTTATGTCATGGGAAGATGCCGGGAAAAGTCAACAAGAACCAAAACCTCCTCTAGCAACAACCCATGACGGTGAGATCGTAAAGTTAGTAAAATTACCTGCCGTTGTATTTTATCAAACCTCAAAATAACAGAAAATGTGTAAAAAGCCTCAATTAAGTTCAACGATTTAAAACAGAAAAACATTCAACTTTGAATACTTCATAGTAAAGGGTATATAAAATAAGTCAATCACAAATTAACAAACATACAAAACATTCAAACGACCAACCTCCCAGAGGAAAGGAGGTGAAAACACAAAATTGTACTCACAGAACACACTCTCAGCTCATGTCCCCAACATGGATGGCCAACCCACAAATTTGGGTGATGACTGGCTGTTCAGCCAAGATGTCCTGGAGGCTTAAAAGTGGGAAATACACATGTCTTCTTATGACATTACTATAAATCTAAAATTTGGCATACGTCTTCTTAAGGCGTGACTACATACGCAAGAAAGTAGACGAAATACGAAACTGATGTGCACTGTTCTATGTGTGGTATATATTAGAGGTCGGAAATATCGATACTATATCGTTGCATAGAAAAAAATATCGATAAAATATCTATATATCGATACATAATTTTTTTATTTGATTTTTAATTTTGCCAAAGAAACAAAGTTTTCGGTGCAAATTTTTACTTTTCATGATTGCTTTTTTGTAATGTGACTACTTTTTCAACTGAAATAGATCGATTACAAAAAAAAAGTTATATTTTCGCTTAATTGATGCAGTGATTTTAAGAAAAATTTAAATAAATTTCTACAGCTTTTAAATGTAAGGCGAAATATTGAATATTGGTGCCATTTTAACTATCGCTCACCAAAGTTCAAACTTAAGTTTTGAAGTTTTTGAAAAGGGAATAAAGAAAATCGAAAAACCACGTGGAACTACAAAACGATCATCAAAAAACTAAAAATGTTTGAAAATATCGATATATCGGTGACTTTTATCGATATTTTTAATATCGATATTTTTTTAGAAATACCGATAAAAATATTGTCGTATCGATATATCGCCGACCTCTAGTATATATTCACTCCGATGATCGACAATTCCATCCTTCTGGTAAGTCAACCTACCATGCCGCACATTCACATGGCGCACAAAAAGCCTCCCGTGAATCACCTCTTTGGGTCCAGACGAAAACCCTACACTTAGTAGTACGACCATTTACATTGCAAGGCTTATATTTAGTACTTTAACAAGATATTCATTAGGAACAAAAAAAAGTAAATGTATTTACCAGTAACTTACTATTCATTTGACTTATTAAGAAATCTTTTATTAATTTTTAGTTAAAATTTTTAATAAAAAAAATTTAAATGTGTTTACCTATTCAAAATTATTTAAAGCTCATGAAGCGTTGTCTTGTTGCATTATAGACTGAGAGGCGACTGCAATTTTTGGACCCCATCGAACATCATTCTGAATTTTTTATAGAAATTAGTGAAAAGTGAGTAGATTACGAATCCACTGGTCTGCCGTGGCAAAAATGGCCGAAACTGGTCAAAAATCGAATTTTAATAAGTTGAACTAAATCCAATTGCCAAATGCGTCATAACTTGCCAAATAATGAGCTTTTTTTTATTTGGTAACCCTCACTCTTTAATTTTCAATTAAGAAGGTTGCAGACGATTCAGATATCTGGCGACGATCTACTTGCATCTATTAAAAGGGAGCCAAGTTGGCAATAAACATTACGTCACGGATAACGTAACTGATGTCGCCAATTTGGCTTACTTTTGAAAGATAAAAGTTTTCCGAGCCAAAGATCAGAAATCGTTTGCGCTTTTTCTCATTGAAAATCAAAATGCAGTGGGTTGCCAGACGAAAAAGTTTGTTCTATTTTTGGCAAATTATGACATATTTGGCTATCGGATTTTAGTTCAACTCATTCCAAGTCGATTATTAATCAGTTTCGGCCATTTTTGCCACGGCAGACCAGTGGATTCGTAATCTACTCACTTTTCTCCAATTTCTATACAAAATTCAGAATGATGTTCGATGGGGTCCAAAAATTGCAGTCGCCTCTCGGACTATTAGGCAACGTTGCAAGGTTTCATCGAAAAAAAAGTGGTTTAAAGAGCAAAATTTTTTTTTCTCGTCTTAACTCTTTTGTGTTGACGGGGTTTGACTGTAATATGTTTCATAATTGTTGAAAAATGTTTTAAAAAAAAAATACATTAAGCAATTGTTAAAAAAATACTTCTAAGGATGAAATTCTTGAAAAATAAAAATAAAACTTTTTCAATACATAATTATTGCTAAAAAAAACTACAAAATACTTTCAAGACACAATTATTAAAAAAAAAATTCAACTTTTTGGTTTTATGAGTTAAATGAGCAAATTAAGGCAGCATATTAATTTTTCGAATGACAATGGGGATTTAAAGATGTATAAATTTGTCCCTTTAATTAGAAGTTATAGTTTTACTTTGTATTTCGATTACTTAATGTAAATGAAGGAATATATTACTAAAAATATCGGATTTATGAATACTTAAAATAATATAAGAATGTAACTCATAAGTAAAAAGATTACACTTCGCTACACTCCCTCTCCCCGAGGATGACGTCACAGGCTTATTCACCTGTTCGACTCACTACGAAAAGACTATTGTGACGGTCTCTTCCAAAACTCAAATCCTCCCTCGGTCATGAGAGATCGCTTTTGCCCGATTGCTATAATGGGGTGATGGTTACAATTTAAGATGACCTATCTCGTGATCAATTCAGAGCTGGTTCTTGCATTTGTCAAAAGTACACTTAACTGCTTTTTAACAAGTCTACTGTTTCACTGAACAAACAATAATAGGTTGTGTACCAAAATACCCTATGCTGAACCAATATATTAACGAAAATAAAAGTTAGAACAGTTAAAAGAGAAACAAACAGCCAAACAGTTAACAAACAATAAACAAGATTCGTTGTTTTTTAACACCTTTTCCAAAAAGTGATGTTGATTCGAAATGAGTTCGTAGACACTCCTTACAAGGGTTGGTTGGTTGTATTCAGATTCTCTGGCGCCGTCAGCAACACGAGGGCTATAATGCGCCGAAACATTCGTCATTAGACAAGCCAACATACATTTACAAACACCCATGCCTAACACGGGACTCGAACCCGCAACCTCGCGATCTAGAAGCTGGCACGCTAACCACTATACCGTTTGGTCGGCCTCCATACAAGGAAATTTTTCGAATTAAGATAATCACAGAACATTTTTGTTGCCTTTATTTTAAGCCATACAAGTAAATGAATTTTCGATTATAAATCCAAAGCACTTATTCGATCTGTCATCATAATTGTCCTAACATTTTAATTTGCAGACCCTGATTTTAATAACGTTTATCAAAGATGGGAAATCTGACAATATTCAGTTTACGTTTAATGATTTTCAAAAAAACAGATAAGTATATAGTTAAACATACAGGGCTTGAAAGAAAGGATTCAGAAGTGAATGTCTTAAGCAGGTTACCTTCGGATAATCCATCTTTCACTTTTACTTAATGTTCTTTTTGTACTTATTGTTACTTATATTTTATTGGAACTATTGTCCATTGCTTATCATTACTCACGAGGACTTGAATATTGAAACCTATGAATTGATTTCTTCATATTTAATACATCTTGAACAACTATATGCAATTTTTATATAAACTAATCATAGTTTTTATATTTCTTATTAAGGTATACGTAAAGGCTTCAAATCGCAAAACTCGAAAAAATCGGGGAAGATTTGTAAGGCTGTAAGAAACAAAAGCAAAATAAAAACAACACAAAGGAAGGAAACCCTATGATGGAGGAGCATACTAAAAAAGAAATATATAATAATTAGTATAATAATAACAGTTTTTTTATATAAAAAATACTATTTTAAAAGTTATTCTCAGATTGTAGTTTTTTATATTTTGCAATTCATTCAAACAGTAATAACTCCAGTTTAAATAATATATTTTGAAATTTGTTTTTTGCTATATAATCTGCATACATTGTTGAATGTTCTGACCTTAAATACTAAGTGATTTGTAAATAAATATTTTTTTAATTGAATTTTAAAGATAAGATTCTGTATAAAAAAACTTGGATTTTTCTAATTGATTTAGTTAAAGCAAGATATCACAAAATATACACACTGTAAAATTCTGTTAATAGGGTCAAAACATAGAGCTGGGTATTCCGCATTATTGAACCCCAAAATTGTATCTGTGGGTTAATTAAAAATTTTGTCATTACCTTTCGAAATTAGCCTAATAGGTTGATTAAATGTTAATTAATTATTAAAATAGAAGAAATTAAAAAAAAAAATTGGAAACAGTTTAAAAAATAATGTACTTTTCAAGGTGCAAAGGTCTAATTTTTAAATTGAAAATTTAAAAAAAAATGTTGAAACCTATACGTATACCTTAAGCGAATTGAAAACATGTTACATTTTTAAAACCTTAAATCATAAGTATCACTCACTTGATACCTCGGGAAATGTCATTTAAATAATTGTATTTGAATATTTGTGTAGAATTCAAAAAGAGATTTGTAAGGATATGTATTCATTGATAATCTTTATGGGCCAATTTTCATTCCTATCAGAAGTCACGTTATTCAACTTTTAATGTTACAACATACAGGAAGTAACAACATATAACCGTATTTTCCAGAAGACTAGTAGTTTTCTGTTTTTGAACTTATTTAAATGTGATGCAAATTAACTTTCTATTGTTTATCGCGCGAATTATTATCTTAATAGGAAGAAAGATAAATATTTTTGAATTGTATTACAATACGGATATTTATTTTTCATTAAAATGTTTTAGAATTTTTATCAAAGATAACAAAACAATCAATGTACCCATTTCCGCACGCAAACATTTGCAAAAATAATTGATCATAGAGACTAAGAAAAAATATTTAATGTATTTTTTTCCTTCGCCTGCTTCATTAAAACTGATGTGTCGAAGATAATTGAATGCGCATAAAATTTGTATAGGAAACAGTTTAAATGATTGATTACACTACAAAAAAAAAACGTTGGTTTTATCCACTTTGAATATTAATCCACAATTATCCCGTTCTCATTAGATAATAAGATTTAAGACCCGAGTCTATTGTTCGGTGCATCATTTTAAATAATAAAATGTTATTCGTAAGCAAAATGGACTTAATTAAAAACCATTACAATTATTGTAACTTAAGTTAAATATCAAGCCAATTAAAAATTCATATCTTTTATTTACTAAGGTATCCGACTACGTGGAAAAGGTCAATTTTGAAGAAATTTTCCAATTTATTTTTATTCTTTAACTTTTTGTCCACATTTGTAACTTTCTGAAAGTCTTTACTTTTTATGTGCGTTAATTAGAAGCGAAGTTATAAAGTTAAACATAAATGTATGTACATTAAGTTACACATAAAAAGAAAAATGAAAACTTTAAACGCGTTTATTTGGAAAATGAATTTTTCGTTGAATGTTTTGCTCGCAAAACATGATTTTAAAAAAAGTTGTTTAGATTTCTGAATGAAATTTTCAGGAAATGTAAATTACTATATTAAAAAGGCAATAAACTAGAAATTTAACATTAGCATTATTTACTTTTTAATTTATAGCTGTTTTATTAGAACGGTAGAAGTAATTTTTACAAAAATTCATAAATACCAATGTACAATGCTCACATTTTTTTTTAAGTGTTTAGAATATCTCTTAGATTTTTGGTTCTTTGCCGTCTCTACTATCATAAATATATGGTTGTAAAAGGATTTTGGGATATGTATTATATATATATATATGTATTATATATATATATATTTAGCGCGTTTTTTATTTGTGGTAAATTTGTATTAAAATTTGTCTAAAACTGCGATGATTATTTTATAAAAAAAATTATATTTGCTTTAAATCATACTTTTGTATTATGAACTTCATAAAAAAATTAGCTAAACTGTACTTAATAAGCTGTATATTGTACTTAATATTATAACTTTGCCACAGCTATCGTCTAAAGATTTTAAATAAGACTAAGGAATAAGAATAAAAAGTACGCTTTATTTTCTTAAGTTTAGCAATTGTTTCCCTTTCACTATGTTATTGTTATTATCTTTCCGTCGCTAATTAATCTTTGTGTTTATTAATTAGTATTTGTATTATTTAATTCTTCAAAAAACTTTTTTATACAGTATAACCAGTTTGTTATTCATTTTTTAAAGATAAATCTAAAAGAATTTAAATATTTCTAAACATCACTTAGTCAATATCTTATCAATTCTAAACTTAAAGTATGAAAAAAACTTAATATGCTATAATAATAAGATTTTATCTTCAATTACATTTGATAAAGATATCCCATCCCGTTTCATTCTTAGTGTTTAATATTATATTTTAATACGCCTTAAGTAAAATAAATAGTACAACCAAATCTTTTAATACATTTTTAATAAAATAATTAATTTCATAAAATAAAAATTGTTTTAGTAAAATAAAACAATATTAATAACAAACATTCATATAGAAATTGGGAAATGATCAGTTTTCATTTCTTAACTAAAATTTAATGAAGTTATAACAGAGCATGAATTATATCAATAAAAATATAAATTAATAATCAGTTATACTCATAGTGTCAAACAAATTTGGTAAATGATGTGAATTTATTCTCTATTTTATAAAATTAAAGATAACGTAAAAGTAAAAAACCATGATACGGTTGAGGATACTTGACTATTCGAATTATTATTTTATAACACTTCTTAAATGCATTCATTATTTCTTTGAGTGCATATTATCTTTTAATAAAATAGAGTAAATTCTTAATGATGGTCGTTAAAAATTCGTTATTTTATTCATTAAATCGATACGGCATGACATTTCTTCATATTGTTTTGTAAGAGGTTCAGATTTCTAAGTATATCAGTTTACAAAGTGCCCACAAGCCTAGGTACATGAGTTTCTAAAGTGTTCAGATATCTATAAAAATTCACAGTTTGAGGCGAATATTGTAAATTATAGAACGATGCTTTAACATTATGAATGGCAAAGGATAATGGTTGTCATATAAAAGAAACATGAATAATTTAAAGAATATTTGTCTGATTGCTAAATTATTGTTCATCTAACATTTAAAATTACAGCTTAAAATATACTTCTCTTTTAAGAGAGTATATGCTAGAATATGGTGAATGGGCAGCGTACAATTTTATTTCTTTAATCAAATAATTGTGTTTCAAACAAAACTTTAAGTAAAAAAGGTGAATAATTTATAACAAATTCTTTACAACACATTTTACTACTCTATATTTAATGCTTAAGATGAAAAGAATTGTTGGAACTCTAAATCTAAAATTTCCCTTTGAATGAATGAATGAATGAATGAATGAACGAACAAACAAATAAATAAATACAATAATTTGAAATTATTTGCTGATTTATTATGTCTTCAAATGATAATTTCATACTTTCTGAGGTTTTTACTTGTATTTGTAGTATTACAAACATTATGGGTGTGGATAGCTGCTAAAGTAAATCTTCAAAGTCAATTTTTGCAAGACGAAAACCTTCAAAGTCAATTTTTGCAAGACGAAAACCTTCAACGAATTTATATAGCCTATTTTTATACCATAACAAAATGAAAATAAGAAAAGAATTTGATAAAAAAATTAATAGTATATAAATTAGTAATAGTATATAAATTTCTAGTAATAGTATATAAATTTCTAGTAATAGTACATAAATTTCTAGTAAAAGTATATAAATTTCAAAATATTATAATTGGTCAGATGCATAAGCTTAAAAAATTTCATTCATCCCCGAGCAATACTGTAACTATCCATGATGGATTTAAACCTCAATTTCTAGAGTATCCTTCTATAAAGTTCTGGTGTTATGTTGTACAGTACGCAAAAAAAAAAAATCCGAACGATAGCTATATCTTCGGCTCTAATTATCGTAGAAGAATCTTACGGTTTGTACTAAAACGTTTTGTTTACGATTTTCTATATATCTGGTGGGAAAAAAATTCTTAAGGGGCTGCATACTAAGTAAATTTAACTCTATCTTTAAAAATTTCAATACGAGCCCCTATTTCTCATATTTTCATTCGAATTAGAATACTTCGTTTACCCTAGATAGCAAATTTCAGTTCATTATGTTGAGAAACATGTCACTTATGAGCGAAAATGTTTTGACCGATCTTGAGGGCAAATCTCTTTTTAAAAATTAGCGAGGAAGAAGCAAACGCGTTTTGCGTGCTTCAAGACGTAATCTATTACATCGTCCCTTAAAGTGAGATTTTTACTTTTTTGCTAAAATATTGAGAACCAAAAGTCAAAATGGAATGAAAAAAATTCTGGAGGGGTTTTCGACCATGATAATTCTAATAAAAACAAAAAAAAATACATGTTTCTATTTTTAAAAAATTTAAAACTTGTTTTATTAATTAATAATTAATTATTAAAAAACGGTTTAAAACAAAAGTTGCATGTTATTTATGTTTGGCCTTTTACAAACTATGGTTTAAAACAAAAATTGCTAAAATATATTAACTATTTAAAAATTTGTGGCTAAAAAAAAAAATTGGTATTAACATTAATTGGCAATTTTTTTTACATTATTTAAATTATTAACCACTCATTGGAAAATTATGAAATTTGGTATTTAGATTTTTGTGGGATTATCAATCTAAATATGTATATGGTATAATATTATGGGGTTGCTATCGAACTTTTTAAAGTTTGGTTTAGTTTTTATGTGTAGAAGACCCCTCATGATAAAAAATATTATGTACAATTAATAAAGTCCTTCAACGATTTACAACGGTACTTGCATTTTGTTATTTTATCAATTAAATTACAAGATATAGCCATCGTTCGGATATATATATATATATATATATATATATATATATATATATATATATATATATATATATATATATATATATATATATATATATATATATATATATATATATATATATATATATATATATATATATATATATATATATATATATATATATATATATATATATATATATATATATATATATATATATATTTTTTTTTTTTTTTTTTTTTTTTTTTTTTTGCTTACTGTACCATGTTGGTATATCAAAAGAAAACCTGAATAAATTTATTTTGTTATATTTAAGTCACATATCCTTTTAAACCTGAAAAATAAGAGACAAGGAATCCAATGATTCATGATCA
This sequence comes from Linyphia triangularis, assembly GCA_963978545.1. NCBI lineage: Eukaryota > Metazoa > Arthropoda > Arachnida > Araneae > Linyphiidae > Linyphia > Linyphia triangularis. Next base: position 29,639,527 of record OZ021733.1, read on the forward strand.
TTCGAACAGTTATTGACACTTATAATTGGACGGCTTTTATTTTTCTGGAAATGGCATTCTGATGCATACAATCAAACTGTTGTTCATAAAAGCAATATCTTTCAATTTCAACGCTTCTGATCCCATTATCCCAAAACATATCAAGCTAAAAATCGAACCCAAACACCTGATGGTCCAGTTTCTTCAAGGTAATCTAGTTGTTTATATGCAAAACGAAGTTCAGCGATGCAAGTGGAGACTGGGACCATTTCCGTCTTCGTCTAAATCAAATGTTTTTACGAATCAAAACCAGTTGATCGAATTGCCAAGTCAAAGGTCGCAAAAGGTTCGTTTACCTACCAGTCCAAGTGCTCAAGATTTGCGACCATTTGACCGATATAGAAGACAGCACTTTCGTTTTACAACTTTTACTATGTGCCGGAAGCATAATGAGAGCTGGAACCAATTCGTTATTAATGCACTGAGTGGGGCCGAAAGGTTAATTACAGATAAGTAGTAACTTAATGAGATAATATGCTGAGGAGAAAAATGGGATAAATCAAGTCCATGTTTTGCTCGGCTGATTCCATTGTAGGTTTTGATACAAATGAGATTATTATGTTATCTAAAGATTATTTTACATAATGGCCAAACGCTATCATTGTTCAGCTTTTAGTGCGCGTTTCTTTAAGGGGTAGTATGGAACGCGCTAATATCAATGTTACATTTGTAAGATTGTTCAAAAGAACAAACAATTCGATTTGAATCCAAATATTAGACAATTTGAATGGAATTAAGATCACATATTGTGCAATTGAATTAGGAATTAATTTAAGCAGTTAATCCTTAACCATGTCACTGAATGTTAACCTTTCTGTAAAGTGATAACTTTTCAATACAGATGATTGTTTAATTTTTAAGTTCTTAAATTTTGAAAATGCATACGTCATTGCTTTCTAAATGGCATTGACTGGTACCTCATCAATTTTGAGTCCCTTTAAAAATTCATTAAAAAAATCAACCTTTATTCCCTAGTAGAACAAATCCACTGGTCATTCCTGATGTGAACCATTGTAGACTAGCCGTTGCTATGGATCATGGCCGATCTCGCCATTGCTGGGTAAAATATACTGGAAGTTTTGAAATGTTGATGCAGAGTTTTAAAATTGAAATACAGTGTTATGAGAAAGGATATAGAGATTAAAAATATATTTTGTAATGGTTTTGACATGTTTATTTTTTTATAAAAAATTGTGTTTTATGAAACGATGCTCGAGTTTCAGCATGGACTGGCCAATTAACCCAGAACCCCTGTTTCCGCCATTAGTCTATACCACTGTACTATCTGGGCTATGCCTCCCATACAAAGGCCTCTTGATTTGAAACATTTAAAGAGTCTTAAATAAGATTATTCAAATAATTATACTTTTGTATGAATTTGAATAAATATACGAACTACTTAAAAAATTAGAAAATAAAAATTTGGTTGCGAAACATTAAAAATTTAGATGATGTTAATTAATACACCTACCCACTTCTATTCTATTTAACCACACGTTTGAAACATGTTCCTCTTAAACTTGTTGTGTGACATGTCAAATGTGAAAAATGGAAGCTATCTTAATCAGGTTTTAGCCTCTAATCGCTCGATTAACTAAGAAAAAGTGGCTATATAATTTATTTAAACTTTTAATTTTTAATTCTATTTGGTATTTACTCTCCGATTGTTCCGTCTGTGCATTATCATTCTTACCTTCGAATGAATATTCAGTAAAAAGTTTGCTTTCAAACAGGATATATTTTAAAAATAACATTACCAATATTTTTCATTTATATCCAGCGCATTATAAACTATAAAGATATTTGTTTCAAAATTGGTAAAGAAATTAAATTTTAACCAGTGTTCGAGCCAATATTGTCCAGCGGATTTGTGCTACTGGGGATAAAGTTTGATTTTTGTTTAATAAATGCAAGACATTAAAAATTTACGTGATATTAATTAATTCATCTATCCACTTCTATACCATTTAACCACCCGTTTGAACATTTTCTTCTTGACCTTGTTGTTTGTCATGTCAAATGTGAAAAATGGAAGCTATCTTAATTAGGTTTTAACCTCTAATCACTCGATTAATTAACTAAGCGATAGTATCAGAGTCGGAAGATCATGGTATAGTAATAGTAGATATTGTTGTTACATTATTAAGAAGTAGTCTAGTCCCAGCTAGCTACCCTAGTACAGATCTTTAACCAGAAAACTTTATAAACAACCAAACAATTTGTTGAGTTTTTTTTTAAAATTTATTTAGAATAATTTTAATATTTAAAAATCGGATATATTATAATAGTTACCAACTACAGAACATTCTCAAGACTTGAATCGTGACTTGATCGATCCACCTTTGGTTGATGAAGTTATTCAAGGAATTAAAAAGTTAAAAAACTATAAGGTCCCTGGCCTTATCTGAAATCTGACAACATTAAAAGAGGCACCAAGTTGCTGTCATATAAAAGTTTAATCAGGACAGTTGTCACTTACGCATCTGAAACGTGGATCTTGTCCCAGGCTGATAAGAGAACCCTCGCTACTTTTGAGATGAAGATTCTCCGTTCCATCCTTGGTTGTTTTTGTGACAATGGAATTTGGAGAAGGGGAATTAACTCTGAACTTTATAGGTTATTCAGAGAACCGGACATTCTGAAGTATCGTAAAATTCAACGTATGAAATGGGCCGGACGCATTTTAAGAATGAATGATGATCGAACGAGAATTAACTCTGAACATTATATGTTATTCAGAGAACCGGACATTCTGAAGTATCATAAAATTCAACGTATGAAATGGGCCGGACGCATTTTAAGAATGAATGATGATCGAACGAGAATTAACTCTGAACTTTATATGTTATTCAGAGAACCGGACATTCTGAAGTATCATAAAATTCAACATATGAAATGGGCCGGGCGCCTTTTAAGAATGAATGATGATCGAACGACGAAAAGAATCTTTTTGGCCAAGCCAACAGGAGTTAGTAAAAGAGGCAGACCCAGACTGCCTCCAAAGTGAATTTGTCTCAATCCACGTCAGAGACTGGGAAGCTGTGGCGCAGTCTCGTCTTTGTAGCCCTTTCGTAACCCAAGTCTGCCAAAAGGATCCTCATGGAAGAGTTAGGTTACTCGGCTGTTATTGTATTAAATTCGTCGGAAACTATTTTACTGGTGGGTTTACTGGTGATATTTACTGGCAACGTCATCTGTTGGGCTAGGGTCCACTCAGCTAGTTGAGCTAGGGTCCACTCAGCTAGGGTCCACTCAGGACTGTCGAGCTACTGATGATGAGCAACAACAAAGAGATAGTAATATTTTTATATAAATTGAATATTTTACGATTATACTTCAAAAACAATTTCCTATCATTTTTAATTAATTATTTAAACATTGCTTGCCGATAGTAAAATCAGTTAGCAAAAAGGTAAGAAAAAAATTTAGAAATATTTTGCATCCAAAAGTTAAAACTTATATTATTAGAACTAAACTACCATCGATCTTGAAAAACGTGTTTGTGCGCTTATCTGTTTAAAATCCTTTAATATGAAATTTGCTTGTTAGCCTAAAACTTTAAAAGTTCAATAATTTGGTTCACGATAAGCAAATATATACTATGGAAAATAGCATGATTGCACAGTTTCAAAAAACGCATATCACAAAGTTTAATTTTTAAAATTTAATTTCTTTATGAATTTTGAAACAACTGTTTTCGTAGTTAATTATGCAGTGGGTATAAATAAAAAAAATATTGATAATGTTATTTCTAAAATAGATCCTGTTTGAAAGCAAACTTTTTACTGAATATTCATTCGAAGGTAAGGGTGATACTGCACAGACGGAACAATCGGAAGGTAAATACCAACCAGAATTGGAAATTGAAAGTTTTAATAAATTATACAGCCATGCTTTTTAACCTGAAATGAAACTTCAGCCCTATTACTTAAAAATAACCTCAATTATATGAAGTGGACAGTATTGCGTACGAAAAGGTACCAAAAGTAAAATCAATCTGTAAAATGAACGTGAGGCTTCACAGGCAGATATCAATTTGAAAACTCAAAGAAGTGAAAGGAGGGTCCCCTCCATAAATGCCGCAACTGATTAAAAAGTAGAAACATATAAAAGGATACATACACCCAGCGGCGCTGAAAACATGCTAAAAAAAGAAACCGTTTTTGGAAGGGATAATATTAGAAGTTAATAAAATAAAACATTACACATTGTTTATTGGTATTTAAACTTATACATATATACATATATATATATACATATACATACATATATATATATATATATATATATATATATATATATATATATATATATATATATATATATATATATATATATATATATATATATATATATATATATGTAATATGAAAAACCACGTGACCCGAAGCACTATGAAAAAAAAGTAGTTCAATGGTCGACGCCATTTTTTCTTCAAATGTGGATGGATCTGCAAAATGAAAAAAAATTTCTTGTAAAATGAAGGTGTAGGTATAGTCTGTCGAGCCGGATTTTTGAATTTCGAAATTTTTTTTTTAATTACACCAGTTTGAAAACTAGCATGCGTTTTTCGTCAAAAATATAGCCCTTAAATTGCTTATAAAAAATTTGTAATTAAAAAATTAAAAATCCGGCTCGACCGACTATAGCAACATCAATTAGGAACATTTAAAAAAAAATCCCGTCCAAAAATATTAAAAACTATAGGAGAAAAACGCTTTTAAAGTTTTAAGTCCCTTTCGCTCGAAGTCGCGCGCAGCTAACGCAAGAACTTTATGGATTTGTTTATTTATTATTATTCTATTTATTATTATTTTATTTTCCCATTCCAGCTTCATATTGTACACCTTCCAAGTCAGTAAACAATTGTTGTAACAATTGTAAATTGTAAACAATTGTCTCCGAAATAGAAAGTAACGGACAGCTACCTGCCCGCGGCAAACTTGTCGGGCGGTCACATTTTCAATCATAACTTTGGATCTATGGGGAATTTTTGCAATCGATTTGGACAGAAACCCGCCTAAGACTATAGAGAATAATAATCAGTTTAAAAAATATATTGATTTTTTTTTTTTAAAGTTCTGTACCCCCTTAACGATGCAAGCAGCACAATGCTAAAATAGTACTATTTTGTATCTTTTGAAAAAAGTTATTTTCCTCTGTACTTCCTTTTACCTAACACGCACTCTGAATTACAATATTTTTCTCTTCAATCATTTAAATCTTCAATATTGAAAACAAATTGATATCTAATTTAATTAGTCAGAATAATTTTAATTAATCAGAATGAATATCTACAATAAATGTACTTCTTCATTCTTCTGTATTTTCCATTTCATTCTATTCAATTTTGTGCACTTAAAAATATCTATTTGAAGTATGGCAATTAAATAGAAGTCACATTTTGTCGATTGAAGCTTGATCACTTAGCAAAAAAAAACTTATTAGAAAATTTAATAATCTTAATGTTAAACCAGCATGAAATTTTTAACTAAATATTCATCACAGAATACTAAAGTTAGATCATTAAAAATAAGTTTTTAGTAACTCATCAGAGTCTGCCCTGAATACCTAATGCGCAAAGAAACTCTATCAATTCAATTTCGTAAACATAAACACGTAAACAAATAAACATTCTATTCCGGAGAACACATAAGTAATAGAAAAAGTCGTTAAATTACTTTTTTATCTTAACTATGTAAAATAGTAGTTTGTAAGATCGTCTATGAAAAACTTAAAACCCGATTGTTAACATTACGTCAAAATATTATCAGCGGTAAACGAAGATGTGTCATCCAAAACAAGTTTGAAAAAAATGCAAGAAAATATGCTCAGAATATAAACAAGTAACGAAATTTTAACTGAATTAACATAAGCGAACACGTTGCGCTGTTCAAGTTACACAAGCAAGAAGAATGTCTCTTTCTTTGTTATATCGCTTTTTGTTTGGGGTACTTTTCGAAAATTTAAAAAAAGCGGTTTCTCGATGATACCATGTGAAAACTTGCATTAGCCAGTTACACCTGGTATGACCTCAATAAAAGCAGGAAAAAATAATAATTTTTTTCGAAAGAATGAAACAGAAACATTCTTATGTTTAATTTATAACAATGAAAGAGGAGTGCGTCATCTTTATTCTTCCCACCTTCGTATAAAAAACAAAAAACAGTTTTGTATTCCTTGAAAACCATGAGCAGTAATTTTTAGCAATTCATACATGAATACATTTAAAGATAGTCTTTATTTATTCAAACGTTTTGTTAAAAGCAAACGTTTGTTAATTACTGTGGAATGAAAATGTTTTCCAATTTGCTGTTGCTTTTCTCTTAGATTGAAAGTACCTTTGTGTAATTATACATATGATTAATAGCGTAGAAAATGGCTAGCCTCATACTTGGGTATATCATGCATTAATCTTTACACTAGCAGATCTGAGGCGTTGAGCGCTAGAATGGACCATCTCATAATTTGATTTATGCTATTTCTACCCTTTTTTTTTCAAAACCATTCATACAAGAATAGATCAAATGTTGTTTATCTAATGGCCAACTAAGTTGATCATTAGATAAACCACAGTTGGTTCGTTCTGGCATGAATGGATTTTAAAAAAAACAGGTAGAAACAGCGAAAATCAAATTGTGGGATGGACCACAATTTGATTTCCAGACATGAGCTCAATGCATCAGCTCATGTCTGGAAAGAGCATTACTTGCTAAATATAAGAAAGAAAACGATATTAAAATATGTATTAAGATTTTTTTTTATATTAAAAATGAGTAAATGGAGTCACACTCGTGTTGGTTTACCGTGTGATAGTGTTCCGGGTTTCCCAACCATTCGAGGTCGCAATGTGAGGCCCTTTACTTTCAAAAGACCATTCATATTCTTTCTTGTCTTTCGAACTACTCTCAGTTATCTAATTTTTTAACGATACTCGAAGCAATGTAGGCCTAGTGTAGTTTTTGTGTTATGAAAAATCCAATGCAACCAACCAAACTGATACATATGCCTGGTACACATTAGAGAGGCGAGAGATTATATATCAGCTTTCGCTGATTTCAGAGTAAAGCTCAGAGATCGGTAGAGTAAACAGAGAGTTTGGGCATTAAAACTATTTTTAAACAAAATAAAATCTTAAGAGAAAATATAAATGTAATGTACTAGCAAGCATATTGGTGCCAAAACGGAATACTAATTATGGGATATGAATAGCAAGAATGCTGACTCTGCAAAGATCTCGCACATTAATTTGGCGTGGGCAGTTATCATAAATAAGTTGTTGAATGATTTGGTTAAAGAGGATTTCGGGCTTTGAAAAGACGAATTAATTTAATGTTGGTTCTAAAAAAGGATTTCTATTACATACATATATTTATTTATTAAAAAATACCACTCACATGTTTACATTTTTAAACAAGTCCTTAGATTTTTATAGCATCGATAAATACACATATAAATGGACGCCGCTCCACTGCTAATGTAATAGTACCGATTAAATTAAATACCACACATCTTATTAAATCACACAACATCTGTGTATTTTAAAACAGAGAAGTCCATAATTTCAAAAGAAATAACAACTGAAAAAAAGAAAACAATACCATCATCCTCAAATGCGAAACTGCATTTCAGTGATTGTATTAGAGCAGTGATTCTCAACCACTGAGCCGCGGCACTTTTGCGTGCCGCCAAATTCTTAAAGTGTGCCCACATTTAGAAGTGTATAAAGTAAAAATTATAATGCTTTTTTTTTTTTACTATGAGTAAAGTTTAAATTAATGAAAAGTACTTATATAAATATGATTATTGTAACGAAGGTTTTTTACTTTCACCGCTTCGTTACATATTTCTCTGTATCTCGTTTTTGACCTATTTTTATTCTTAGATATAAAAAAATTTGATTGGGTTCGTAATCCATTTGTGATAAAGAATACTTCTGTATTTGAATTAACTTTTAATGAAGAGGAAGAACTAATTTCGCTTTCAAATAATCAAGATTTAATTTTAAAATATTCAGAAGAATCAATTAATTCATTTTGGATTAACATTAGATGCGATTATCCCATGATAGCCAAGAAAGCTTTAAAAATACTATTACAATTTTCTAAACCTTATTTGTGTGAATTCGGATTTTCAGTATTAACTAAAATAAAAACGAAAAAAAGATCGAGACTGTTAAATGTAGAAGACGATATAAGAGTAGCATTGTCATTTTTACGACCAAATATAAATGAAATTATCAAAAAACACCAAGCTCAAATTTCTCATTAAAAGTATTCTTATTATTTATTTGTAATTAATCCCTTAATATACGTACTGTTGTTTTTGTTACATATTATATTATTTTATTTAAATTCCAAATTATTATCATAAACTATTTTACACAGTGTATTATAGCTAAGTAAACAACTTTTAAACTTATCTTTTTTTGTATGTGCCGCCAAACTTTGAAATCGTTAAAAGTGTGCCGCTACAAAAAATAGGTTGAGAATCACTGGCAGAATACAGGAAAAACCCATCAGAAAAGTAACAAGTGAAGTTGAAAAATTTAACGGAATCCCGCTACTGACACATACATTATTGAGGTAATACGAATGAGCACAAACAATGTGCGAAAAGTTAGCCAATTACTGTTCACAAAATTAACGTTCACACAGACACATATCTGTTTATGATTAATATTCGAAATCAAATAAGGAGTTGGATCTTTTCTCTACATAAAGCGATAAGGCGTAAGATTCTTATCTCCGAATTTTCCTAAAAAAAATTGGCCGACCAAACGGTATAGTGGTTAGCGTGCTAGCTTCTAGACCGCGAGGTTGCGGGTTCGAGTCCCGTGTTGGGCATGGGTGTTTGTATATGTATGTTGGCTTGTCTAATGACGAATGTTTCGGCGCATTATAGCCCTCGTGTTGCTGACGGTGCCAGATAATCTGAAAACAACCAACCAACCAATCTAAAAAAATTGATACGCCTCTACTTATCACCCGCAGATATTAAAAATGACGTAATTTCGATAGTTTCGTTTCGTAAGAATCCTCTTCGCAACTTTTATGTTGGTTGGTTGGTTGTATTCAGATTATCTGGCGCCGTCAGCAACACGAGGGCTATAATGCGCCGAAACATTCGTCATTAGACAAGCCAACATACATTTACAAACACCCATGCCAACACGGGACTCGAACCCGCAACCTCGCGGTCTAGAAACTAGCACGCTAACCACTATACCGTTTGGTCGGCACTTTTATGTTGGAATTTCAATCTATCACTCGCAAAAATTACCGTTTGATTAATATTTTTTTCTTTGTGTCTAAAACACATAGACGTGGTTAGCAGTGTTTTTAATTATTTGGAACCATATTCTATATTATGTAGTTATTTCAGTAATGACGTAAAAATCACTAATTCACCAAAAAGTTAACTTATGGAATCAGGCTTTTGCCACAAACACACAATATTAAGGACTAAATAAAGTGTATATTGGTACATGAAGCTACAAAATCTAATTTACTTCACTATGAATTAAAGAGTTGTTACATTATTGTTCTCAACATGAGATATACTCAGTATAGTTAAAATTAAATAAATACGAATAAAAAAATAATACTATGTTAAGCGGACAATTAAGTTACGTGCATAAAAAAACATTATGCTGTACATTTATACGATAAATGTTAATCTTGATTACAAAGACGTATACAAGCTTTTTATATAATTAAAATACTTCAAAATACATCCTAGTTTCCTAGTTTCTTATCTTTAAATTATATTTTCTCGTAATGTGAAGAGTAAACAAAGGAACACTTTTAAGGATAAAGTAGGCGTAATGTTACGTTGAAATAAACACGTGTTTTAAATCAGAAAACAAAAAAAAATTTAACTTTTAATTAATGTTCAGTTTAATTTTATTTTTGCTACATCTTTTGAAGCAAGCATCAACTATAAATGCAACTTAAAACCTACATTTTTAGTGCCATTTCAGTTAAATCCGATATCTAATTAGTGTTTCGTGCACCAAACGTAAAAAAACTACATTCTTATAGATTCATTTCAATGTAAAACTGTTCATCTGAAATAAAAAAAAAGTTGAACAATGCCAGGTTCTGATTGGATGATTTAAATTAAATGTGCTCACTTAGAATATACTAATACCTAACATATCCCAGTAAAAACAAATTAAAAAAAAACTCTAAAACTTTCAAGTATTAGAAAATATACATATATATTGATTTCTGATTTTTTGTAATTTCAAACATGTTTGGAAACTTATATTGAGAAAGACGAAAAATATCAGTTCATATTCTAAGAGATGTTGTTTGATAAATTCTTTTATAAAATAAGCATTAATGTAAGAACCTGAATTCAAATAGCATTGTAACTGAAAGGGATAACGAGGAAAATAGCAATAATACATTTTTCTACTTTATTTTGAAATTTATTGAACTTTAATTTGAAATTTTAACTACATTTACTTAAAATATTGGGATTCATTACATAGTTTATTCCCTAATTGAAATGGATTTTTTACAAAAGGAAGATTTAATGTAATTTTAAGATAAAAACAATTGTGAAGAAAACATGATTAAAAAGTTATTTTACACATTTTAAATTAGTGTAATATGTTAAAAGTTTTTATTTTATTATTCATTAAATAACATTTTAAAATTGTAGCATTGGTAATGAAATATTTTATTTCAAAATTTATTTACAATATTTACAAACCAAACGATATTTTACAAACCAAACAATATTTTATAAACCAAACGATATTTTATAAACCGAACGATATTTTACAAACCAAACGATACTTTATAAACCAAACGAATCTTGAATACTCATAATTGCTGTGAATAAAATTAAAAAAGAACAAAAAAACTTATTCGCATTGAATTTCCTGTTGAATAATTATACCTACCACCAATAATTAATTATGTGTATTAATCATGAACAATGGAAAACGTTTACATTTGATATTTAAAAGCGCATAACTGGCAATAACCTATTCATAAGGGTGTGTTGAAAAAAAATATCAAAATGCATTTACTTAACAGTAACAATCAATTGCAATGCAATGAGTGTTCTTATTTCACGCAATTACTTTTTCATTAACTAATAAATTACAACAAATAAAATATATTTATCTTAAGGAAGGATATGATTGTCTGGGTGTTTTCGAAAATGTACACTCTTATATGTGGCAAAAAAAATGGTGGGCATTTCATATAATTCTATATCAAAGACTGAAGAATCCATTTTTTTAAATAATCAATGAGTTAAATTGGAGTGCTAGATTTAAGAAAAAGTGGCTGTCGAAATATATTAATTTATTGTATTTTGAAACATTGGGCGTTGACTTTCCTAAGCTCTTGATCAACAATCGAAATACGCTCTCAGTCTACAAAGAGTGGCTGATTGGGTATTAGATAAAGGTGAAATTTTTCATATAGTGTCCTTCAACATCACGGCTATGCAAAATATTTACTGGAAATTGGGTGCAATGGAGAACGCAGCACTATAGATATATTTGTATTCATCTCATTCAAAGTTAAGAACGCAATAAAAAGCAAAAAGAATAAAATAAAATATGCAGAATAATTTGCTAAGCCAATAACCAATTCACACATTTACAAAGACATGACAACATGGTGTCAATATGACAAGTTGGTAAAAATAACATTTAACATAAATCAGAAATACAATGCATAATTATGAATGCAATTATAAAATTGAAAAAAGTGGTAATTATAACTGCAAATTTCCCCATAGGAACAAAATATACTCTTCGCTTACGCTACGCTAACATAGAGAAGTTTGCCTTTGACAGATACTATATTGCAGATCCTCCTGGATAAATGGCTGCTACCATATGTTTCAGTTAATCACTACTATAGCCAGCAGGACAATGTCCTGACAGTTATATCCAATAAAAAACAAGTTATACAGTTTGCTACGAAAAAATTATGTTAGGAAAATTTCTATCAAAGAAAACAAATTATACTATAAAAGATACTGATTGTTATTCAATCGAAATCAGTGTAGGACCTCAACAGAAGAGTCAATAAAAAAGATGATTTTACGATGACATTTACATGATTCAAAAACCAAAACAAGATAGTGTTATATAATATTTGCTACAGGTGACAAAGACGTTCTTTGCATGTTCGATCACCAGCTTTACGTTTGAAGGTGTGAGATGAATCAGACAAACGAGTTGACCATGAATTAAAGGACTACCAAAGGCTCGAGGTCCCATTAATATTAATCAAGTAGTAAAGAATCTCTCAACTATTGTACCCTATCTTCTGGAAGTATATGTTTTGACTGGATATGATATTGTGTTACTTCTGACATTGAAAAGGGAACAGTTTTCAAAAAGCCAATATTGAAGAAATTAAGTTGATATAAGCTGTCTTGGAACTCAAGTGATTCTATGAGCAGTGTCGCACTTTGCACTTTTAATAGAACAGTCACAATTTGTGTCACTCTTTCTATATTCACAACAAAATAGTCTACTATTGGACAATATGTGGTTAATATTATGTTTTAAAAAATCAAAAGCTCTTATCAACCACTAGGCGCTAATTGCCTTCATCCCCACAGTCAACGGGCCCAGCACCTAATAAAATTATGGAAATCAACTTATTTATCTTCACTATTCCTTCTATACCCCTTTAATCTATTTTTGACACTGAAAACACAACAGTTCTCAAATAACTAACTTTATACAACGGCATAATCTATACGTAATCTAATCATAACGATGATCTAACGCTGCTGGTGGACGAGGACACATTTCCCGTCAAGCAGCCAAGTTTTTATATTCAGAAATAGAATGATCTGCCAATAGACAACTTACGATCAGTAGTATTCCAAATGCATATTGTGTAATTCAGATAGCAATACAGGGATATTCAGAATTCCCTTCCGGGTTTCAAAGCGCTATAGTAAAAAAACTAAGACTAATACAGCAAATAAGAAAATTTGAAAGAATACAGAAACAATTCAAGTTTTATTTACATAGCTTACAAGTGTTCTATGTGTGAACCCTTGGTCACACGGCATACATCAATGAGTTAGTCCAAATCCTGCCGAAAATCCTTGCTTCGAAACCCGGGAAGGAATTCTGAATAGCCTTTTATAAAAAGCAACGCCACCAATTTCAATGTTATAAACATAAATTCAGCTGTATTATAGTCTGTTTTTTCTTGCTTTTGTTCGGATAAACACAAAACTCCGCGAAACACATTCAAAGCAAGACCGTAACCAGGGAGAGGTTTGTAGGATTCACCCCTCACCCATGAATATTTTACATTATCTGTTATAGGGGACGAACATAAATTACATCACGCATAATTTTGACTTTTTTAATTTCCCTCTCCTACAAGTCGTGTTCGAGGGACCCCCTACACCTTAGAATTGCGTCACTTTTCTGCCACGCCCTCTCCCCCCCCCCCCCCTTCTAAAAATTCTATTAAAAAAAATTGATTAATTTCATTTCTAAAATAATTGCAAGGGAAACTTGTGCACCTAGGGCCACCCCACTTTTATTGAATAATACAAAGTTCTAATTTTTTTTTCTCACTTGGTTAAGTGGCAACACCCAATTGCTCTTTTGGCGGTCATTTTGAAATCTTAGAGGAGAAAGCTGTGACAAGTTATAAGTGGAAAACGTTTTTACATGGTCTGCAGAAACATTTTGCAGCTCATGTGATTTATTGTTTTACAAAGTTAAGTTAAATACTTTTCTTTGAATTCTAGTAAATAATTTTGTTTGTAACATTAAGTACTAGATGAGATATTTAAATAAGTCCTTTCTCCATGTGCATTTTTAGTAGAAGACATTTTATATGAAGTTACCAAGTCTTGTACAGTACCCAAAAAAAAATCAGAACGATGGCTATATCTTCGGTTCTAATTATCGTAGAATCTTACGGTTTGCCCCAAAATGTTTTGCTTACGATTTTCTATATATTTGATGCAATTTTTTTTCTTGAGGGTCCGTTTACTAAGTAAAAGTAACTCTATCTTCGAAAATTTCAATACGAACCCTCATTTTTTATCATTTCATTCAATTCAGAATACATCTTTACTCTATATACCGAGTTTCAATGCATTATGCTGAAAAACAAGTCACTTATGAGCGAAAATGTTTCGACCATTTTTTGACCGATCTTCAGGGAGAATTTCCATAAAACGAAAGGTATTTTTAAGGTTCTATTTCACAGCGGGAGAAATCGAACGGTTAGTGCGGCGTTTCACGACTTTATAAAATACAAATATTAGTCTAAAATTGCATAGAAACTATTTGGATTTATAGTGTCATATTTAAGATTTATACAAAAATAGCAAGTAAACGAAAAAGTAACATAATCCATTTACAACGTTAAAGATGTGCATTTTTCACACGAAATATATAAAATATCGAAAACTGTATTTGCAGAAGTATAACGTATACTACTGATAATTAGAAAATTAAAATATATAAAATGTAGGCATTGGTAAACAGTATTCAGCAAAGCGTGATTATTTAACAGAAACATTTCACTGTAAACACAAATGTAACTTGATCGTTGAAATTATTTATAAAATGAAAAAATCACATGATTCAGTAAAATTTTTAAAGGATAACTTATTGAAATTGCTTAAAAAATGTTGTTTTAAATAAATGTAATTTAAGGAAGTAAATTTTTTTTTTTAAAAAGGACACTGTTGAAAACCACACAAAACATATGTTCTACTATTCCAAACACGTTAGACAGATTAAAAATATATATACAAAAAATAAAACTGCTTTGTTTGTATAAAATAATATATATAATTTTTTTTTTGTAATTTTCAAGAAATTCTTTTCCGATTCACGCCGCTGTTCCTATTCACCCCATTTTACGATAATTGAACGTTGTGCGATTTTCCACACCTCTAGTTTACCTTGAATTAATCTTTGATGGTTTTCAAAAGTCGTCTACTATACGGTCCCTTAAAGTGAGCGTTTTTTACATTTTCACTAAAAAATCAAGAACTAAAAGTCAAAATGAAAAGAAAAAAATTGTGGGGAGGTTTCAGCAAAAAAATACATGTTTCTATTCAAAAAAATTTTAAATTGTTTTATTAATTAATAATTAATTATTAAAAAGGAAATTGATGCAAAAGTTGCTTGCTATTTATGTTTGGTCATTTACAAACTATCTTTTGAAAATAAAATGGCTGAAATATATTAATTATTTAAGTATTTATGGCCAAAAAAACCAATTTTTTTATTTAACATTAATTTATCATTTTCTTTTTATCATTTAAATTACAAACCTTTCATTAGAAAATTACGAATTTTTGTATTTTGACATTTTTTTGGATGCTAAATCCAAATATGGGATAATATTATGAGGTTGCTATTGAACTTTTTAAAGTTTGGTTCTGTTTTAATATGTAGATGACCCCTCATGACCAAAAAAACTACATGCAATTATTAAAAACCTTCCACAATTTACAACGGTACCTTTTGTTTGTTATTTCAAGAATTAGAGCACAAGATATAGCCATCGTTCTGATTTTTTTTTTTTTTTTGGGGGGGGGGGTACTGTACCTAGGGCCACATAGTTGCTTATTGTGTTCAAATTGACAAAACCAAAATCTGTTGTTGCTTCAAAGCGATAATGCATGCAGCTCATTTTTTTGGGAATCAGTTTTTCAAGTTATGAAAATATTTATAATTCGCTTATAATTTGACACATTGCAATTATTATATGGTAAACCAATGACTGATAATTACTTGATATTGTTTCTTTTATAAAATTCATCTGTGTATGTTTGTTTTCTATTCCTTATATTTGGTTGGTTGGTTGGTTGGTTGGTTGGTTGGTTGGTTGGTTGGTTGGTTGGTTGGTTGGTTGGTTGGTTGGTTGGTTGGTTGGTTGGTTGGTTGGTTGGTTGGTTGGTTGGTTGGTTGGTTGGTTGGTTGGTTGGTTGGTTGGTTGGTTGGTTGGTTGGTTGGTTGGTTGGTTGGTTGGTTGGTTGGTTGGTTGGCCAATGGGAAGTAATTGCTATGACGATGTATGCGTATCAGTTTCACATTTATAAACGGCTCAGTGACTCATTTTTTGTTCATTGAAAAAAGGCAGCCCTAGATACTCAGGTCTCCCCTATATATATGTAATTTTGAAATTAACTCTAACTCAGAATTAAGTCCGAATTATTGGGGATTAACTTTCTGGGTCAAAATGATCTTGAATGATAATTTAAAAAAAAAACTTTAAACTGAAAAAGAAAGGTGGTGATTAAATTTTTCCCACAAAAATGAAATTGTTACATCACGCAAACGATTACCCCACACACCCTCCCTCCCACCTCCGTGCGTGACGTAATTTATATATGTCCCCTTACATCAAACTACTTGGACATGTGATTTCAAACTTCTTAATAAAAACAATGGGAATTGACTGGTTATTTTTTAACTACTTTTTCCATTTTTGTGTGGAATGTATATAAATTAAGACACGCGCAGATGGAGGGGTTCTGTCCAACATAATTGAGCATGACATGGAAAGCCGAGAAAGGAGGGAGTAATCGCTTGCGCAATTTAACTTTAGCGGGGGAAATTTAATAATTTTTTTATTTTTTTTTAATTTAAAGTTAAAAGATATTATTTACAAAATCTTATTACCTAGAATCACATTAATAAAAGTTAATCTACAATAAGTTGAGTTAATTTTGAGTTAATTCAAAAACTACAAACTACAAAAATATGCTTTTTTTTTTCTTTCTATAAACAACGGGGAAGGGTAAACTTAATTTTTTAGGAAGGGAAGGGTCAGCAACAACCTGACGTAATTTTAAGAGAGGGGTCAATCAAACGTGAGTGAGCATAACATAGAAAGAGGTCCAAAAAGACTAAAAGAATCCCCTGAAATTAAAGTCTAGATCCGGCCTTGATCATAGTGTTTCGTCCCCTCTGAAGTCACTATTGTGAATGCGAAAGGTATGAAACAAGCAGAAAATATTTGCTGCTTGCTCCAGATGAAATATTCAATCTAATAAGGCTGTGGGTGAACTATGGACTATTAAAGTGCATTGTGTTCGTATAGTTCAACATGCATAGATTCTGTTCGTTTAAAGGGTATGAACACATGACTCCATCAACTAAATCCATTTACAATAGTATAGTGACGAAGAGTTTAAGTAAGAGTTTTTTTCGTCCCCTCTGAAGTCACTTTATTGTGAATGCGAAAGGTATGAAACAAGCAGAAAAGATTTGATGCTTGCTCCAGATGAAATATTCAATCTAATAAGGCTGTGGATGAACTATGGACTATTAAAGTGCATTGTGTTCGTATAGTTCAACATGCATAGATTCTGTTCGTTTAAAGGGTATGAACACATGACTCCATCAACTACATCCATTTACAATAGTATAGTGACGAAGAGTTTAAGTAAGAGTTTTTTTCGTCCCCTCTGAAGTCACTTTATTGTGAATGCGAAAGGTATGAAACAAGCAGAAAATATTTGCTGCTTGCTCCAGATGAAATATTCAATCTAATAAGGCTGTGGATGATCTATGGACTATTAAAGTGCATTGTGTTCGTATAGTTCAACATGCATAGATTCTGTTCGTTTAAAGGATATGAACACATGACTCCATCAACTACATCCATTTACAATAGTATAGTGACGAAGAGTTTATGTAAGAGTTTTTTTCGTCCCCTCTGAAGTCACTTTATTGTGAATGTGAAAGGTATGAAACAAGCAGAAAAGATTTGCTGCTTGCTCCAGATGAAATATTCAATCTAATAAGGCTGTGGATGAACTATGGACTATTAAAGTGCATTGTGTTCGTATAGTTCAACGTGCATAGATTCTGTTCGTTTAAAGGGTATGAACACATGACTCCATCAACTAAATCCATTTACAATAGTATAGTGACGAAGAGTTTAAAGATCAGTGCAATAACTAATAAAAAATTTTATTTACAGAACATTTTTATTGATTGGATTTAAGTTAGTACATAAATTAAGTTATAGTGTTTAAATTAGTGTATAAATTACTTTATACAAAGTATTAAGTATGTTTGTTATGTCTGTCATGTCAATATTAGAGTCAAATGATCAACTAATGTTATTGTACCTCTTTTCTTTGTATTTGTAATCAGTCCCCGTGTGGTAAGAATAACATTTAACATAAAATTTGAAATACAAGGAATAATACAGCGTGCAATTACAAAATCAGAAAAAGTGGCAATAATGGCAAATTTTTCCATTAGGACAATGATTTAATCAACATTAGCTAATGATTCACTTTATAGCACATTCTCTCTAAGAAATCGTGTAAGACAAAACACAATTATGCATTTCGTAATTCTGTAATTTCCAGTTTTGCATTGGATTGGGTTCTTTATGTATCAAGAGATTTAAGGTTTCAAAACTTTAAGGCTTAGGGCATAAATTTTACTAGAAACTTTTTGTTGCATTTGTACAGAAAAATGTTTTGAACAAAATAGTAGCTTTAACTCAATTTTGAATTTTCAATCAGTTACTTGCTCTCGTATGTGACAGAGCTATGTAAAGAGGGACCGTATTTCTTTCCCTGTACCATAGATGTAATGGTACACATTTTTTGTATTGTGACTAACGGAAATTTTTTATATTGTGGCTAAAGATTTTGTTACTCCTTATAGTCTTTATGAGCAAAAATTCTACAACTACAGATTTTTAAAAATTAATAATAAAATAAAACGCTGTAATCGGAGTATATCTTCTATGTATTCAAATTATTCTGTGTATGCAAAAATTAACACTAACAGTTGCGAAACTGGAAAAACGAAAAGCCAAGACATTTTCAATTGCAGAGGAGGCCAAGATATATAGCCATTGTTGATAAATATTGTTGACATTGTAAAAAAATATATATATATATATATATATATATATATATATATATATATATATATATATATATATATATATATATATATATATATATATATATATATATATAATTTTATTAATTTAAATGCAGTGGCGGATGGTGAAGAGGGAAAGGGGGCATAGTGTCCTAGGATATTTTTGCCGTGGTTAAATCAATATAAATGTATCATAATGAAAAATGATATTGTTTTGTCGTGAAATTTCTGTAATATAACATTTAAAGAAAACTAAGATTAATTTAAACAGTATAGAAATCAGTCGAGTCAGTGCTTCCTTGCAGTATGTATGAGTATTAGGCATGTTTCCTCCGAAATTGTAAATAAAGTAAATGTTGAGATCTAAATTTAAACTTATAAAATCTAATTTAACCTAGAATCATTTACAACGCTATATTTTCCTTCTAATTTTCTTCTAATATGTGCTATTCTAAAGCATAAAAATTTTCCCATCTATTTTTTTTTTTTTTATATTTTATTTATTTATTTACCGACTGTACGTCATATAATTCAAGTACAAAATAAAAAATAATCTACTTTCAAATTAGTTTTTGCCATTTACTCAAACAATTTGCAACGATTGAGTCTGCAATGATTTCCTTCCGAGTTTTTTCCTGATGGAAATACTGATACATCGCTGTTACCGCAATTTCAATTGTAGCACAAATAATAATAATAATAATAGCGAGATTTTTAATTATTAACCAAAGTTCAGCACCTAAAGTTAGCAGGCTTAAGACAGAACACTATCTTTTCGAGAATTAAGACATAAATGGCTATTTATATTTATACTTTACTGATAATTCATATTTATATTTTTATAGAAAAATTAAAATATAGTTATTTTAACGTTTTTAAGGGAGAGAATTTAAAATCCATTATCTCCAAATAAGGGAAAACTCTTCTTCCACGTCCTAAAAAGACCCTAAGGCCTTGGCCTTCTAACGAAGTTTATTCCACACTACACTATTGTTATTTCTTTCTTCTTTTTTTTTAAGTAACAGAACTGAGAAGATTTTTGCAGCGTGATCAAGTTTCCCTAACCTCGACTAAAAACTTCTAGTTTATATTTATTTCTGAATTCGTTACGCTAGTATAACCAGGCCATTAAATCTTTGAATTTTGATAAAACACACACAGTTATTTTGTATCTTAATGTACGGTCTAAACCTGGAAGACTGCTAACCTGCTAACTACATCTGTTAACTCCAAAACTTTTAATCCATTTCAATGAGTTATGTATTTAAGAAATACAATTAAACTGATATATACTGATGATATTAAAATTTATTACCTTTTACCCTTATACATACCCCTTAAGCCCAATAACAGCGAATTGTCATTAAATTCCAAGGGAAGAGGGGGGAAGGAGTTGAAAACTTAGTTTTTGTGTTAATTGGAAATGATCTACGACCAAAACAAATTCTGAAATTCCCTAAAGGGATAAATGTTACTGAATTTAGTATTTCATTTAAATCACTTTGTTATTCAACAGAGATAGCAAATCATTTTTCTGCTGGGGAAGTAGAAATGAAGGTTATTCATCAAGGGTAACTGGAATAACTAGATTATGATATTCAGTTTCAGACCTTTTTGTCTTAAATTGATATCCTAAGGCAAACTACTTTTCTTTTAAAAATTACGGCTCAAACTGATTGACTTTTCTTTTATCCTGACGTTTGACCTAATTTTTCTGGCAAAAATTAACACTAACAGTTGCGAAACTGGAAAAACGAAAAGCCAAGACATTTTCAAATGCAGAGGAGGCCAAGATATATAGCCATTGTTGATAAATATTGTTAACATTGTAAAAAAAAAATATATATATATATATATATATATATATATATATATATATATATATATATATATATATATATATATATATATATATATATATATATATATATATATATATATATATATATATATATATATGTAATTTTGTTAATTTAAGTGCAGTGGCGGATGGTGAAGAGGGAAAGGGGGCATAGTGTCCTAGGATATTTTTGCCGTGGTTAAATCAATATAAATGTATCATAATGAAAAATGATATTTTTTTTCATGAAATTTCTGTAATATAACATTTAAAGAAAACTAAGATTAATTTAAACAGTTATTGGCGGCACAATATTGATTATTGTGGATATAGCAACATTTTTCTTGCAAGAAACTTGTAATAATGTTTTAAAAAAAAGTGTTCAAGAAATTAAAACAAATCCCGACAATTTCACAAGCCATGTTTTTCTAAATAAAATTTGCAATAAGCCTAGATTTAAAGTTATTAACAACAACATCATTTATAAACCAATTAAAGTATAAACACACTATTCCTTCAGCACCTTTTTACTTTGACGTTTTCGAGAAATCTCATTCCCTGAGCAACAAACAGAATATGAAAATTTCTGCAATTTATACATTATTCAAGGTATTTTACTGCATGAAAGTAATTGCATTTTCCATTCACAACACAGGCAACAAAATATTACAAGTACACGATGGTCATAAAATAACTTTGCTGATATATAGACCTCTAGCCTCCGTACCGTTCAATCAATCGAAATGAGATTTCAGGTATAGTTATTCAGAGGTATGAGCTCAGGATTCTGGGAATGGTAACAAAATGGCACTCGCGGTTACGGTTATAGTTACAGAAACTAAAAATTTTCGAATGACAAAACCTACTTTTCCTGTAGCAAAATGCTCAGGGCATGCGAAAACCCTAAAAAGGGTTGGAATGGTACGTGTATCATAAAAAACGGACGCGTAATGCACGCATAAAAAAAACCAGCTTTGCGAACGGCTAACAAAAACACTATCGGAACCCACGGTGGAAATTTGCATATGACAGAGGCCAAAATTCACATGGGTGCCGTCACAGGCAATTTTATCGGCTTTCTACGCTGAATATCTAGCGAACGGCCTCCGTGTGCCCCTCTTGTGTTTCTGTTGGCCGTTCTCAAAGTTGATTTTTGTGCGGGTATAACGTGTCAGTTTTTGTATTATACGAACCATTCCAACGCTCTCCAAGGTTTTCGCATGCGCTGAGCATTTTGCGATAGAAAAAAGTAGGTGTTGTCATTCAAAAATTTCGATTTCCTGTGACTATAACCTTAACTATGAGCACCACTTTGTTGCCATTCATAGAATCTCGAGCTCATACCTCTGAATAACTATACCTGAAATCTCATCTCGATCGATTGAAGGAAACGGAAGCCAGTGGTTCATATATCGGCAAAGTTATTTTATGACTACCCTGTATATTATTATTTAAATTATAAAGCTTCGTTTTAGACGAAGTCCTTGAAGGTTTTTTTTTTTTTTTTTTTTTTTTTTTTTTTACCAAATGTTTATGATTTAAATTATATTTTATATTATTCATTTTTATTTATGATTGAAATATTTATATATACTAGTATCCTAAAATTTAAACATTAAAATTCAATTAAGAAAGGGAATAGTTTCCTTCAAAATAATTTTGGACAAATAGCTTATGTGAGATTTTAAAAGAATAATAAATATGTTGGGTGAGCTGGTTTTCATTTCGATTTGAAATTATTTGAATAAAAAATATCCAAGTTGAAAAAGAGGTTTTTTGCCTATTATTTACAAATAAGATATATTTAAGAACAATCTCAATTTTGAAAATGTTTCTGTTCTTTCCAAAAACCAAACACTGTATCTGTATTTTATGGCAAAAAGTCGCTTAAAGTGCTTGGCAGTTCTTTTCTAAACATTAAAAAACACAAACTAAGCAATAATAAAATTGTGATTGATTTATTAGTTGATTAAAGTTAGCAAAGATTGTGGTATTTTAATGGATAGGGTTATTATTTTTGAACTTGTCATTGGTACCCTGCGACATGAATTATTTTTAACTCTTTCAGTTCCATTTATAAGGGAAGGACATTTTTCTGATACACATTCTATAAGTGATAACAAAAGTGAACTCGACTAAACAACCAAAATTCTTTTTTAAGTAAAAATATAAGATTGAAAATATTTATATTTTGAGTATAATTTATGACATTCTAAAATTATGTCAATATAGTAACTCATGTTATCAAATATTGTTACCAAAATCAGCTTTTCCCCCTGACAACACGATTCCTAACCAATATCAATAATCTTGATTTACCCAAAATAAATGAAACTCACTTTAATATAATGTTGGAAAAACATTATACTTTAAATTAACCTTAAAATAATTCAGTATTTGAACACATTTTCTTACGGATATAGAAAATCTATACAAAAAAAATTATACTTTGCAATGAAATTTTCTTGTTCTAAAATTTCATTCGAGTTTTATTTAGCTTCAAAAACCATCAATTTTTATTCTAAATTTTTTTGTTATATTTATTTAAGAATACGACTTATTTTATAACTAAACTAATATATATAATAAAATTAATTATAATAAAATTGTTTAAAAATCAACCTCATTATACAACAAAAAAATGTTTGTTATTGATAGAAAATTTATAAATTAAGCAGCTTAAAACCCTTACAGGAAATTCTGGAATGCCGTTCAAGTCACATTCCTTCTTTTTATTGAAACATATATTAGATTAAAATACATTTATTTAATTGAATTGCTTAACTAATTGTAGTTATTAGTTGAATCCTTTAATTTTGTTTTTATGTATAACTAGAATAACATTTACGTAATCAAGTGGAACTCATTTATTTTAATATTTGTTCACATTTTTATGCAAGGCATGTCAATGTTAACCCCTTAAAGACGGCTTTGAAATGGATAAACAGTAATTGTTTGTAACTTTTACCTTGTTTATTTAGATCATTTAAGGTATATTTTGAATTTTTCAGCTTTTTGGAAAAAAAAACTTATGATATTTAGAAAACACTAAGTGAAACCAAATCGCAGTTTATTAGCAAAGAAAAAAAACTAAAATGTTGATTGGTAAGTTTTCTTGCCAACCATCGTATATGGGTTAATTCTATTTGACTCACTTTTACTGCTAACGAGCCACCACTGTTTAGATGTTATACATCATCTACATTTGTTAATCGCCAGAAACACACACAAAAAACATCTCTAAAATAGAGGATACCAAGACATATAGCCAAAATACGAACTATTTTTAACATGAAAGCAAAATATGATAGCCATTTTAAGAGCAATTTTTAACATTTAGTTTAAAAACTATAAGAAACATTTATTTCATAGCACACAAGAAAACTTATTAGCTTCTTTATACATGTATTACCATTTAGTAGAGAACTTCATCGTATCATACCACGAGTTTTTTAGTGTTCTCTTCGAAAAATTTTACCGCCGATGCAACAATTATTGTTCAACTTTTATTTTAGCATTAACAAAATACATAGTTTGTAGCAAAACACAACAATGAACTTAATGTGTGAAAATTGTACATAAAAATTAAAAAGGGCTCGAATAAAAGACGTTAATCCGAAACTCGTCAAAATTAAAGATCAGTCCTAACAGTGAATGCAACAGGATGAGTAGACATTCCATCGTGCTTTGAACGTGAATAGGTTTCTTAGTTTAACGAGTTCAATAATTGGGTGAACAGTATGCCTGAGGTCTTGAAAAGATTGACACGGCCATCTTTGATGAGGCAAATTATAATTTAATTAATAAAACTGAAAGGTAAAACATATAAGCCTAGGTATAAATTATACATTAATTTATAGTTTATTTCTTTACTTTAATAGAAATTAAAGATTTTATTTTCTTGAATACTGAAAACTTGGAAAAAACAAAATTCGTGACTTTCTTTCAATGCATTTTAAAATATTGTTGCTTTTATTTTTTAGTTTTCCTGGCTGTTTATTTCAAGACCTCATCGTCACAAGATCTGAATGACGACTTGTCTAGCACACCAGGTCTTCCAACTGTTACAGTCAGAGGATTTTTAAATTTTAAAACGACAGTTGATGGAACAGTTATAGTTTTTACGCCAGCTTCTGACATTCAACATCCAGTAACTCAACAAAAAATTATCAAAACGTCTTCAGAAATATTTCATTCTTCTGCTGCACCCAACACTGCTTTTCTTCCAAAAGATGACTTCAAAGAAAAACAATTAAATGAAGGAGTCCAAGATATTTCTTATGCCTCACCTCCCCAAAACTCTCTAGAGAGCATCAAAACAGATCTTCCAAACTTAAATTTATTAGAAAATAAAATGAAAGAACCTTTTCTTCAGCACATTTCCGACAATGCAGTATTGCCATCAACTGGTCATATTAATAATGACCTCGAAAAAGTTAAAAAGAACCAGGCTTCGATAAATCAGTACCCTACGGGTCTTGTTACAGTTCTAGGAGGCACATTCATCGATGGAACTTCAACGACGGTTTATGAAACAAAAGTTATTGGCACTTATATAGATGGAAAATACGCACAAATTCTTCAAAGCACGTCGCATATTGTTTCTCAACCAACAGCTTACGCAACAGCAAGTCCTAAATTAGGTTATTCAATGACCGACCTTGACTCAAACAATGAAGAACTGGCTTCGAGCAGCGTTATAAAAAATGCTTTGCCTCATTCTTTTTCTGTTGTTTCAGTTAGTTCACTAAGTTTGCTATCCAAATCTTCAATACCTATTTTTCCATCAAAATCTACAATGCATAACTTGCCAAAAACTTCGATACCCAATTTATCTTCAAAATCTTCAATGCCTAACCTTCCATTAAAATCTTTAGTATCTAGCCAAACATCAAAATCTTTGATAGCTAGCCAACCATCAAAATCGTTGACATTTAGCTTACCATCGAAATCGATTACATCTAGCCCGTCAGAAAAATCTCTCACCATATTGTCCACGCCAACCTTAAAATCTCCAGAAAATACTAAATCCGTTAGTATCGAAGAAAAGATGAAGTCATATACACAAAAGACAAATATAAGTCCTTCTCCAGCTGTCACGAAGAGTGAAAATGTAGCATTCTCCTCTACATACAAACACAAGTATCCTACTTCTTTGGAGTCTTCATTCATCACAAAAAGCGTGACGGTCTCCTTTGACAATGAACAACCTACTGAATCATTAGAAAGTGCAATGCAAAACACATTTTCGAAAGCTGGACCCTCGTTCATACCAATTACTACCACAGTTGTCCGATTTGCTGAAGATGAAACCACACATAAGAACTACAGAAACAACACTTCAAGGACTCGCTTCCTTTCGCCCCGAAGGCCTTCTCAGTCTGTAAGTAGAGTATTAAAGTTTTATTTATATTTTAAGTAACATATATATTAAAAACCAAAACAAGTACAGATAAAATAAAACAATTTGAGCAATGGTTTTTAAGAGTTATCCGTTGAAATCTTCTAATCTAAATTTTCACTAATATTTCAAAATGTTTATACATATTCCTAGTAAATTCTAAAATCAAAATTTCCCTTCAGCCCTTATTTTAACAACTAAAACAGCAACTTGAAAATGACTTGATGTCTACACTAAACAATACTTGATATTCATATCGATGAAACCCATTATAGCAACTATTGAATTTGTGGTGGTTTCGTGTACAAATGATAGATGTAACACCGAGACACTAGAGATCTCTTTGGTCTAATGGATATAGTACTTGGCTGGGAAACACTAGCACTTAGAAAGTACATTTCTGGTTCAGCCCAGTCTCAAACTGTGCATTTCAGGACCAATCACTGCAGAGATTCCTTCTACGTCACAACTATCGATAAGGCCAACGAAATAGGTCGTAATTTTTCCTTTTAAAGTGCCAAGTGCGCTTACACCTTACTTTTTAGAGAGCTTTACAGTACCAAGTAATTAAAAAAAAAGTTATTTGGGGGGGTGAGATGCCACACATGACTGCCCGAAATAGGCAGGGGTATTTTTTTAGGTTCAATTGGCCGTAAGGCCAATGAAATAGAGGTCGTAATTTTTCCTTTTAGAACGCGAAGCGCACTCACACCTTACTTTTTAGAGTTTTACAGTACCGAGTAATTAAAAAAAGTTATTTGGGGTATGATATGCCACATTTCACTGCCCGAAATAAGTAGGAGTATTTTTTTTAGGTTCAAATGGCCGTAAGGCCAAAGAAATAGATGGTAATTTTTCCTTATAGAACGCGACGCTCGCACCTTACTTTTTTCACAGCCTTTGAATTTTCGGCGATATCGAATAAACTTACACAACCCATTTTAATTTCTTCCCTGGTTGGTTGGTTGTTTTCAGATTATCTGGCACCGTCAGCAACACGAGGGCTATAATGCTCCGAAACATTCGTCATTAGACAAGCCAACATACATTTACAAACACCCATGTCTAACACGGGACTCGAACCCGCAACCTCGCGGTCTAGAAGTTAGCATGCTAACCACTATACCGTTTGATCGGCAATTTCTTCCCGGGATTTACGTTTTTAATATAAATGTAATTGAGATCAAATGTGAAAATACTTAATCTTTCGACAACTTGCATCGCAACCATAGCTTAATGGCTTTGGCAGTGAACTTCAACCTTCCTAAACCACATATTATGGTGTAAGTTCGATTCTCAATTTTTTAATTTTCCGCTGTTGCTTTGGGTTTTCCAATCAATTTGGAATCACGTTGCTTTTCGCGCTTTGGCGTTAATTGTGACGTAGAAGGGATCTCTCTCGTGATTGGTCCTGAAATGTACAGTTTGAGAATGGGCTGATCAAGAAATATACTTTCTAATTGCTAGTCTGGGATACCAAAGGTCTCACGATTGATCCTCAGCGACCGCAAAAAAACTACTACGCAACATTGGTGACTACCGGGCAACTGAATCATGCGGCCATCTATCGGCGTCTTCTGAAAAATTCTGCACTACCAACTCATCAATCAACCTCTGGCGATTCACTGCCACACGCAACGCACTCAACTCTCACGTAACTCACTTAACACACACGCAAATAACTTAATCATTCGCCCCATCGCGACTCTCTGAGAAGTGGCTATGTGGTAATCTCGTGCACAAATGACAGATACAACACCTTGACACTAGTGATAACTTTTGTCTGGTGGTTAACACGCCTGTCCACTGATCAAGGAGTCCCTGATTCGACTCCCGTTAGCACACATCGCAACAAATTTAACACATGATGAGGATCGAGTATTATCAAGACAACTATTTCTATTGCCGACCAAACGGTATAGTGGTTAGCGTGCTAGCTTCTAGACCGCGAGGTTGCTGGTTCGAGTCCCGTGTAAGGCATGGGTGTTTGTAAATGTATGTTGGCTTGTATAATGACGAATGTTTCGGAGTATTATAGTCCTCGTGTTGCTGACGTGGCCAGATAATCTGAAAACAACCAACAACTATTTCTACTAATATTTCAAAATATTTTTGCTTTCCCAAAAAATAAAAAATAAACTTTAATTAGTACTTATAAATACATTTTTAATTTACTTATGCTGTTACTTATTTAAAATAAAAGCATACGGCAATCGTACAATTTTAAGGCACTTATACAGTGGGTAAAAAAAAGTCTCCGTACGAGAACCAAAGTTACAAATAAATTAGCATAATTTCTAACCTTTTGCTTCATATCTTCAGTAACTACTGAAATACGTTTACTTTGCTTCTTTAAAATAAGTTTATAATAAATGTCTGTTTTTACAAAACGCAGCAAGTATTTAAATTGAAATATTTAAGTGCCATGCAAAAAAAGTTTCCATACGCCACATGAAAATTAATCATGACGTCTCCCACAACAGACTTAGTGAAAATTTTCAAAACTGAAGTGTACGCAAGTGTCATGAAGAAATGACAGCAGTACTTGTTTGATTTTAGCTTGTAGCTGATCGTCTTAAAATGGAATTCCTAAACCTATTCGTGAGTTGGTGATTCAGTTATGAAATCATGGATTATCTTTGAAAAACATTGCCTAAATCTTTAATATATTGAAGTCTATAGTACAATATATTATTGAAAGATACCACGAGCTTCAAACTTTTGAGGATGGAGTTTGATCCTGAAAATCTTCAAAGCTAAAACACTTGCATAAAAGAAGTATCCCATTGTAAGGTTCAATATAATCCGCGAATAAGTGCACCTCAAGTCGCACACAGCTTAAGAATTGATAAAAACATTGAAGACAATTCTCAATTGACAATTTTTGTGCACTGGTTAAAACATCTTGCATTGGAATTTCAAGATACACGTACCTATTCTTTCTTCCTTTTACGTAACATAAATTGCCGACACCAGCAGCCCTCATACATCCCCACACCATAACGCCTCCTCCATCATGTTTAATAGCTACAAAAACCAGTTCCACATAAATTCTTAGTTAACATTTGTTAATTTTGTTTTCTACAAACCATAACTCCATTATCTGCCCCTTGGATATTCAATTTTAATTCATCACTAAAAAGGACTGAAAAGAAAGATAACTGATTACTTACATGCTTCCTGGCAAAATCGATGCTCTTTTTTTTCTGTTACAGGTACTTGTATAACGCTTCTCACTGGCTGCAAGTCCTTTTAGGCACGCTTTTTTTTATAACATTTCTCATAGTTTGAGATGTCACTTCAATGTTTTTATCAATTTGTAAGCCATATGCGACTTAAGGTGAACTTATTTGTGGATTATCTTGAACCTTAACTTCGGATATTTCTTTTATGCAAGCATTTTAGTTTTAAATATTTTCCGGATTGATCTCTATCCTCAAATGTTTGAAGCTCAAGATGTCTTTCAACAATATATTGTACTACAGATTTCAATATATTAAAGATTTCACCAATTTTTTCACAGATAATACATCATTCATAACTGAATCAGCAAATCACGAATATGTTTAGGAACTCCATTTTAAAACGGTCAGCTACAAGGTAAAATTAAACAATTGCTGCTATCATGTCTTCATGACACTTACGTACACTTCAGCTTTGAAAATTTACTGCATGTGAGTTGGTGGAAGACGTCAGAATTAATTTTCATATTGTATACGGAAACTTTTTTTGCATAGCACTTAGCAACATCTCCTATATGTTTCAATTTAAATACTTGCTGCGTTTTGAAAAAAGACATTTGTTAGAAATTTATTTTAAAGAATAAAATGAAACATATTTCAGTAGTTACTGAAGATATGAAGCAAAAGAGTAGAAATTATGCTAATTCATTTGTAACTTTGGCTTCCGTACGGAAACTTTTTTTACCCACTGTATATGATCACCTTGCAACACTATATTCAACAATAACTTCTGAACTTCCACTTCAACCAATCAGCACTCTATCCACTATACTTTAGGAAGGAACTTTAGGATCCTATCTATCGGTTGCAACCAAAGTTCTTTAACATTATCATTTTAAGATTCATTACTTAACCCTTTGCACTCCAGAGGTGACTCTCACTCACCACGTGATTTGATGCCGAAACTCAAGAGGACCACTAGGTGTGATGCGGAAATTCAATGCAAGGCCAATGACTGTGTTTAGTTTCTTTGAAGCGTATCTGTAACCGGGAACTAACCAAAAATTGCGGGAAACGTCTCGAGTTGCTGGCCCTCCACACGAAAAATGCCTGGAGTGAAAAGAGTTAAAATGAATAATAGGATATTGTGATAGGAATTTCATGTACATGCCAAGTTCCAAGTCAATAAGGTATTAAGATGCGGTTTAAAAAAAATTGTAAAAGCGGCTTTTCTTTGCAAATTTGTAAAAATAAAGTTATTACCAAAATAGTATTTTATTAATTAAAAGAGCTCGGGTCCAATTTTTTAAATTGTTCTCAAAAAATTTCTTAATTTTAATTTTTTTTTTTTTTTTTTTTTTTTATTATTATTTTTCAAAATAACATCGTTTCGAATGCTTGTTGATCAACAGTACATATCAAAACACACTACAAGACAGTTCTTTGGGTTTGCTAAAGGTTGGTTGGTTGTTTTCAGATTATCTGGCAACGTTAGCAACACGAGGGCTATAATGCGTCGAAACATTCGTCACTTGACAAGCCAACATACATTCACAAACATCCATGCCTTACGCGGGACTCGAACCCGCAACCTCGCGGTCTAGAAGCCAGCACACTAACCACTATACCGTTTGGTTGGCTGGGTTTGCTAAAGGGATTAGTGAATAGTGAAAATGAACTCTTTCAAAACTAATAGACTGAGAGGCGACTGCAATTTTTGGACCCCATCGAACATCATTCTGAATTTTTTTATAGAAATTATAGAAAAGTGAGTAGATAATGAATCTACTGGTCTGCCTTTGCAAAAATGGCCGAAACTGGTAAAAAATTTACTTTGAATAAGTTGAACTAAATCCAATTGCCAAATGCGCAATAACTTGCCAAATAATTAGCATTTTTTTTTTATTTGGTAACCCTCACTCTTTAATATTTTCAATTAAGAAGGTTGCAGAAGATTCAGATATCTGGCGACGGTCTACTTGCATCTATTAAAAGGGAGCCAAGTTGGAAAAAAATATTAAGTCACTTATGACGTAACTGATATCGCCAATTTGGCTTACTTTTAAAAGATATAAATTTTCCGAGTCAAAGATCAGAAATCGTTTGCGCTTTTTCTCATTGAAAATCAAAATGAAGTGGGTTGCCAGACGAATAAATTTGTTCTATTTTTGGTAAGTTATGACATATCTGGCAATCGAATTTTAGTTCAACTCATTCCTAGTCGATTATTGATCAGTTTCAGCCATTTTTGCCAAGGCAGACCAGTGGATTCCTAATCTTCTAACTTTTCTCCAATTTCTATAAAAAATTCAGAATGATGTTCGATGGAGTCCAAAAATTGCAGTCGCCTCTGGGACTATAAAGCGAGGTTATGTTGCGAAAAATCTTATTTTATTTCAAACCAAAGAACTCTCTAAGAAAAATAACTCTAACTGTTACTAATGATGCATGTTTAACACATTTCAACACCATAAGAGATTAACCTTTTCTGTTTTATCATTACTGTCTAAAAGATCAAAATCAAAAGTTTATTTAATATGGTTTTATAATACCCTAAATTTCATGGAGGATTAAGGTAATGGTACATGAAAACTATTTTCAGACGCTCAATTCTACAATTTTGCAAAGAATTTTCTTAAATCTCTTTCAATGTTACATCGCTGACTTAAGCATATCTAACTTGCATTACATGCGCCAACAAATTTTTCATATATTGTTTGGTTGGTTAATTTGTACGCTCAACGACCTATTTTTGTACACAATATTGGCAAATCAGGCCGGGACCAACCGCTTTACGTGGATTCAGAACCACAATAAACATCCACCCGTTAGCTTCCGCATGAAAGGCCAGAGCGCTAACCACACAGCCATCAGATGGGCCATATATGGTTCGGATGTATGCTTTAAGTTGGAAAATCTAAAGCAACAACTCCGTAGGCGTGAAACCAGTTTTTTATGGAATAAAATTGGTGCATTTCGAACAAATCCGTTTTTCTCATACAATAATTGAATTCTTGAACCAAAAATATTCTTCAGGAACATCTTTATTTATTTCAGAGCTCATACGATCAATAATGAAACCCTTATCAACTTGTCTAGTGTAGACAAATACAGTCCGCACCACGAACAGTATCGATGTTCATGGGCACCCTCATGATTATTTTCAGGGTGTAACAGATTGGTATCTTAGAGGGAGCAAGGTGGTCAAATTTTATTCAAGCCTTGGGTTTTAAATAGTTAGTTGTTTTCAGATTATCTGGCGCCGTCAGCAACACGAGGGCTATAATGGGTTTTAAATAGAATTGAAATGTTAAGAAAATAATTATGTTATGTACGTATTTCTGTTCTATTGAATACTTTCAAACCATTGTTTTCCAGTGATTCATAACACTTTTCTCCCACTTAACATTAAATTTTCAAATTCCAAGAGGTTGCAAACGGAGCCCCATGTCAATGCTGACTGTGTTACAAAATATGCTCACATTTTTTCCCCCCCTCATCAAAGAAGCTCTTTGTAAATCGGCCACGTAAAATTTAATTTGAAAGGTTCTTAATTGCGAGACGATAAACACATTAGACGAAGCAATGTGCATTGAGGTGGTTGTGTCGTAGTGTGGTCTAC
The DNA here is from genome assembly GCA_963978545.1 of Linyphia triangularis. Lineage (NCBI taxonomy): Eukaryota > Metazoa > Arthropoda > Arachnida > Araneae > Linyphiidae > Linyphia > Linyphia triangularis. The sequence goes on from OZ021733.1 coordinate 29,672,500, forward strand.
TTTTGGGTACAACCGTCTACCAGAATGTATGTGTATGGAGAAAAAAAAGTTCCCAAAACTCCATTTATTGAAGAAGAAAAGTATTTTTCTACAGGAAAATGCGTCCATTCATCGGTTGGCAGAAAATTGATCAAACACCTACTTGTCAATTTTTCAACACAAATAATAAATATGAATCCTATAGAAAATGTATAAATGTATTTATGCAATTAATAAGTAATATATAACACTAAAATATTTCAGAGAATCCACTACAAAAGTGTAGAATCAAACACCCGACATTATTTTTCATGGACTTGTTCACTCAATGTCTGATAAAATTTATGTTATTGTATAAAACCACGGTAAACCACACGACTTATTTTTACTGATTTATTAATCATGGACTGAAACTTCTGTACGATTGCAGTTACAGATAAAAAAAATATTTTTTATTTCAATAAATAATATCACTCATTGGCATTAAAATACCAGTAGAAAATGCATTCCAGAATGTTTTTCTATAAGAAACTAACCCGCATTTGGAAAGCCAAAAAACTATCACCAGGCAGACAGCCAATCTACACGAAACTATCTAACACAATCGACGCCATTGCTACTTACATTGAAAAGAAGTATTACAGAGCGTCAGACGAGGCTCGATACCAAGACCTCTTTCAAACTAGGCGAACATTCTACTTCTAGGACATGAGCCCGACTTAATACCAAGCCAAGTGCCGGTGTGTGCGATAATTTGGGCTGGTGCACATTAAATATGTTACAGCCTTTGTGTCTTCTTGTTGATGTATTGGGAAATATTCCCTCCGTGTATTAATAGCTATAACGCGACCCGGAAAGTATTAAAAAAACTTCTAAATTTATAGTCTCTTCAACTAAAAAGTCCCTTCAGCAAGTTCCCTAATCTAAAATTTTAAAATATAAAATATTTTTTCCATAAAATTGTATATAAGTTAACATATAAAAAATCTGCTTTGATTTTGAATACAAAAATATTTAAAAATGGTATCACAAATGGAAAAAATTATGACTTGTCAAATAATTATTTTAAATTCATCAGATATTAATGCACTGGTCACAAAGTTATGGGACTTGTCACTTCCTTTGTCGATCTTTTATAGTAAGTATTCTACAGACTTGTCACTTAACCTGCCAATAGTATATAAAACTAAAATATTCCGGAGATGGTCACTAATGTGCTTTAAAATAAAGCTCAAAAACACTCACCTACTTTTAATACTTGAGTTTATAATCAAACAATCATTCAGTATTTTCTTTCAATTTTAGAGTTAATTTTTCGTGTTCAGTACCCCAAGTTAAAATTTAAAAAAAAAACGCTTATAAAATCACTTGATGGTATTCATTAGTAAGAAACATAAAGAGTTAATGAAGAAACAGCGAGTCGGAAGATTTAAATGGAATTTGGAACACAACCAATCCATAAATAACTGTACATACACAAATAACAAAAAAATTATCCTTTAAAATTTTACAAATTTTGTTGTCAAAATTTGAATTACTATGTGTTTGGTACAGTACGCAAAAAAAAATCCGAACGATGGCTATATCTTCGGTTCTAATTATTGTAGAATCTTGCGGTTTGCACCAAAATGTTTTGCTTGTGGTTTTCTATATGTCTGAAGCAAAAAAAAAATTAGAGGGCTGTAAACAAAATAAATTTAACTCTATCTTTAAAAATTTCAATGCGAACTCCTATTTTTTATGTTTTAATTCGATTTAGAATACTTCGTTTACCTTAGCAAATTTCAGTTCACTATGTTGAGAAACGCGTCACTTATGAGTGAAAATGTTTTGGATGATCTTGAGGGCCAATTTCTATATCGAGGGAAGAATCAAACGTTTTGCATGCTTCAAGACTTAATCTATTACGCGGTCCCTTAAAGTGAGCTTTTTGACATTTTTGCTAAAATATCGAGAACCAAAAGTCCAAAAGGAATGAAAAAAATTCTGGAGGGATTTTCTACCACGATAATTCTAATAGAAGCAAAAAAAATATGCTTTTATTTAAAAAATTGGAAAACTTGTTTTATTAATTAATAATTAATTATCAAAACACTGTTTAATACAAAAGTTGCATGTTATTTATGTTTAGACTTAAACAAACTATCCTTTAAAACAAAAATTGCTAAAATATATTAACTATATAAGAATTTATGGCCAAAAAAAAAAAAAAAAATTCTTTTTAACATTAATTTATAATTTTTTTGACATCATTTAAATTACTACCGCTGACCAAACTGTATAGTGGTTAGCGTGCTAGCTTCTAGACCGCGAGGTTGCAGGTTCGAGTCCCGTGTAAGGCATGGGTGTTTCCAAATGTATGTTGGCTTGTCAAATGACGAACGTTTCGGCGCATTATAGCCCTAATGTTGCTGGCGGCTTCAGATAATCTAAAAACAACCAACCATTTAAATTACTAACCACTCATTGGAAAATTATGAAATTTGGTATTTAGACGTTTTTTTTAATTCGAAATCTAAATATGGCATAATATTATGGGGTTGCAATTGAACCTTTTCAAGTTTGGTTAAGTTTTAGTATGTAGATGGCCGACCAAACGGTATAGTGGTTAGCGTGTTAGCTTCTAGACCTCGAGGTTTCGGGTTCGAGTCCAGTGTAAGGCACGGGTGTTTGTAAATGTACGTTGGCTTGTCTAATGACGAATGTTTCGGCGCATTATAGCCCTCGTGTTGCTGACGGTGCCAGACAATCTGAAAACAACCAGTTAATATGTAGATGACCCCTAATGGTAAATATATATATACAATTAATAAAAACCTTCTTCAATTTACAACGGTACTTGTCTTTTGTTATTTCATCAATTAGAATACAAGATATAGCCATCGTGCGTTTTTTTTTTTTTTTTTTGCATACTATACCAAAATAAAGCAACAGATCAGAAGATTTCAAAAAATTTCACTTATGTGGCTTGTTATAACTTTTTTTAACAAAAACATCTAATTTGAAACTGGTAAGTAGAAATACTTGGAGGGGGGGGGGGGGGACAAGTAGATGCCTCCAGAAATGGTTATTGCCAAAAAAATTAGTTTTATTAACATCCTTCTAGCTAACTGTTTCGCGCAAAAAAACAGCTTTACCTCGAACTGTCTGTAAATTTGATGATTAAACAACAACAAAAAATCATGTTTAATAGTTCACATGTACAGAATTCGAGTACGACATATTCAACGATTTAATATTCACACTTCACTGTTTTAGAGTGATTTGACAAATATAAAAATTTCGTAAAAAAGAGTTTCATTTTCACCAAAATAGGTAACTATAGGATGGGTAATATGATAAAACTAGGATCAGTAAGGTATACAAGTAAATACAATGCTAAAAATCTGTTAAATTAATTTTTGTTTTTCTTTACTAAAGAATTACATTTCTTGTTTTAATTTCAATCATTGTCATTGCAGGTAAGACTGAATCGCTTTAAAGTTAAACTAACACTTCGACATGATTCTGCGGATGAATACAACGTTACTTTACCAACTGATGATGAAGAATTGGAAGAAGATCATACTAATAAAGCTGAAGAAGAGATAGAAGTGATAACTGAAGGATTCAGTATGGGGGTGGATCCGGCCAAAGTAGTTTTTCAGGAAACCACAATCACCAGTGAAGTTACTCTTTATGTTGGTCGAAGAAAATCCGTGCGGACACTCACAATAACAACATCTGTCCCTTTGACTGTACATCCAACAGATATTCAAGACATACTTGCTGCTGAATCAACTTCAATGGACCGTCAGGGTTCTGAGGCATATCCATTCAATCATGTAGTTACCAGAACATTCACAACAACTGAAAGGGCCTTAAAAACATCTGTGGTCCCTGTATTCGATGGAAAATCAACAGCTTACCACACTGTTACTGAGAGTTTCTTTATCATGAAAATTATCACAGCTTACAGAACATTACCATCTGGAGACGCTTCAGTTTTAGAATCAATTTTCGAAGAGCCTGAGATAACTATTACCACTTTAGAAGCAGCAGCTAACATCCAGCCGTCTATAATTCAATCAGCACCACCAGAACAGTTTTTAACTGAAGAAGAAATTCAACCTTCTATGGCCCTACAGTCAATTCAGAATACTCCTCCGCAAAATACCAACCCATTTTTATCATTAGGCCATGCCTTGTCAAATAATCCTTTAGCAGCTGTGTATTTGGGACTACAGCAACTCAATGCACAAATGACCTTGTATTCAACAGTAACAGATACTTCTACATACGTAACGACAGAAACCTTTTACAATTCAAAAACCATCAGATTTTATGACGGACGATCCACACGATACAGAACAGTTTCAGATCCAATATCTACAAAGAAAAAAACTGTCACAACCACTATAACATCAGTACAACCTTATCTTAACACTCATGCCCTGCAACAACAGCAACAATTGCAGAAATTGATAGGAGCTACTCGATTAACGCCCGAGCAACATTTCAGTACACTAACGTCCATTTACACAACAGTAACGACAACAGCAAGTCTTAGCACACGAATTTATACACTTATTTACAATGGATTTAGCACCAAATTTAGGACTGTTATAAGTACATCAATGCATCCAGCTACTGTGACAATTACAAGCACAACAAAAGTGCCTATAGCACCAACAAATGTTCCTTTTGCTTACCCATATTCAACTTAAAAATAACTTAAACTATCACTATTTTTCAAGAATATAATTTATTAAACAAGTTGTGTGTACTTAATACCTAATAAGTTAAAAACTTATAACTTGAGTATCAACTCCTTTTATTAAATGTTGAAGTATTGCCATCAAATTTCCAATTAATACATTTGAAAAAAATTTCAGGCACATTTTAATTCAATGTGGTATATAAATCGTTTGTTGTTTAAATGGCATGCATTTGTATAGGTAGGATGTGTCGATTTGTCAAACAAAATAATATGACTCAGTGCAGGCGTAAATATTTCTGATAGAAATGTTTAGTGACAATATGTATGACATATAAAGACTTTTTCTTTCTAAAAATAATATAAATTTGTAAGCACCTTTATTTTTATTGCTTCAAAACTTAAGAAATGTTAGCAACACAAAGCAACAGCAGTGAAAGGTACTTTTAAAACTAATATTTCAATTTGATATTTTTTTTAATTTGAATTTAAATTTGAAAAAAAGTTCAAAACAGAGGTTCCCAATTTTTCAATGAACAAGACACACTTAATTAGAAAGTTCATATTCCCCAATGCACTCATTCCTTGCAAATATATGCAATAATATATTATATGAATCTGCTATGTATGATTCAAAAGACAATATCTCAATTGCATATAATAATGCCGTGGGTTATAAACATATTTCCATATAAAAGTTTATATTATTAACCTTATTTTTAAGTACTAAATCGACTTCAATTATATGAAAGTAAATGCAGATATTTCTACAGTATTCTTAAAATTCTTTGTGATCAAATGAACAGTACCTTACTGAGAGAAGATTTTTAAAATGATCAAATGTACTTCAACCAAATGCAGTTATGTAAAAATGTATTATATGAATTTTGTCGTAATAAATATTATGTGAAAGTACCGATTTATCTTAAATGACATGCAATGTAGATGCTAACATCATAAGTGGAAACGACTAGAACAAATTAAAGCCCCAAATCAGAACATTTTTAATTGTTACTTATTAGTTACTGGAGTCACTAAGTAATTCTCTACCCTTACATACAGCTTAATTTTTGCACCACAGTAGGAACATCATTATCAATAGGGAAGTTTCACATAGCAACGAACACTTTATATGATATAGTTGGTTGGTTGTTTTCAGATTATCTGGAGCCGTCAAATACATGAGGGCTATAATGCGCTGAAACATTCATCATTTGACAATCCAACATACATTTACAAACACCCATGCCTTACACGGGACTCGAACACGCAACCTCACGGTCTAGAAACTAGCACGCTAAACACTATACCGTTTGGTCGGCCCTTTATATCAAATAGAAAACAAAACATAAATTATGCATATTTATAAATTATTTCTTCACTCTCCCATTACAATACACAAACTTGCATGCATCAGACTAAACTCTCCTTGTATTTTGATAATTTTTTATTAATATATAAGTTTTAAGTTTAACAGTAGAAAACTCCTGATAAAATGCTTATGTAGTTTTGAATTAATTGCATTTTAAAACTTTAACTTTTCACAACTTTTTTGTTCCCGCATCTCAATTGAAATTCGCTGTAAGTGATGAAAATCGCTTGTTTTTTTTTTTAATTTAAAACCTAAGCTAAAATAGTCATTTCAAGTTTTAATAGTGCGGGATTAAAACTATAGACCACTGCGTGCTCAAATATGTAAAAATATTGTCAAATTGTTGGCGCTAACATCAAGCGCAATGAGGCCATAAAATACCATTTTTCAAGAAAAAAGCTAAAAATAACGAAATTAGTGAGACATCATAATTGATCATTCCTACTTTTCTTTACTAAACTTATGGTTTATATTATTAATATTTTTGGGAGTAGGATTCGTAACATAATATTCCACTCATAAAAAACACCTAGATTACAACTGAATTAAAAAACAATATTAGAAATTACATTGCCACACATTGGCGCAGTATGGCCCTCGTGTTGCCCTTGCACTGTTAAACTTAAACCAATCAGCCTACATTACCACACAATGCCGTTCCTGTGCATGCCCAAACATTAAGTGGGTATAGACACCAGGCCACACTTTTGATCAATTGAAAACAATACCCTTGGGCTTAAGGCTCAGGGTAATAAGTTATTATACATAGCCTCATATAACGGTCTAATTGATGCAAGAAAAAAAGTACCATTTTCCAACTTCTAACAGGAACCAACATCAAATAGAAACTTTAAAATGTGAACACACCCCTCACAAAGAAATCAGCTTTTAAATTCCATTGATGACTCTACTTTAGTTTTTTTTTTTTTTTTAAATGAATTTCAGGAAAATGCAGAAGTCCCCCTTTAACATTAAAAAACATATAAAAGCTTAAAACTTCAATTTAGCTATAACCTAATTCTATTCATATTCAATTTTAAAATATGTGAAAATACAATAACTTATAAAGTCTATGAGTGGTTAATGATGTATTAAATTATTGAACAATTAACAAATGTTACAGAAAACATTAACTTTTAAGGCTTACTTTTTATTTCATATTTTAGTTAACAGACAAACACAAAAATAAAACATATTTTTTCAATAAACTATTTTAGAAATATTACTTTTAAAAAAAAAAAAAAAAACTTAATTGAAAAAAATGTTGACTCCTTAGAATCAAAATGTCAAAAAGCAACAGAACAATTTTTGTTTCCATTCCGAGTTTGAAAATTTTTTACAGTAAGAAAGAATATGCAAAAATGTGGACTCACAGAGACTCTATAAGCTAAAACTCATTTACGAATAGAATTGGTAACAATGTTAAATAGCAAAATAATGTTCTCCCTTTCAGCACCAAAATATTTTTCTCACTTAACAAAGGTCGCAAGAGTAAAAGGTCGCACCTTTATTCCAAAATTTTTAGAACCAAACATTCAGACATCTTTTAATACAGTAAATAAAAAGTATTGAATTTAGATGAGTAAGAGAATAAATGTAACCTCTACAAGCAACAATATACTGTATAGACTTAGACATAACTAGCTTTGTAATTTTCATAAACTATTCTTAAAAGCATTTTAGTGGATTGGATTTCAACATCCTTCAATTGGGAAATATTGAAGTAAAACTACATATAAATATTTATTACATCTAGAATTTACTTGAAAAATTTCCAAAATAATACTTCTCTTCTGAGCCATAAATATACCTACTATTTGTAATTTTGATACAAAAATACCAAATCATTAATATTTATATATGTTAAACTCCTTGTTGAGCTAATTTTTTTAAAGAAATGGTACTAGTTATCAAAATGGTTATTTAGACTTGATCAACTAAATTCAATGGAGGGGAGGGAGTGAAAAACCAATAATCTTTATAAAGTCAGAATATATTAACAAGAAAACATTTCTTTTTTGTTATTATAGGCAGACAATCACAATATTATTAGAAAGTTGCCTCTGTCCACTTAAAGTGGCAAATAAACAGGATGGTTAACAGAAAAAACCAGATAAGCTGGAGTTATTTAAATAATACCCACTTCTTGTTTCTAATACCATTAAAAACACAATTTTTGTTATTATGTTTTTTGAGCAATAATAAGTTTTTTTTTGTTAAATAATACAAATTTTACAGATTATATTAAATACAGTAAGCTTTATTATACAATAACTAAAAGCAAATTTTATATCAACCCTAGGTGTAATGATAGAAAATATGCTTTCCACCTTTTAAATATTTGTCTTGAAGTATAACACAATAAAAACTAGTTCTATGTATGCTGTTCTGAATAGGAGTCTACATTTTATTATAGTAAACATCTGTAGTTTCTTATTTTTAAAATCATTTCAAAAGAAAACATTAATTTTTAACTTTAGAGAGCTGAAAATTATTATCATATAAAGGTATTATTATTACAAAAGTAATTCCTGAAGTTTATATAAAATTTTAATAAATCTGCAGTAATCATCTGTTTTTCCTAACTCATTTACTCTTGGAGAAGGATTGGCTTCTAGAGTAAATGAGATGCATGAATGACTGTCTTCAAGGATATATAACTGCATCGTACCACTTGCTGTACCATACAATGGCCAAGGAACACCCCAACTCAGGGGATAAAAATGTCCTTCCTCGCTTAAAGAAAGACCTTATAAAGAGCCCCTAGCTAATGTCTTGTTCAAAAATATATTTGGCCAAAGTGAAAAGGTAATTACAGAAAATAAGAAAAATATAAATATTCGAATGACACAATCTGCTACACATGTCAAGCATAACACAGGGTGTACTGATTGAGAGGAGCAGCACTTGCAAGCTCATATTGAAAATTACATTTGAAAAATTACTTCAGTACAGTTACAAGCTCATATTGAAAAGTTACTTCAGTGTAGGGAATCTTAGAATCAATAAGAGAATATAAAAGCAAGTTAAAGATACTTGTAGATATCTAATGCCCAAATATTAACAAACCATGAAAAAATGCAAATATTTCTTGCAGGAAAATGGATGCAAGAAATTAAAGATATAAAAAAAAAAAACATAATTTATACAACTTTTGAGTACTGCATCAACTGAATACATCTGAAGCGCATGTTACAAGTATAGACACCACTGAGCTTCTCTATCTTATGAAGACTATAATTGATTTATCTTTTTTGTATTCTATGATAATTCATTTCCCTAGATTAAATGCTGAACTATCAATTATATAGGGAAAATTAATGAAAGGGCTTAAACAAAAATACACAGTAGAGTCACTTTTAACAAAAAAAAGTGTTGGTATAATTGACCACTGTCATAATAAAGTATTAAGCCAACAACAGAATAATTTATATTTCTAATGATAAAGAAACTACATAAAGTTTAATAGAATGTTAATACATGTATTAAATCACATATTTAGATTGTGGATTCAAAATTACAAGTGAAAATGTTACATGTTACAAGTGAAAATGGTGAAACTTTAATTTTAGTAAATGAGTTCAATAATTGCAAAAATTAGATTATTTCAACACTAAGTTATGATCATTATGTTATGGAATAATTTCATTAAAACTTACAAGTAATAAAAAAATTTCATTGACAATTTCAAAGCTTTAAAAGTCAACAATTTTTAAAAACCCAAAGAGAAATAAAAACATTTTGAAATTTCTGCAAAATCGCTTGAATTTGTTAGATGAAGTAAAAGTTTTCATCAAATATGTGTAATTAAGTGTTTCTGCAGCCAGCAATTCCGAGTAAAGTCTTTTTTACATATATGGCAGATAAAAGGTCTTTCTCCTACGTGAGTGCGGAGATGACGCTGGAAACATCCAGATAGATATGTCGTGTAGGAGCATTGAGAACAAATGTAGGGTTTTACATCTGGTAGTCCAAATTCAATAGCCAAACTTGCAATCCAAGCATCTGGAAAAGAAAATGCCTCATTATTTAAAGCACCAAAGTTTATTAGTTATAGATATCCTTTAGGTACAATAATTATTTATAGAACACATTATAATTTTAAATACAAGGTAATATTTCACTTTACAGAAGCTAAATATGGTATACTTATTAATAAAACTAAAAATTTGGCAGTTACATTAATATTAATGGCACATATTTATATCAAGAATATAGTACTATGTAATTAACTAAAATAAACTATCATAGAATATAACAAAACTTCTTAAAAATAAACATATAACGATTCTGTTTAGCATGAAAGATACGTCACTCAGCTGAAATAATGATGACTTCAGAGACATATAAATCCTGTAATTATAAGATACTATAATTGTTAAATATTCATAACAATAATTCATTCATAAATCTTAATTTACAACTAAAAATTATGAGATAAAAATTAAGTATAAAGTTTACAACAGGTAAAAAAAAAAACACATCAATCTAGCATCAGGCAAGAATTGCAATGCAACTAACTCTAAAACAGAAAAGTGATAATTATATGTCAGAAAGGACTTAAAAGCAGAAATAAAATTGTTTTCTGAATACTTTTACCTGAATTTGGCACTTAATTGTAGCTTATCAACGTAACTAAAAGTTTAATTCAACATTAGATTTTCCTTGGTGTTAAAATATTACTTGATCTCAAATTTGAATGTTACTTTATGCATAGTACTTATGAAACCTCTTAACTAAAAATTTCATGGAAAGTAAACTCATGATGACCAAATGACAGTAGGCCTTTTGCTATGTGTGTTGTAAACTGCAGAACATTCATGTCTGAATGTGAACAAGTTAAGCAATTTCAATAAAATATGCTTCAATAAAATTGTCTTAAATATTTGAATGTTAATGGGAATATGAATTTAAAAAAATAGGATAAATAACTTATACACATCATTGAATTACACATACATGGAGAAAAAAAAACCTTCCTAACTGATCACAAAAATAATTTTTATCACAATATTTTAACCTTTTCTCGTTTGCTGTGACAATATGATATCACATGGAACTTTTGTCCTTAGTTAAGAACAAGATACAGTTGAATGAGGGGAAGGAATTCTGACCAATACATTGAAGATCATATCCCTTGTACAACGGATACTAGAGTGTAGTGCCGAAGCTAAAAGTAAATAGTTTAATAACAGGATGTTAATGATGATAAAATGTGCATCAATCTTCAATTATTTTTGTTCATGTAACCTAAAAATTTTATTGCTAAATAAAGAAACTTAGAAAAAAGGCAGTTTGACTATCAATTTACCTTTTTGCGCATTCGTGAATTTTTACAAAATTTAAGGTAGAGGGGATGTAGAGAAATATGATTAAAATGTTGAGCAATAATTTAAAATATGTTATAGAAATAAAACTAATGACTTTAAACATAGATAAATATTTTTTTAATAAAAAAATTACATCCTTATGTTTTTTGAGCAATGATAAGTTTTTTTTTTTGTTAAATAACAGAAATTTTACAGTTTATAGTAAATACAGTGAACTTCATTATTACAATAACTAAAAGCAGTTTTGATATCAACCCCAGGTGAAATGATAGAAAATATGCTTTCCACCTTTTAAATATTTGTCTTGAAATATGACACAATAAAAACTAGTTCTATGTATGCTGTTCTGAATTGGAATCTACATTTTATTATAGTAAACATCTGTAGTTTCTTATTTTAATAATCATTTCAAAAGAAAACATTAATTTTTAACTTTAGAGAGCCGAAAATTATTATCAAATAAAAGTATTATTACAAAAAGTAATTCCTGAAGTTTATATAAAATTTTAATAAATCTGCAGTAATCATCTGTTTTTCCTAACCTATTTACTCTTGGAGAATGATTGGCTTCTAGAGTAAATGAGATGCATGAATGACTGTCTTCAAGGATATATAACTGCATCGTACCACTTGCTGTACCATACAATGACCAAGGAACACCCCAACTCAAGGGGTAAAAATGTCCTTCCTCGCTTAAAGAAAGACCTTATAAAGAGCCCCTAGCTAATGTCTTGTTCAAAAATATATTTGGCCAAAGTGAAAAGGTAATTACAGAAAATAAGAAAAATATAAATATTCGAATGACACAATCTGCTATACATGTCAAGCATAAAACAGGGTGTATACTGATTGAGAGGAGCAGCACTTGCAAGCTCATATTGAAAATTACATTTGAAAAATTACTTCAGTACAGTTACAAGCTCATATTGAAAAGTTACTTCAGTGTAGGGAATCTTAGAATCAATTAGAGAATATAAAAGCAAGTTAAAGATACTTGTAGATATCTAAAGCCCAAATATTAACAAACCATGAAAAAATGCAAATATTTCTTGCAGGAAAATGGATGCAAGAAATTAAAGATATAAAAAAAAAAAACATAATTTATACAACTTTTGAGTACTGCATCAACTGAATACATCTGAAGCGCATGTTACAAGTATAGACACCACTGAGCTTCTCTATCTTATGAAGACTATAATTGATTTATCTTTTTTGTATTCTATGATAATTCATTTCCCTAGATTAAATGCTGAACTATCAATTATATAGGGAAAATTAATGAAAGGGCTTAAACAAAAATACACAGTAGAGTCACTTTTAACAAAAAAAAGTGTTGGTATAATTGACCACTGTCATAATAAAGTATTAAGCCAACAACAGAATAATTTATATTTCTAATGATAAAGAAACTACATAAAGTTTAATAGAATGTTAATACATGTATTAAATCACATATTTAGATTGTGGATTCAAAATTACAAGTGAAAATGTTACATGTTACAAGTGAAAATGGTGAAACTTTAATTTTAGTAAATGAGTTCAATAATTGCAAAAATTAGATTATTTCAACACTAAGTTATGATCATTATGTTATGGAATAATTTCATTAAAACTTACAAGTAATAAAAAAATTTCATTGACAATTTCAAAGCTTTAAAAGTCAACAATTTTTAAAAACCCAAAGAGAAATAAAAACATTTTGAAATTTCTGCAAAATCGCTTGAATTTGTTAGATGAAGTAAAAGTTTTCATCAAATATGTGTAATTAAGTGTTTCTGCAGCCAGCAATTCCGAGTAAAGTCTTTTTTACATATATGGCAGATAAAAGGTCTTTCTCCTACGTGAGTGCGGAGATGACGCTGGAAACATCCAGATAGATATGTCGTGTAGGAGCATTGAGAACAAATGTAGGGTTTTACATCTGGTAGTCCAAATTCAATAGCCAAACTTGCAATCCAAGCATCTGGAAAAGAAAATGCCTCATTATTTAAAGCACCAAAGTTTATTAGTTATAGATATCCTTTAGGTACAATAATTATTTATAGAACACATTATAATTTTAAATACAAGGTAATATTTCACTTTACAGAAGCTAAATATGGTATACTTATTAATAAAACTAAAAATTTGGCAGTTACATTAATATTAATGGCACATATTTATATCAAGAATATAGTACTATGTAATTAACTAAAATAAACTATCATAGAATATAACAAAACTTCTTAAAAATAAACATATAACGATTCTGTTTAGCATGAAAGATACGTCACTCAGCTGAAATAATGATGACTTCAGAGACATATAAATCCTGTAATTATAAGATACTATAATTGTTAAATATTCATAACAATAATTCATTCATAAATCTTAATTTACAACTAAAAATTATGAGATAAAAATTAAGTATAAAGTTTACAACAGGTAAAAAAAAAACACATCAATCTAGCATCAGGCAAGAATTGCAATGCAACTAACTCTAAAACAGAAAAGTGATAATTATATGTCAGAAAGGACTTAAAAGCAGAAATAAAATTGTTTTCTGAATACTTTTACCTGAATTTGGCACTTAATTGTAGCTTATCAACGTAACTAAAAGTTTAATTCAACATTAGATTTTCCTTGGTGTTAAAATATTACTTGATCTCAAATTTGAATGTTACTTTATGCATAGTACTTATGAAACCTCTTAACTAAAAATTTCATGGAAAGTAAACTCATGATGACCAAATGACAGTAGGCCTTTTGCTATGTGTGTTGTAAACTGCAGAACATTCATGTCTGAATGTGAACAAGTTAAGCAATTTCAATAAAATATGCTTCAATAAAATTGTCTTAAATATTTGAATGTTAATGGGAATATGAATTTAAAAAAATAGGATAAATAACTTATACACATCATTGAATTACACATACATGGAGAAAAAAAAACCTTCCTAACTGATCACAAAAATAATTTTTATCACAATATTTTAACCTTTTCTCGTTTGCTGTGACAATATGATATCACATGGAACTTTTGTCCTTAGTTAAGAACAAGATACAGTTGAATGAGGGGAAGGAATTCTGACCAATACATTGAAGATCATATCCCTTGTACAACGGATACTAGAGTGTAGTGCCGAAGCTAAAAGTAAATAGTTTAATAACAGGATGTTAATGATGATAAAATGTGCATCAATCTTCAATTATTTTTGTTCATGTAACCTAAAAATTTTATTGCTAAATAAAGAAACTTAGAAAAAAGGCAGTTTGACTATCAATTTACCTTTCTGCGCATTCGTGAATTTTTACAAAATTTAAGGTAGAGGGGATGTAGAGAAATATGATTAAAATGTTGAGCAATAATTTAAAATATGTTATAGAAATAAAACTAATGACTTTAAACATAGATAAATATTTTTTTAATAAAAAAATTACATCCTTATGTTTTTTGAGCAATGATAAGTTTTTTTTTTTGTTAAATAACAGAAATTTTACAGTTTATAGTAAATACAGTGAACTTCATTATTACAATAACTAAAAGCAGTTTTGATATCAACCCCAGGTGAAATGATAGAAAATATGCTTTCCACCTTTTAAATATTTGTCTTGAAATATGACACAATAAAAACTAGTTCTATGTATGCTGTTCTGAATTGGAATCTACATTTTATTATAGTAAACATCTGTAGTTTCTTATTTTAATAATCATTTCAAAAGAAAACATTAATTTTTAACTTTAGAGAGCCGAAAATTATTATCAAATAAAAGTATTATTACAAAAAGTAATTCCTGAAGTTTATATAAAATTTTAATAAATCTGCAGTAATCATCTGTTTTTCCTAACCTATTTACTCTTGGAGAATGATTGGCTTCTAGAGTAAATGAGATGCATGAATGACTGTCTTCAAGGATATATAACTGCATCGTACCACTTGCTGTACCATACAATGACCAAGGAACACCCCAACTCAAGGGGTAAAAATGTCCTTCCTCGCTTAAAGAAAGACCTTATAAAGAGCCCCTAGCTAATGTCTTGTTCAAAAATATATTTGGCCAAAGTGAAAAGGTAATTACAGAAAATAAGAAAAATATAAATATTCGAATGACACAATCTGCTATACATGTCAAGCATAAAACAGGGTGTATACTGATTGAGAGGAGCAGCACTTGCAAGCTCATATTGAAAATTACATTTGAAAAATTACTTCAGTACAGTTACAAGCTCATATTGAAAAGTTACTTCAGTGTAGGGAATCTTAGAATCAATTAGAGAATATAAAAGCAAGTTAAAGATACTTGTAGATATCTAAAGCCCAAATATTAACAAACCATGAAAAAATGCAAATATTTCTTGCAGGAAAATGGATGCAAGAAATTAAAGATATAAAAAAAAAAACATAATTTATACAACTTTTGAGTACTGCATCAACTGAATACATCTGAAGCGCATGTTACAAGTATAGACACCACTGAGCTTCTCTATCTTATGAAGACTATAATTGATTTATCTTTTTTGTATTCTATGATAATTCATTTCCCTAGATTAAATGCTGAACTATCAATTATATAGGGAAAATTAATGAAAGGGCTTAGGCCGAGAGGGGGCTATATGATCACGTTTTATATACCAGTTTACAACAAAAATACACAGTAGAGTCACTTTTAACAAAAAAAAGTGTTGGTATAATTGACCACTGTCATAATAAAGTATTAAGCCAACAACAGAATAATTTATATTTCTAATGATAAAGAAACTACATAAAGTTTAATAGAATGTTAATACATGTATTAAATCACATATTTAGATTGTGGATTCAAAATTACAAGTGAAAATGTTACATGTTACAAGTGAAAATGGTGAAACTTTAATTTTAGTAAATGAGTTCAATAATTGCAAAAATTAGATTATTTCAACACTAAGTTATGATCATTATGTTATGGAATAATTTCATTAAAACTTACAAGTAATAAAAAAATTTCATTGACAATTTCAAAGCTTTAAAAGTCAACAATTTTTAAAAACCCAAAGAGAAATAAAAACATTTTGAAATTTCTGCAAAATCGCTTGAATTTGTTAGATGAAGTAAAAGTTTTCATCAAATATGTGTAATTAAATGTTTCTGCAGCCAGCAATTCCGAGTAAAGTCTTTTTTACATATATGGCAGATAAAAGGTCTTTCTCCTACGTGAGTGCGGAGATGACGCTGGAAACATCCAGATAGATATGTCGTGTAGGAGCATTGAGAACAAATGTAGGGTTTTACTTCTGGTAGTCCAAATTCAATAGCCAAACTTGCAATCCAAGCATCTGGAAAAGAAAATGCCTCATTATTTAAAGCACCAAAGTTTATTAGTTATAGATATCCTTTAGGTACAATAATTATTTATAGAACACATTATAATTTTAAATACAAGGTAATATTTCACTTTACAGAAGCTAAATATGGTATACTTATTAATAAAACTAAAAATTTGGCAGTTACATTAATATTAATGGCACATATTTATATCAAGAATATAGTACTATGTAATTAACTAAAATAAACTATCATAGAATATAACAAAACTTCTTAAAAATAAACATATAACGATTCTGTTTAGCATGAAAGATACGTCACTCAGCTGAAATAATGATGACTTCAGAGACATATAAATCCTGTAATTATAAGATACTATAATTGTTAAATATTCATAACAATAATTCATTCATAAATCTTAATTTACAACTAAAAATTATGAGATAAAAATTAAGTATAAAGTTTACAACAGGTAAAAAAAAACACATCAATCTAGCATCAGGCAAGAATTGCAATGCAACTAACTCTAACACACAAAAGTGATAATTATATGTCAGAAAGGACTTAAAAGCAGAAATAAAATTGTTTTCTGAATACTTTTACCTGAATTTGGCACTTAATTGTAGCTTATCAACGTAACTAAAAGTTTAATTCAACATTAGATTTTCCTTGGTGTTAAAATATTACTTGATCTCAAATTTGAATGTTACTTTATGCATAGTACTTATGAAACCTCTTAACTAAAAATTTCATGGAAAGTAAACTCATGATGACCAAATGACAGTAGGCCTTTTGCTATGTGTGTTGTAAACTGCAGAACATTCATGTCCGAATGTGAACAGGTTAAGCAATTTCAATAAAGTATGTTTCAATAAAATTGTCTTAAACATTTCAATGTTAATGGGAATATGAATTTAAAAATTAGGATAAATAACAGGGTGGTCACAGGATTTGAGAAATAAATTTCCCTGGCAATTCCCTGACAAATCTTAAAAAATTTCCCCTATTTGCAAATATTCGCATATATATCGATAAACGAGCAGACAAATAATTAAGTGTAGCATTCTTAACAAAGGCATAAGCAAGCCCTACATGTAGCAATATCCAATTAGGCTTAAAATATTACTCAGAAGTCATAAATAAATTTTCTATCTGTGAAGATGAGTATAAAAACTGATGAGCTGAACTGTGAAGATGAGTATATAAACTTACACTATTAATTAATAACTTCAAAAAGTGCTACTTCATTAAAGCCAAATGAGAATTGCCCACTTATAAATTCCTAATACTACTGAATAAATATAGAGTCCTGAGAGATATAATATAAACAAAATTTTATTGGAACATACAATGTAGATATATACAATGAAATCAACAATTAAATATAGCCTTCCATAAGTTGAGGGAAAAAATGTTCCGGAAGAATTTCCCACGTGTAGATCATGCTAAAAGAAATAATACATTGAACATGTGTTGAAAGTCATAATTACTTGGCTACATAATTACTTAGCTAAATGTTACGCTCTTTTGGTGGAATGCTTAGAAACATTTAAAATTAGTTATATTTTGAAATTAAAAAGATAACTAAAGATCACTCTCAATAGAGTAACTAAATACAGTATAACCCCAATTTTACGATATCATCGACTTAAGACTAACCCCTATGTAACGATATTTTAACAGGCTCTCCAACATTCGTTAGTTAGAATGTATATCAAAACTTACCCGAATTTATTTCTTTTGTATGGCCCTTAGTACTACAATTTCTTCCTGAATCATAAGTGTTTCTTTTTCTGCATCATTGAATATCTTAGCTTTCTTAGCCTCAAGCTCTTTGAGTTTGACTGTGGCCTCTCTCTTCTGTTTCCTTTGTGTTTCTACTTATGCGCTCTTTGTTGATTCTCCATAAATTCTGAATACCTGGCCCTTGCGTTTTTTACATCGTGTAGCATTTTGCTGCTTATTTCAATATTTGACAACCCGCCTTGTTGTGTCACATAATCCTAAACTTGACGCCTTGCGACTATTGATAGTTCATGCATGTTCTCCCACAGGCAATCGCTATTCACAGAATAACCCCTTTCAACATTAGCGTTCTCATGAGAGAGCATCATGACCATCTTGAACACCTTTTCAGCATCTTGTGGATGTCCTTCAGAGCTGAAGATATTCCACCAATACTCATCAATTCGACTTTTATCTTCCGAATACCTTTGGTAATTTTTATACCCCTTAAGGACGTGTTCCTTTTGGCATATGTTCTTTAGTTGAGTCTTAACTCTCTCACCTTCCAAACCAGAAATCAAATTATTTTCTATCATTATAAGAAGTTTATAAAACCTCTTTGAAGAGCGTACAAATGGTTTTCGCATCTTGTCCTTTTGGAACATTAAATCGTGCTTGAAAACTGCGCCTTGTTGCCGTAGGACTCTCTTTTAACCTGTGGTACTCTAGCACCAGAAAAGCGCGTTGTTCAATGGAGTACATGGTTTTAATCTCTTCCTTCGGTACGCTAACCTCCTTTCACGCTTCAATAGTGGAACTGATCGCTCTGGGCTTCGGATCACTATTTATACTAGGCATTACGTATGGCGATTACAGCGCCATCTGTTAGCAGCTTTTGTAACTATTATTTCAAACTGCTGTATAAAATTCTTACAGCTTTCACAATAAACATACCGTTTACTGCATTCCTCTATAGATCTTTGTTTTCGAGACATTTAATTTTGAAATCAGGTAGTCCTTTTCTGGACACCCTGTATATTAATATTTATTACAGAAATTGTAAATAAAATAAGTTATTAAAACTTAATTTATTTCAGAGCATAATTATGAGCAAGTTTTTAAAAATGTATACATGATTTAATATATTTTATAAAATGTAAGGTAATAGAACAGCTCATAACCTAATGAGCAATTCAACAAGAAGAAATTCCCAAATATTTAATTAGCTATTAGTCTTTCTTAAATATAGTGAGTTAAAGTCATTTGAAGTAGATTGAACTTATATTGAAAGAGCCATATAAAAAGAAAGGAATTATCAGCACCACCTTGTCAAGAAATTTAAGCAAATCATTATCCTATTATCAAATTTTGATTTTAATTATTTTGTGGTAGTATTAGTTTTATAAACAATTTTTGTGGTAATTTTAAACCCAAAAATAATAAATATGGAAAGAAAATTCATTGGTTTCTTGAAAATTCACTGTTCATCCCTTAAACGCTTTTACTAACTTTAGACTTTCAAAAGCTTTACTATCACCTACACATAACAAAAGCTGGTATGATAATTATCTGCAATTTTAACACAAGCCACACAGTAAGTGTAATATCTATACATACTGGACATTTCCATAAGGAAATTGACAGATGGAAGGATAGGTGGGTCAGCATTTTGAAGGAAGAAAATAATTAGAAGAGTGAAAGCATAACTGAAAAGAGCTTGAGTCGTAATGATGCCCAGCGCTTTTGCCCCAAAGCGCAGAGTAATGACTAAAGGCTTCACTCGTTGATCAATGCTTTCGAAGAATCTCAACAAATTCTTATTATACACCACTAATCTAAAATTAAAACAAGAATATTTTTCAAAACCTAAAAACACATCTAATATTACATTTTAGATAAAGAAATACTGCATTATAATTTAAAAACAACCAAATTAGTTGAGTACAGTGCAAGTAGTTTTAAAAACAAAAATAAGTATGAGGTGTGTTCGGAAAGTTCCATTTCCATTTTTCTCTGCTACAGTGCTGCGATCGCAGTTACGCGCATGAGCGGTAGTTACTCGGGGTCAAGCAAAACGAAATGATGCCATTTTGAGCTTGCTCTGTGTTGTATGCCCTTGATGGTGATTGTTTATAATGGGGGCATTGATTGAAAACTGCAGCTTGTGAAATTGGATCAGTAATTCGTTTTATGAATGCGATAAACTTTAAAGCAATAGACATTCATCGACAAATCTGCTAGGTATATAGAGAATCTGCAATGAGGGATTCTATGGTGAGAAGAAGTGTCCAACAGTTTAAGGAGGGGCGTGATCAAGTGCACGATGAAGAACGATGTGGACGTCCATCTGTAGTTTCTAATGAAGTGGTTAGTGCAGTTAAAAAAAAGATTAAGGAAAGCTTTTGCTCTTGAATTCCCACAAATTTTACAAACAGTAGTTTACGAGATTGTTACTGAAAAACTGCGTTTTCGAAAACTTTGCGCACGTTGGATGCCAAGCCCGTAGCCAGGATATTTTTTGGGAAGGGGGGGGGGGGTTATGGTCAAAGATTTGATTAAATACATGAAACAAGTTACACAAAAAAAGAAGGTGTAGTGGTAAAACAAGATTTCACACAATATCAGGAGGGGGGGTTCCTGGGGGTCCCTCCCTGTCTGCGGCCCTGTTGGGCGCCTGAACTTCTTATTGAACAACACAAATCCGT
Source organism: Linyphia triangularis (assembly GCA_963978545.1). Classification (NCBI taxonomy): domain Eukaryota; kingdom Metazoa; phylum Arthropoda; class Arachnida; order Araneae; family Linyphiidae; genus Linyphia; species Linyphia triangularis. The sequence continues at coordinate 29,693,589 of OZ021733.1, forward strand.
ATTGCCCCGACTTTTCTCCTAGCGACTTCCATCTCTTCCTCCATCTGAAGTCTTTCCTTGGTGGTCAAGTTTCAACAACGATGAAGAGCTTAAAAAACATATTACGATTACTCAGGTTGCAATATTCTATGAAGGAATACAAAAACCTATACCATGCTATGAAAAATGCCTGAAAATTTACGGGAACTATGTCGAAAAGTACTATAAGAGTTGTAGATTTTTGTGAAATAAATAGCTTGGCTGTATCTGTACTCGTTTTCTTTTATTTACCAAACGGAACTTACTTAGCAAACTCACCTCGTATATTGAACAAGTAAGTTTTACACATCTTATTACAATAGAAGGCAAATGTATTTCCTTTAAACACACTACACAAATGGGAAACAATTAAAAAACTATTGAGTATATCTAGTAAAAGTATATTTTATATTATTTACAATAATACACTTTATATTATTTAGCAAAAAGAACATTTCTTGAAACTATATTGAATCTACACTTATTAAAATAAAGGGTTTGCCTGTGTCTGTATAGAAACTAACTTTCAATACATGCAGAAATCTGAAATGTTAAATATAAGCAGTTTTAGCCTATTAATTTTGCTCATTACAAACAAAATGTTGAAATTTAAATTATTTCTTTTAAGTTCTCCCACCATTGCAGTTCATCGGTTATTCTTTCCAGTAGTCTTCTTTCCCGTAAGTTCTTTCTTTTTCATTCTATTAGTATGGTTTTATTATTTTTTTTTTATTTCTGCTTGAAGAGGGCAAGTTTATATTCATAGAATTATTAGTTTCTTGGGGGCTGTATTAGATGTTCTAATAGGGCGGGTAAATGTTGATTTTTAAAAAATCTAGAAGGAGGTGGGGTGGAATTGTATTAAATTTATTACAAAGAAAAGGATAAGAACCAGGATTAGAACCTTTTAGCGAGCTTAGTAGGCCTACACTTGCATAGCAATGAACTTTTCAGCAAGCTAGCCAGTGCTTGCTTAGCAATGAAACTTTTAGCAAGTAAAGCTAACCTGAGTCTACGTAGCAATAAAACTTTTAGCAACTAAAGCTAACCTGAGTTTGCATAGTAATGAACTTTTAGAGAGCTAAGCAAGCCTTTTTCATGAAGCATTAAAAGCTACGATCGATACAAATTTACCTGTCTTTGCAACCATCCGGCTCATATAGCTATAAAATTGTAGTCGGTTGAAACCTTCACTAATTGATTTGGAAATAATTTCTGAGTTAAATTTCTAGAAATATGTAATAATCCCCAATTCTATACATTCCACACTTGGTCAAAAAAAATTTCCCTCAACAATGTCAGAATTTTCTATACAGGCAAGAATTTATTATTATTTCATTAAACAAACCTAAGGCTGACATAACCAATAAAAATCAAGTTAATTTACTGTTCAAACTCATTATTTGATTTTTTGTTTGGGTTTTTAACAATTTAATCTTCTTTTGTAACTTCCATATAAACAATAAGTAATACACTTTTTATTAAATATTTTCAATGGATGTATTTTTAACTTGAATAAGCCTTTGCTGATTGTCCTTTTTGAAACCTTCAAGAAGTTGGTTGAGTAAATAGATATGTTTAAATAATCAAAGTAAGTTACCTAATACTCTCTCCTTACATAAAAGTAAAAATAAATAAATAAATTTTACTAACCAGTAGAATAATCGTAGTAATACTCTAAATATTACTAATCCTAATCTAAAACCATTTTAACCCATCTAACGTTAACCCAAATAAAAAATTATTTACATATTAATATTCCCATTTGTTTTCAGCTTAAGTTAAAATTGCTTTTAAGATAAAGTTTATAAAAAAAAAATTGTAAGATAAAGAAAAAAAAATGTAAAATTTTGGAAGCTTTTACACTTTGAATAATACTTTGAAATTTGAATAATACTGAACAAAATAACAAATTAGTTTTCCACACACTTATTAAAACCTTTTTTTCTATTGACAAGTGTTAACAACAGCTTATTAAAACATGTGAAAAAATGTAAACCACAAATGAATATGGAAGTTTTAATTAAAAAATAACAATTACTAGACATGGCAATCCATTGGTTGTTTTTAGATTATCTGGCGCCGTCAGCAACACGAGGGCCATAATGCGCCGAAACATTCGTCATTAGACAAGCCAACATACATTTACAAACACCCATGCCAACACGGGACTCGAACCCGCAACCTCGCAGTCTAGAAGCTATCACTCTAACCACTATACCGTTTGGTCGGCCATGGCAACCCATAACATATTTTAATCCTATAGTTGGCGAATTTGGATTTAATATCATGCAAATTCTTTTATTGATTTTATGCTTAGATATGAAATTATTGCTGGTGAATCTTGCATAAATGCAACAGTCAATCAACTATATGCATGCAACGTTACCACAGTCAGTACATATGTATCACTCGATTTCATTATCTATTTTAGATTATTTTATTTTGGATTATAATTTTATTTTAGATTATTTTATTTTTAATTTTTAATATTTTTAACGATGTATAACATTTTGAATTGAACTTTAGTAAACAACTCTTACTCTACCACAAATAGATTTAACTCTACTACACTATTAACACATACCTCACAGATTATAAGAGAAAACAAAACATTAACCACACAATGAGGTTTTTTTTATTCCGAGACTATATAAGGTGACAGAGAGATTGCTACTCAATATAGAGTGATTTGAAAATACTTCTCCAATAAAAAAAATTTGATAATTGAAATTGAACTTTGTTCAATTAACAATTGTACATAAAAATACATACAGGGCTGCCACTGACTATAAGCCTTGAAAATAGTTGCTTTAGTAGCCTCAGATGTTAAAAATAGTAGCCAAAATAGTAGTCTTAGACGTTGAAAATAGTAGCCAAAATAGTAGTCTCAGACATTGAAAATAGTAACCCCTTGAAATTTTAATGCGGATTTGCATCGATCTCGGGAAATTTTGCCAAAAAAGCTGAAATCAGCACATAAGCAAACAATATTATGTGTGATTTTTAGTGTGGATTTCATGTACTTATCTGTATGTTAAGAAACAAAAGTTTGCTTTTCATAAGTCTTGCTTCCCTTTCATACACGATAAGTAACTTCCACTTCGGAGCATTGCTTACATTTAGTGATGTGTAGTCCCAAAATGTCATACACTTAGTTCCTTTGATTGATTTAGGAAATTAATAAGGGTTTATTGTACTTAAATATTAATGCAATGACCTTGACAAAATTAGGCAACTTTTTTAACAAGAGAAGAAAGATGATTTACGATGACATTATCAAGCCATTTAAGTTGTGCCAAAATAATGCTCCATTGGTTACATGGTAACCCTCAATTGCTAAATGTACATTTCAATTGATATTTTTAAGCAGGTATAAGATTTCAATTAAAAAAGAACAGGTTAAGGAAGCTGTCGGTACTGATGGCATTTTCTTCCGGTATTCAAGGCAAATTTCACAAACTCATTCTTGTCAAGTAAAGTAAATAAAGGCAAAATAATTTGATATTTGATAATATAATAGTGTATGTTGTGGCGCCCTGCACTGCGAAAGATAAAACATTGGAACCTAACAGTTAGGCGAAAATAATAATTGAGCGTGTGTGATTACCAGGGAGATACTATCGTCGGACTAACGAGGTTACCACTAGTTCCATGAACATGAACTAAAATTTACACCTATTTCGGTAGAGTTCACTCCCCCCCATAAAAATATCGCTATTTTTACAAAACTGTGTTAGTACCTTAGTGACAATTTTTTTCCGTTTTACTATCAGACAGTATCACTTTTTTAAAAAAATAGTAGCCTCAGCCCAAAAATAGTTGAAGGTTTTGCTTAAAATAGTCGTTTTGGGCCCTTTTTTCACTAAAATAGTTGCCATAGTCACCTGGCCACTAAAATAGTCGCTTTAGTAGCCTTTTTAGTCGCCAGTGGCAGCCCTGTACATAGCAGTTTAAAATTCAATAAAATATTTAAATGTGGTAAATGTGTGTCTGACAAACTCTTATGCAACATACTTTTTGAAAGTGAATAGAAAATTATTTACTATATGCCTTCTGGGTATAAATAATTTTTATGGTAATACTTTTTGACAAGTTAGTAAAAAAAAAGTATTCCATGTTTGTTCCTTTTCTTCTTTCAATGCATTTTAGCATTCTTCAGGCAGAATTACAAACGTGTTCTTGCCGACCAAATAGTATAGTGGATAACATGCTAGCTTCTAAATCACGAGGTTGCGGGTTCGAGTCCCGTGTTAGGCATGGGTGTTTGTAAATGTATGTTGGCTTGTCTAATGACGAATGTTTCGGCGCATTATAGCCCTCGTGTTGCTGACGGCGCTAGATAATCTGAAAACAACCAACCAACAAATGTGTTTTCTCTGCAAACTACAAAAAATAATTTCTTTCAAGAATTTTTATCCAGTTTCATAATAAGGTCAATGATTTTCCATTCCCACAATAGCTCCACTTCAATTTTTCAGAAGTACATAGGTAAAAATTGAGTAAAACAATTATATCTCATGGAAAAAACAGTCAAAATAATTTCATTTATACTATACGTTTTGGATAAATTAATACTTTCTTTATCCTATTTCCATGTCTTTGAAAACAACCAATCATTTTTTGCTATCCGTAAAAATCTGCTCTCAACTCTTAGTTTGGAAAACTTCTTCACATGCTTAAGCTCAAGGTACAAAACATGTGGTGTTAGACCTTGTCTGCTAAACTTTGTAATGTCTTCTTATAAGATTGTTTAAGTTTCTGCAAAGCAACGGGATTGTTTCATATGCTGAAGGCTATATATGTAGAAATTTACACTCTCTAACTAATCTAATCTAGTTTGGGAAATGCTGCTGCAGATTATTTTGAAAAGAATTAGGGATTATTGCTGTTTTCTAATCTTTTAAAATATTAAAGAGTAAAAGCCTCCTTTAACACTCTTAACTTCTGTTCCCAGCAAATTAAAAAAGATAATTTTTGACAAATTGACACAATCATAAGACTTTTTTGAAGCACTCAGTTTCAAGGCCCAGCATTCTCCTAGTTAAATCATTTACAAACAAAGTTCGCTACAAATACTCACATATATCCAACTCTAGGAGTGTAAATGACACTTGTCTAGTTATATACTTTTTTGGGGGGGAGAGGAGGGAATGGGCAGGCTATTTGGGAACAACTTATTTTCAGCATGACATGACACAGCCGTGCTGACCATAGTCAAACCTAATCTACTTAAATAGTAATCTAAAACTATAAAAACTTGGCTATGATAACCATAATCGGGAAGTTAATAGAAAGCAAACCAAATCAAAATCAGCTTTAATATTAAACTTGCTAAAAATTCTTTCCTTGAATCCAAGATATATTATTAAACCAAACTAAGACACTATTTTTACTCTTTTCTTTCTTTTTTTCTCATCTTGGATCTCTTTACTTTTAAGAGACTATTTTTACTCTTATCTTCCCAAAATTCAAGTACTTCTTCCTGTAAGTTTCAGAATTAGAGGCAGGGTCAAGAAATTATCCAAAATTAATTACATGTTTCTGAGATAAAATGAATTACAAACCTGTACATAGTTCGAGAAATTCTATTGAGAAATTTACTTGTATTAATGAATCATCCAGTATCTGTTATTCAGTTGTCTAGCAAAACTTTGAAGGAACTATTGAGATATTGAATAAAAGGATGTGTTTTCTCAAGCATAGAAATTTAAAATTTTATTTGAACAGTTTCCTTGTGCAGTTGTAGCATAAAATGAAAACAGAAGCAAGAGCAAAACAGCAACATAAACTTGCAGTATTTCTTTTTTAATGAAAAAGCTTTTTTCTTATCATGATTTTAGATTTCATTTGAATAAATAATTTGCTTCAATTGATGTCTAAAATTTTAGAGCCATAAACTTTTAGAAACTGTATATTTCATTTAAGCACCTTATTTTACAGCAAAAATAGTATGAATCAAAGCACAAATTGATTTTTATCCTATGCTGTTATTAAAAGTGAAGTCATTGTCTGATGTGATATTAGAATCATACCCCAAACATGTTTTTAAAAAATTATAACTCATTCATGGATAAGCACTTTCTATTGATTGAAGTTTCAAATTGCACAGTTTAATACAATTCTAAATTACACAATCGCTAACAAATATGATCACAATTAAACAAATAATCGCAATTGTTCTTAAGTTAATGAATATTATAGATGTTTTATATAGATGTGTGTGATACTATGGTCTGGGTTAGACCTAAAGTAGTTCCCAATGACTTAACACATACTCCAGACAACATTAAGTCATAGGGTTACCACAGATATCATTTAACGGGTTTGAAAATAAATATGTTAAAATGAAATCAGCACTAAAAACACACCCTGAATTTGTAATTTATTAAATAATACTAAAAATTACGTACCTGTTTCTACATGACAAATCACAGCTTACCAAAGATTTCTTATTTGATCCTAAGAAATTCAAAATGGGACATTTTGCATTAATAAAAATTATTTTCTTGAAGAAGTAGACCTTCCGCAACACACGGCGTGCAAACAAAAGCTGATTTTTTTCACTCATTTGAGTCAAGTGTATCAAGGAAACCTCACAATTATGAACTTGACCAAGGGTTGGGGCAAACTCTTCCTCCACTTCACCTTCTGTACGCTGTTGAGAGAAAAAGAATGTGTCAAATGTAACTTAGTATTGGCTCGTTGCATTTTTGGCACCCAATTTGTTTCGAAATAAATTATTTAAATAATTAAAACTCATAAAAGGCTCTAAAACCAAGTTTTTAAAATGAATATTTTTTAAATAACCTACAACCAGGAAAATTTTGCAATTTTTGGTAAAAATGATTACCACATAAGATTACTTAAGCAAATAGCCACTGGTACACAGTAATGGGCCAAGATAATTAGCTGCAATGTCGACAAAATACAAAGACAAGATAGATAACATGTTAACATCTAATCAGGAAAATTTTAAAAGCATTAAGAGTGACAGGACAGGTGTATCTTAGCATCTAGAAACTTTCCACTGTGGAACCCGCACATAAAAATCTGGCAAGTATTTATGAAGTTTCACTGTTTTACTTGACACACATTTTCAGTACTCGAACAAAACATCTGGAAATTATGCATAGTGCAAAACACAATGGAAATCCAACAATCAATTCAATTAAAAAAAAATTAACACTGCTTCATTCAATGTGAAAATGGTTGAAACTTATGTAAAGCGTAGTAGCTTTTTTGCGGTCGCTGAGGATCGATCATGAAACCTTTGGTTTCCCAGACAGATACTCTATCCACTAGACAAAAGAGATCTCTGGTGTCTAGAAGTTGCATCTGTTATTTGTACTCCAGACCACCACATAGCTCCTGCCCAGTGAGTCGTAAAAGGACAAACGATTCAGTTGCTTACGCGTGCAGTATTGAGTTGCCGGATGTTGCTTCCTGTTTGCCAGTGAGTTGCCAAAGATGCCTAGACGATAGTGTGGAAGTCGTGCAATAATTTCAGAAGGTGCCGATAGAGGGCAGCATGATTCAGTGGTTCGATAGCCACCAATAAAACATAGTGCCTTTTTTTTTGCGGTCGCTGGAGATCGATGGTGAGACCATTAGTTTCTCAGCCAGATACTCTATCCACTAGACAAAAGAGATCTCTGGTGTCTAAGAGTTGTATTTGTTATTTGTACACGAGACTACCACATTATGCATATCTCTATTTTCTTATTCTTTCTCTTGTGTTAAACGACAATCAGTTAATGGCTAAACATAAATATAATTGTTTTTGAGGAAATATATTTAAATGTTAATTATAAATTAATAAAACAATTTAAAAAGTTCAGATATTTTTTGTCTCTAAGTTCAATCAGAATGTTCACACGCACACACAAACAAGCTGATTTTTTTTTTTTCAATTTATACTAGCTTGTCAAAATTTAAAATGCAGACTTTAGAGAACTTTAAATAATTCATCAGTTTGATAAGAAACTGATGAATATTGAAATAAATTTGAAGTATTAAGGTAAAAATATACTAACCAGTATTGTCAAATGTCAAGACACATATTGGTCATGTGTTTTTTTTTCTTCTTTTTTTTAACAAATAGAAATTAAATTTAAAATTGAGAATAAATGAAGGTACAAGATATAGAATAGAGAGAAAAAAATGAGCTTAGTATTGAAGTTTTGAAACTTGATGCAAAAATTAGCTTGGAGATAGCACAAAGAATAAAAATTAAATTATAGAAAATCTTACACAAAATACTTAGGTGTAAACAACCTCCTCACACAACTTTCATTACCAAAAATATTGCCAGCTTTCCTGTTTTTTGCAAGACATGTTGTACTTGCATGTTAGTGGTATCATTCATTAAGTGTGGTATTGTTTGCTGAATTTATGAAATATTTTTTTGCAAAACATGTTGTATAGCAGCTATTTTGGCTGAAAACCATTTAGAAGATGAGAAAAGTTACCCAGATATACCATGTAAATTTCTGTGTCTACAAAATTGTTATTAAAAAATAACAATAATAATAAAAGGAAAGCAATGGAAAAATAAAATTACGCTATAAATCAAATCAAATTATCCACTCCCAAACAAGTATTTTTAAAACAAAAAGGGACAAAAAAAACCTAGTTAGGAATGCCTGACTTATTTTTAGAAAACACAAGTCCTGAGGATTGATTTTTATAAGGATTGGATTAAGAACCTTTTATTGCATTACTGTACTAATACTATCAAGGTGTCAATAATTTAAATAAATTTGTTTAGCAAAATTGTTTTAAAATTACACTTTCAATTTTTTCACTAACATTTTACATTACATAGCTCTAAAATTTAAAAAATTCATATTGGCTTGTTTGTTCTATATCTTTTTCTTCATAAATATGTTAACTTTTTGTATCTTAGTATAGTTTTCAATTAACTTGAGTAAATTCACTTGACTGAGCATAATATATGGATTAACTTTTATACTTTTATTGTGTAATTCTGCTTCCCTTAAAATGCTTTGTAAAAAAATGTATTTTGCCTACATAAAAAAAACATAATAAGTTAAACTAGAATAGTACATTCTTCTTACCAAAATACTGCATTTCCACTATCTCAGAAAACTAATATGGGAATACAAATTTTTGAAAACAAAACAGGCTTATGCCACTTAATAATACTTATAATCACTGTTGCAAAATTTTTTGGAACTTACAACTGCAAAGATTTTAAATTCCGAAATCTTACAACAGGATTAGAGTGTGATTTTCTTTTAATTCTTTAGTCAATAGTGTATTTCAATGATGCTCATATGATAAGTCATAGTAATGTACCATTTAAAAGCTTCATTTCATACTTCAAAAAATATAATTTTTCATTTAAAACATATTTATTTACTTCTTATTCAAAACAAGGAAATGAGCATATTTCTCCAAAAATAGAAAATTTAATTTTTTTAATTTAATTATTTTGGCAGAAAGACCAAAATAAAAATTAACAAATAAAATAAAAAAAGCAAACAATCTGGTAATATTTATTTGTTAAATTGTTTTCTTGCCATTTATGTAAAAAAAATCAATTTAAATACTTACAGGTTTTGCAGTCTCGTTCAGATATTCATGTTTTTATAGTAAAATAAACTCATAAGCTGAAACATTATTGCATTGAACAACCATTATGCCGGAACCATCAGTTCCAGTGATATTGAAAAACGCAGTCACTGTCACTTAAGATCAAGTTAGTTTTAGAATAATCAAAATAACTACATTAAATTTATTTGAATTGATAAATAATTTATTGGTATTTCACAATTTTAAAAGACATTAAGCACAACTAAAATAGAAATTTGGATTGAAAGCTAAAAGCACGAACAAATGCAATTTGTTAAATGACAGTGTGTAGCGAGGTGACTTAAAATTTAAACAAAAACATGTACTTTAGGATTAATTTATTCATATAATGTATCCTAAAGTACATGTTTTTGTTGGTGTTGAATATTCCCATCAAATAGTGGCCAAGAAGGCCACCAAATTACATAAGTATTTCAAATATATATTATTCTCTGCTTAATTACTAGTCTTATGGGAAGTCTGCCTTTTTTCTTTTTTTTTAATTAAATTGTTAAACTGATCAAATCTATGCAGACATGCAACAATTTTTGATGACCAGGGGCTGATGAAAAAAGATACACCGGAGTGGAGGTTTAATGTGTTGAAAGTTGATTTTATCATAATTTTTGCAAAGGTATGTTAGTTGTTAGTTTAATTATTTATAGGTGATTGTTGATTAATAATTAGGTAATTGTAGAATGCTAGCATTAATGGTCAGTTGATTGACATATTCTTTGTTGAAGAGGTAGTTGGGTTAACAGTTGCTGAATGCAAAAGTAGAAAATTTGGGATTATAACTCAGTTAAAGTATGCATATTGTCACTTGTTAATTAAGTTTTGCAATAATTATGCAAAAATTAAATTAAATTGTAATTCGTTTTGTAAATTTCATTTTTGTATTAATTAGATTGGGTAAGTTTTGTTTTTTAAGAAAAGTGGTTCAGCTGTAATTGTTCAATAATCAGCAGACAATTGCCTTCGCTTCATTGGATGTAAATGCATTCCATCCTTGAATTTGTATACACAGTCCTTTATCAAAAAATTGTAAAAGTTCAAACATTTAATGAACATTATTAAAAGTAATTTACTTTTGATGCTCTTGCATCCATTTGAAATATAAAAAATACTGACAGACTTGCAATACTCAGGTGATGGCAAAAATAGCAAATCCAAATCACTGCCTTTTGTTGCAAAGCCATTGTTAGTGGATCCAAAAATAAGAACATGACAATCTCTATAGTAATAACTTAGGGCAAAATAAACATATCTTCTAATTGCTTCTCGAGCATTCATGTCTTCAAATGTTAAACTGTTGAGCTTGCAAAGCTGCTTAATTTTTTCAGTCAACTAAAGGGAAAGAAATTATAGTCAAGAAAAACTTAATAAAAAATCTTTTCATTTTAAATTACATAAATACAATTAAAAGTATCAAAAGGGCTGTGTAGCGCAGTCAGGAGGCGAGTTTGGGCCTGGGACCGACTTGAGACTGCAGTGTTCGCTAATAGTGACTGAGGCACGTTAAATCAGTCGTGGTCGCAAAGTTCTCCAAGTTCCCAAACATATCAATACCTCTGGGGGTGGCAAAGCCAAGTCTTCTGCTAAATGGTAGGTGACCTCTAAATTAAGAAGTTCCACATACGGTTGGTAGCCATCGGTTGGTGCTATCTAGCAGGTAACGACCGAACGAGGTTATAGGAAGACTTGCGCACTCCCTCTCACGAGCGAGTGTGTGCTTACATCCTGTGCAGCACTTCCCACTACCGACCTGTACTGGATATGGGGTTGGTAAAAAATGCTTGAAAGAAGCAGAAGTGCCTTAGTCCCCATGGTCCTTGATAAGAAGAAGAAAATTATCAAATACTGTGAAAAGGTTCAGCAAGTTAGATCCAATTGATTCCCGAGTATCAAAATATGCCAGCATTATAAAATTTAGTGTTTTTCCACTTATAGGCTATAACTCCAAATGTCTCAATTGTACTTGTAGATCTAAAATTTCAAGGTAGAACAGAGATCAGAAACATGTGGTCTGCAGGGAGATCCATTTTCATTGGGGATGTATTGCTACCAACCAAGTTGTCTTTTGAATAATAATATGCTTTCGTCTAAACTAAAATTTTCTCTGGAACTAATACCGATCTGAAATCTGTACTTAAATATTCAATAACTTCATATAATTCATGTAATATTGGAGAAGAATGTGTATTTGGTTTTAAGCTAAAATTATCAGAAAATACAAATAATTTTTTTAAATATATATGTCCCGAGGTATAACTTTTGAAAAAATTGTAATGTGAATTGTTTCTCTTTTTGACTGGTATAGTTCTTGTTTGGGAAAATGAATGACACTTTGTAATAATAAAGTACCTAAAAAAATTCTTATTTCAGTGTCATTTACATTTCCTACTTCTTTGATTTAGAGCACCTAGATGTATCATGTTATTTTATCATTTCTTGATTGGCATATTTATTTGTTGACAATAAAGAATGCTAAAATTTTAGTGGTGCTGTGTGGAAAAACAAGTATTTAATGTGTTTTATAATTTAATAGCCATTTCACTGTTTTTGTGAAATGCCCCATTGGCTGTATCTCCCCATTTAACTTCCTTGCAATCTCCACACAATTCATTAGAGGAAAGCATCAGCAATATTTGTTTTTTATTTACTTAATTACTTTCAGTCGTACTTATTGATGTTATCTCTCAGCATGACAGAAAAAAAAGTTAGTTCAACAACCATTAAAAACAATCATCTACCAGCTATAGATATATATTTTCTAACTTTTAGTAATCTGTTATATCAAATATCAATCGCTATGGTCCTCCTATCAGAGATTCTCTGCTATCAAATTGACAAATTTGTAGAATGACTCTGCCCCTTAATTTATAACATTAGAGTATTTGCCATGTTAGAATGAAATTTAGGTAAAATCATTTATAAAATACAAGAAAAGTAAAATGAAACAAACCGTAGCATTTTTATTCAAGTCCTTCAGATATTTCACAAGGTCGTCATTGCGATCATTGACTACATTTTTTTCTATAAACAACATGACAGCTTATCTTCAATCTGCAAGTAGGATGAAAACCCTACAGCAAAAAAAATTGATTATTTTCTAAAATTTTATTACTAATAAGAACTTAAAAAGTTTGCACATTGACCCATGCAAGAGAAAACTTACTTATATTTCCAAATAGTAGTTGTAACTGATGTCTATAGAATCTTGAAAAGGGTCTGTCAAGAAACAAGATTTCCAGCATTTATTCAGTTTTAGAAACAGATAAAAACTGATTATAAAACTAATTAAGTCGTTACAACTTAATATCCCTTATGTCCCTTGCAGCACATTATATAATTGGTTTTTCGGAAAGAAATTTTGTTTTATCCCAACAAAGTTGTATTTTTTCACAGCTAACTTCAGACTTAAGCCGCATAATCATCATATATTTTGAGAGATGATATAGCACGGTTTGCTTGTGATAAAGTTTGATTGATTCTACGTAGTAGTTTTTGGTTGGTGCCCTATCAAATATGGAAAGTGAAAAGCACCATTTTCGGCATATTTTACTTTTTTACTATCCAAAAGGTAAAAATGCTGTTCAAGCAAAAAAATAATTATCTGATGTGTATGGATAAGATTTATTGGCAGAATGCCAATGCCAAAACTGGTTTGCAAAATTCCAATCCGGCAAATTTAATGTTGAAGATGCATCACGTTCTGGAAGGCCAGTTGAAGCTGATGAAGACACAATAAAGGCATTATTTGATGCAAACCAGTGAATAACAACTCGTTAGATTACTGAGAGATTAAATTTATCGAATACGACTGTTCATGATCATTTTAAACGCCTCAAAGCTTAACATATGGGTTCCTCATGTTCTTACTGAGAGAAATTTGTAACGTCATGTTGACGTCTGTGAATTGCTTCTCAAATGTCAAGAAAATTATCCATTTTTGAAGCACATCATCACTGGGGACGAGAAACAGGTTGTCTATGACAATGTTCAACACTGAGAGAATCGCTAAAAAGAGATCATAGAATAAAAAAGATGAACCGGCTCAGAGCACTTCGAAAGGCAATATTCAAAAAAAAAAGGTGATGCTATCTGTTTGGTGGAATTGCAAAGGCATCGTGTTTTTTTTTAGCTTCTACCGGACAACACAACAATCAATTCTGAAGTGTACGGTCATCAGCTGGACAAATTAAAGGATTCAGTTAAACAGAAAAGTCCAAAATTGATCAATAAAAAAAGTGTAGTGTTCCACCAAGATAATGTGACACCTCATACAAGTTTGGTAACTAGCCACAAGCTTTTACAGCTTAAATAGGATACACTGCCACATCCACCATATTCTCCACATCTGGCACCTTCTGATTTTTATTTATTCTGGTTTCTACAAAATTTTACTTCAAATAAGGAGGTCAAAAATCACCTTGATCAGTTTCTTGATGAAACACCAAATGCTGCAGCTAAAGTAGTGAACTTGTGGAAACAAATTGAGAGCAACAAATGCTATATTGAAGATCTGGAATTTTGGGAAGAGTTTTTGATTACAAGGATAGAAGAGTGAAAAGCTGCTGACATTTAGGAAAAACAGAGGAAAAAGGAGGAAATCAAAAGAGAACATGAACTACAGATGGCACGATTGCACCAACAATTGCGAACAAGCAATAAAGGTGGGATGAGTGATTATACTGATAGAATTAGCAATGAAGAAGTGCGAAGTTCGATTGAAAGTTTTGTTAAAAGTATTTGTATGCTCACAATGCCGGTTCCTGCAAAATCAGAAATTTGGGTATTACTCTTTCATTCATTAGAAAGTATATGGGTCATTCTCCAAATACGGGCACTTTCTTGAAACTCGAGAACATTGACTATTCCATTAACAAAATATCTATTTAAAAAAATTGTATCATGTAGTTCTAGATGGGTACTAATTAATTACCTGAAATTCAAAATTTATTTTAAATTGCTTTAGTAGGATATAATTCAAAATATGGTAGGAAAGTCAACTCCGTGGACTGCAACCAGTCCATAGTTTATGTAAATAAGTTGTCATATTATTAAAACTACATGAAATATTACCTTTTATTTATGTAAAATTAAATAAATATATTTTGAAAAATAGTTTTACGTATTGAAGTTACAACAAATATTGTAAATTTATAAAGTTTTGGTTATCTTAAGTTTGCAACCAGGTTTTAGCATCATCTCCATGGACAGAGATATTTTTCTAAAATTCTTTACATACGGCAATACAAGTCATTTTTGTCTAGTGTTATTGAAGAGAGACAGACATTTTGTATGTATTTACATTGTGCATAGATCTGAATGAAGCTTTGTTTGTACACAGAAAAATAAGACATTCTCAATTCTAGGTGAGTATGTTTATTGGTTGTCAACTCCATGGCTTATATAAAACCTATAAAATGTAAACTGTTGCCTGTTTTTTTATATCATATTAGAAGTACATGATGAAAAGACATCAAATACCTGAACACCTTTTTATAACATTAAAACTGTGCTTCAACTTGCACTCAAAATGTGATTTCATCAACTCCATGAGCATCAACTCCGTGGGCACTACGTGGACAACTTTGCCCATGGAGTTGATGCTTTGCCCATGGAGTGGATTCTAAGCCTAACTAATGAATTTGAATTCTTTTCTAATAAATATATTTTTATAAGCACATATTTATTGATATCTACTTCTCGTGTTTTATGTATAAATTAAGTTTGTGCAAATTTTTTGTCCATCATTACATGATATTTAAGCATATTTCCTCCATAAATAAGTTTTTAAAAATGCTAAGTTCCATACATATAAATAGGCCTAACCTTGGTGACAGTGAATGATTATGGTGGTATAGCTGCATCGAAGTGAGCTATACCGTTTTAACGTTTTTTAAAGAAATGCAACCATAATAGTGGATAGAAATGTGGCTATTAATAGTCTTATTTGATTTTATTCTTAGAGTAGTAGTTAATGTTATAAAAAATTTACGAAAAATTGAAGTTACGTTACATAAATGGAAGCAAAGAAATTTTTTTATATCTTTTAACCAATTTAATATGCATTTTCTAAATTTTAATTGTGGCTTAAAGCAAGAGAGAATCTATGAAATACAAGTTAGAGTGGTAAAAACAAAACAAAGAATGCAAGAGAAAAAGACGTGAGCATGTTAAAAACAACCCAGAGTTATATGAAGAAGCAGCGAGAAAAGAACTCGAACAGTACCATGTTAAAAAAGAAAGAGGTAAAAAAAAATATATTAATAAAATTGCACCAGCCCGAGAGCAAAGAGTTAAGCAAAAAAGTGGGAAAGCATGTTCAAAGAGATACTGTGCAGCCAAAAAGGAAGATGAAAAGTTAGTGCACATATTAAGTCTGGATAGCTCTTCTGGTCCTGGAATATCTGTAGTTCTAAATGAACTTATAGAACATCAAAACAATTCGCCATTATCACTGTGTGCAAGTTCTGAAAAATCTGCAGAAACTTACTATTCCAGAAAATCTAGAAGAAAAAAAAGGTCGGAAAAGTAAAAAATGGTAGGGCAGAAGCTTACAAGAAAATAAAAAACAGGAAAAACTAAAAGTGTACAAAACAAAATATAACAAGTTAAAAAGTAGATAATATGGGGGGGGGGGGGAATGAAACACCAAATATTGAAGTTAAGAAATTGACCAAAGGTTCGAAGGTATCTTCTCTTACAAAAAGATTAGTTTTTCGTGAAGCATTAATTTGCAAACTGACTGTAATTCTCAGAAAACATGCAGTAGGAAAGAATCTAGGAAATCTTTTTTCTGTTGCGTAGCTGGGAAAATTATAAGTTCCTCAATGAAGTTAAAAAATATTCAAAAATCTCAGAAGAAGAAATGTTAAAGAAAAAACCCTAATTCAAGCCCTTTTGGGACAGATTAAAAAAGTTATTCAGAATTTTTTTGGAAGACAATTCTTGCTTCACTTTATGTCTTGGAATGAAAGATAAAATAACCAGAAAAAGAGTGAAGAAACATAAAAGGTACTTGAACAACAGTTTACAAAACCTTCACAAGACCTTCTCAGCTAGTGTATGCAATATTCCATACATTACTCTACGTTTTGTAAACCTTGACCATTTTGGTGTTTTTAGAAAAAAATAGGCCTACGAAACTTGTATCTGTCGGCTTCATGAAACTTATGTAGATAAAATTAAAACAGATAAAGATTGTTTCAGAGAATATCCCAGCTGAGATGTACAAAAGTTTGTTGTGGGATAAAGACAATATTAAAGAGTGTTCAGAGAGGAATTGTAAGGAATGCAAAAACAGAAAAATGCATTTATTGGATTATTCAAAAGAAGACACAGTGTCGTATGAGAAATGGATTTTAAAAAAAGTAGACATTATAGTCTAAGGTACTCTGAAAAAGATTAATAAATAGTTTAAAGATCAAATTAACCTTTGCCTGTGAAATATATTTGAAAATGCATTTGAGTTGCCGGAATTGAGTTCGAGTGTCACAGGCAAGAGGTTAACTGTTCTACTGCTGAACTGGTTCATGCCCTACAATCAGAAATGCTAAATATGATGCTCATGATTCATATTAGTAACATTTTACACTAACATAGAGAATTGTTGAATATAAAAGACCGATTGAAACCTAAGGAAGTGTTAATCATATGGATTTCTCTAAAAATTACAAGTGTAAATACTTAAGTAAAATTCAAGCATTTCATTTCGATAGCTCACGTTAACAAGTGACCATCCATACAGTGTTAATTTATTATAGAAATTATACATACATGCTTAACAACTTAGATTTAACAAAAATTTCATAATGTCAAGTAAACTTCTTTAAAAATTTTTTTTCTTTTCAATGTTAAAAGTATATGTTGACTAATTAAAGATATATTCTGTGTATAAGCAGTACTGTAACATTTGTTTATTAAACCTTGGTATATATTGTAACTTGGTATTTTGGTTCCACTCAAAGTGATGTTGAAAAATACTTAGTTTTATATTTCTTTCCTAAAATTCGACAATATTCTGCTCAATGTCAACTCCGTTTCTCGATCTGTCAACTCCGTGGGCAATGAAAACATTAATAATTTTTTTCTTCCAAAATATTTGTCAGCGATTTTGGCTACGAGCTGAAATATATTAAGAACCATGTAGGAATTATTTAAAAAAATAAAATAAATCATTTAAAAAAAAAAAAATTTTTACAAAACATGACATTAAAAAGTGCCCAGTTTTGGAGAATGACCCATATATGAAACCCAAAAATGGTACTACTTGAATTTCACTCAGAAATTTTAATTAACTTATTATGCGAGAAGGCGTTGAATGTACTGACTTATCTCAAAGGAGAAAATATTAAGGATTATGATACTGTGAAGTGAATGGTGTTGTGAAAGTACAAACCGTCTCCACAAGCGTGTTTACAGATCTTTACAGAGGCTAAGAGATATGCTCATGAAACATTCTTGCAATTTGCATCAAGGTTAAATGCTTTGTGGCTATACTATTGAGAACAGAAAAAGGCACAAGATTTGCAGACTGTAAATAACTTAATAGTTTCAGATTAACTTTTTAAAACTCTAGACCCAGAAACAGCAACGTTCATCAGGATTCAACAAGGTGAGAATTGGTTTCAACCTGCAAAGTTAGGTAAGGAGTGTGACATTTTCTTTGAGTCAAGGGTGAAGTCGTTAATGGGTGGTGGAAATCAATATCACGTGAACTTAGCAACTATTATCGGCAATATATACCCGATTTTGCAGCCATTAACAGAACACACTAAAAAATGGGTTCCCAATGAGCAATCGTGGAATAAAGATGCAGATACTGCTTTTTGGCAGTTAAAGGAGTTATTGTGTACAGCATCTCAAATGAAAGTGCAGGAAGTTTGCAAGACTTTCTATTTATAGACTGATGCCTCGCAGTAAGCTGTAGGGGGAACTGTTTAAGTCAGTCTGATAGCATTTGGGAGTAAAACTTGAAAGAAGCTCAAAAGAAATGATCATCTGGACTCTAAAGCGAGTTGAAACATTATTTTTCGGAGCGGAAATATTTCTAATGACTGACCATAATCCACTTGTATTCCTGTCAGACTCTGTTCCTCAAAGCCCTAGTCTCCAACGTTGTGCTTTATCTTTTCAATGTTTTAACTTTAAGATAAATAAGATCAAAGGTAAGAAGTTAAGAAATGCATGCTCTATCGAGACTGTGAATTAGAGACAATATCTCATGTAATGACTTTCAAGGTTAATTAATTGTGCTGTTTAATTTTATGTTGCAATTCAATTTCTTTAGGTTTCTTTTTAATAATTTTCTCTTATCCATATTTTATGGGTATTCAGTGTGTATAAGGTTTGGTTATTTTATATTATGATTTAATATCTCTCTAGGAAGTGCAAGGTTTCTGAATTAATAATGTGTTTGCATCTGTTTGTTTTGCTAGATACCAGTCATGGTAAATTTAAAATATAACAAATGGGTTTTACAATTTTTTAAACATTGTTGCACGAGATAGTATTTTTAAAAAATAATTAAATGTGTTTTAATTGCATATAGTTAGTTTTCCAAAAATAAAGTGAAATGGCGGTTCGTTGGTAACCGGTTGTGTTTTTTTAATAATATTTTTTCTAACAAACTAAAGGCAGCGACTCATAAGAAAATCGTCTTTCATTTTCATAAAAAAAAACTAAATTACTTTCCGAAAAACTCAATATTTGTTCATCAGACAATATACTTTGTTTAACATCGATATTTCAGTATCGTCCAATGGATTAATAACATAATATGCTAATAAGGCAGCAGTAGTATTAATCAATACAATATTCTACTAATCAGTGATACCAACTTTTCCATGGATTTTGTGTAGTTTTTACTTATTTTCCATAGTTCTTACAGATTTTCCATAGTTATCACGGATTTTTATGATTTTACAAAAGTTCTTTGAAACCTACAAAATATGCCTATGAGAGATTTGTTTTCTCAATTCGTTTGTTTTTAACCAATAACTTTAATAGAGTATATTACAAAAAAAATAGATGCAAAGAAGGTTTTGAATGAAACAGTAAATTCGCAAATTGTATCTTTTGTTTTTCATCCACAATATAATTTAACACGTACACTCGCAGGAAATATTTGGTAATGACATTCGAGTACACAGAAAAGAAATATTTTTATAGAGCCCTGCTCCTCATCTTCTACTTTGCCCTTCAATTTTGTTATGCGTTTGTTTGAAATATGTTCAGTAAGATGATTCAAGATACTTTTTTGTTAATTGTAATTCTTTTAATGTCCTGCTGACTAGATACTTATGCAATTTCTTTTCTTCCTTTTTTGAAAAGGTGGGGAAGCTGGGAAAGAAGTAGATTTTAAATGGAAAAAGTTTTTTAGAAAATGTTGATTTTTGCAGGGAACAAGTGCAATATTTATAATTTCTTTAAAAATTCTATAAGAAATTTTTTTACAAAACCAATAATAAAGGGTTTACTGGTGCTGAATTTAAAGGGTTTTAAAGAAGAAAAAAAATGAGTCCAAAGAAGTCAGCCAATTGACAAAGCGTAAAGAAAGGCTTATTGTTTTTAACTAAAGAATGGCATAAGGTAAGGTGGGGTAAAATGGGTAGTCAATAGGCCTGGGCGATGTTAACATTTCTGCATCGTGATATATCGGGAAGCAAACATCACGATGTCACGATACATCGCGATGTTAACTATGTGTATATTTTTTTGACAAAATATTACAAAACAATGTTTTCTTAACAAGCTACATAGCCGAAAGTTATGCTTACTTAGCTTTGTAAAATTTTATTAAATTCATGTATGGAAGTTTATTTTAAATAACATGAGCATTTTTTTCAGGTCGATACACAAAGCACCCAAGGGGGTATATACAGGTTTTTTTTTTTCTGTTTAATCTGGATTTTTCAATTTCTCTATCTTAATGAAATTTTACTTTGTTATTATCCAGAAAAATAGGGGAGGGGGGTGGACAAATTCACTACCTGATGGTGCACATGTTGCTTTAGTTATTGGATATTCTTAATTATTAAATCAAAAACATACTTTATAATGAATATTTTATTGCTTAGTATATACAATGAAACTATTAAACAATAAAAATAAAATTAATGCATAACATTTAAAATTCTAACGATCTATATTTTAAAAAAAAAATCTGCATTTTTAAGAAGCAATGTTGGATTGAGTAATTAATCTTATGAAAATAAACTTTATTCAAATTGTACAAACTAAAAAAAAATTATAAAACATTTATTTACTTACGTGACCGAAGAGAAAATCCATCAACGTAAATGGGAAAAAAATCGTTTTTAAGTATTTAAGCAATCAAACTAAAGAAACAACTGTGAATTGTCCATGCACTAGTTCACAATGATTTTGGCTGATATAACAAACAGCAAATATTTATAAATAACCAGATTATCTTAACTGGGTAAGAACTAGACAGAAATTACCATTCCAGAATACCGCAATCCCCTTGCGTTAATAAATAAAGCAAGATAAAATAATAGCAAGATAAAAAAATCTTGAAGTTAATATAAAAGATTTCAAAATACAAGAGTGTAATATTTTATTTCTTTCAAGTTAGGGAAATAATGAAAAAAAAAAGTGAAACACAAAAAGTGTAGGAAATGCTCAATAGAATTCCAAAAATAAATATCAAGGTCTTATAACTGATGACTATTAAATAAAAATCAAACCGTTTTCCAAGAGTTCAGAGAACAACATAAAAAATTTTCAAACAATAAAAGGAATACTTCTTTTATCGAATCTCCAATATTACTAGACTATTGGCGCCACCTCGCAATTTTAATTCTCATCGCACATCCGCACATACGTAAGGTGGATACGATTACCACGATGCGGTTTTTTCTGATGAAGTATCGGGCATGCGTAAAAGCAAATGGAAATCGCCTCAAACGGCCCGATGTTGACGGTTTCACTATGTTTCTATACAATATTGGGAACATCGCGCATATGCAGGGCAGGGTGGATAAGATTATCACGACGTGAGCTTGCTGATGAAGTACCGCGCAAAAGCAAACGGCGCGGTGTCGACGGTTTCAATGTTTCTATAGTATCTTAGGAACACCGCGCATGAATCATGGCACGGTTCTTCGTCCTTGAAGTGCTAGGCAAGTATCGTTAAAAAAGATCGTGATGTATCAGTTTTGAGAAAATAATGACACCGGTTTGACGATGTTGATTCCACACCGGTTTTTGCTGATGTATTGATGCATTGCCCAAGCCTAGTAGTCAAAATATATTGTTCAAAATTTTAGAAGTTTCTAATATATATCCATAGTTTTAAAATTGTACATAGTTGTATGATTCCTAAACAGGGTTCCCACTCAAATCACAGAATGAAAATCAATGACTTTTAAGGACCTAAATAGTGTTTTTAAGGTCTATTGAAAATCTGTTTTCAAACATCATGTCTACAAAAAAAATTTAAGAATATTCTACCAAAAAGTTACTAGTTCAGGGTGGCCACAAAATTCAGGAAAAAAAGTTCCCTGATATCCTTGAGATTTCTAAGAAATTCCCTGATTTTGAGGCACATTTTTTTTTTCAAATGTCTTCAATTTTTTTAGGTTTTCTAGATGTCTTGACACCCTGATCAAATAGAACATGTACGCTAAAGAGATTACATGCAATTTTTTTTAAATAGTTTTTCTGGTAATGAAAAGTTTAAACTATTTCGTAAAATTCAATTTCTAACAATTATCACCACAAATCTCCGGATAAATAGCGCCAAAATACAGGTGAACATGCCTTAAAAATACACAGTACAAATTTCTCCTAATTTTCATTAAATTTTAAAAAATTCCCCGACATTTCGGATTTCCAGTCTTTACCGTTTCTGTGGCCAACATGAAGTTGATGGATGTGTAATACAAATATGACAGAGAATTCCGATATGGTGCAGATAAGTGGCAGTCACGCGGGGATAGCTAGTCTAAGTTGTATTTTATAAATTTTGCAGCTGGGCACACAACATCTACCCAAATTAAGGATTTTTAAGGACCTCTAAGTACTTTCAAGGACTTTTAAGCACCTCTTAACATTTTCAAGGCTTTGAAAACAAGTTGGAAAATATTAAGCACTTTTAATGACTTCCAATGACCGTGGGAAACCTGGTAAACTTTATTTCTGCACTTTATTTTTGTTTCAATAATTTTTTTTATATGAGTGTCGATGACAGTAAAAACATTTGTATACAGCTTCATGCTATATGTTGTCTACTTAAAACTTCGGTCTGCAGCTCAAAATATTTAATAAAATTACATTCCAGTGATCTCTAGTAGATCGACACAACACCTCACCTCATCTACAAGCAACAATGCCGCAAAAAGAGCAGCAGTCATCGACAATGGAGCAAATTAATCTCCAATAGGCCAAATCGATCACCTACTTCAATGTAAAATAGAACATTTGGGCCTTGGTGCCAACTTTTAGAAGTCACACAAATATTCATTTGTACTAGGAAATAAAAAAAAAAATATTTCTTAGGAAAAATTACAAAGTGATACAAAAAAAAATCACCAAAAACAATATGTACCCTAGTGCTTAGTATTCCCTAACAGGAACGTTTCTATTTTTCTAAGTGAATAAAAATAATTAATTTTGTTTAGGATTAATTCCTAGTACACATACAATTTGGTAACATTGGTGTTATGTCATCAGACTTCATTTTGTCTCAACGGCCATTTCGAATCAGCCGCCATCTTGATATAAATCCAAATGTACAACACGCCATTTTCCCCTTAGCGACAACTTTTACAAGTCACGCCAACGTGCCATGTATACTAAGAATTTACCTAGTATTCTCTCCATTAATTTTCACTGTTTACAACTAGAATCATGGTATTTTGAATCAAAAATGTCTGGCAATAATGGGTGATAGAACAGCATCGAATCAGATATACAAGAGAAAATCACATGAAACTAAACAGATGAACTTGCTACATACCACGAATAAAATGACAGTTCTGTTTAAACGATCATCAAAGTATAAAAAACTAATGAATAATTTCAAAATGAATGTTAGTATGTACTTACATTTTTCGTACATATGCCAATTTCCGATTTAATGGGGGAAAAAGTCAAACGAACTTTCTCCACGTGAGTTTTAATTTGTAAACGACTTCAGATGCTTATTTCTACCTAATTAAAGTGCTTTACATTTCTGATGCGGTTTAAGTCTTTGACGTCACAGTCAATTGCTACCTACCGCCACTGAGATTATACTAGTAGTTTTTTTATTGTTAGTGTTTGGAATTTGTGTTTGTAAAATATGCTTTCGACGAAGACAGACAGTCATTTTTCCAGATCACTTTTCATAATTCTGGTTGTTCCAAAACTTGGATAAATGCAAAAAATAAATAAAAAATCGAAAAAATGTGTTTGGTTGAAAACAATGCTTTCATCACACTATTAAGTACAGGTGCGCTAGGGGCTCCAAACTGACAAGGCGACGCCAATAAAACCATTTTGTACGATTTTGATTTTTTTTTTAATTCAAGAAATTTCTAATTGAATCTAACATTTTCCTAGACAAAGATGCAATTATCTCAGCAAAGAATAGTCCTCCAGTCCTATATTACACAAATCTCATCATACGTTCATTAATTTCTTTTGCAAAATCCAATTGAGGCACAAAATAAAACAATCACAAGTTCAGTAAACAATCATAAAACCAATTGAGGCACAAAATAAAACAATTATAAGTTATTACTTGAAAACGATTAAGCAAACATTGTAAGTATTTTGTAAATGGCACAGAAAAGTGGGATGTTTTATCTGTATTCAAGACAAAGGAGCTGTTGTTGTAAATTTAAGAGGGTCAGTAGCAAAAAGGATAAAACAAAACTTTTAAGAGTTAATATATTTCAAAAATATTTTTAATACATATCCCTTCTCCTTCATCCAATTATCACTTCTATTTTCTACCTGATAAAATGTCTTAGAGAGTCAATGTACTTACATACTTACTCTTGTAATTCATTTAATATATATTTATGATATTTAATAAGCGATTTGTCAGATAGGAAGAAATCTTGGACACTTTTAATGGCGTCATTACATTTTCATCACGAGAGAAACTTTTCCTAATAAGACATGGGTTTTGTTCTTGGTGAATGCTTGAATGGTTAACTTTGTTGAACAACATTATTTCAAAATTCAAAACATCCAAAATACTATCATCCCTAAACATATCCTGCTTATGCCACTGTTCGACTTCATTATACCCTAGTTTTTATTAAGGAGAAAGAGAGGGGAGGTAATTTGGGCAGTCGTAAATTTTGCTTAGAATAGTTCTTGGATAGAAGCTACCCTTATCTGCAATTGGTAAGTAGAAAAATTATATGAACGTTTGCCTGCACATTGCGGTATCTACAATATCTCTTTAACTTGTAGAAGAATACACATAAAAAGGTAAATTCTGCTGTTGAAATTTTGAAAAAAAGTTTCTCATTTAAAATTATAGCACAAAAAAAAAAAAAAAAAAAAAAAAAAAAACGAATGATGCTTACTGCTAAAGCATATAGATGCACTAATAACTGCAGGGTTCATATAAATTTTACTAAAAAACTCAATCACTATAAAAGAGAATTTTTTTCTCACATCAAAAGAGTTTGAAAATCATTTCCAAGAATGAAATGTTCATCGATATTTTGGGGGGAAAAGATTCCTTAAAATATTTTACGGGGAAATTGTTATAGTTTCAATTTTTTTTTTTTTTTTAATTTGAATTTTTCCTTGATTTAGTCTCCATTAGCTTATTACGAACCTTACGCTCCTTTACGAATTCCTATTTCTATTAAACTATAAATAATTTTTTTAACTTTTCATTCCTTTATTTCAAGCATTTGGAAGAAAGGATATTTCAATAAAATTAAAAAAAAATTTGGATTTTTTTTCAAAACATTCCAAATTTTTTAAAACAGAAATTTGAATTTTTAAGTTTAAACCCTCCTCTACTCTTTTTCACCCCTTAAGGTGAACAATAATGAAATTTACAGTATTATTCAGTTTTGATGAAATTTGCAGTCTTGGTTTTCAATGCAAGAGGCAGATTTTTCCGGCTACTTGACATTTCTAAAAACTTTACTCTCGAATTTTGTAACCCCTTAAAGAGAAAATAATATCTTGAGATCTATAGTAATGAGATCTACTAATTTTTATTCTATAGCTATCTTGACTAATCCAAATAATGGAGAACAAAATTTCATTTCACGTTTTGTATTTAAGGTGGAAAAATCGAGGAAAAGGGGAAAAAGTTTATATGATCTTACTTGAGATCTTTTTTTTTTTTTTTTTTCTTTTCTTCCCCCTATATCTATCTTGACTAGCCCAAATTTTTGGAATAACAATTTTATTCCAATGTTTTTCTAGTTATAGGAGATTAAGGGGAAAATGCTCATAACTTGTAATTGGCTGAACATTTTGAACTGATATCTGTGAAATTTTGATAAGTTGATAAAAAAAAGACAAAAACACAGAAAATTTAGAGCGAGGAAGAAGAAAGAATAATTGGTTTTCAGTTTATTTGCTTTTTGTACTTTTTACGACTGCCTAATTTTAAATTTACGACTGCCCATATATATGAACCACGACTGTCCGTTAGAATATAAGCCTTGGTTTGTTGAGGCTTTCTCTAAGCACATCATTAACGTAATTTAACAAGTATCCCCTTTTCATGCACCACAAAAGCCTTTTGTCGAAGAGGCTGCATAGCGAGTTGGCGCGACTTTGAGATTCAAAGTGCTAAGTAAATGCACAACTAATAAGAAATTCAGAGAGTCTGATCTTATATAAATTTCGATAAAAGCAACACAAAAATTATCGATGTCATGATAGCAGCAATGCAAGGCACTAGTGGTCAAGGGAGCAAGCGAGTTGAGGTTGTAAGGCGGAGATTAGAGGTTCGGTTCTGCTTAGCCAAGCACTGGTGTGTACGAATGGAGAGGGGGGGGGGATGGTTGCAGTATGTGCAAGTATTGTAAGCTGAATTGTCATTAATTGTTTCACAGCATAAAACTCTAATCGGAAATAAAGCGTTTGTCACTTGTCGGAAATATAATTTTTTTTAAAGAGAAATGATAAAATCTCATCATTATTGAACCCTATTCTCTTCGAGGTCTGATTAATATGTCGAATTTCCATTGGGTAATGCTTGTACTCTCCCCAAACTAAATGTATCTATAAATAATTGATCCTGTACAGATTTTCATTGGTGACTGATAGATTTGGGCTCAGTTGCGGATGACTTTAGTGCGAAAGGTCGATGGTGGGCCATTCACCGTTTCATCCGTAAACGATGAAAGGCCGCGACCATCGATCGAGGAGTAATTGCTTCTAGGGATGGTAGAATTACTCCTCTACGATGGTTGGCCTTTCATCGTTCTCGGATGACTCGGCGAGTGACCGACCGTCGTTAGAGGTATATCCCAGGTAGCACAGCAGTATTGGCCAATGTCGGAAACCGGAGCTCTGGAAGATTGGCCAATCCTGGGTAATGTCGGAACGGCCAGCACCGAACGGCTAACATTTTTGCAATATTGGCCAATATCGCAGTGCGGTTTTGGCCGATCTCGAGGAGCAGTTTTGGCCGATATCGATGCGTAGTTTTGGCCGATATCGATGCGTAGTTTTGGCCGATCTCGAGGAGTAGTTTTGGCCAGTATTGATGTGCAATCTTGGGCAATATCGATGAGCATTGGTTTAAACCAAATGTTTTTCTTTTCCCTCAGAAAAACGAAATATTTTTTTTTAAAGAATAATTTAAAATTGTATTTTTATTTATAATTAGATTTTTTAAATTATTTGATGTTGTAGATGACTTCTATTTTTAGCTGAAATACAATATGTTCTAATGTATTTTAAAATAAATCTTCCAATTAAAAACTATTGAAGTTTTTATAAGTATCAAATGAATCGAAGAGCAATATTCTATGTATTATGTAGTAAACAATTACTATTGTATATATTGAATTTAAAAAATAGTACCTCTAAATAAAATATTAAAATTTAATATGATTTGAATGTCCCCATAAATAGCAACAATTGTTTATTTACTTAGTTCAAATTACTTTCAAAAGGAATATTCATTGTTTATAAAACATAAATTATTCTTGTTTATGCTAAATTTTATTTATAAATATGTATACATGTAATTAGAAAAGGATAAAAAAAAGACCTCTGTTTAAACCAAAAAAACATGTTTTTTTCCAACCCTGAAAGAGCAATTTTAGCTACTATTTTTTTATTATATCACAGAGCAGTTTAGGGTAGATTTGCCACTCAACATATCTGAACTTTCTTTTTAGAGGAAGAAGTGGTTGCAAATGATAATTCTTATATGCGTTTAGATTCAATTTTGAGCTGTTCAATGTTTAGTAACACATTGTTGCCCAAAAACCCTTAATAATTTGTTAAGTTATACTTAAACATTTGTAAAATAATGTTTTCAACTCCCCTACCAAAAAAACAACATTTAGATAACAAAATGTCTGACATTCAAGGATTTAGAAAGATACATGCAATTTTAAACTAGAAAACTAACAGTAGAATTTAAAATCCCTATTGGTCAATCAATACTCATTGAACTTTTTATGCTAAGGTTTCATAAAAATAGAAGGTTGAATTTTAAACTTGTGAAGTATATTTTTTCTGCACCGATCAACTTCATTTATGAAGTCCCTTTTCATTTTTAAAACATAATTTTTCTCTATGCATTAAGAATCAAATAGATAGTAAATAAATCTCATTTTAATGCTTTAGTTCATTCACTTCAATCATAATATTGTAAAAGCAATAAAGTGAATTAAATTGCAGACCCCCCCCCCCCCCCCATTGAAAAAGTTTTCATCCAAAAATTATTTGACAAAAACATCTATTATTTTAAAAAATCCACAATAATATTTACATGAATACCTCGTATAATGAATAATTTTTCATACTTTCATTCCTATTTTAATTGCTTTTTAATGACCGATAATTGAAACCCAATATAATTTAATTGATATTTTATGGCTTAAAAACCATGCACTCTTAAATTAATTGTCACTTTCTGCAGTGCATATTTATAATAAAAACATAAATTTAATACAAGCTGTTTATTATAATACATATTTTATTTTACATATTTTATCTTCCTTTGAAGTTTCTACCTTGGCGAAGAAAACGAACCTGAAATATAAAATTATTCATTTCTGTTTTCATTAAGATTACATTAAAATTTAAAAATCAAATTATTGCATCAAACTTTTTCTAGTCTTTAGCTCTTTTTATTTTATCCAAACTCTTTTTGTTAAGGAACTGGAATTTGTTATCAATAAAAGAAATCATGCAG
The DNA here is from genome assembly GCA_963978545.1 of Linyphia triangularis. Lineage (NCBI taxonomy): Eukaryota > Metazoa > Arthropoda > Arachnida > Araneae > Linyphiidae > Linyphia > Linyphia triangularis. The sequence continues at coordinate 29,722,579 of OZ021733.1, forward strand.
TGCAGCATTTACTGCCCATTAAAAAATAAAAAAAATTGCAAAATGAAAAACACAATTTTGCACAAAAGCATAAGATTATTAACATTTTGTTAAATTGTTATATCAGAAAACATTTTCTACTAACATTTAAGAAAATAATTTTAAACTGGTATTTAAATTTCAATCGTATATACTGAGCTTGTATGAATTTAATTTATATAAAGTTCTCTGCAAATACGTTTGCACCAACCTCAACCAAGCACACAAAAAACTATCAATCACGAAATAAATGCTAATTCTGTTTGTTTTTTTATAAACTCGTTCATTTTTCTTTAGCCGTTTAAAATTGTAATAAATAATTTATAAGAGAGAAAAATCTCTTTTAAACTGTTAAATTAACCACCAAATAAAATCAAAATAAATAGTAAAAAGTGTTGTTGAAAAGTCTGTGATAAAATACACTGTTGCACTTGAAAAGTTATAGGAACTAATTTAGAACATAGTGTTTTTGTTGTTTTTTCTACTGAACTAATTTTTCAATTATAAGCATATGACAAAGGTGATTTGTTCAAAATTGTTTAAAGAAACAGATAATTTTTTTTTTATTTGAAAGACCAGAGATTCTTCATTGCTTATTATATTTTAAAATATAAATTATTGTAACATCAAATTGAAATTGCTTGGATCGTTACCAAATTGATTATCATATATTCTTACCTGGTAGAGGAAGTTTTCACGCTTTTTGGTTCACAAACAAGTTTTTGCTCGTTTTTTTGTGGGATTCCAAAGAAGGGGGATCGTCTTTGAAACGGGCTGGAATATTAGTTCGGCTTTTCTTGGTTAATAAATTTTCATCTTCTGAAGAATCACTCCCAATTGAACGAGCAAGCTCAGCTTTATCTTATGCCTGTTAAAATGAATCTAAATAGGAAAATTATGGATATATGCTATCTCAAACTAGTTGCAAAACTTTATATACAATTTATTTATACAATTAAATATCTTATTTAAAGCACTTTTAATATAACTCACTAAAAAACCAATCTTCAGTTTGAGAAATTAAAATAGAATATTATTTAAATCTGTTAATAAATATCTGTTATTCATTTCCACCATTTCAAAAATCTACACCATCAAAACTTGAACTGATAAGTAGATCAATGACTTATGAAACATTATTTGTGATACCTTGAATTATTTGTATATACCCTATACAAAAATTGTAATTTAATTACTGTATGTACAATAGATTTTAAAATTAAATGTTTGCATGTTATACTTGAGGGCATATATTCTTTAATCATGTTCATTCCCCCCTTCCCCATTTGTTGCAAACTACCAAAGACAACTTTTGTCTGAGATGAACCAAGATGAAGGAATTACTTCTACGGGTTCTCCATTTCCATCAATGACCCTACAACAGTATATTTCTTTATTTTAAACTGAACAGAATAACAAATTAACTATTGAAAGGCCATACTGGCATTTTACTGCCAAGGGAAGGAAGGCTACAACTATTACACTTTTCATTCCAAGACAGAAAATAGCACTAACAATAATACTTGATTACAATATTTGATGTTTACTTTTCAAATGGAAAGTCTTTTCTTTAAATGAACAAAACATTTTTATTTTATAAAAACAACATCTTTGCATAGTGTGTTTAAATTAACACAAATGAAGTTAGGCATTAAAAATACATTTTTGTAGATATTTCAAAAATTTCCATTCATTGCTCTTTTCTGAGAAATCAATAATTGCACAAGACAGACCTTTTAAATAGGAGAATGTACATATACAGTAAAACCCTGTTAACGCTAAGTCGATCTGGCCACTGAAATTGTTCGCTTTAACCGAATTTTGTGTTAAATAAATTAACGTTAAGTTTTAAGTACGGAGAACTGCTTTTCCTTCGCATTAAATTTGATTTTATGCTAAGCAATTTTGCGTTAACAGGGTTTGGTGTATTTTTTCAAAAATAGGAAGCATAACAACATTAGTTATACATATTGTTAAAATTGACATTTTCTAGAACATTTACTTTTTATGCAAAGCGGTTGATTGAGATAATGCACCCTATTCCACACCACCTTTGAGATTGAGTAATAGACGTGTTTTAATTTAATGTGGTTTCCTCAATATGCCCAATTCACAATATATTCTATTAACAGAGCTAATCATGGAGCTTGGATATTGAATTTTATAAGCAATATAAACTAACGATAACAAATATGATAAATAGGAAGGCAAACTAGAATGTAACATGTAGTATAAGTATTTCAATGATGAGCATAATTTGAAACAAGCAATGGAGGGGTAGGGGGGAATGGCTAAATGAGTATTAGTTTGCATCCGTGTATGGATGAGATAAAAGCTGAAAATCTTGTTTATATTTTAAACAGCAGCATTAAATAAATAATTGAAACCAACTCGATTCCTAATCAAGTTTAATGTGAATATCAATCACCTTTGTCAACATCGCTTTTGTAGATCAAACCAAGTCGGCAATCAAGTATCGTTGAAATTAACTAAAACCAACTTAAACCAATAATGTAATACGTAAATACCCCATGAAATCGACAAATTATTGTGACAACACTTACCAGTAATAAGTTTTCGATCCAATTTTAATGTTACTAATGACCGTCGCGCCGGCGACATAACATAAATAAACTTAGTAAACACACATCCGGGCACTTCAGTTCTTTCAGCCACTCGGTGGCGATTCTTTTTGAGAAATTCTGCGCATCGGATTCGGCCAGTTTTGGCCGTAAGTCGAGATCGTTCCAAAATACATGATTTTTTAAAAAATGCTTAAAACCGTGGCAAAAATATCACAAAACATATTAATGCAAACCTTCCTTTCTTATACATAAAATATTTTAATTTTAAAACTGTCGATCAACCTTTCAAACTTTTGAGTATCGTCTATCCAATATTGGGCGAGATTGGGCAATATCGGCATCGAACGGCCGATTTTGCGCCATTCCACATCGGGATTGGCCAATGTAGGGCTGATATTGGCCAATACTGCTGTGCTACTTGGGATGTATTTTTTTAATCGTTTTTTTTTTTTAAACTGTGAACATTGTCTTTTAATTATCAAATAATTCGACTCGTATTTTAAGCAATTTGAATAGATACTTAGAATGTTAAAAATTGTAACATAATATTGCTATGAATTTTCCACTGCGATGTCACAGTTTTTAAGATAAAAACTATTATTTATTCACTTCAGAAAACTCACAAAAGTTATTCGAAGAACAGTGCAATAAATATCAAGCTTCAATAAAAACAACTTCGAATACAGCGATTATACAAGTTCACTCTAGTAGGTAAACAAAGCGATCAGCTTTCATCGAAATCCGAAGTCAAACTGAAAACTTTCCCGATCACAGGTTTTATTTATACCAGGCGCGTGAGAACATTCTCGAAATATCCAGAAAATTCGTCGAAAAAGAAACATCTCGAAATTTCTCGATTGCTGTCGGTGTTGCCACCGTTTTCTAACCTATATTATCGCTGTTAATAAATGAAATAAGATAAAATAAATTACAATAGAATCTTAAAATAATACGTCCCTATTTACATAATATACAGACAATTTGTGCAACATTTCCCCCTACTTAAAGACTGCACGTGCCGGGCAGTGAAGTTCTTACGAGGAAAGGCCATTCAATCATTTCTACCGTAATATGGAGCTAGCCTATTGTAATGTACAACTCTAGGTTTACAGGAAGGTGTCCGTTAAATCCTTACCACAACGTCGTTGATCTTCTTAAGGATTACATGCGGCCCTTCCCATTTCGACTGGGGCTTAGGGGAGAGTCCTTTCCGACATTTAGGGTTCCATAACCACACCTTGTCACCTTCCAGAAATAAACGGTCCGTGGCCTTGGCATCGTATCGGATCTTCATGCGCTCCGTCATGATGTTGATTCTCTCTCTGGCGAACCGATATACGGCTTCCAAACGTGCCTGGAGATCATCTAGATACAGGACAGGCTAGGAAGGAGTGTCCGGTGGTCGTCCAAAGAGGAGGTCGCAGGGTAGTCTAAGGTCTCCCAAGCAACACACTCATGTTGTTTCTATGTGGTTTTTTGGTGGATACGTTGAAAGTGAGAAAGGCACATTGTAACCACATTGTATCAATGTGCAATTCCAATGCATTTTTAAGGAAGCTGATATTTTATAACAGATATTAGCATAAATCAATTTATCTCGTATAGTTTTTAGGGGTTTTAATTATGTAGTACGAATAAAGTCAGAATTTCGTTTTCTTCACTTTTCTAATGTGATATCACAATGTTGTTTCAATGTGATATTTCAACCAGACATGAAACAAGTGTCTTCTTTGGTTTTTGGAAAGCCCCAATCTTGTCCAAGAATCATATTAATTGAAAACTTTGGTAAAAGCAATTTATAAAAGCAAAAAATAAAAATCCGTTTACTCAATGTGGTTTTTTAATATGGCTTCAATGTGATAATTCAACTATACTTCAACCTTACACCACTGATCCACGATTTGTATCATCCGACGCATGCGCAATACGCTTTTACCTTCAGTGATGACGTAGCTGGCATCACTTTTGAAGTTGATTTGAAACTTTACGATGTCGTTGTGTTGACAATTGGATTTATGCCTTTTCTGGTAAGTTTTCTTCATTACATTATTAAATTATACTCTATTATTTGCCGGTTTTCTAAATTAGATGTATTTCAATTTATAAATGAAATTAGATAATGATGTTCTTATCAGTGAGGTTTGTTGATTTTTAGGACACACGTGTGACATAAATAAATAAACCTATTGTAGGATATTTCACGTATTTTTATGAGCTATAAAACTGAATGGGCTGTCTTGTAGAAGTATGTTTTTCTAAAACGATTAATCACTGAGAATTAAACATGCTGTATAAATATTATTTCTATACTTGTTGAAAGAATTTTTGCGGTAATTAAATGAACTGATTCAGTTAAAAAAAATCTCCACCGTAATAGGGATCGGGACAACAGAGCCAGTAATTTATTTAAGGTGGAATACAGATGTAGTATAGAACATTTCTTAATGTTATATAATATAATTGAAAGTTATGTGATTTTCCACACCCGTAGTCTCTTTAACATGTTCAATTCGATCACACATCTGGAAATTTGAAGAAAATTTGCTGTAAAATCAGGGAATTTTTAAAAATCTATCAGGAAATTTTTTAAAAATCTATCAGGGTATTATCAGAAAACTTTTTTTCCTGAATTTTGTGGCCACTGTGTAATGTGTTGTTTTAATTAATGTAAAATTAAATGTTTATTTAAAAATATAGCTGCAAAATGAACTGATGTTTTGTGTGCAAAAAATGAATTTCTTTCGTTAATTTTCTTTTTCAAGCAGTGATGGATAACAAATTGAGAATTTCTCTCTATCCCACCTGGTAATCAAATCGATATTTCAAAGTAAGGTTTAAAAAAGACGTCATCAGTGTAAATATATACATGTACATAAGGATGATACATTTTATAATAGTTAACATATTTTCAGCTTACTGCCTCCATGTAGAACACTGTGGAACAGGTAGTGCCTGGAATCTGATCGCTGGCCCCCTAACAACTGAATCCTATCCTTTTCAGGTACTGTGGTAAATTGAAAAGATGCAGTACAGTATAGCATATTTCGCTATTTAAAAATTTACAAAAAGAACTTTCTAAAAAACTAAAATTAGAAAGTGGAATTCTGTTCTTTTGCAAAAAAAAAATTGTTAATTTTTTTTTTAAATCTCCCTTTTTGTTATACAGTCGAACAGGGTTGGCATGGTTTAAACCAAATAGTTTTTTTTCTCTTTTTAAAGACTAATTTAAAATTGCATTTTTTTTTTGTTTATTTATAATTAGATTTTTTAAATTATTTGTTGTAAATAACTTTTTTAAATAAATCTTATAATGAAAGTCTATAGAACTTTTTATAAGTATCAAAAATAACTTTTTATATTAATCTAAGTGTTTTATTACTGTTTTATAATAATATTCAAAATTATTAATTAAAATTAAATTATATGCTGCATTTTAAATTTGTTTGTGAAATAGAGGTTTTGTGCTTAAATAACTTATTTGTAAACCTTAAAAATATAATTATGTATAACTTATCACCATTACTGATGAATCTAAGAGCAATATTCCATGTAGAAGTAGAAAACAATTACTATTGTATTATGTTTTTTTAAATCCAATGGAAACTATATATCTCTAAATATAATATTAAAATTTAACGATTTAATTGTTCACATAAGTAGCAAATGTTTATTTACTTAGTGTAAATTATTTTCAGAAGATATATTATTTGTTATTTGAAAATTTATTATTCTAGTTAATGTAAAATTTTATTTATAAATATGTATACATTTTAATTAGAAAAGGATTTAAAAAAAAAAAAAAAAAACGGGAAAAAAAAACCCTGTTTTTTTTTTTAAACAACACAAAAAAAACATTTTTTGGGGGAGGGAGGGGTCCAACTCTGCGGCCAAATCTCATTAACACGAAGTCGCTGGGGCCGTTGAAATTGTTTGTGCTAACTGAATAAATTAACGTCAAGTTTTAAATACGGGGAACTGCTTTTTTCTTTGCGTTAAACGGGAGTTCAGGTTAACGGATTTCACATTAACAGGGTTTGACTGTACCAAAGTTATATTTGGGAATACTTTTTAGAATAAATTTACTTATTGTATTAGAATTGAACATTCTTTTTTTTTTTCAGTGTTCTGTGGACTTGCTTATTTCACCTTTGTTAGAGCTGTTGTACTTAAACAGTGTGGCTACAGAACCTGGAAATCAAGAAACTTTTCGATTGTGGAAAAAATCAGGGAATTTTTTTAATATTCAGGAAAATTTACTGTTACTGTTTAGGGTATGTTTATCCATTATCCCTAATTTGGTACCATTTTCCTGAAGATTTGCTGTGATAATCATTAGAAGTTTTAATGTTATGGAATAATTTTAACTTTTAACTACCACCAAACCTATTTTTAAAAAATTGGCATATTATCTCTTTAGCATACATGTTCTATTCGATAAGTGTGTCAACATATCTGAAAAAATTGGGGGAATTCGGAAAAAGTTTGCAGGAAAGGAATTTTTTAGAAATCTGTCAGGGAACTTTTTACCTGAATTTTGTGGCCATCATGTTAAATGACACTGATAGTTCTTTTGATAATCCTCTATAATTTATATATTAAGTATAATTTTTTTATTCTTTTTAAATTAGTTTTGCTGTTGTGAACATGTCTGAATTATGGCAGTATTATAACAAGGCTGCTAGTGGCGTTTACTAAAGTGACTATTTTAGCCTCCAGAAAACTTTTTTTGGTAAGAAAAATATCGGTACTTACGTGTTAACGCCACTGTAGCTACAGATTTGACGGTTTTTCAGTGCCGCCAATAAAGAGCAATCTTGTTGTTCGCATGCAGTTATCTTTTGGATTCTTTGTAAGTATAAAACTCTAATTCCTTGTAAGTAATTAAAAACCGCCAAATCTGTAGCTGCGGTGGCGTTAATACGCAAGTACCAAAATATCCTAATTGACTATTTTAACCTCCAGGCAACTATGTAATGAAAAAAGGGCTCCTAACTTTGAACTGGAAACCAATAGAAAGCATGGCTTCAATTTGCTTGCAGCAGCTCATTTAATTTATCCTCAAAGTAGTAAAAAGGGTTTTTGAATTTAAAACTAAATTTGTATGATACAGTAAATTTTTCTAAAAGTATACCTAAGAGTAAAAGGCAACTAAGTTGTTTCAATCTAGAATTTTCAAAAATTATAATTGGTTTCCTATTGAAATATAACATTAATTAAAAACCTATATTATATGTTTTTCCTTTAAATTTTTCTACTCTTCATTTTAGTTTTCAAATACTGGGTGGGAGTAGGCAACATTGGTATTCTGCATCTGCCTTCGAATTTTTTTTACATAATCTACTTTTGATTAAACTATATTGTGTATCGTCATTGCATGATATTCTGAAATAAGTCTGTTATTGCCTTAAATGGTCGTGTGATCTTTGGTCAGTTCAATGTGCAAACCATAATATGAAGGGTGCTTCTGCATACTGGCATTGACTTAAAACCATCCAAAACAAGGGGATCGCTTTCAACGCGAGAGAGGGATTTTTTTTAAGTCATAAAAAAGGGATATTATCTTGATTAATATATTCAATCTTTGAATTTGGTTGGCGATTTAAGTAGCAGAGTTGGATTTGAGCATTTTTACACGTCGTATTTCTTTATTATTATTTTTGGCATGGTGTCTACTTTTAAAAATTGGAAAACAGTTATATCTATATAAATATATGTTTGAATGCTTTATTGTATTAAATAAAGGTAATTTTATTTTAGAGATTATGAAAACAACCAATGAGGAGGCGAAAGAAGCTCGTGGAGTGACATTAAGGCTGCTGATTGTGACAGAGATGTGGAATATTTTTGGGAATGATATTGTGGATTGTAAACATGGATTATAACATATGGTTCACAAACTTAAATAATTGTTTTGTATCTCCTTTCTTATTTTACTGTCATTAAATGGGGTCTTGAAGTTAAGATCCTACTGTTGCTCTGAATGGGATATGTCATTAAAAATTAGCACATATATATTTAATCATCTTATAATTTTCTATTTGCTGGTTTAAAGTGTGAACTTAGAAACAATTTGAAAGGTATCTGTACCTATGTAATTGTGTTAGGACTATGTCTGTTACTGTTACATGTAATTATTAATATTTGTTTTATTAACATTTGTTTTAATGTTATGCATGCTATTTTTGAAATAAAATTATTTTGAACATTATGATTTATTTTTACAGTTTAAAAATATATATTTATAATTTTTATTCAAATTTGATTAGTTCAGAGATAATTAAGAAGCAAATATTATAATTAATTTTAATTGTGGTTCATTGGAGCAAAATTAAATTTTTGTACAGAATAATCCTCTGCATATAAAAGGAAAGTTTAATTTTTCACAAAATGATATTCTACCTACTAAAAGATGATACATTGTGTAACAGTAGTTGGAAACTCATAAAGCCAATACTTGGAAAATATTCTAGTTTTAACTTTTTCTTTTCATTAAATGAGAGTTTCTATAATGCATATACTCTTAAACTTTACAGTGCTAATAAAACTAAACACATTCATGTGAAAAAAATGTGTCAAAACAAGCGCTTAGGAAAGTAGGCAGGATACATTCGCTTCCAAATTTTTTCTGTTATCTATTAAAATACAAAAATCAATAATTTGTTTTGCTTAAAATTGCAACTTTAAATGGTATTTTGAATTTGAATTTCATAACCCCTTCCGAAAAATATGAGCAATATGAAAAAGCAATGTGAATATATATATGTGAATATGAAAAATATGAGCAATACTGTTTTAACATGGGTGTTCCACATTGTTACCACATGATAGTGTTCACTTTTACCAATGTTGTTTAAATATGAATCTTCCACACGAGTGTTCAATCTTGATTCTTGCCAATGTTGTTTCAAGACATACTTTCCAGAAAAACTGTTTCTACAGCACTAGTTCTTGGGCTCAAGAACTATAGTGCTGTAAAAACAGCATTATGGGATGTGTGTCTTGAAACAACATTGGTAAGATTCAATATTGAATACTCATGTGGAAGATTCATGTTTAAACAACATTGGTAAAAGTGAACACTATCATGGTGGTAACAATGGGATGCATCCATGTTGAAACAACATTGACATTCAACGTGGAAACCACATGGGCAAAAATGAACACTCTCACGTGGAAACAATGTGACAAATCCACGTTGAAACAATATTGACATTCAACATTGAAACCACGTGATATATCTACGTTGAAACAACGTTGGCACACAACATTGCATCCACGCTCCTTTAAGTGAACACTTCCACTTGAAAACAACGTTGCAGTTCCACGTTGAAACAACATTGTGCATGTTGGTATTTAACGTTGACACCACATTGAAACAACATGGTTGCGTTGCTTGGGGTCTCCTCCAAACATCTTTAGAGATGGGGAAAATCCGGTGGTCTCGTGAGTTGCACTCCCGTACCCGTATGCCAACAGAAGCGGTGAAAGTTTCTGAACCCCGACTTTTGGTTGCATGACTTTGAGGTTGGTTGTTGAGCAGAAAACGTGGGTGTTCCGAACTTGTACTCCGCCTTGGATTGAAGTCGACAGCTCTCCAGACATGGACGTCCGAAAAGAGCGTTCCCTTTCCCATTCAATCGAATATCATCTTCAGTAAGCTTATCTGTGATAGCGTCGGAATCATCAACGGGTGCAGCTGATAGATCCTGGGACCTCCGTTCGATGCTTGTAACAGGAGCATGGGTGCCGATTCCCTCTTCACTAACGTTGTCCATTCCCACACGAACCACTTCCTGGGAGGGTTTCATCACCATTGCTTTCTTCGATGCTCTTTCCGGGGCTGGGGAGGTACTTTTCATAGATGTCGACTCTGTCTCTCCAAATCTGGAGATCCTCGCGAACTCTTCAGCATTCTCTATGACATTGTTTGCATGAGCCATAATCCGAAATACGCACAGCTCTTTCATGTCTAGATCGTGCAAAGGAACTTCGCCTCTCCATGTTTACAGCTTGCTTTTCTCAAAATTCAGCATAATTCCATTTTTCTTCAAAAAGTCTAGTCCGAGAATGCACGTATCTACAATTTCAGGAACATAAACGGTGTGCTAGTAGGTGTTAAATCCAAAGGCAACGTTCCAATTTCCCGTGCACGGAGATACTGCCACCAGACACAGTTCGTAGTGATACTGAAGGCGCCGTGTAAAGAGGTTGGCTGTCCAGGCGCCGGGCTACATCCGTCCGTACGATGGTTACATTTGCCCCTGAGTCAACTATTAGACGACAGGGAGTTCCATTGATCTTGCCCTCTACGAAGGTTTCCTCCTTGAAAGGATGAGATGTGATAGAGGCTGAGTGAGACACCACCTGCTTTACACGGCTACCTCTGCCCCACGAGATAGCCGCTTTTTAGTTTAACTGCTGAGGCTCGGAGGTGGTATTATCTCCTCTCTTGTAGAGGCACTCTTATCCAGATCTAAAATGTCCTTCACGGCTGCAGCGCCAGCAACTAACTTTACTCTTCCTATCCTTTGCTCCTGGATATCTTCATCATTCTATCGATTTTGCTTTCCAGTTCTCGAAGCTTACTGGTGACATATTCAGAAGAATCCACGGCCGATGCACCTCGTACATATCGTCGATCTTTTCTGGAACAATTCTGGGCCGCCTCCACTCGCATGGCATAAACGAGAACACTCTTAAGATCTTTACTATCCGACATTCTTACAGCTTGAGAGATGTCAACGTCCCTCAGGTCATCCACAAAATATTGTTGGGATAAATTATCCCTAACATCCACAGGGCAATCAAGGAAAGCTAGTAGTGACAACCGTTCAATTTCCGAGGCGAACTCCTGGAGTGATTCTCCGGTCTTCTGCTGCCTTGTTCTGAGTTGTTGTCTGCTATAATCTTTCAAATGTTGCTCACTGAACCGGAACTCTAAAGCAGATGTTAGGGCAGCTAAATCTTCTGTTTGGTCTTTTGGGAGTATTTGCAGGACGTCAGCAGCTTCTTCACGGAGTGACGCAGCGAGGTGAAATGCCTTTGTAGTGTTGTCCCATTCATTTCAGATGCAATCATTTCAAACTGCGTTTGATAGACGCTCCAGGAAGACTTTCCATCAAAAGTGGCCACTTTGATGTTAAAGCGCGGTGCCGTAAAGGGGATGGAAGCATTATCCCAATTAGGTGACGCAATGGTCACAGCTTCAAGAGTTTCCATTTTTCGCAGCCTTTCTTCTACAACGTCAATGAATTTGTCTTGTTCTTCCTTTAAGGTGGACACTTTTTCCCCAAGTTGTCAATTTTCTCGTTTACTTTTTCTTGCACAATGGAAACCTTTTCTTCAACATCATTTCTCAGTATCTTAAGATCTTCTTTGACATCCAAAATATCCGCCTTCATTGATTGAAGAATACTCTCTGTGCGCTCTATAAATTTATCAACGGACGCAGGAGATGATTCTTGTTTGGATGCTAAAGCTTTAATATCTCCAGTAATCACGGCATCAAATTCAGCATTTGTAGCTTCTTGGCGGGCTTGCCCGGTGGCAATTGTAACGAAAAGTTCAGCACTCGCAGATTCTTGGCTGGCTTTTATTTCAGCTTTCATTTCAGGGGCGGTGGACTCTTGGCTAGCTTTCATTTCAGAGGCGGTTGTTTCCTGTTGAGCCTTCATTCCAGCAATCGTTTCCATCAACTGCTTCATTTGGTCTTCCATCATTCCTCTAGTAGTCGGCATTCAAGATGACTAAACCCCACTTCTGATACCACTGTTATGAATTTTCCACTGAGGCAATGATGGCACAGTTTTTAAGATAAAAACTATTATTTATTTACTTTAGAAAACTCACAAAAGTTATTCGAAGAGCAGTGCAATAACTATCAAGCTTCAATAAAAACAATTTCGAATACAGCGATTATACAAGTTTACTCTAGTAGGTAAAGAAAGCGATCAGCTTTCATCGAAATCCGAAGTCCAACTGAAAACTATCCCAATCACAGGCTTTATTTATACCAGGCTCGTGAGAACATTCTCGAAATATCCAGCCAATTCGTCGAAAAAGAAACATCTCGAAATTTCTCGATTGCTTTAGGTGTTGCCACCGTTTTCTAACCTGTGTTATCACTGTTAGTAAATAAAATAAGATAAAATAAATTACAATAGAATTTTAAAATAATACGTCACTATTTACACTATATACAGACAGTTTGTGCAACAATATTCTAGAAACCTCATTTTCTTTAACAAAAGCCAAATGAAAAGAGAATGTTTGTATTTTTTTCTATTCTGCCAATATAAATTTCCAAAACACAACAAAGATCATGGTAAAATAACAATTTGGAAAGAATATAGGAACACGGCAATATGCCGTAACCAAGTCCAACGTCAAAGCGGCATACATGCAAATGAATATTATGTTGTCTGAGCATAGGCCGGTTTTTGATCCCTCACAGCTCAACTTCTATAATAACTAGAACTATCGTTATTTGGACATCGTGTTGCCATGAGCAGACGAAAAATAATCACATAATCATCCACATTGAACTGAACAAGGGAACATGGCAACAATTTCCTTTGAAAAACGCCGAATTCAATGGAATTTAGTTTTTCTAAACCCGATTATTCTGGTTGTGACTAGCCAATGCTACTGCTAGAACTATTTGATGAATTTTGGGCATACTTTTGTTATTCTTCACGGATTGATTAGAGGAAGGGCCTTTTGTATAATTTGATGCGTTTGAGTGTCTGTTGGCCTCCCCCCCCCCCCCCCCAGGGATATTTCCCAATAGTTGGTAATTTTAGCTAAGCCCTCACACCTAAAACGCTTTGATATAATCTGACTTATTTTTTTTTATAATTATTTTCGTTTTGATTAGAAAAAGTACCTTTTGTATAATTTATTGCGCATAAGGGTCTGTATCTCCTCAGAAATGATTCCAGAAGTTAGGAATTTTAGTTAAGGTAATGACTGGTTAAAACGGGTCAACGGATTTCGGAAATTCATCTTTTGCTCAATTTCAATATATATATATATATATATATATATATATATATATATATATATATATATATATATATATATATATATATATATATATATATATATATATATATATATATATATATATATATATTATGGGTTAGATTTAAGGTTGAGGAATACAGTTACAGTTGTTAGTACTTAATCGTGTTTCCATTACTTTTAATTACTTCAAATATGCAGTTTTCCATCGAAAATAGTAAGTTTTGCATTACCTCTCTGTTCATACCATGCTTGTTCTGAGCCTTTAAGGTCCTTGGTCGAAAAATATTGGCGTCCATTTCCTTATAATTTTCGTGCTAGATGTCCCCACACGTTCTATATTTCTAAGAAAAGTCAAATGATGTCTATATTTATGGGACAGGCAATTTTAAAATTTACACACAGTTATTGTTACTAATTTTCTAATATTTTTTATATTAAAACCAAATAAAATAAATTAATTAAAGAAATATATTTGAATCATTTCTGAAATTACATGTAAGGTAATTTTAGCTTGGGATGTCATTTTTGATCTGTGTCTATATTTTTGGGGCAGACGGTATTTTTTTTTTTTTTTTTATGTTCAAATTTTGAAGCTATTTCACTTAAAAATTTTGAAAACGATACTCTTCCGTTAAAGGGGCCGTTGGCAATATATAAAATATGGGTAAAACTTCCAAGTACAGTATACAGATTCTGCACCAATCTGATTTTTGCCAACAAATGGCAGTAATTTATAACACACCCTGGTAACTAAAGAATGACACAAGGTGAGTTTGAAGATTGAACATGGAATTTATTTTACTGCAAAGTATAAACGGACAGGTAGTGGCTACACCGGGGGAGGGGGGGGGGGACTACTTGGAAAAGATACAATTCACCAGGTACAGTATCCCAAAAAAAATAATCAGAACGATGGCTATATCTTGTGCTCTAATTGTTGAAATAACAAACAAAAGGTACCGTTGTAAATCGTGGAAGGTTTTTAATAACTCCCTGTAGTATTTTTTTTTTGTCATGAGGGGTCATCTACATATTAAAATAGAACCAAACTTTAAAAAGTTCAATAGCAACCTCATAATATTATCTCATATTTGGATTCAGCATCCAAAAAAATGTCGAAATACAAAAATTCGTAATTTTCTAATGAATGGTTTGTAATTTAAATGATAAAAAGAAAATGATAAATTAATGTTAAATAAAAAAGTTGGTTTTTTGGCCATAAATACTTAAATAATTAATATATTTCAGTAATTCTTTTTTCAAAAGATAGTTTGTAAATTGTCAAACATAAATAGCAATCAACTTTTGCATCAATTTCTTTTTTAATAATTAATTATTAATTAATAAAACAATTTAAAAATTTTTTTTGAATAGAAACATATATATATTTTTTTGCTTTTTTTAGATTTACCATGGTCTAAAACCCCCACACAATTTTTTTCTTTCCATTTTGACTTTTAGTTCTCAATTTTTTAGTGCAAATGTAAAAAACGCTCACTTTAAGGGACCGTATAGTAGACGACTTTTGGAAAACTATCAAAGATTAATTCAAGGTAAACTAGAGGTGTGGAAAATCGCACAACGTTCAATTATCGTAAAATTGGGTGAATAGGAACAGCGGGGTGAATCGGAACCGAATTTCTTGAAATTACAAAAGGAAATACTATTTTATACAAACAAAGCAGTTTTATTTTTTATATATATTTTTTTAATCTGTCTAACGTGTTTGGAATCGTGGAACATATGTTTTGTGTGGTTTAAAAAAAAAAAAATTACTTTCTTAAATTACATTTATTTAAAACAACGTTTTTTAAGCAATTTCAATAAGTTATCATTTAAAAATTTTACTGAATCATGTGATTTTTTTAATTTTATAAATAATTTCAACGATCAAGTTACATTTGTGTATACAGTAAAATGTTTCTGTAAAATAATCACGCTTTGCTGAATACTGTTTACTAATGCCTACATTTAATATTTATTAATTTTCTAATCATCAGTAGTATACGTTATACTTCTGCAATTATAGTTTTCGATATTTTATTTATTTCGTGTGAAGAATGCACATCTTTAATGTTGTAAATAAATTATATGACTTTTGCGTTTACTTGCTATTTTGGTATTAATTTTAAATATGACACTATAAATCCAAGTATTTTCTATGCAGTTTTAGACTAATATTTGTATTTTTTAACGTCGTGAAACGCCGCACTGACCGTTCGATTTCTCCCGCTGTGAAGTAGAACCTTAAAAATACCTTTCGTTTTATGAAAATTCTCCCTGAAGATGGGTCAAAAAATGGTCGAAACATTTTCTTTCACAAGTGACGTGTTTCTCAACATATTGCATTGAACTTTCGTACATAGAGTAAATGATGTATTCTAAATCGAATGAAATGATAAAAAATAGGGGTTCGTATTGAAATTTTTGAAGATAGCTTTACTTTTACTTAGTAAACGGTCCCTTAAGAAAAAAAATTGCATCAGATATATAGAAAATCGTAAGCAAAACATTTTGGTACGAACCGTAAGATTCTACAATAATTAGAACCGAAGATATAGCCATCGTTCTGATTGATTTTTTTTTGGGGGTACTGTACACTCATCCTTTGGATTCATGTCCAGTTGATGGGGATGGTGACAGAAGATTACTTCCTTTGGTTTAGCGGGTGCCTTCAGTGGACCATAAAATCCAGGGCTTACCGATCAGCGGTTACCCAAAAAACATCAACTCGACGCTAAAATAAACAGCACAGAGCTAAGAGAGCGAGTGAATCAACTACTACTATTTTAGAGGTGGGCGGAATTCCAACATCCCGAAAGGATGTTCAACTTCCGGGATAACAAAATTAGAAGACCATAGCTTGAAATGGGATTGCATAATTGGCGATATCATAAGGTAGTTAGGGAAGGAAGGAGATGATTAAATAGTAGTGAGTACACTGTAAATGCTGGTGTCTTAAATTTAGACACAAAATGTCTGAAAAATTCATTTTAGACACATTAGGTGACTTATTTTGCACAAAGGTGGTTTACTTCTTCGAATTTCAGACATTACACGGGTCTTAAATTGCTTTCAGTCACAACAAGTAACTGAAAATAAGACACTTCGAACCAAATTCAGACATTTCCAAAATTCAGACGCTTCTCTCTTTCAGACAGTACGACCATGGGCCGTAGCAATTATATCATTCAAGTTCATTTACCAACTAAAAGGAATACCTTTAAATTTTGAAGGATCCCAAAAAAAGTGTTGTTTTTCACAGAAATCCAAAGTTGTTGTTGTGATTTTCCATGTATCGAACCTGGCAACACTCTCGCCAGTTGAGAAACGTAAACAAAACATGTAGCACATTTGAACCTCTCGCGGCATTGCTTAGCATCCCGATGTCAACAAACAAACGAGATGGTGAGTGAATACGTTTAGGCCCTCAAACATCTAAGCAAGAACTGTGAATTCAAAGCTGTTACTGCTGAACTCTATAAAAACGAATACATTCGTGATGCATTTATAAGGGGATTAAAGAGCTCCCGTATCCGCGAACGTTTACTTGAAAACTCTTCTGTTACCTTAGAAATGGCTGTCGACCAAGCTCATGCCCTCGAACTGGCGGAATCTCATTCTGCATCATACCTCACTGTACCTCAGCCGATGACTTCTGCTGCAGTGGAAACTGCCGAGTCTGATCAAATACTCGAGGAAGAGCAAGTTGCTGCTGTCTCCCGCTCTGGTTCATGTTTCTTCTGTGGCTATGATCGTCACCCTCGAAGCGCTTGCCCAGCCAAAAATGTAGTTTGTAACAAGTGCGGCAAGAAAGGACATTTTCAGCGGGTATGTAAAGCTAAAAATTCTCGTGGTTCTGGAAATGTAGCTTTTGCACATTTTGTGTTAGGCCTCCCTTAGAAATCTGTGCTTTGACCAAGGCTGATGTCCCACCAGTCTCCTTGTTCTCAAATCTTACGCCTGACTGTAGACCCATTCAAACAAAATCAAGACGTCTTCCCTCAGAGGATCGTGAATTTATTGCTAAAGAAGTGGACAGACTCATCAATGAAGGAGTCATCGAACAAAGCAATTCCCCATGGAGAGCCCAAGCATTTGTCATCAAAGGAGATAATAAAAAATCTCGAATGGTCATAGACTACTCCCAGACAATTAATAGATTTACTATGTTGGATGCCTATCCGCTTCCCAAAATAGAGGAACTCATCTCCCAGATCGCAACCTATCGAGTTAGCTCACATTCGCTCCAAAGTAGTGGGTACCGAACAACTGAATCATGCTGTCATCTATCGGCGCCTTCAGAAAAATTTACTGCACGACCTCCACACTACCAACTCAGTAAGCAACTTTTTCTCTCACACAACCACTCAACTCTCATGTAACAAACTCAACTCGCACTCAAGCAACTCAATCGTTCGACCCCTTCGCGACGTGTCTATGTGGTGGTCTCGTGTACAAATGACAGATACAACAACTAGGCACTAGTGGTTCTTTTTGCCTAGCGGTAAGCATGCCTATCTACTGACCTAGGAGTCCTGGGTTCGAATCCCGTTGGCGCACATTTGCTCCAGCATAGACAGCAATACGACATTCATTTTCATATGTAATTGCGGTTTTTTTTTGTATTTAAAGTGTATTCTCAGCAAAAATTCTATCTATTAAAGCAAACTTTGTCCAAATTGGTTCTGTAGATCATGAGTTATAGGCCAATATTAACCTATTCCTGATCAATGATTACAACATCATTTGAATTCTTCCATTTGACGGGTACCAGATAAAAATAGCCAATTTGCAGCGATAACTTATTCAAACTAATAACTTCCAATCTATGATAAGGTTTGGTTTGGCAGTCTCCCAAACTAATGAATAAAAATAAAAGTTCACTAGATCAAAATATTATTTTCGCGTAAACATTTCAGCTTGGCGATAACTACGCCAACTTTCCGACTTAACGGTTTTTGGTACCCGTCTAACGGAAAAGTATCAAATATTGTTGCCAGAGTTTTCTCACGTACCCAAATGTGTCTTGAGTGTTT
This sequence comes from Linyphia triangularis, assembly GCA_963978545.1. Taxonomy (NCBI): domain Eukaryota; kingdom Metazoa; phylum Arthropoda; class Arachnida; order Araneae; family Linyphiidae; genus Linyphia; species Linyphia triangularis. Next base: position 29,741,246 of record OZ021733.1, read on the forward strand.
TTTTTAATATTCAATTGGGGGTTATAGGAAAAATATTCCTCATTAATCTGATGCAATAAAAGTGTGATCAGAAGTGTTGGTATCGCTTGCCTCTTCTAGAACTGCTGCCACTGCTGAATCATGGACGAACGGTATACACTATGTTCTAATTGCCCTTTAATACTGTTACTTCATACTCAATAGCACTTAGCAACATATCCAAACTGAGCATCGTTGCCAAGCTGTTGGAGCAGTACTCTTTGATTGCATGATATGAGAGTAAGTACTATGTCACAAAAAACATAACTTGAACGCCGAGGGATATTAATGATAACAGTATTCAAACTTGAAATAATTATGTGCTTGAAGTAGTCAAATGTTTTGATCAGCATTAAAAAGCATTTGTTCACAATAATATATACATGAACAAGTAGAATAGTATTTAAGTGACTTGACAATCAATTGCTCAAACTCAGAAATGATTATTTTGATATGCACAACGGTCCCCACAACGGCTTCATTCCTAGTGAAAAAGTTGGTTTATGTAATATTATTTATCTTATTTTCAGTGCTTTTATTACAGTAAATTTTAATTGATCGATTTCTAAATCACCCTCACAGAATTCTAAATTTTCTGTTTTTAACATTCAATTACATTTTTGTTGGTTTTGTTGCATATTACAGGTACTAATGATTTTGAAAATATATTTAGCATGATTTGATGTAATTTGGATAAAATTTATTGTGTCCTTGAATTTTATTTTATGAATGATCTTATATGTTCCATATTATTACATCTGAGGATATTTATGATATGACCTGCATATTATGAGGACTGGGTACTCGATGACAGCATTAAAATCAGAAAAATCAACGCATTTGAAATAAATTGAATATTGGTCAAAATGAAGAAATTTTTTTTACATATGTTGTTCAAACCTTTTTTAAATTATATTTTAGAAAAAAGTTTATAATAATAGGCTAATAATTTATTAATAATCACTTATTCAAAACTCGATTAAAAAAAAAATTTGCAATGAGTTGAATTTGGTTACATTCGTAGAGGAATCTTCTTAAAACTAATAAAAAGTTTTTTTGCTTTTTATTTCTTAGAAATGTCTATATACTACATTAAATATCAGCTTTCTCAAAATAATAATAGAAAGTTTTTTTATGTGGTAATTTGTTGAGCGTATGAAAATTTGCAATTTTTTAAGTAAAAATAATTAAAAACTAAATTGTATAGATTTGAATAATATTTTTGTTTAATATGTACTTCAGATGTTATATAATTGCCATAAAAAATTTCAATTCTATATCTTGCATAGTCTTTTATATGAGCATACCAAAAGTTGGAAAATCAACGTTTTGAGAAAACGTGAAAGAACTATAAAAGTTTTAATAACTTGCATGTTTTCCAAGTTTAATGTGCTTCAACTCTGTATTTTGAAGCAGCCATCTTTACAGATATTTCAAATTCCTTTTTTAATTCCCCCCTCCCCCTTTTCTTACATTTTTTTTGGTTTTTTAAATGCCCTCTCTTCTTTAGCTTCTCAACGATTAACGAAAAGTCACAGCGATAGGGAAAATTGTTGTAAAAAGGTCCCATCCCCAAATTACTGGAATTTTAATATTATTTTAGTTTTAGTATGCACTTAATATGTTATTTAATCATAATAACAAATTTCAACTGTATATCTGGCATATTTTTTTTACAAGCATACAAAAATTTGGGAAACTGACGTTTTCAGAAACGCAAAAATTTTTGCACAACTTGCATACTTTTCAAATTTAATATACTCTACCTCCATATTCTGAAATGTCTCCTTACAGATACTTCTATGCCTTCTTGTTTTAATTGTTTATCTTTTATGCATCTTTTAAAGTTTTTTTTTTTTAAAGTCCTATATCTGCTTCAACTATTCGACAATAATTGAAGCATTGTAGTGTTTATTATGTAGTGTTATTATAGGGAAATGTTATAAACAAGTTAAATTCCCAGATGGAGAATAATTAGATTATTACTGCTTGATTCATCATTCAAATAAGTTTATGTTGCCACATAATGTATCTTAGACTTGCCAATGCAACTACTATATAAGTGTTTACATCACGCTTGTTATTTGATGTTAAAATTGACTTGTAAAAAGCAACTTAAAACTGTGATACAATCTTGGAAGTCAAACCTTTTCTATTTAAGATTCAGCCACAATACAATGTCCATTTTATCCCAATACATATATTTACATTAAGTCCCAAATCCCTTGCTTGGATATATTAATAGTTGTGTGCCTATTATTAACAGTTGTGTTGCAGTTTTGCAATCCCATGCTTAAATTTACCAGGAAAGTGAAACATAGTCAACAAAAAGTTATTTTGACTTTTATTTTAATAAAAATTTGTAATTTAACACAAGCTCATTTATTGCATTTTAATTTAAATAAATGTATTTTTAGCTTCCCAACATCTGAAAGGTAACATAAACAACCCTTTCAGACACATCAACTGTCTGAAAATATCCCCAATTCAGACAGTCTAAACGTCTGAAAATACCCCATTTTAAGACACTTCAAGTGTCTTAAAGATTAAGACACCATTTTAGATCTTAAAACAGTGCCACTTGTTTAAGACAATTTTGTGTCTTATTTTAAGACATTTCCATTTGCTGTGTAGGTCATCATGTCAGGGAGGTAGATGTTAGCGAACGGTTCAGATGATTCAGCAAAGTCCTCAAATAACGAAGCATAGCAAATTTGAAGACATGGAACGATCGTAAACAGCAGAAGGTTGGAGAACAGTTCAAGAGCACAATGAGTCGACGCCATCGGGTAGATTGTCCAAGCCGCGTGATGCAATTGGCTGATAGTGGAAGCCGAGAACTCCGTTGGACGAGAGGTTGATACAAGTATAAAATTACTAAATATTACTTAGAAGAAGTTGGCCCAAGAGCTTGAAAGAAGTTGCTAATAATTTAAAATTTAATATTGAAAACCAAAGGAGCTAAAGAAAAAAGGGAAGAAATTCAGATCAGGGGGGAGTAAGGCTGCAACATGCATTGAAGATCTGCAAGTAGACACGTCAGCATAGGAATGAAGCGAGGGAATCCGAACCAGGCTGCTTTTGTACACGAGGTGGCACATGCGCCATGCCGATGTTATGGCTCAGTCAATCAAAGCAAAGATGCGTGGAATACGGTGCACGCCAACACGAACCGTCACAAGCTGACATTTTTTAATAACAAGTAAACTGCCTATAGTTGCTATAATTTGGAGCGTTTTTATGTAAACAGTTCTTGGCACAGATTACTTGTTACTTCCATTTTTGGAAGTACCAACGGCCCCCTTTCATGGAAAACTACATTGAAAACTTGTTTAGGCAAGCTCAAGATTAGAGTGTTAGGAAAGTTTGGCTTCAAAGAAAATCAAATGGGTTCGATATGCAGCTGTAGCGCTTGCATCAATGTATATTGACAATCCTTATCATACTCATCGCCCGGCAGTTTTCCCCCAGGGTTTCTACAACAGGTTTTCGTTATAACTGATTCCTGGCCACTTTAAAACAGTCGCATGATTCGTTGAAACCGCTTTCCAAATGGAAGTAAATTCCATTAAAGCACTTTCTGATAATCATCTGAGCATTGACAATCCTTTCAAACAAGCAATATCATTTGGGCTTTTGAAGGAGAATTCTCCTAATTCATAAAAAAAAACAAAAAAACTTTGTTTTTCTTGACTACAATCGACAAACTTTTCTATGCTGTGTTGTTAGCTTTGGCGAACAACATTTTGGGGGAGATTATGCTTTGAAAGGACGAATGGCTGCGTGTTTTTTCAGTGGTGAAAGGGAATTCAATCTAGATAACCCTCAATGGTTGGGCATACTAGTGGTAAGATCTTAGCAAAGAGTCGCATGCATACTTTCTTCAGCTGGCTATAATGATGTGGTTCTTTCATGATGTAGGTAACATTCTCCTTCAAAAGCTCAACCGATATTGTCTGTTTGCAAGGTTGTCAATGCTCAAGTGATTATCAAAAGGTGTTTAAGTGCCGTTTATTTCAATTTTGAAAGTTGTTAGGTTGGTACAATTGGACACATCAACAAGACAATACTTCAATTCACTCTAGCTCACAAAACTGCGGTTTAGATTAAACAAGTGACTGCTTGGAAGTGGCAAGGAATCAGTCCTGACGTAAACCTGTTGAAGAACCCCGGGGGTGAGATTAGCAGGCGATATGTATGCTAATGATTATCAATTTACAATGGAGCAAGTGCTACAGCTGCAAATCGGACACATTCAGATTTCCTTGAAGGCTAAATGTCTTCACACTCTAATTTGAAACATGCTTAAATGAGTTTTCAAAATTATTATAGAAAATGGACTCACAATTTTAACAATAAAAGCAAAAATATGAATAATCCATATACTTTTGGGACAGTACTACGATTTTAACTTTAATTTTTCACATAAAATCTGCGAGTATGAAGTATTTGATTTCTATTCTCTGGAGGATATATACATGTGTAATTCATGTTTGTTACTCTATTTTTTCACTTTTAAATCCAAAAAAGAGTAGTTCATAAACTCACGCGACACACTGTACATATTCTTAAAATGTATATATATCATTACAGATACCTATTAATTACAGACTACTATTAGGGGATGGAGGAGATAAATTTTAGGTCTGGCTTCTGTAGAAGTTTTAGATTTTTAGTGACTAATATTCTTTTAACAGTTTTGGTTTTAGAATTTGTATTTATTTCGATAAGAATTTAGGCTTTATGTTATGTATACTTAGTATTTGTTATATTTTTAACATGCACCTCTCCAAAATTATCTTTCACATCATCAATTAAATACTTATGTGAAAAGTAAAAATGGGCTGGTAGAAAAATCTACTAAAGTAAAAATGGGCTGGTAGAAAAATCTACTAGTGTGTCCTCTACATAATGAACATCACAGATTTATACAGCAAAAGAACTGTGTGAAAATGATGATTTAGCAACTAGTTTGATTTTGGATCCTTATTTAAAAATAACTCACAAGATGAATACCAGATAATTTTTTTATTGTTGTTTCAAACTTAAGCACATTACTTTTTTTTTAAATAATCGATTTCCAATTGCTAAGGGAAATTTTTTAACTGCGTCTACTTAAGCTTTGTGTTATAAAACCTCTACTTGAACGACCAAAGTGAAGCCACTGGTTGTAGCTGTGCCAATATTTAAAAGTTCTGTAAAAATCCAATAATAACTTTTTATAGAATTCTTTTAATTTTTAGGTGCATGACAGTAAAGAAGACATGTAAAAAAAAAAAAAAAAAAAAAAAAAGGAATTATAAATATTCATTAAATCACTAACGAAATGTTCTGTGGAATTTAAGTATCATGTTGGACATCTGAAAGAAAAAAATAAAATTCTGATTTGTACAGTTTTAAGCAAACCTATCTTTCTATGGTAAAAAATGAATTCAGTAAATATGAGCTGAAAGGTCGTAAGACATTGATAATTCTAGAGTAAAGAGCATGATGCCAGAATTTAATAAAAGATTACATTTAACAATAACAAAAACATATTATTTGTATGTAAGCTAGTTCAAGGTTTAAAACAGCAGGGGAAAATACAAGTTTGTAATAAGAATAAGAGCCTTAAATTTTCGTCACTTGTCAATACATAACTTTAAATATTTTGCATCGATCCATTATGCACAGTGGTACCTGTGTATAGTCACTGGATCGAATGTTTTGTTCGTTTTTTTGAAGGTGTCTGTTATTGAGGAGGATACTATCTGTTTTTAACTAAAACAGCATGACATTCAATTAAAAATTACTACTGCAATTTTAATTTAAATTGCAAATTTAGTAATGCGTTATTAAAAAGAACAACTACACATAATAATTTACCTTTTAAATGAATAGGGTAGGATGGCGTGAAATGGGTATAAAAATCACTGTTTTTTTATGTTCAGCTCATGTAAATGTTTAACAATTCAATTTTTATTTTAGTTTTTCTTTACATTGCACATCTTGGGAATAAGAATGCATAGTTTTTAATTACTATGTTACATAAATATGTTGGTGGGAAAACATTTTATAGGTGTATATTTACTATACCCATTTTACCTCACGCAGGTGAAAATGGGTATTGGGGTAAAATGGGTATACTATAGTTCAACAATGAAAATCATAGAATATATAACAAACCATAGGTAAATAATAAGAAAGTACAAGCCTAATGAAATGTGAAAAATTATATAGTAAGCCATAAAATAATTTAAAACTCTTGTTTTAGTCTGAAATTGGTATATACATCCAACTCAAATGTTTTTTGGTGATATTTGCATTTAAATCACATTTTTATCTGTTGAGAAACGCACAGAAGTTTTAAAGTTAAATTCTAAACTTATGGTTTAAGCTGTTTTCCGATTGCATCTCACGATAAATTTTTCTCAGTGTCTTTTCGGAGCATCGTTTCGTTTTTACGACTTATCAACAAATCGGATCTCTTCACTCACTTTATAAGATTATGGCTTGATTTATACTTGATCCGAGGTGTTAGTTAACATTAAATAACATATAAAAGCTTAAAACTTCAATTTAGCCATACTCTAACTTTATTTCATATTTAAGTTCAGAATTTAAAATATGTGAAAATACAATAATTTATAAGTTCTATAAGTGGTTAATGATGTATAAATTATTAACAAATGTTACAGAAAACAATAACTTTTAAGGCTTATATATTACTTTTTATTTCATATTTTAGGTAACAGACAAACACAAAAATCAAACATTTTTTCAATAAACTATTTTAGAAATATTCCTTTTTAATAAAAAAACAACAACATTAATAATAGAAAAAAATGTTGACTCCTTAGAATCAGAATGTCCAAAAGCAACAGAACAATTATTGTTTCCATTCCGAGTTTGAACATTTGTTATAGTAAGAAAGAATATTCAAAAATGTGGACTCACAGAGACTCTATAAGCTAAAACTCATTTACGAATAGAATTGGTAACAATATTAAATAGCAAAATAATATGGTCCTCCCTTTCAGCACCAAAATGTTTTCCTCACTGACACAATAAACTAAAACGAATGAAGTTGTAAGAAATAAAGGTTTGTTTTGAATTACTATTCCAGGGCTCCCACTCACTCAAAAAGATTTGGAGCAGGAAAAATGACTTTTGGAGCAGGTCAAATTAAGTTTAGGAGCAGGAAAAACGACTTTCGGAGCAGGTAATAACAAGTTTAGTAGCAGGAAAAATGCCCTTTGTAGCACGTAAAAGAAACTTTTATAAGGGGAAAAAGAAAAAAAAGAAAAAAATTGTAGCAGAAAAATAAATCTTGCAGCAGGGGGGGGGGGGGGGGGAATAATAAAAAAAAATGAAGCAGAATTACCTGAGACGAATGTCACTAAATCGGCGTCACAAATCTCGGCAATAGCTGCTATTACATTACCATCGGCCTTGGCGAAAACGAATATTACACCAAAGTAAATATCGGGATAGCACCCACCATATCATCACAATCTCGGTAATATCCGCGCAAAATCCTAGTAATATCGTATTTTTTTGTAAGTCACCAAACAGCGTTGCAAATCTCGGCAATAGCTGCTATTACATTACCATAGATCTTGACAAAAACGAATATAACACCAACGTAAATATTGTGGATAGCACCCACCATACCATTGCAATCTCGGTAATATCGGCGCTAAATCCCAGTAATATCGCATTTTTTTTAAGTCACCAAACAGCGTCACTAATCTTGGCAATAGCTGCTATTATAACAGCGTCTTAGCGAAAAACTTCAGCGAAAATGACTACCACACTGGCGTAAATATTAGCGAAAGCGTTTACAATACCGTCGAAAATTTAGACAAAGGATATTACGTAAGTTGAAGACTCAGCAGAAATGACCATCGCTAAAACGTACATATCGGCACAAATGTTGGTAATATTGACATTTTCTCGGTAATGTTTACGCAAGATTCGGTAATATCGGATGTTAACAAGAGCGCAGCACTCTTCGAAAATGACCGTCACACCAACAAAAATATCAGCAATAGCGCAGGAATAAACCGGAGCAATTCTCAACAACAGCACTAATATATCAGTGAAAGACTCGACGAAAATGACCATCACAATAATATCTGCATCAGCGTCGCAAACCATCGCAGTAACATCGACATTTTCTCAGTAATATTGGGGCAAATTTCGGATATGCGAAATCCCAGCACTCGGCAATATATACAATCATACCAACGAAAATATCAGCAATAGCGTCGAATTAAGTGGAGCAATACTCAATACTACAGAGCTATTATATCTTTGAAAGAATCGACGAAAATGACCGTCATAACAACGTAAAACTTGACAATAATGTCAGCATTAGCGTCGCAAATCATCATAGCACTCGGAGAAAACGAACACCGCACAATCGTAAATATCAGCGTTAGCGCCGAATATACAGGAATATTTCTCAACAATAGCGATATTATAGCGGCGAACAATATCGAATTTCGGCCGGCAAAAAAAAAAAATTAAAAAAAAAATATATATATATATATATATATATATATATATATATATATATATATATATATATATATATATATATATATATATATATATATATATATATCGCGTTTTGGTGCAGATATGGCTAAAATAAAGCATTTGGAGCAGCTTGGAGCAGATTTTTGTATTTGACGCAGTTGGAGCAGGTCTGCATACCTGCCAACATTTGCATTTTCAAATTAGTACAATTTTTACGGAACAAATATTTGCATTCCTATGACTCATGGAAAGTCAAATAGCGACAATATTTATGAATGCAATATAGAAATAATAGTAATTCTATTACAAATGCAAAAAAAAAAAAAAAATTGCATAATATTAAATTGCTCTCAAATATAACAAATTGTTACATTTTAGTACAAAATGGAAATTATAAAATAAAAAACTAATTTGGATTTAAAAATAAATCAAATTTAACTTTACGATGAAATCTCTGATGAGGTTTATGATTTAGTCTACATTACATCTAAATAAAACATGCTGTATGACACAAAAGCTCTATTGAAACATACAATAAGTTGGTGGTATTCAAAGTGTTTAATCACACGCACAAATATCAATTATCCAGGCTTTCGAATTCTTATTATTACATTTGATGTTGTCACTGTGCTTTTTAGAATTGATATGAACTTCGACATCAGTAAATCATCCATGAGAAATTTTAATATCAGATGAATAGATAGAGCAGAATGCAAAATTTGTTTCTTTGTTTGAATTTCTGATGATTAGAAGTAAACTGCTTGGTTTGAAGTAAATTCCAAAAAAACTTGATATTTTCTGGAGTCTTACACCAGGATTGTTTAACTTGGATATTTTAAAATAAATAATTAAGACTAACAAAGAAGCTGAAAACCGAAAGTGCTTTAATCTCTAAAGTCCGAGAAAACGAAACAGTCGTTCGGTGAGTGCCACCAAAACAATTGAAAACGGCGTCGTCGCGATTTAGTGCGCAGCGTTGGAGTACGGTCCAAAAGAAAAAAGAATAAAAAAAACTAAAGCACTTTCAGTTTTCTACTTAATTCATCTCTAAAGTTCGAGACAACGAAACAGTTGCTTGGTTCGCCAAATCCCGTCGGCAACAAAAGATGAAAATGAATTTCCGGCGCCGTGCTTAAGTGCTTTTATTATATACGCGCAACATTATTGTACGGTCCAAACAGAAGGAAGAACCAAAATCTAAAGCATTTTTGGTTTTCAGATTCTTTGTTAATCTCTTAAGTCTGAGGCAACGCAATAGTTGTTTGGTTCGCCAGGTCCCGTCGGCAACACAAATGAAAACAGTGCATCCCCGGCGCCGTGGTTTAGTGCTATTATTTACGCGCAAGTCCAGTACTATTATTTACGTTTTGGAGTACAGTCCAAAAGAAGGTAGAATTAAAAAACTAAAGCACTTTCGGTTTTCTGCTTCTTTATTAACCTGTAAAGCCCGAAAAATCGAAGCAGTGGTTTGGTTTGCCAAATCAAGTCGGCAACAATGAATCCTCGCCAACGCGCTTTAGTGCTGAACATATGCGCAATCTTGGAGTGTGAATAAATATTTTGACTGACGCAGCAGCTTTGGAAAATCGTTTCGGTTTCGTTGGTGACTTGAAAAAATATTTAAAAAAAAAAGTTTTAGGGGGGAAAAAACGAAAAGTATAGTGAAATCCGTACGATTTTTGTAGCTGTTCGTACACCCGTACAAAATAGTAAAAATCCGTACATTGTACGGATAATTCGTACAAGTTGGCAGGTATGGGTCTGGGACCCCTGCTATTCATAATAGTAACAAAATAATTCAATAGACAAATGCTCAATAACGTGTCTTATACAAAACTACAGAAAATCATAAACAAAGGTCGCAAGAGTAAACATCTTAATTCCAAAATTTTTAGAACCAAACATTCAGACATCTTTTAATACAGTAAATAAAAAGTATTGAATTTAGATGAGTAAGAGAATAAATGTAACCTCTACGAGCAACAATATACTGTATAGACATAGACATAACTAGCTTTGTAATTTTCATAAACTATTCTTAAAAGCATGGATTTCAACATCCTTCAATTGGAAAATATTGAAGTAAAAATACATTTAAATATTTATTACATCTAGAATTTACTTGAAAAATTTCCAAAATAATACTTCTCTTCTGAGCTATAAATATACCTACCATTTGTAATTTTGATACAAAAATACCAAATCATTTATATTGTATATGTTAAACTCCTTGTTGAGCTAATTTTTAAAAAAAAAATTTTACTAGTTATCAAAACGGTTATTTAGACTTGATCAACTAAATTCAATGGAGGGGAGGGAGTGAAAAACAACTAATCTTTATAAAGTCAGAATATATTAACAAGAAAACATCTCTTTTTTGTTATTATATGACAGACAATCGCAATATTATTAGAAAGTCGCCACTGTCCACTTAAAGTGGCGAATAAACAGGATGGATAACAGAAAAACCAGATAAGTTGGAGTTATTTAAATAATACCCACTTCCTGTTTCTAATACCATTAAAAACACAATTTTTGCACTTAAACTCACTTTTTTTTTTTTTTTTTAAGATTTTCTGACTTCTTCGTGTGGGTAGATACTTTAAAAATGTTTTGTATAGAACTGTACGTTTTAAAATAGTTTTTGCCATTACACCACAGTCCAGTCAATTTAAAGTTCATAATTTCTCCTCCATAGTCACTAGAAACTTTTTTTTTACATTACCTATCTCACAATATTCAATAAAAAACGAAAGACACCAAAAAAACAATTTATGAATGTAAGCAGAATCAATGCACTTGTCATCCCATGCACAACTGATGAAATAAAGTGGAATAACAATGAAGGAAAAACCTATGCTTTTCTTTCTATAACTTATATTTGGCTCAAGTCACATACAAGGTTTGTATATTGTAGCGGACACCTGCTTCTAGCATCTTGACAATGTAATTCCTTATTACATTATTGAGATTTTGCACTAGACCAGATAGCGCAGAGGGTGGATAGTTATGAGCAGGATATTCAGGTGTCTATTGTATAACTTAAATATGATTTTTGAGAGCAAAAAGTAAAAATTAAAACATGACCACTAAATCTCATACACAGGCAAATATCAAGAACTTGAAGTCTCTGATCCTAAAAGAAAATCTGCAGGTTAAAAGAGCCATTGTATTGAAACTAGGAATTTCTTTTACATTGTAAGTAAAAATCATTAACCAAAATTTGAAGTTAAAAAAGATATTTAAACCTAAAGTTCACCTGTTTTTTCAAAAGTCTATTGTTGAAAGAAAACAAATTGTAGAAAACTATATGAAAACACCTAGCTGCTAAAAAATGGAAACTTGTGGTAACACTCGATGAGACAAGGGTATATTTAAGTTACTGTAATAAAAAAAAAGATCAATTTTCTACAGCTCAAATGAAAGGAATGACTGTACGAAATGGTTTCAGCAGATCCAAAAGAGATTCATAATAGTTGCAGGATTTTGTTACAACGGCAAATTACAAATAAAAAAAAGTCTCAAGTAAAGCCAAAAGTAATTCAATATTTTGAAACCAATTTTTGAAGAAGGATGGAAGGTTCATTGAGAAAGTTGAGCTTTATATGGACTGGACAAAGTCTGTAGTTGCTTGTCTAAATGAAATGACACTTAATTAGCAAAGAAAGAATCAGAAACAGGAATAAGGTTATACGATTTAATGAATCAATGAAACACCCGTAGAATCCCGCGATGCTTCTCCGTTAGATTAAAAAATAGTAATTTAAAATTAAATTGTTCTTATGTCAAGTCACAGTCAAGATTGCATTACAGCATTGACAACAACACACTAAAAATAAAATAAATAATAACTTTTGTTCTTTCAGTTTATTACAACGAGTCTTAGGAAAATGGTATCAAAGAACACTGAATGGCCTTTAGAAAATGATCCAAGAGAAATGGGGTGAAATTGACATAACAGTATAAAGAAAAAGTCTACTTTCATGGAAAATTTGAGATCAGCTAGAATTTTCCATGAAATGTTGTAAAAACAATGGCTATCAGACAGAAGCAAATAGCCGCAAAAAATACAGCATTTATACATAAAACTTAACAATAAAAATCGTTTCCATAAAATGTGAATGACCTTTCGTATAACCAAACTTAGTCCTGTATATAAATAGGAACACATAATGCTGAGCGAAAGCATTTTCAAAAGCATTTTTGTCTCTTCAAGATGCTTTTCTTTAAGCCGTACCACTTACAAAATATGCAAGCATAAAAACTTGGTGAAACCAACTCATATCAACAGTCTGATTATTTATTTGACTAATTGATAATTAATTTAAAATCCAGAATTTTAGAACAGTTGACTCAGCATGGGTACTTGAGTACTAACACAGATACCTTTGTGAAATTCAAAAAATTTTAAGAACGAGCCAAATTCTGTTAGCCCATTGCCACTATTGAGCGATTGTCAATTTTAGTAGGAAAAACTATGATTTTCGAGAAGGGGATTTGAGGTGGGGGGGGGGGGGGGGAGAGACTCCAAAAACTGCTCTAAGATGGTAGACACTCTTTTTTGTTAAGAGATCAAAGGGTGCCGAAATATGGTTAAAATTTAGTTTCAAATCATGAAGTGCATGCATGCTTAATTAGCCCGGTGCTAGATTCACCCCCATGATACACTTTCGATTGGCAAACGTGGCCACATTTGTCTGCCTATTTTGTTCCTTTGTAATATATTTCTCAAGGCTCATCAGCTATGCTATAAACTCTTTAAATTTTAAATTATACCACCGTTACTTGTTTTAAGATAAAAATGAAATTGTGGAAGTCGGAAGAAAATCCCACAAATATGCATGGTTGAGTTAAATATAACAATTGAAAACAAAAAGAAACTAAAAATACTGACAGAAATTTACCAATAAGGATGGCAATGTTTTGTTTTGTTTTCACTTGGCTATGGAATAAGATATAGTAGGAAACTTAAGATTCCATATTCATGCAGTTTGAATGATATGTAATATTACTTCAAAACAACATTCTTCTGATCCTGTTATTTTTCTTTAGTAGTTGTGTTAGTACTCAAGTATCACAGCATGTTGATTAATTTACACAGGATAACATTTGTGCAACCATTTTTGGGATGAATGATGATAGAAATTTGAATGCTCGTACAAATTCTTTACACTCCATCAGTGGTGATAATACAACAAAAAGATGTGGTATTTGTGAAAAGTCTGACTTGTGGCATGTACACAGAAACCAAAGAATAGGCTCTTTACAAGAAAGGTTAGGGTTTGAATGGATTAAACTTTTAGAAACCCTGTGTTCTTTTTGCAAAACCACGTTGGAGAATTCTTCTGTGTCATTCATATCGGGCAAAATCAAAGTACATTTGCGATTGACCCATACTCGATCATAAACGGCGCACTGTATAGTCAGTAGACAATTTTCATATTGGTTGATATCTGCTTTGCCTTCTAAACAATTATTCAAAACAAAATCAGCCTTATCAATCACCTCGCATTCAATCAACAGCCCATACTTTAAAAGATCCAAAATAGCTTCTGAAGCCTTTGCATACCACTTTTTGAGTAGGTATTTTCCATCACCAAGAGAAGATATAATGTCTTGATTCAAGTTAATCATAAATGCAGTTGAATTAGAGTCCTGGATATAATTTTTTTTTTCAATTTTGGGTTTCAATGCCTCTACATCAAAAAGAGAGGTGAATCGATCATCATCCATCTTGCAATCGGCATCAACTGTCAGAATCTCCTTTGCGAGAAGAAGGGACAACTTAAAATGGTGCAAGCTATTGTGCTTCATATTCTTTCCAACATTGTGAGATAAATCAAAAGGATCTTGAATGCATAAAGCTGAAATCTAAAAGAAAAAAAATCATTGTTTTTATAAGAACGAAAAAGGGAAAAACAATACTAAAAATTTAATTAAAAACTACAAAACCATTTGTGATCAGACTACTAATATAACCTTGTGGAGTGACTATATAAATACAACTATGTACCAAGATATTCAATTAAAAAAAGTGGAAAGGTGATGATAAAAACAATATTTTTTTCTAGTTTTTAACTAATAAAATTTTTATATGATTTCTATACTTCCTAAATTTTAGGTTTTTATTTCATAACACATTCAAATTTTTAACATTTTATTTAAATGATAGGTTACTTTACTAATTGTATGTCTAGACCAAGGAACGGTAACCAATGCCCTAAAATAATACCGTTTCCAAAATCAAGTTAACCCAAAGAATACTGGATCCCATGGATAACCAGTACAAGGTGATCAATTTAAGAGTACTGGCGGTTTTTCGTATTACCCTTAAGTTTAACAGATATGGAAATTTTTCTAAAACTGAAGAAGAGTGCTTTGAATCTTGCTTGATGATTTCCAACACCTTTGGACTGTTATAATTTATTTGTGAGGTGAAACAGCAATAGTGAAGCACATCACACAATGTTACTTAATTCTGTGAAAACTTTTTTGAAAAACTTTATTTAATTAAAAAAATTTACATTATCATTCTTTGCGGTGAATGTTTTAAGTGTTCACCACCATTTCAAAAGTAAATGTTAATACATCGAAACAAGTTTTCGACACATTTTGTCACATTAATGGCGTTATTGACAAGATTTCTTCAGTTAATGATTTGTGTTATTCATCGATACTTGCAGAACTTCTCCAAATCTTTGAGTTAACCTCACATAAAAAAAAATCCAACGGGGTAAGGTCTGGTGATTTTGGTGGTGACAGACCTATTGAAATTAAACAGTTATCAAAGAATTCCTTAAGTACTTTCATTGTTAGGATTGACATGTGTGAAGTGAATGCGTCTTGTTGAAACCATCAGTAATGGTCCAATGAAAAAATAAAAGTTTTAATTATATCCACGTACACTTCGGAAATAATAATTTGGATAAAAAAAGGAGTTTTCAAATGTAAAAAAGTTCAAAACATTGAAAGAAGCAGTTGATTTACTCCAATCATAAGTGCAGAATTCTATTAAAAATTTATAATGATGCTAATGTGAATTTTTTTAAATGAGTTTTCGCAGTCAGAAAGTGAAACGAACAATATCCCCGCAAAAAAAAGTAGTCATATTAAATAACTTATAGTGTTACAGGTCTTGCTTTCTGATATCTGAATTTTTCTAATGCAATTGAAATTCAAATCAATTTTTGCAATTCCAGTGCGATATACAATGCAACTTTATACATACAAGATATATAATATACACCTATTGGGTTTGAAACTACAAGAAACTATCACAAGTAACTGCCAGAAATGTGTTTATATTTCTGTTTAATTTTAATTTAAATCAATCATATTTAACCCTCTTATATTTCAATTTCTATTAAAAAAATTCTAAAAAAGAACTATCCAATTGTAAAAGACTGTATATTAGCACAATAAGTGATTTTGCAGGAAAGAAAATTTTGTAGGACAAACATTGAGGGCTGATAACGAACATTGAAGCAAACTCTTATAATTGTTAAGATGGATTGACACTTGTATCAAATTAATTGTACATTGAGCATTGTATTTTATAAAATAGTTAGAAGGAAGCAAGAGGAAAGACATGACTCAATGTTAAACAAAAATAATTTATGACCCAAAATACCTATGATTTGCAGTTAAAAAGGGAATTTTTTTATGTGAGCTGCCTTAAATTATAATAAGGTATGGGGCAAAGATAGTTAGAATAGGAAACTAAATTACTTGGAAACTACAAGTTAATTATAGTTTATTGTACCAAAACTTATCTATGAGTTACAATTGCCTTGTTAAGGTGAAAACATAAAAGGAGATACTGATATTTAAAAAGTAAATTACTTAGAAACAAAAACTCGTGTAGCAGACACAGGGTGGTTACAGAATTTGAGTAACAAAATTCCCTGAAATTTCCTTGATTTCCAGAAAATTCTCTTAAAAATTTCCTGATGTGCATTTCTGCCGACGTTAACGTTAAAAAAAAAAAAAACGAAAAATATAATAATGGCAATTTAAAAATATATAAATTTAATGCTTGTTTTAATGCTTGTTAATGCTAAGTAATGCTTGTTAATGCTAAGTAAATAAAATTCTAAATAGTCAAAGTATAATTGCATCAATATATAAATTTACGCTAAAAAGCAAAACAAGCATCTTTAGAGTATGAAAAAGAATGGAAAATATTAATTTAAAAATACAAAATTCACATTAAACAATTTACAACTACACCCCTAACTTCAAGGAAAAACAAAGCTAGTACAATACTTTTTTTTTTAATTTTAAAAATGACACAAAAAACATGTTATTTTCGTTAATATATGTCACAGGTTGTATCCTGTTCTTAGCATAAATTTAAAACACTGTCCTAAATATTTACTAAACTTGGGCATGCAAGGGCATGAAACTTAAATAACCACCATTTTGCTATTCGGTCAAAAATTTCACTAGATACATATCTTTCATGAAATATGTCTTTTGGATTTTGTAGTTGACAAAAGATAAACAACATATATTGTACAAAACAAAAGTCCTGAAATTAACAGCTTCTAATAAATTAATTGCTCATAGATGCATAGAAATAAATTTTGTACAATAAGAATATTACCTTAAGCCACAAAACTCAAAACTACATATTAAATGAGGCAAAAAATGGTTTTCATAAAACACAATAAGCACAGGGTTCATATTTTTTTAGCAGAAAAAAAAATGCAAGAACTTCTTGAAAAAAAAATAATCCAAGACCCTTTAAGCAAATGTATGCAGTAGAGCATTGATTTTTTTAGGAGGATATTTCAGTTCTTTATTTGATTTATATTAAAAATATAAATTAAATTCACATATCACTTTCAGTAAAACTAACTTTAAGAATAAAATGTCAAAATGAAAATTTAAAAAAAATTAAGCACAGGATCTAAACTTTCTCTCTTATAGATATATATTTCAAGCCTATAGATGTGTTATAACATAGCACTGTAAAGGGTTAATAAAAACGAAAAAATGTGATGGAACTAATTTGAAATATTAAGGAATTTAGGGTTCTAATATATTCTGCTGACAAAAAGCACAAAGCAAGAAGAAAAATAATCATGTCCGCAAAGGATGCAGTCAGATTGAGGTTGAGTGATTTTTTTTTTTTAACACTAAGGCTTCCGCCATCCACGATTCTAAGTTAGAGGATAACCAAAAATCTAACAGAAATATTATGTAAATAATTGTTCCAGGCAAAACAACGATCCCAGATAGTAAAAAAAATAAAAAGGAAGCGGAACATCAACAGGCGGGAGATAGGGGATTAGCTGCTGAGAATAGAAAAAGGTCGGAATAGTAGTTCTCCCAAATCGGCCAATTAGCCAAATATTGAGAGGTTTTTACAAAAGCACATGAATTTTTTTTTGTTCAATAGCATCTGCACCGGAAATGCGAGAATGGGAAAAAAATTCAAAATTTCATGATTAAAGAGTAATTTTACAAAATTCCTGACATTTCCCTGAATTCCAAGTTCTGTAGCCACCCTGAGACAAAGCTACCTCTGGGTAGAAACCTCTTTCAGCAGATGAAAGAGTGCCTAATATCAGGCAGGCAGGTTTAGGTCCACTGGAAATTACATTCAGGCTATTAGTTACTGATAGAGAGCAAGGTCTAGGGGACATCTAACCATTCCGAAGCTCAGCTAGGTGGAATACAGCTAGGAGCATAGGAAGCTAACCATAGGAAGCTCAGCTAGGAGCAACCGGAAATGAATTAAAAATTAAAAAGGACGGAAAATAGAAAAGAAACTGTGGCAATGCTTAGTCAGGCTTTTATAGAAAATCCACCTGAGCTGAGTTGTAATTTTTCTTTCAGAAAGTAACTAGAAATAACCCTTACCAATCAGAGTATTATTTGTGAAACTTAAAGAGTGATGACATACACGGATAATTGGCTAAAGCCAAAAATTAACAGCCTGGGGCTATTCTGATTACTTTCTCCGAAGAGAACAGTGTTGCAAAAGTGATTCTTGGAATCCTCTATGACCATTAAAAACTTAGATATTTATAATTATTTTATTCTTGCAACAGGTTGATTCAAAATTAGAGTGACCAATTTTAGAAGCATAAAACTATTTAGGTTAAATTTTAATCGCTTTACTACCAGTTTTATTTTAAAAATAAAAAATTTAAATCACCAATCTAACTATTTTTATTAGTGGGAGAAAATTATGACTCTGAAATTAGATCCTCAAGCCTGAAACGAAATTTTCAAGCTTTTGAAGGATGGTTGCTCAAATTCTGTTATAAATAAATCCTTTAAAAATCAGAAAAGACATTTTTCGAATGGATTACTATCTAAACTACGAAAAGTAATAAAATTTGGCTGGCAATAAAAAAGCTCCACAAAAAAAAAAAAAAAAAAAAAAAAAAAACGTGGACGAAAGGAAGTTCTTGTTAAAAAAGATGAAAGACTTATCGCTGTAGAAAATCTTCTGCCTCAAAGAACTTTGGCAAAGAAACTACAGGTATCGCAATTGACGATTTGTCATCAGATAAAGAAAATTGGCCATAAAAAAATTAATAAACCAGTCTGCCATCAAATGTCTGCAAAGACTGTATAAAAGTGAAGAAAAACTTCTTGGCTTCTGTATTTAATGTTGAGCAAAGGTAGATACAAAACATGGATCACTTCAGATGAAGCACTGTTTCATCAGTCATACACAACTGATAAAACGAAGATACAATATATTTCATGCGAAAAGAGTAGCAAATACGTAGCTGTTTTGCAAAAGGCAAGTTGGCTGTCAGGTGTTATGGTATGGATGGGAATGTCCTCTCAAGGTTTAACAAAACTATTTTTTTGTAGAACCAAAGGCTAAAATTGATTGTTTTGAAGCACATGATCAAAGAAAGTAAACGTCTTTACCCTCCAGAAAACTGTTTTCACCAAGTCATACTGCAAAATACAATATAAAATGGCTGAAAGAGAAAAAAAAAATTTCCTCCTCCTGAGAAATGGCTACCATCATCCCCTGAATGTGCTCCTTGCTAGGCCTGGGCGATGTTAACATTTCTGCATCGTGATATATCGGGAAGCAAACATCACGATACATCACGATGTTAACTATGTGTATATATATTTTTTACAATATTCTACAAAACAACGTTTTTATAACACGCTATATAGCCGAAAGTTATGCTTACTTAGTTTTGTAAAATTTTATTAAATTCATTTTAGTTTTTTATAGTTTTAGGAAGTTTATTTTAAATAACATGATCAGCGACCGAATAAGTTTCAGGGGGATACACAAAGCACCCAAGGGGGTATAAGCCGGTTATTATTATTATTATTTTTTTTTTTTTTTGTGTGTGGTTAAATCCGAATTTTTCAATGTCTCTATCTTAATGAAATTTTACTTTGTTATTTTCCAGGGAAGGAGGGGGGGGGGGGGAGGACAAGGGCACTTCCTGGAGGTGCACATGTTACTTTAGCTATTGGATATTCTTAATTATTAAATCAAAAACTACTTTATAATGAATATTTTATTACTTACAATATACCTATTAAACAATAAAAATAAAATTTATGCATAATATTTAAAATTCTAATGATCTTTATTTTGTGCCAAAAAATCTGCACTTCCGCATTTTTAAGAAGCAATGTTGAATTGAGTAATTAATTTTATGGAAATAAACTTTATTCAAATTGTACAAACTGAAAAAAAAATTATAAAACATTTATTTACTTACGAGACCAAAGAGAAAATCCTTCAACATAAATGGGAAAAAATCGTTTATAAGTATTAAGCAATCAAATTAGAGAAACAACTGTGATTAGTCCATGCACTAGTTCACATTGATTTTGTCAGATATAACAAACAGCTCATAGTAATAAATAACTAGATTATCTTAACTGGGTAAGAACTAGACAGAAATTACAGCACCAGAATACCGCAATCCCCTTGCGTTAATAAATAAAGCAAAATAAAATAATAGCAAGATAAAATAATCTTGAAGTTAATATAAAAGATTTCAAAATACAAGAGTGTAATATTTTATTTCTTTCAAGTTATAGAAACAATGAAAATAAAATAAAAAATGAAACACAAAAAGTGTAGGAAATGCTCAGTAGAATTCCAAAAATAGATATCAATGTCTTATATCTGATGACTATTAAATGAAAATCAAAACTTTTTCCAAGAGTTGAGAGAAGAACATAAATAATGTTCAAACATAAAGGAAAAATTCTTTTATCGAATCTCCAATATTACTAGACTGCCGGCGCCAGCTCGCAATTTCAATACTCATCGCACATACGGAAGGTGGATACGATTACCACGATGCGGGTTTTTCTGATGAAGTATCGGGCATGCGCAAAAACAAATGGAAATCGTCTCAAATGGCCCGATGTCGACGGTTTCACTATGTTTCTGTACAATATTGGGAACATCGAGCATATGCAGGGCAGGGTGGATAGGATTATCACGATGTGAGCTTGCTGATGTAGTATCGCGTAAAAGCAAATGGAACTCGTTTCAAACGGCGCGGTGTCGACGGTTTCAATACGTTTCTATACTATTTTAGGAACACCGTGCATGAATCGTAATACGGTTCTTCGTCCTTGAAGTGCTAGGCAAGTATCGTCAAGAAAGATCGTGATGTATCGGTTTTGAGAAAATAACGGCACCGGTTTGACGATGTTGATTTCACACCGGTTTTTGCCGATGTATCGATGCATCGCCCAAGCCTACTCCTTGCGATTATTTTTTATGGAAATACTTTAAAAAAACAATTAAATCGTTGTAAAGTGAGAACACTACAAGCACTTCAAAAAGCAATCAAAGAGAAAGTTGGAAAAATACCCCAAAAATGGTCGAAAAAACTATTTTGGCTTGGCCTAAATGTTTACATTAAGTATACTATGCTAAAGGAAAACACATTACAAATTTCTTGTAAATAATTCCATTCAATTAAAATTTACGATACCCTGAAATTGATCACATTATTTTTTAATCAACCTGTATTTAAAGTTAAATGTAGAAGCATTATTTGTAAGAAAAGAGTTTGAATAAATAAATTTTCATTTGTCTGATATTAGTGCGATTTCTTTCATTTCCTGGCGGAGATGTATATGTAAATAATTTGCTTTGTAATAGAGAGCATTTAACTTTTTTGTATTGAAGCGCACATAAGTATGTGGGCTGATTGAAATTAATAAAATATTAAAAAATTCAGTATCATGATTCTTTTGCACTTAATATATAGCATTATTTTTTCCTATTTAATTCAGGTCTATAGAAAAAGTTTCTTTAAAAAACATCTGGATTTTGTAATGTGTTGTTTAGTATTTCTGTAATTAGCCTAATTTAAAACCTTATGTCTGCAATTAATTTAATTTTGAGCTTACTATTCCAATAGGATGTTTTCTATCCTATTGTAAAAAAAAATAATGGCTCAATTGAGCAATAAATATGGTCCCTATTTTTCAAATACTTAAGTAATGTTAGTTCATATGAATAGTAAAACATGGCACTAGGTTATTGATACTATGTATAACTTTGTAGAAACTTGTTGAACAATTTTGTGAAATTCAGTCTCATAAATAGCTATTTATGAGACTGTCATAAATAACTCAATAAGTTTCGGTAAATAATAAGAACAGCATAATGTTGTGTTTCATTCTTAAATGCTCTGAAATAGTTTTTAATGCAATTATATGTCATGATAGATTTAAGCATGTTTTATAAAAAAAAAAAAAATGAAACTTTATTGAATAACAAATAAAATGACACTTTAGTTACAAATTCTTAAAAAATTGTAATACACTTCAAAGCTTGTTAGTCTATAGTAAAAGTTGCAAAACAAATGTTTTACAACAAAGTTGTATAACCAGTTTTGTTGCATAGAAGGAAAAAAAACTTATTGCTTTCGTAAATATTTTTGGGATAGTAAAAAAGGTAAATCATGTAAATTTTTTGCCGCAAAAATTAAGAGCTGCAAGTGGTTCATCATTTTCAACCTTTTTTTTTCTTTATGGTATTGTAACTCATAGCCTAGTAAATTAATCCTATTTTTTGTACAATGTCTTGTTAGGAAGATTTGTCTTGTTTGCTATCATAAACTAATGAAATTCATATAAAATTGCCATTATCACAACATAAAAAGAAAATAGAAACAGAAAAAGCAGATAATGGCATTCAATCAATCAGATTTTTTAAAAAATTTGATTTAGTCAGAAAATTAGCATTACTTTGCAAAAAAACAGGAATAAGCTACTAAATGAAAAAAATTTGGTTTATCCAGAATGCTGATGAGAAGTGTCTTATTCAGGCTACTGTGAATTGTTTTCAACAAAGAAACATTAATATTCTAAATGAAATTCAGTGTTTAGTTTTCATCAACATATATCCAGAAAACAATCCAATCTAAATATGTTGTGGTTATAAGCCAGATCTAAGCAAATCTGCCTTGTTTTAACTGCATAAAAAAGGAGGTTTTGTAATCGAAATTCCCTTATCCATAACATCTTCAAAATATGCTCCAGCAGACGATTTTTTCACACAAGTCAGGTTTATCCAGAATTTTAACATCCAAAAGAAGTGTGGACATTTTACAACTATTTAATCTAGTATCCTTCATTGAAAAGATATTCATTTCCAGAATGCATGTAATTTGTATAGCCGAAATCCTTATAAATTTATGGACTACTTTTATTGTATCTATAGTAAAGAAAGGTAATTCACCACTTGAAATTACATTCTCAACTATATCTGGCAAACATTGATTATGTAAATAAAAATAGCAAATTTGATTTAAATATTTTTAATGATTCAACCAGAATACGAATAAAATCCATTTAAAAAATCAGTTTGTAGGTTAGATCTACACATCAAGCATGAATTCCACTAAATTTAAAGCAGTATTAAACAAATGCATTCCTTCCTAAAATCAATACATCAGTAACCTATATCTATAATGAATACATTCGTAACGTATATGCATGTGAAGAGGTGCTGTTGGGAAGGTTGCGTTGGTGATATATGATCTGACTCCATAAGTAAATTAACATGTTTAATGATGTCTAGGGTACAATACATATAAAAAAGGATTTATAAAAAGGAACAGCACACACATGCTCCCTCTCTCTGATGATTACGGAAGTCTGATGGTTTCTATGCAGTTCTTCCAATTCGAAGATCACAGTCACGTGTGCAAGGAATGAAAGCAATATGTTACCCTCTTTTGCTATGCACATGATTGCTATGTAGCAGAGTAAGATGCGAGGTCCTGCATACCCCCTCCCTGGTGTCAAGGATACGATAAATAATCAGGGAGCTGGATCTGATGTCAAAGTGTCCCGCTGGTAACTAAAGAATAACAGATGGGACACTCGCTAATCGCCGGTAATCCTAAAATGTGCAATTATCAGTTCTATCGGGAGACTTTTTTTTTTTACATTTTACACTGCCTAATGTTCCATTTTCTTTACAGAATTTAAGTTCAGAAAATGATTTAATTTTTATTACAGAATTCACATTACTTGTGATTGAAACAGTAATATAGCATATTGTTGCTAAAAATACCATGTAGAATATTTTTTAAGTATTCTGGTTGTGATGATTTCAATGGGTCAAACACTATCTCTAGCATTATTTGGTACTTAACAAATTACTAAAAATGAAAATTTGGCAAAAAAACGTCATCTTTCAACTACCCGCGAAATTTTGTTATTGAAAAATCTTAATTTCCAGATAGTTCCAGACAATGAGGCTTTTACTGAACTTTTTAAATAGGAGATAAATGACATTCATCTACTTTTAAATTTTTTGCTGAATCTAGGCTAAAGAAATCTATTGAAAAAAATTTACCGAATTTCTGAAGTGTTAACAAATAGTAGATATATTTTTTGGAACCATTATCAGGTTTGAAGCAAATATTTCCATTTTAACTTCACGAGAAATAACTATCTAATGCTATAGTATGAAGCTTCATAAAATTAGGTATCTATTGTGTTTTATTTCTTTGGTATTAAAAGAAATCAAGTTCATTTGATTTATTAATTGCTGTAAGCATGAGTCAGCCCTGAAAGACTTTGCCTTTCATGACAGTGTGTGGTTTCTTCAATGGATGAAATGGACTAGAGCACGAAACCATCTAAAATGGACTAAAGCAAGATTACAGTTTTGTCCCAGCAACTCTTAAAACAATTTTCGGTTCATATGTTGCAACTCTCCAGCTTCGCTACATACAGGAACACTAAGCCAAACCGTTATGGAAGCACTAACAAAGCTTCAAAATTGCACTTCGTTTAGTGAAAAATCCTAACAGACAGGAGTTATCTCAATATTCCTTGCCAGAGAGGAAAGCGCTAAAATAAAAATTAGGGATTTTCCCTCTGGGAAAACTTAAGAGAATTTTAAAAACTGTCAGCACCCAATTTCAGCTAATTCTCAGAAAGAATGCTTACAAGGCAGATTAATTTACACAATAATTAAAAAATTGGTAATCCATTTACAATTAAGATCAGCTTTGGATAGTTGCTATCACAAAAAAAATTATAAGTACTGCACAACCTGAACCTCTAAAACAAATACTTCAGTAGAAAAACTATGATGTTTGGCAACAGTTGATTTTTAATATACTATTCTTTAGAGTCTGTCCTAAGAATTTAGAGAATCTTTTAAAACACATTCTGCCCAAAATAGAGATTTTAAATCAATAAGTTTTTTGCTTTTGTAATTGAGCATAGTTATCAAATGAATGGATAATTTGCATACTACTATAAAATACAAGTACAAAGTGTTAAAAGTATTATTAGTCAATTTATAACTTTTGATGGCATTAAAAACCACTTTCAAACAGGCAAATTATCATTATTAAATGTCTATATTAGAAGTGTCATACCTTAAAACCTTTAATACGAGACTTTTTCAAATCTTCAATGGGCAATTCACTTCCAGTCCGGATGCAAACCACATTTCTCACAAAATCAAAGTCCCAAAAGAATGAGAAAAATTTTTGCAAAAGCTCCCCTGGAAATACAAAATTACAAGAGTGAACAAGAGTGTAAGTAAAAACTGTCAAGATGATAACTTATTTCCGACAACTCTAACCTTTAGTCAAAGACAATAAAAATTGTAACTATTATCCAGATACCAAGCTGAATTCAAACATGTTCCATTTGGTGATATATAATGATTGAAACGTCCACCTATTAAGGTTGACGAGGCAAAATCTTCGGATGGCCTGAATCCTGACAAATGAACTCGTTGTAGATGACAATGTATTCAATCAAGTTTTGGATGAAAATGAAGTTAGTAAATAGTTCAGTATGGATCTTAAGTTCTTAGTTGTCTAACACAATGAAAACTCGATCTGAGCACAAGAAGTTGCAATTACACTTAAAAATTGGCAATGCATAAAAAGGATTCATATTAAGAACTTTGCTTTTATGGGTTATTATTTTATATTATTTTATTTTAATACCATAAGAAATAGTAAGTCATCTGCTTTCAGAATAAAAGAAAGTGTAATGAATACATATTGACTATTTTTCTTCTATTTTATATTTTTTATTACATACTCAGAATTACTTGAAAAAACTATTATTCAACTTCTGTAACTTTCAAATTACTGTTAAAATTTCAAATATTACTAAATAATATAATATTGTTATTACAAAAATATTGTTTCCATAATGTCCAATCAGGACTTCGAAGTCCCAAATTATTTTCCATGTAATTAATGAACATGGTGATGACTTATAATGGAAATTACGCTACAGCACTTGTAAGCACCAAATGAACTTAATTGCACCAAAATGAAGTATTTAAAAAAGTTACAACATATCTTTAAAACTTTTTAGAAATTCCATGAATAAAGGGTTAAATATCACTTGAGCAAAATTTTAAATTTCTTAGTGTTTCTTAATTAAAAAAAAAATAGTACTTTAATATCCATAATAGCTACATAAAAAATATTTGCTGAAAAAAAACACTTAGTAGCACGATTGCACAAACATAAATAGGATAAAAAAAAATAAAAAAGGAAAAAGTAAATAGGGAAAATTTATAAATTGGAATTAGATTTGGTATAAATAAATCTGGCAAATATTGTTCAATAATGTATTACTCATCTGGAAATACAAAGCGATTCCTAATATCCTTTTAAACCTTTTAAATTTGAAATGGTGTCTCATACGGCCAGGGAAGTAAAGTAATACCTATTGTTAAAGTGATTATGCTAAATATTTTGATATGGCTTACAGCTCTCCTAGCAGTGAGTTATGAAAGTTACAAAGAATAACTAAAGGAGATAGGCAAAAAAGTCTAGTTAAAAAAATTTCGTAATAATATGGCTAAACCACAGGAAAAAGTTTCATAAAGTTATCTGTAAAATTGGCGGAGATATTCGTGGTTGAAAATATGGACTATTCAAAACTTCAAAAAGAGGCCATCCTGAAATTGAGAAAAATATTCTTCGGTGTTATCATACAGCTGTATGATAACCCCAGGGAACATCCACAAATTGCCATATTTTAGACAGTGCACTCTAAGCCTTGTAAAAGTATTTAGCAGTCACTTTACTACAATAATACGTTACTTCCCTGACTATACCAGAAACCGTTTCAAACTTAAAGGGCTTAAAAGTAGGATATTAGGAACCACCTTGTATAAATTCTTGCATAACCAACCTATCACAGATGTAATAAGGGTCATAGAGAAAATTAGAAAAACTTTCTATCTGTTCTACTTAGATATCACAAAACATCAGGAAGTTTTAATAAAAAGTATTGGAGTTTTAATGAAAAAGGACTTAATGAAATCAATTTTTTTTTAAATGTTCAATTAACTTCAAAATGTGCTCAAAATAAAATTAAAAAAAAACTCCTTAACAAACATAACAAATGGACTTGTTTAAGTAGGATTAAAACTAAGTACTAAATTTAAAATCATACAAACATAATACCTGCATTTTAATCATTGATAAATCACGTTGTTTAAGTTCTCTAACTTATACTATTATAAAGACTAAATTAATTTTATAATTAATTTGGTACAGTAAGCAAAAAAAATATCCGAACGATGGCTATAGCTTGTACTCTAATTGATGAAATAACAAAAGTCAAGTAGCGTTATAAATTAAGAAAGGTCTTTATTAATTGCATATAATATTTTTTATCATGAGGGGTCTTCTACACATTAAAACTAAACCAAACTTTAAAAAGTTCAATAGCAATCCCATAATATTATACCATATATATATATTTAGATTAAGAATCCCAAAAAAATCTAAATACCAAATTTCATAATTTTCCAATGAGTGGTTAATTATTTAAATAATGTAAAAAAAATGGCCATTTAATGTTAATAAGAAAATTTGTTTTTTTAGCCATTAATTTTTAAATAGTTAAGATATTTTAGCAATTTTTGTTTTAAACAATAGTTTGTAAAAGGCCAAACATAAATAACATACAACTTTTGTATTAAACAGTTTGTTAATAATTAATTATAAATTAATAAAACAAGTTTTAAATTATTTTAAATAGAAATATGTATTTTTTCCCCCCTTCCATTACAATTATCATGGTTAAAAACCCCTACAGAATTTTTTTCATTCCATTTGGATTTTTGGTTCTCTATTTTTTACCAAAAATGTAAAAAAAAAACTCACTTTAAGGGACAGTGTAATAGATTACGTCTTGAAGCACGCAAAACGTTTGCTTCTTCCGTGCTTTAAAGAAATTTACCCTCAAGATCGACCAAAAATTTTTTACTCATTATTGATGTGTTTCTCAACACAATGAACTGAAATTTGATATCTAGGGTAAACGAAGTATTCTAAATAGAATGAACATAAAAAATAGGGGTTTGTATTGAAATTTTTAAAGATAGAGTTAAATTTACTTAGTATACAGCTCCCTAAGAAAAACATTTTGCACCAGACATATAGAAAATCACAAACAAAACATTTTGGTGCAAACTGCAAGATTCTACTATGATTAAAACCAAAGATCAAGCCATCATTCGGATTTTTTTGTGTACTCTACCTCCTTCAAATAGTCAAATTATATCTTGTTGGATGCAGAAAATTAAGCACACATTTTGAAGTCGATTTAATTTTATTTTGTCCCATTTATCAACAAATATAAAACTGTACACTAAAAACCTATTATGGAACAATCATTATGATCACATTTCATTTCGTTATTTAACACATCATATTTCACACTTCATTTACTGGATCTCCCAGGCACTTTTGAAAACTTTGGAAAGTATATTTTAAAATATGGGGCTATTTCTAAAACCATTCGAAGCTCAAAAGAAAATATTTTAATGAAAATGGATTAACTGGCTTTTGAATTTGATTGTGTCAATTTGGTTGGTTTGGATTTTCTAGTGCAAAGGCTGCTCAAGGGCCATACTGTGCTGAAAAGATGTAAAATTCATTAAAAGTCAACATAAAAAAAAAATATGATTAAAAGGTAAATGGCATTTTTAAAACATAACATCTAAAAATAGTGTTAAAACCTTAGATAAATTGATAAAATCCATTTTCTTGCAGAAAGTTTAAAAGGTTAATATGAGGAGGATAGTTCGAAAATGACGATATTGGGTGTTAAAAGTGTTGCCCATAATAACTTGAAGTCAGGACATTCTGTTAAAATATTCATCACTGAATAAATAACTCCACAGG
Organism: Linyphia triangularis; assembly: GCA_963978545.1. Taxonomy (NCBI): domain Eukaryota; kingdom Metazoa; phylum Arthropoda; class Arachnida; order Araneae; family Linyphiidae; genus Linyphia; species Linyphia triangularis. The sequence continues at coordinate 29,770,453 of OZ021733.1, forward strand.
TATGGCACGTGGAGGCATCGTCTGCCAGCAGAAGATGCACATGGGTGAAACTAATGCGACCGATTCTTAGAGCAGTTCGCTTTTCCAGGATTGCTGGATGGGGATGAATCTGGAAATATTGGGCTGAAACAAACACAGTGCGTTTTCTTCCAGCGCATCATGCGTGGCCTGCCAAGTGAGAGACTGAGCAGTTTCGCAAGCTTTAAATGTGTTGTCAGGGCAGAGAAAAGTGCTCCTACAACCACTTTCAGATCAAGCAGCTTTATCTGCACTTTCGTTTCTCATAATCCCCAGATAAAAAATTAGTTGTCAACATATTTGATATAAAGGGATGGGTATTGGCAGAATGAATTATTTAGCATATCTAAACTGCTTTTAGAATCTAAGTAAATAATCCAATGGCCATGCTCCTGCTTTAAAATATATCCCAAGGCTAAGAGAATAGCCTGGGACTCCACTGAAAAAAATTGAGCAGCTTTGAATCATTTCACGTGAGAGGGTGAATGTGTTAAGATTATACTGGATATTCTAGGCTATTTGAAACACTAGTTAAACAATAAATCACATAATTAAAAAAATAATCTTGTTATAGGCAAACAAAAAGTTATTAAAATATATTCCTTTGTTTTTTAATGGCAAATTACAATTTTACGGGATTTCATGGATATTTAGGGGGAAAATATATTCACAAAAAATAATTGCCTTTTGCTACAATGTTCCAAACAAAAATATTCATTTGACGCTTTGCTATAATTTTTTAAATAATTGTTCATTTCACTAAATAATTTAGACATTTTAGAATACCGTGTTCAATAAGTTTTGCTTTCTTACTCAACTTCCAAATCTCAAACAAAACATTTCATTCAAATTATTAATTTGGCTTTCCAAATAACTATTAAAATTTACATGAGGGAAAAAATTAATAACCAAGCCCACTCTGATTATTATATTCAATCAATATTATGCAAAAAAAATCCTTCAAATCAAGCCGGTAGTTCTCGAGAAATCTCTAAACATGCATACACCTACACATATAAACAGGATTTTTTTTTTTTAGATCAAATTCAAAATTGTTGTTACTGTATATTATTTCTGAATTGTTGTTACTGTATATTATTTGTCAATGGTAGCTTTGCTGAACCAACACTCCATTTGATAAAAAAAAAATTGATTAAAAAAAAAATATTACTTGCATCTCATAATACTATTTCTGAAACAGATTTTTGATACAATTTTGAATTTGAGAAGAAAGCAAAAAAAGCACTTGAAAAAATTACTATTCTGTGTGATGAAATGATTTTCATTGAAAATACATGTTTTATTCAATAAGTATTTTTAATACATTATAATATTGTATTGAATAAAGCACCAAACTGAAACAAACTTTAAAAATAGAGAAATTTACCTTCAGTATTTTGATTTTCAGTTTTTGGTACTTTCTTTAGATCTTGCATAAAAGACACTTCCCATCCAGCAACTACACTAGAAGAATCTACAAAAGCAAATCTTCAAGTTTAAGAAAGGTGAGGTTATACAAACCCTTTGTGTATATAATTTACATTTACCATTTTATATATTTGCAAGTCAAACCAATTATCAGACAACCTAATTTGGCACGAAATTACAATTTAGTTCAAACAAGTTTTTCATAAGAGATGTGTTTGTGTATAACAGCAGTTCCCAAGCCATGGGCCACGAGTAGCTTGGCACTGGACCGTAGACTCTGCTCAAGAGTCTAGGTTAAGGTAAATATTATAGTAGTTTCAGAGGTAGAGATCGAATAATTTGATTTTTGCTAACAATTGAGTCTCTCGATTGTTAATAAAATTACAATTATTCTATTATATTCTTTGATGGTTTAACGAATGAATTCTCTTGGTGGAAAAGAGTAAGTGGTTTATTGTATCAGGGATGCCAATCGTCAAGGTCAACGTTACCTTCCCTCCTACGTTATCTTCTCTCCGTCTTCCCCCGCTCCCCCGAATTCCGAAATTGTTTGGTTCATTTATCAGTGACAGTGGTTATGTGCTTCGTAACGTTACGTCTGCTGTGAATTAAATACTATGGATTCATGTCAATATGGATGCTTCGTTTCTGACAGGGTCTTGCAGTAAGGTGAAGCAGTCAAATGATGAAGGATATCCCACATATGATTCTACAAGTAGTGATATTGTTAGTAAGTCGATGTCGAGTCCAAGTTGTTCCAAAATAGGAAAGAAAACTAAACCCTATTTTCGTAAATTTAACCCTTGTTTTTTAAAATGCAGATTTGTGTTCTCTAGTGCCAAGGAAAAACCAAAGGCTCAGTGCGTGATTTGTTTAGAAATGCTATCTAATGAATGTATGAAACTCTCAAAACTTGAAAGACATCTATCAACTAAACATCCTGAATGTGTAGGAAAGTCTCTCAATTACTTTGAAATTAAGAAAAGAAATTTTTCTATGACTAAATCTACCAGGGAGAAATCTTCAAAACAGAACCAATTAAGTACCAGAGTATCTAATGAGCTGTCTTTGTTAATTGCGAAGAAGGGGTCAGCTCACACCATGGGAGAAGAACTTATTATACCCACAGTAAAATAATACTTTGTTTGACGAAATATGCACAAAAAAGATAAATGAAATTCCGTTATCGAATACAACAGTGAAAACAGGAATTGATGAAATGTCGGATATGTGAAAGAAACTGTCATTACTGTTTTGAAACAGAGTGATTATTTTAAGCTGCAACTTGATGAAAGTACTGACGTTGCTGGTCAGGCTAATTTATTAGCTTTTGGCCGTTTTGAATTCATGGCAATATAGAAGAAGAAATGTTGTTTGGCCAGTCTTTGTTGACAAAAACAACTGGCGAAGAGATTTTCAAATCCTTTGACAGTTACATAAAAAAAAATGAAGTAGATTGGTCAAAGTGTGTAGGATTGACAACTGATGGGGCATGTGCTATGTCTGTAATTTACACTGGCTTAGTTGCCAGAGTTAGGTCAGTTGCTCCCTAAGTTCAATGGTCACATTGTAGTATACACAGACAGGCACTTACAGTTAAAGGTTTGAGTGAATGTCTAAAAAAACTGGATGATGCAATAAAAATCGCCAACTTTATTAAAGTGAGGCCTAAAAATTCCAGACTGTTTGTTGTTTTGTGCGAGGAATTGGGAAGTGAGCACAAACAGCTTCTACTTCACTGCAATGTTCGGTGGCTGTTGAGAGGAAAAGTATTATCCAGATTGTTTGAACTCCGCGACAAACTCCTGAGTGTTCCTTATGGAGGGAGAAAATGATGGAAAACTTGCAAGTTCTTATTTAAACTGGGTGACCGATGAAAACTGGTTGAAATGGCTGGCATATTTCGCGAATATATGTAACCAGACTCTAAAATCATTTTTTAAAACAAGAGCCAGTGGTTCTGTTCTGGTTAAATGTCCGACAAGATTATCCTGCAATTACCAAAATTGCACTGAGACATTTGTTGGTTTTTCAACAACTTATATATGTGAACGAGCCTTTTCAACTTATTTTTTTTTGAAAAACAAATACAGGAATAAATTGAATGTTGAGAGTGATTTGAGGCTAAAACTATCCAGTTTTAATCCAGACATTCACTCTCTCGTGGGGGACAAACAATGTCAAAAATCCCATTGATTTTTTTTAAACTTTGATCACTTGTTCTTTAGTTTTCTTCAAGTTGCGACAGCAAAGTAAATACAATTAAGTTCCTTTTTTTTAATAAAAATATAGTTACTAATTACTGACTCAAGCATGTACATATTCTATTTGTTAGTGGGCCTCGGAGGATTTTTTACGAAATAGGTGGGCCGCACAACTAAAAAGGTTGGGAACCGCTGGTGTATTATAAGTATAAATATTTATAAAGTTGTGCCTTGGAAAAATTTGGTTTGATCTGAACTCAAATTTCAGACCAAACCTAGTACAACTAAAAATAATGCTTGACCTACACTATATGTATTAATATGTATCAAATTGATTTTTGGATAATTTGATTTCATAATATGATACATATATTAATATTTATTACAGAAATCGTAAAAAAAAAAGTTATTAAAACTTAATTTATTTCATAAAGCATAATTATGAGCAAGTTTTTAAAAATGTATACATGATTTATTATATATTATAAAATGTAAGGTAATAAAACAATTCATAACCTAATGAGCGATTCAACAAGAAGACATTCCCAAATATTTAATTAGCTATTAGTCTTTCTTAAACATAGTGAGGTAATGTCATTTGAAGTAGATTGAACTTATATTGAAAGAGCCATATAAAAAGAAAGGAATTATCAGCACCATCTTGTCAAGAAATTTAAGCAAATCATTATCCTTTTATCAAATTTTGATTTTAATTATTTTGTGGTAGTATTAGTTTTGTAAACTATTTTTGTGGTAACTTTAAACCCAAAAATAATAAATATGGAGAAAAAAAATTCATTGGTTTGTTGAAATTCACTGTTCACCCCTTAAACCCTTTTACTGACTTAAGACTTTCCAAAGCTAAACTATCACCTACACATAACAAATACTGGTATGAAAATTATCAGCAATTTTAACACAAGCCATACAGTAAGTGTAATATATATACATACTGGACATTTCCATAAGAAAATTGACAGATGGAAGGATAGGTGGGTCAGCATTTTGAAGGAAGAAAATAATTAGAAGAGTGAAAGCATAACTGGAAAGAGCTTGAGTCTGAATGATGCCCAGCACTTTTGCCCAAAAGCGCAGAGTAATGACTAAAGGCTTCACTCGATGATCAATGCTTTCGAAGAATCTCAACAAATTCGTATTATGCACCACTAATCTAAAATTAAAACAAGAATATTTTTCAAAACCTAAAAACACATCTAATATTACACTTTAGATAAAGAAATACTACATTATAATTTAAAAACATCCAAATTAGTTGAGTATAGTGAAAGTAGTTTTTAAAAACAAAAATAAGTACGAGGTGTGTTCGGAAAGTTCCGTTTCCATTTTTCTCTGCTACAGTGCTGCGATCGAAGTTCCACGCATGAGCGGTAGTTACTCTGGGTCAAGCAAAACGAAATGACGCCATTTTGAGCTTGCTCTGTGTTGTATGCCCTTGATGGCGATTGTTTATAATGGCGACATTGATTGAAAATACTGCAGCTTGTGAAATAGGATCAGTAATTAATTTCTAAATGCAAAAAACTTTAAAGCAATAGACATTCATCGACAAATCTGCTAGGTTTACAGAGAATCTGCAATGAGGTATTCGATGGTGAGAAGATGGGTCCGACAGTTTAAGGAGGGGCGTGATCAAGTGCACGATGAAGAACAATGTGGACGTCCATCTGTGGTTTCTGATGAAGTGGTTAGTGCAGTTGAAAAAAAGAATAAGGAAAGCTTTTGCTCTTGAATTCCCACAAATTTCACAAACAGTAGTTTACGAGATTGTTACTGAAAAACTGTGTTTTCGAAAACTTTCCGCACGTTGAGTGCCAAGTGCGTAGCCAGGATTTTTTTCAGGGAGGGGGGGGTTATGATCAAAGATTTGATTAAATACATAAAACAAGTTACACAAAAAAAGAAAGGGTAGTGGTAAAACAAGATTTCACACAATTTCGGGAGGTCGATTCCCGGGGGTTCCCCCGTCTAAGGCCCTGTTGGGTGCCTAAACTTCTTACTGAACAACACAAATCCGTACTCTCCGACTTCGCTAGTAGCGACTTCCATCTCTTTCTCTATATGAAGTCTTTCCTTGGTGGTCAACGTTTCAACAACGATGAAGAGCTAAAAGTATATGTTACCATATGGTTGATTACTAAGGCGGCAATATTCTATGAAGAAGGATTACAAAAACCTATACCACGCTATGAAAAAAGCCTGAAAAATTACGAGAAATATGTCGAAAAGTAGTATTACAAGTATTGTAGATTTTTGTGAAATAAATTGCTCCGCTGTATCTGTACTCGTTTTCTTTTTATTGCCAAACGGAACTTACTTTCCAAACTCACCTCGTATATTGAACAAGTAAGTTTTACACATCTTATTACATTGGAAGGCAAATGTATTTCCTTTAAACACACTACACAAATGGGAAACAACTAAAAAAATATTGAGTATCTCTAGCAAAAGTATTTACAATAATAAACTTCTTATCATTTAGCAAAAAGAACATTTCTTGAAACTATGTATATTAAATCTACACTTAATAAAATAAAGGGTCTGCCTGTGTCTGTACAGAAACTAACTTTCAATACATGCAGAATTCTGAAATGTTAAACAGAAGCAGGTTTAGCCTATTAACTTTGCTCATTACAAACAAAATGTTGAAATTTAAATTATTTCTTTTAAGTTCTTCCACCTTTGCAGTTCATCGGTTATTCTTTCCAGTACTCTATTTCATTCTCTTAGTATGTTTTTTTTTTTTTTTTTTTGCTTGAAGAGGGCAAGTTTATATTTATGGAATTATTGGTTTCTTGGGAGCTGTATTAGAGATGTTTTTATAGGACGGGTAAAGGGGGATTTTAAAAAAAATCTAGAAGGAGGTGGGGTGGTATTGTATTTGTTTTATTACAAAGAAAAAAGTTATATCCAGGATTAGAACCTTTTCGTGAGCTTAGTAAGCCTATACTTGCATAGCAATGAACTTTTCAGCAAGCTAGCCTGTGCTTGCCTAGCAATGAAACTTTTAGCAACTAAAGCTAACCTGAGTTTGCATGGCAATGAACTTTTAAAGAGCTAAGCAAGCCTTTTTCATAAAGCATCAAAAGCTACGATCCGTACAAATTGACCTGTCTTTGCAACCACCCAGCTCATATAGCTATAAAATTGTAGTCGGTTGAAACCTTCACTAATTGATTTGGAAATAATTTCTGAGTTAAATTTCTAGAAATATGTAATAATCCCCAATTCTATACATTCCACACTTGGTCAAAAAAAATTTCCCTCAACAATGACAAAATTTTCTATATAAGCAAGAATTTATTATAAAAATTTAATTAAACAAACCTAAGGCTGACATAACCAATAAAAATCAAGTTAATTTACTGTTCAAACTCATTATTCAATTTTTCGTTGGGGTGTTTAACACTTTAATCTTCTTTTGTAACTTCCATATAAACAATAAGTAATACACTTTTTATTAAATATTTTCAATGGATGTATTTTTAACTTGAATAGGCCTTTGCTGATTGTCCTTTTTAAAACCTTCAAGAAGTTGGTTGAGTAAATAGATATTTTTAAATAATCAAAGTAAGTTACCTAATACTCTCTCCTTACATATAAGTAAAAATAAATAAATGCATTTTACTAACTAGTAGAATAGTCGTAGTAATACTCTAAATATTACTAAGCCTAATCTAAAACCATTTTAACCCATCTAACGTTAACCCAAATAAAAAATTATTTACATATTAATATTCCCATTTGTTTTCAGCTTAAGTTAAAATTGCTTTTAAAACAAAGTTTATAAAAAAAAATGTAAGATAAAGAAGAAAAAATAAAATCGAGAATTTTGGAAGCTTTTACACTTTGAAATTTGAATAATACTGAACAAAATAACAAATTAGTTTTCTACACACTCATTAAAATCTTTTTGTTATTGACATGTGTTAACAACAGCTTATTAAAACATGTGAAAAAAATTTAAACAACAAATGAATATGGAAGTTTTGATTGAAAAATAACAATTACTAGACATGGTAACCCATAACATATTTTAATCTTACAGTTGGCGAATTTGAGTTTAATATCATGCAAATTCTTTTATTGATGTTATGCTTACATATTAATGTTGATGGTGAATCTTGCATAAATGCAACAGTCAATAATTACATGCATGCAACATCACCACAGTCAGTACATATGTATTGCTCAATTTCATTATCTATTTTAGATTATTTTATTTTTAATAGTTTTTAAAGATGTATAACATTTTGCATTGAACTTTAGTAAGCAACTCTTACTCTACCACAAATAGATTTAACTCTACTACACTATTAACACTTACCTCACAGATTATAAGAGAAAACAAAACATTAACCACACAATGAGGTTTTTTTTATTCCGAGACTATATAAGGTGACAGAGAGATTGCTACTCAATATAGTGTAATTTGAAAATGCTTCTCCAATAAAAAATTTTAATAATTAAAATTGAACTTTGTTCAATTAACCATTGTACATAAAAATACATAGCAGTTTAAAATTCAATGAAATAATTAAATGTGGTAAATCTGTGTCTGACAAAATCTTATGCGACATACTTTTTGAAAGTCAATAGAAAATTATCTACTATATGCCTTCTGGGTATTAATAATTTTTATGGTAATACTTTTTGACAAGTTAGTAAAAACAAAGTATATATGTTTTGTTCTTTTTTTTCTTCCAATGCATTTTAGCATTCTTCAGGCAGAATTACAAACATGTTTTCTTGGCAAACTACAAAAAATAATTTCTTTCAAGAAAAATTATCCAGTTTAATAATAAAGTCAGATGGTTTTCATTCCACTTCAATTTTACAGAGGTACATAGATAAAAATTGAGTAAAACATTTATATCTCATGGAAAAAAAAGTCAAAATAATTTCATTTATACTATGTTTTGAATAAATTAATACTTTCTTTATCCTATTTCCATGTCTTTGAAAACAACCAATAAATTTTTGCTATCCCTAAAAATCTGCTCTCCACCCTTAGTTTGGAAATCTTCTTCACATGCTTAAGCTTAAGGTACAAAACCTGTGGTGTTAGACCTTGTCTGCTGAAATTTATAATCTCTCCTTATAAGACTGTTTAAGTTTTTTCAAAGCAATAGGATTGTTTGGTATTCTGAAGGTTATATATTTAGAAATTTACACTCTCTAACTAATCTAATCTAGTTTGGGAAATACTGCAGCAGATTATTTTGAAAAGAACTAAGGATTACTGCTGTTTTCTAATCCTTTAAAATATTAAAGAGTAAAAGCCTCCTTTAACACTCTTAACTTCTGTTCTCAGCAAATTAAAAAAGATAATTTTTGACAAATTGACACAATCATATAAAAGACTTTTTTGAAGCACTCAGTTTCAATGCTCAGCATTCTCCTAGTTAAATCATTTACAAACAAAGTTCGCTACAAATACTCACATATATCCAACTCTAGGAGTGTAAATGACACTTGTCTAGTTATATTTTTTTTTGGGGGGGAGGGGGAATGGGCAGGCTATTTGGGAACAACTTATTTTCAGCATGACTTGACACAGCCATGCTGACCTATTCTTAACCTTGTCTACTTAAATAGTAATCTAAAACTATAAAAACTTGGCTATGATAACCATAATCGGGAAGTTAATAGAAAGCAAACCAAATCAAAATCAGCTTTAATATTAAACTTGCTAAAAATTCTTTCCTTGAATCCAAGATATATTATTAAACCAAACTAAGACACTATTTTTACTCTTTTCTTTCTTTTTTTCTCATCTTGGATCTCTTTACTTCTAAGAGACTATGTTTACTCTTATCTTCCCAAAATTCAAGTACTTCTTCCTGTAAGTTTCAGAATTAGAGGCAGGGTCAAGAAATTATCCAAAATTAATTAGATGTTTCTGAGATAAAATGAATTACAAACCTGAACATAGTTCGAGAAATTCTATTGAGAAATTTACTTGTATTAATGAATCATCCAGTATCTATGTTATTCAGTTATCTAGCAAAACTTTGAAGGAACTATTGAGATATTGAATAAAAGGATGTGTTTTCTCAAGCATAGAAATTTAAAATTTTATTTGAACAGTTTCCTTGTGCAGTTGCAGCATAAAATGAAAACAGAAGCAAGAGCAAAACAGCAATATAAACTTGTAGTATTTCTTTCTTAATTAAATAGCTTTTCCCTTATCATGATTTTAGATTTCATTTGAATAAATAATTTACTTCAATTGATGTCTAACATTTCAGAGCCATAAAATTTTTAGAAACTGTATATTTCATTTAAGCACCTTATTTTGCAGCTAAAATAATATGAATCAAAGCATGAATTGATTTTTATCCTATGCTGTTATTAAAAGTGATGTCATTGTCTGATGTGATATTAGAATCATATGCAAACATGTTTTTAAAAAATTATAACACATTCATAGATAAACATTTTCTATTGATTAAAGTTTAAAATTGCACTGTTTAATACAATTCCAAATTACACAGCAGCTAACAAATATGATCACAATTAAACAAATAATCGTAATTTTCTTAAGTTAATGAATATTATAGATGTTTTACATAGATGTGTGTGATACTATGGTCTGGGTAAGACCTAAAGTAGTTCCCAGTGGCTTGATACATAACAGCAATACACTTCAAACTAAGTAAACTCCAGACAACATTAAGTCATAGGGTTACCACAGATATCATTTAACGGGTTTGAAAATAAATATGTTTTAATGAAATCAGCACTACAAGCACACCCTGTATTTGTAATTTATTAAATAATACTAAAAATAACATACCTGTTTCTACATGACAAATCACAGCTTAGCAAGGTTTTCTCATGTGATCCTAAGAAATTCAAAATGGGACATTTTGCTGGAATAAAAATTATCATCTTGAAGAACTTGACATTCCGCAACACACGGCGTGCAAACAAAAGCTGATTTTTTTCACTCATCTGAATCAACTGTGCCAAGGAAACCACACCATTATGAACTTGACCAAGGGTCGGGACAAAATCTTCCACCACTTCCTGTTCTGTACCCTATTGAGAGAAAAAAAAAATCTCAAATGTACTTAGTACTGGCTTGTTGCATTTTTGGCATCCAATTTGTTTCGAAAAAAATTATTTAAATAATTATAACTCATAAAAGGCTCTAAAACCAAGTTTTTTAAAATGCATATTTTTAAACGACCTACAACCAGGACAATTTTGCAATTTTTGGTAGAAATGATTACCACTTAAGATGACTTAAACAAATGTCTGTTGGGGATGGTAGCAGAGTATTTGAGAGAAGCAACAACACCAGCGGTGCCAATTAGTTTATTAAGTCATTAAACCGCCACGGACATCAAAACACAGGAACACACACATAACATTGAACAGTCAGAGGTGAATGAATGAATAGAATGAATGGCATACAGGCTAGAACACTTTATATAAGCCAGCCACTAGGCAGAACAGCAAGGCAGGGCAGTCCACAAACAAGTAAAGTGGTGGAAATGAGTGACAGGGTATAACAATATCCCAACTCCCCTACAATGTCAACTCATTTATCAAAATATACAACAGTATCATCAATACTAAGTAATCTTAAACACTTATAATGTTTACAAGAAGGTAATGCTTTAGTTAAAATGTCAGCATCCATATCATCTGTTGACACAAAATTTAAATCAATTTGACCATTTTTTAAAGCATCTCTTACAAAATGATGTCCAATATCAATATATTTTGTACGTTTATGAAAAACTGGATTTTCAACCAATTTTATCACTCCTTTGTTGTCAGTGAGCATACGTATCTTAATGATTGTTACACAGTTCATTAAGTAATTTACAAAGATATATCACTTCTTTTGTACTATCAGAAATAGCCATATATTCTGCCTCTGTAGAAGACAGAGCCACAGTACATTGTTTTCTACTTTCCCATCTAATAGCACTTCCTCTAAGAATAAAACAGTACCCTGTATATGATGTCCAGTCAAAAAGACAATTTCCCTAATCAGCATCTGTATATCCAAACAATGATACTTCTGTACGTTGAAAAAAAAGTCAAAATTTTATTGTTTTCTTTAAATAACGCAGCACTCTTTTCACTGCAATCCAATGAGAGTTATCATAACAAGTTAAAAACTGACTAAGCTTACTAACTGAATTAGAGATATCAGGCATCGAACTCAAAGCTAGGTATTGAAAACTACCAATCAATTCGCGGTACGGAATACCTTCCTCGCATTTTTCAGCTTTCTCCAATTTAATGCTAGCATCCATTGGACAGGTAACAGGTTTAGCTTCTAACATATTACAACGATTTAAAAGTTCCCTTATATAGCTTTGTTGACTCATAGTCACAACTCCGTTTTTCTGTTCAAAATTTATTCCTAAACAATATTTGACTAAACCGGCATATTTTATATCTAATTCTCTACTCATATGATTTTTAAATTTTTCGATCATATCAGGATTTTGAGAAGTAAACAAAATATCGTCTACATATACCATTATTACAGTTAAGCCCTTACTATCTTTAATGTAATATGTACATGGATCTGCCTCGGTTTGTTTCACACCAAAATTATTTAAAATTTCATTCAACTTAACATTCCAGCAATATCCTTCTTGCTTAGTCCCCTAAATCCCTTTCTTTAATAAAAAGAACTTTGTCACCCTGATTTAAAGAATTTAAAATTTCATTTGCTCTTTCAAAAATTTCACCATGGAGTTCCTTTTTATCGATTAATCATTTCAGGATTCCTCCAAAATAATCAGGACATTCCATAAATACTTCTTCCTTTATTTCTCCATTTAAGTAAGCAGTAGTTACGTCAAATTGATGGATTTCTAGGCCTAAATCTGCAGCAAGTGCACATAAAACTCGGATTGACCCTTGTTTTACCACTGGGCTGTAGGTGTTAAAATAATTAACATTATATTGTTGTGAGACGCCTTGAGCAGTAAAACACGCCTTATACTTTAATAATGTTCTATCATCTCTAAATTTATTCGTAAGAATAAAACGGCTCCCAACACATCTTTTAGAATCTGGCCTGTTAGGAAAAGCACGGAGGTTTTTAAGTAGATTATAAACTTACGGTTTTGAGCAGTTCCGATTATATCTCACGTTAAACTTTTCCCGGTGTCAGTTGAACTCCCGGTTGGGAGTGGAAAGGAAGGACTTTGTGAACTAGCACCTGCCTCCGCATACATATGTGAGAGAACCAACTCTCTAGAACAGGTTGAGGTAAAAAAAAAAGAACTAAAAAAAAAAGTTGTCAAATAGTTTCGGTGCAGAAGGAATTTTGTGATGTTTTTCCCGGTGTCTTACCGAAGTTTTTACGACATATCAACAAATCGGATCGGATCAATTCACTCACTTTGTAAGTTTTTGACTTGATTTGATCCGAGTTGTATTTTGTGATATTGAAACTGGTGTGGTAGGGTGATCTAATATTTTATGCTAATTTTTGTTGCCCGGTCATGTGACCGTTGTTTCAAGTATTTATATACTGTATTGATTGAGTACTGATTGTCCTTTCCTTTTGGTCTGAAGTAGCTCGATCTCGTGTGTGGGTCACACAGGTGTGATAGAATGATTATTTAATTTCGAGTTACTTTTTCTTTTCATGTAAATAAATTTTCTATAGTATTTTTAAATAACTTCTCAAAGTCTTTTTTATCCAAAGTTGTTCCACTGTGCATAAAGATTTGGTTTTGTTGAGAAAGTTTAAGCCCTCAACTAACCACAACATGACCTATCGACAATTTCAAAAGTATTATTTCGAATAATACTCACGACTTCATCCATCAAAGCATCAAACCATAATTCACTATTTTTATCTTTAAGAGCATTTTTAATCAGTATTTCCACATTAAAAATAAAATTTGCTTTGCCACAAATGATATCCCTATTGTGCAATGAAAGAATTATTTTTTCTGAATCTTGTTGATTTGAAATTAAAGGATCACTATCACCCATAACTGGAGTATTTTTCAATTGCTCGCTTTCCAAAGAATTATTTACATCCTCTACATCCGGTTTGATTGACTGATACAGAATTGGATCGCTTCCAAGTCTCAATTCGTTTTCAAATGTAATAGAGGTTTCATTTATATTTTCTTTTTCTAAGAAATCTTGCTATGTAATAGATTTATTATCGTATTCCTCAAAGAATTTTACTCTATGGGAAGTTAGAACTTTATTTTTGTTTGGTAAATAAATTCAAAATCCTTTAGATGTTTCGGAATAACCAGAAAATATTCCCTCTTTTCCCTTTGCCGAGAACTTATATTTTCTATAATTATCGACCTAAAAAGCTTTACAACCGAAAGTCTTAAAATAACTAACATTTGGAGTTACACCATTCCAAACTTCATAAGGAGTTTTTCCATTAAGTGAGCTAGTCGGGCATCTGTTTCGCAGATAATTAACCGTGTTTATCGCCTTTGCCCATAGTTTAAGAGGTAATTTTGACTGAGTTAGTAAACATTTTGCAGTTTCAACCAAACTTCTATTTTTTCTTTCCGCAATCCGGTTTTCAGAGGAGGAAAAGGTATAGTTAACCTACGCTCAATTTCATTTTTCCTAAGAAAATCATTGAATTCCTCATTTAAGAATTCTCCCCCATTGTCGGTCATTAGCATTTTAATTTTAATCGATTTTTAGTTCTCCCATAAAGCCTTGATGTCTTTAAATACACTTAGAGCTTCACTTTTATGCTTTAAAATTTAACGGCACAATATCTTGGTGCGTCATCAATAAATGTCATAAAATAAAAAGACTTAACAATTGATAGCACTTTCATTGGACCACAAAGATCTGAGTGAATTAAATCCAACGTGTTTGACACTCTCTCTGATTTCTTGGGATAAGGGGCTCGTGTTAATTTGCTAACCGCACAAATTTCACAATTAAATTCCTTAGGGGATTTTACTAAATTTAATCCACGAATATTTCCCTTAGTACTAGATTCCAATAAATCTCTTATATTTAAATGACCCATTCTTGCATGCCATTTTTCAATACCTGCAACTTTGCTTTTACCACTATCAAAAGATTCACTAGCATGACTTGCACTTTGATTAACACTACAATTACCACCACGTAAATAATATAAATGATCCTTTCTATCAGCAATTAGTTCCAAGTTGGATGTAGTGTCTACAATCTTAGCAAACTCACTTTTGAAAGTCAATGTGTATCCACGATCACAAAGTTTAGCAACTGATAATAAATTGGTACGCAGGTCCGGAACAAGAAGTACATCGAAAACATCAACATCGTGAATTTTCTTGTTAACTTCCTCTTTGATGACTGCTTTACCGGAGCCTAAAACTTCAGTTGTTTCATTGTTGGCAAGATTGAGAATGTTGATTTCTGTGTCACTAATGTTAACAAACTTTGATTCATCATTACCAAAATGCTGCATGCATCCGGAATCAACCACCATTGGTTTGCATTTCACAGTGATGTGTAATCAATGCATCTCCACACTTTTTGGATTCGGCACACGTTAACAGTCCAGCATTTTCTTGCTTGAAGCGAGAAATGTCCTTTTTCTGGTAATCCTGGTCGCACGTGGCTAAGGATGGCTACAGAATTTGAGAAATAAAATTCCCTGCTGATTTCCAGAAGATTTCTTCAAAAATTCCCTGATGTGCGCTATAATTCAAAAAACTGATAATGGAGAATTTAAAAAAACAAAATTTATTAAGTAAATATAATTCTAAATAATCAGAGTATAATTGCGCCAAAATAAATTTACGGTAAAAATCAAAACAAACATCTTGAGAGTTAGAGCATAAAAAAGAATGGAAAAGATTAATTAAAAAATACAAAATTCACCAACTACAGCCATACTTGCTAGCTTCAAGGTAAAGCAAAACCAGTCCATTACTTTTCTTTTCAATTTAAAAAATAACACAAATAAAACATGTTATTTTCTTTAATATATGTCACATGCTGTTTCCTGTTCATAGCATAGTAGCTGCACTGCTAAGTTATAGGATCATCAGAAATCTAACAGAAATAATTGTTCCAGTAATAATAATGATCCCAGAAAATAAAAAATAAATAAATAAAAAAAAGCGGAACATCAACAGGCGGTTGTGGGCGAGATATAGATGGTTTGGCATAGTTGCTGAGAGTGGAAAAATTTCGGAATCGTCATTCTCCCAAATCGGCCAAGTAGCCATTGATGGCTTTTTAGACGGACTAAAAAAAGTACATGAAAAAAAAACTGTATTCAACGCGATGACATCACAGCATCCATTTCACGTGACGCAAGCCAAGGTAGATATCCGCATGGGGCATAAGAGAAGGGAAACTCAAAAATTTCAAAATTCCCTGATTTTTCCAGAAGAGTGAAATTCCCTGCATTCCAGGTTCTGTAGCCACCCTGGTGGCTGCTCGGTGCCCTAAACGTCGGCATTTCCAACAACGGATTTTCGAAGAATTTCTGGCTTTCGGGAACCGATTGTTGTTCTTCTGGAAGTTTTTGCCTTTTATTTTCCAATGAGGCTTGGGTAGAAGATGAGTAACAGCAAACGCTCCTCCACTCTCGCTGTTTGATTTCCGGTCCTGGCATCTCGCATCACATTCTTCCACTATTTTTATTCGCAAAACTTCTGGTTTCGGTAGCTCGTCACGGGATTCTATCGCAAATCAGAAGTTTTCAAAACTTGGTGGAAGGCTGTATAATAACATCACTGTTAGTAGGTCTTCGTCGATGCATATTTCCATTTCACTGAGTTGTCAACAATGTCGAAGAACATTCGAAGGTGCTCTCTCACATCTAGAGTAGTTGTGTCCGCCATCTTGTGTTGAATCAGCGATTCTAACAATGAAGCTTTTCTGGCAGGTCCTTTGGATTCGTAAATCTGTTTCAATTTAATCGAAACGTCAGACGATGTTTCACAACTCTTCACTTGTTTCAGTTCAGATGGAGCTATACACAGGATAATGTCAAACTTCGCTTTGTCATCCATTTCTGTCCACTTTTCACAAGCTTCTTTCGATTTAATGTCATCTTGAATGGGCACGGGTTTTGTTTTGATTCCAGAAACATAAACCCAGGAATCGCTTTTGATAAGCAAAGCTTACATCTGTATTTTCCATGTCTCGTAATTATCCTTGTTTAACAATTCAATCCTTGTTCCATTCATCATCGTTTTTAGTTCGGTTTTCATTCCAGTTTGTGTGTTACTCTCTCTGCACAAGTATGGCTATTTACTGGGCCCATAACCTGCTGAGGATGGTAGCAGAGTATTTGAGAGAAGCAACAACACCAGTAGTGCAATTAGTTTATTAAGTCATTAAACCACCACGGACATCAAAACACAGGAACACACACATAACACTGAACAGTCAGAGGTGAATGAATAAATAGAATAGAATGAATGGCATACGGCTAGAACACTTTTTATAAGCCAGCCACAAGGAGGCGCTGCAAGGCAGGGCAGTCCACAAACAAGTAAAGTGACGGAAATGAGTGACAGGGTATAACAATATCCCAACAATGGCCACTGGTACACAGTAATGGGCCAAGATAATTAGCTGCAATGTTGACAAAATACAAAGACAAGATAGATCACATGTTAAAATCTAATCAGGAAATTTTTTAAAAGCATTGAGAGTGACAGAACAGGTGGATCTTAGCATCTAGAAACTTTCCACTGTGGAACCAGCACATAAAAATCTGGCAAGTATTTTTGAAGTTTCACTGTTTTACTTGACACACATTTCCAGTACTCATATAAAACACCTGGAAATTATGCACAGGGCAAAACACAATAGAAATTCAACAATCAATTCAATTAAAAAAAATTTAACTCTGTTTCATTCAATGTGAAAATTGTTGAAACTTATGTAAAGCGTAATAGCTTTTTCGCGGTCGCTGGGGATCGATCATGAGACCTTTGGTTTCCCAGCCAGATACTCTATCCCAAAGACAAAAGAGATCTCTGGTGTCTAGAAATTGTATTTGTTATTTGTACTCGAGACCACCACATAAACCCTTCCCAGTGAGTCGCAAAGGGACAAACGATTCAGTTGCCTGCGCGTGCAGCAGTGAGTTGCCGGAGGTTGCTTCCTATTTGGCAGAATCACCAAAGAGGCCGAGATAATAGTGCGGAAGTCGTGCAGTATTTTCAGAAGGTGCCGATAGAGGTCAGCATGATTCAGTGGTCCGATAGTCACCAATAAAACATAGTGCCTTTTTTTTGCGGTTGCTGGAGATCAATGGTAAGACCTTTAGTTTCTCAGCGAGATACTCTATCCACTAGACAAAAGAAGAGATCTCTGGTGTCTAAGAGTTGTATTTGTTATTTGTACACGAGACTACCACATTATGCATATCTCTATTTTCTTATTCTTTCTCTTGTGTTAAATGACAATCAGTTAATGGCCAAACATAAATGTAATTGTTTTTGAGGAAATATATTTAAACGTTAATTATAAATTAACACAAACAATTTTAAAAGTTCTTAAAGATATTTTTTTTTTTGTATCTAAGTACAATCAGAATGCTCACACGCACACACAAACAAGCTGATTTTTTTTCTCAATTTGAACTAGCTTGTCAAAATTTAAGTGAACAGGTAAAAATGCAGACTTTAGAGAACTTTGAATAATTCATCAGTTTAATAAGAAACTGATGAATATTGAAATACATTTGAAGTATTAAGGTAAAAATACACTAACCAGAATCATCAAACATCCAGACACATATTGGTCATGTGTTTTTTTTTTCTTCTTTTTTTTAACAAATAGAAATTAAATTTAAAATTGAGAGTAAATGAAGGTAAAAGAGATAGAATAGAGAGAAAAATGAGCTTAGTATTGAAGTTTTGAAACTTGATGCAAAAATTAGCTTGGAGATAGCACAAAGATTAAAAATAAAACTATAGAAAATCTTACACAAAATACTTAGGTGTAAACAACCTTCTCACACAACTTTCATTACAAAAAATATTGCCAGCTTTCAGGATTTGGCATGACATGTTGTACTTGCATGTTAGTGCTATCATTCATTAAGTGTGGTATTGTTTGCTGATTTTATGAAATATTTTTTTGCAAAACATGTTGTATAGCAGCTATTTTAGTTGAAAACCATTTAGAAGATGAGAAAAGTTACCCTGATATATCATGTAAATTTCTGTGCCAACAAAATTTTTATTAAAATAATAATAATAATAAAAAGAGAGCAATGGAAAAATAAAATTACGCTGTAAATCAAATCAATTTATCCACTCCCAAACATTGGTGTTTCTTTTCTAAAAATTATTCAAAAGTATTTTTAAAACAAAAAGGGACAAAAAAAACTAGTTTGGAATGTCTGACTTAGTTTTAAAAAACACATGTCCTGAGGATTGATTTTTATAAGGATGAGATTTAGGACCTTTTATTGCATTACTATACTAATACTATCAAGGTGTCAATAATTTAAAAAAATTTGTTTAGCAAAATTATTGTTTTAAAATTACACTTTCAATTTCTTTCACAAAAATTTTACATTACATAGCTCTAAAACTTCAAAAATTCACGTTTGCTTGTTTGTTCTATATCTTTTCTTCATAAATATGTTAACTTTTTGTATCTTAGTATAGTTTTCAATTAACTTGAGTAAATTCACTTGACTGAGCATAATATATGGATTAACTTTTATACTTTAATTGTGTAATTCTGTTTCCCTTAAAATGTTTTGTAAAAAAATGTATTTTGCCTATATAAAAAAAACATAATAAGTGAAACTAGAATGGTATATTCTTTTTACCAAAATACTGCATTTCCACCATCTCACAAAGCTCATATGGAACTACAAATTTTTGAAAATAAAACAGGCTTATGCAATTTATTAATACTTGTAATCACTGTTGCAAAATTTTTTGGAGTTACAACTGCTAAGATTTTAAACTCCAAAATCTTACAACAGTATTAGTTGGTTGTATTCAGATTATCTGGCGCCGTCAGCAACACGAGGGCTATAATGCGCCGAAACATTCGTCATTAGACAAGCCAACATACATTTACAAACACCCATGCCTAACACGGGACTCGAACCAGCAACCTCGCGGTCCAGAAGCTAGCACGCTAACCACAATACCGTTTGGTCGGCTACAACAGTATTAGAGTGGGATTTTCTTTTAATTCTTTAGTCAATAGTGTATTTCAATGATGCTCATATGATAAATCATAGTAATGTACCATTTAAAAGCTTCATTTCATACTTCAGAAAAATATAATTTTTCATTTAAAACATATTTATTTCCTTCTTATTCAAAACAAGGTAATGAGTATATTTCTCCAAAAACAGAAAATTTAATTTTTTCAATTTAATTATTTTGGCAGAAAGACCAAAATAAAAATTAACAAATAAAATAAAAAAGCAAACAATCTGGCAATATTTATTTGTTAAATTGTTTTCTTGCCATTTATGTAAAAACAAATTCAATTAAAATATTTACAGGTTTTGCAGTCTTTTTCAGATATTCATGTTTTTATAGTAAAATAAACTCATAAGCTGAAACATAATTGCATTGAACAACCATTATGCCGGAACCATCAGTTCCAGTGATATTGAAAAACGCAGTCACTGTCACTTAAGATCAAGTTAGTTTTAGAATAATCAAAATAACTACATTAAATTTATTTGAATTGATAAATAATTTATTGGTATTTCACAATTTTAAAAGACATTAAGCACAACTAAAATAGAAATTTGGATTGAAAGCTAAAAGCACGAACAAATGCAATTTGTTAAATGACAGTGTGTAGCGAGGTGACTTAAAATTTAAACAAAAATATGTACTTTAAGATTAATTTATTCATATAATGTAACCTCATTAATTGGTGTTGAATATTCCCATCAAATAGTGGTCAAGAAGACCACCAAATTATTTAAGTGTATCAAATATATATTATACTCTGCTTATTTACAAGTCTTATGGGAAGTCTGTCTTTTTTTTTTCTTTTTTTTTAATTAAATTGTTAAACTGATCAAATCTATGCAGCCATGCAACAATTTTTAAATAATATATATATATTATAATATACCAGGGGCTATAAAGACCAGGGGCTGTTGAAAAGAGATACACCGAAGTGGAGGTTTAATGTGTTGAAAGTTGATTTTATCATAATTTTTGCAAAGGTATGTTAGTTGTTAGTTTAATTATTTATAGGTGATTGTTAATTAATAATTAGGTAATTGTAGAATGCTAGCATTAATGGTCAGTTGATTGACATATTCTTTGTTGAAGAGGTAGTTGGGTTAACAGTTGCTGAATGCAAAAGTAGAAAATTTGGGATTATAACTCAGTAAAAATATGCATATTGTCACTTGTTCATTAAGTTTTGGAATAATTATGCAAAAATTAAATTATAATTCATTCTGTAAATTTCATTTTTGTATTAATTAGATTGGGTAATTTTTGTTTTTTAAGAAAAGTGGTTCCGTTGTAATTGTTCATTAATCAGTAGACAATTAATTGGCTTCGCTTCATTGGATGTAAATGCATCCCATCCTTGAATTGGTATACACAGTCCTTTATCAAAAGATTGTATAAGTTTAAACACATTATGAACATTATTAAAAGTAATTTACTTTTTGATGCTCTTGCATCCATTTGAAAAATAAAAAATACTTACAGACTTGCAATACTCAGGTGATGGCAAAAAAAGCAAATCCAAATCACTGCCTTTTGTTCCAAAGCCATTGTTAGTGGATCCATAAATTAAAACATCACAATCTTTATAGTAACGACTTAGGGTAAAATAAACATTTCTTCTAATTGCTTCTCGAGCATTCATGTCTTCAAATGTTAAACAGCTGAGCTCGCAAAGCTGCTTAATTTTTTCAGTTACCTAAAGGGAAAGAAATCATAGTCAAGAAAAAATTAATAAAAACACTTTTCATTTTAAATTACATAAATGCAATTAAAAGTATCAAAAGGGCTGCATAGTGCAGTCGGGAGAGTATCGTTCTTGCAACCAGAAGGTAGCGAGTTTGGGCCTGGGACCGACTAAAAACCGCAGTGGTGATTAATGATGATTGGAGCACGTTAAATCAGTCATGGTTGCAAAGTCCTCCAAGTTCCCAAACAAATCAATACCTCTAGGGGTAGCAAAGCAAAGTCCTCTGTTTAGTAATGCTTCTAAATTAAGAAGTTCCACATACGGACTGCCATGGTAGTACTGCCATCTAGCGGGTAGCTACCGAACGAGGTAGAAATGAATTCTTCGAAGGTTATAGGAAGACTTGCGCACTCCCTCTCAAGAGCGAGTGCTTACATCTTGTGCAGCACTGCCCACTACCGACCTGTACTGGATATGGGGTTGGTACAAAATGCTTGAAAGAACAAGAAGTGCTTTAGTCCCCATGGTCCTTGATAAGAAGAAGAAAATTATCAAATACTGTGTAAAGGTTCAGCAAGTTAGATCCAATTGGTTCCCGAGTATCAAAATATGCCAGCATTATAAAATTTAGTGTTTTTCCACTTATAGGCTATAACTCCAAATGTCTCAATTGTACTTGTAGATCTAAAATTCCAAGGTAGAGCAGAGATCGGCAACATGTGGTTTGCAGGGAGATCCATTTTCATTGAGGATGTATTGCTACCAATCAAGTCGTCTTTTGAATAATAATATGCTTTCGTCTAAACTAAAAAAAATTCTGAAACTAATACCGATCTGAAATCTATACTTAAATATTCAATAACTTCATATAATTTTGAAGAAGCATGTGTATTTGGATTTAAGCTAAAATTATCAGAAAATACAAATATTTTTTTAAATATATATGTCCCGAGGTATAACTTTTGAAAAAATTGTAAAGTGAATTGCTTCCTTTTTTGACTGGTATAGTTCTTGTTTGGGAAAATGTATGACACTTTGTAACAATAAAGTACCTACAAAAATTCTTATTTCAAGGTCATTTACATTTCCTACTTCTTTGATTTAGAACACCTAGATGTATCATATTATTTTATCATTTCTTGATTGGCATATTTATTTGTTGCCAATAAAGAATGAAAAAAAGTGAGTGATGCTGTGTGGGAAAAAAAAATATTTACTGCGTTTTACAATTTAATAGCCATTTCACTGTTTTTGTGGAATGCCCCATTGACTATATCTCCCATTTAACTTTCTTGCAATCTCCACACAATTCATTAGAGGAAAACATCAGCAATATTTGTTTTTATTTACTTAATTACTTTTAGTCGTACTTATTGATGTTATCTCTCAGCATGACAGAAAAAAAAGTTAGTTCAACAACCATTAAAAACAATCATCTACCAGCTATAGATATATATTTCCTAACTTTTAGTAATCTGTTATATCAAATATCAATCACTATGGTCCTCCTATCGGAAGATTCTCTGCTATCAAATTGACAAATTTGTAGAATGACTCTGCCCCTTAATTTATAACATTAGAGTATTTGCCATGTTAGAATGAAATTTAGGTAAAATCATTTATAAAATACAAGAAAAGTAAAATGAAACAAACCGTAGCATTTTTATTCAAGTCCTTCAGATATTTCTCAAGGTTGTTATTGAGATCATTCACTACATTTTTTTCTACAAACAACATGATAGATTTTCTTTAATCTGCAAGTACTATGAAAATCCTACAGCAAAAAAAAATTGATTATTTTCTAAAATTTTATTACTAATAAGAACTTAAAAAGTTTATACATTGACATGCAAGAGAAAACTTACTTATATTTCCAAATAGTTGTAACTGATGTCTATAGGATCTGGAAAAGGGTCTGTCAAAAAATAAGATTTCCAGCATTTATTCATTTTTAGAAACAGATTAAAAACTGATTATAAAAACAATTAAGCCTTTATAACTTAAGGTACTTTATGTCCCTTGCAGCACATTATATAATTGGTTTTTCGGAAAGAAATTTTGTTTTATCCCAACAAAAGACTTAATTGTATTTTTTCACAGCTAACTTCAGACTTAAGCTGCATAATCATCATATACTTTGAGAGATGATATAGCACGGCTTGCTTGTGAAAAAGTTTGATTGATTCTACGTAGTATTTGGTTGGTGCCCTATCAAATATGGAAAGTGAAAAGCAGCATTTTCGGCATATTTTACTTTTTTACTATCAAAAAGGTAAAAATGCTGTTCAAGCAAAAAAAAATTATTTGATGTGTATGGAGAAGATTTATTGACAGAATGCCAGTGCCAAAACTGGTTCGCACAATTTCAATCAGGCAATTTTAATGTTGAAGGTGCATCACGTTCTTGAAGGCCAGTTGAATCTGATCAAGACACAATAAAAGCATTAATTGCTGCAAACCGGTGAATAACAACTCGTGAGATTACTGAGATTAAATTTATCGAATACGACTGTTCATGATCATTTTAAACACCTCAAAGCTCAACATATGGGTTCCTCATTTTCTTACAGAGAGAAATTTGGGACGTCATGTTGACGTCTGTGAATTGCTTTTCAATTGACAAGAAAAGGATCCATTTTTGAAGCGCATCATCACTGGGGACGAGAAATAGGTTGTCTACGACAATGTTCAACACTGAGAGAATCGCTAAAAAGAGATCATAGAGTAAAAAAGATGAACCAGCTCAGAGCACTTTGAAAGGCAATATTCAACAAGAAAAGGTGATACTATCTGCTTGGTGGGATTGCAAAGGAGTCATTTTTTTTTAGCTTCTACCAAACACCATGGCAGCTGTTATTTACCGGCTGTAAGCCATGGTAAATGCTGCCGGTGAACACTCCCCCCCCCCCGGGTCCAACTATCACGTGATCTAAGACGTCGACGACGACGTCGTATAATTCTAAGAATTTAGAATTCAACAAGCACCCAGTTTAATTTCGTGTTGTGTCGCTATGTCGTTTCAAAAATTTAAATTTTTTATATTTGGCGATTTTGGCGGTTTTTGGGTATAGTATATAAAGGTTTGAAATATAGTTCATAAAAATGAATCGAAGGTGGCCTGTGGACCGGAACACAACTCCTAACGATATCAATGATTTTGAATTAGAAACTTATGAATTCGAAGAATCGAACTCACAAATCGAATCCGAACGAAATAATTTATTACCTACTGAAAATCAGCAACGATCTGGATTACGACGTCGCGTTCGACCTCACACTAATAGTCGCCCTTATAATAGGCCTCCTGTACGTCCTGTGCAAGCGTCTACGCCTTTCAGTGCAGCAGGTGCATCGAGTGCTATCGACGGTGTAGCCGCTTCTTCGTTTGCTATAGGAACTGGTGTAACTGCTTTGGCAGCTGGTGCAATTACAGCTGGTGTGTCATCATTAATCGATAGAACTCGTAAAAAAGGTGCAGTTTTACCTTATTCTGATTTTATCGGGCCCGGTAACCCTATACCTATAGGTGCTGCTAAAACACCCCAAGATCAAATTGCCAAAGAACACGACGTTGCTTACGGTGAAATCAGTAGTGGTACAAAAAAAAGAACTTTTCAAGAACACAGTGACGAAGTACACGACGCTGATAAAGTTGCTATAAAAAAATTCAAAGAAACCCCTGGTCTACAAGCCAAAGTTGGTGAAATTGGATTACGAACAAAAGTTAGTGTTGAAGAATTTTTAGATACAGTCTTCTATCCACCTTTCAAAAAACATAAAGGTAAATATTTTTATTTTTTAGTGGTTAAGTCACCTCCTCCCCCTTGGAAAAAAAACAAAAAGCGATGGGATTCCATGAACGAAGGTCAAAAAAGATATGCGTACGAGCAATGGAGCTTGTCCATGATCAGACGTGGATTAAAAATTGATCATCCTTTTCCAGGTGTTGATGAACCCGACGGAACCCCCGGAGTTTCCAGATCTGACCAACTTTCCCCAGGGAGTCCGCTTTCGCCCGGAACCGCAGGTAAGAGAACTTAATGTTTGTGGACCATCTGGAAGTGACGATGAATCTGTATTTAACGAACATATTAATGATTTATTACAGGGTTACCCAGAAATGTGGTTACTCGGTGATAGCGGACAAGTTCAGGGTTATTTAAATCCAAACAATAGATTTATGCAAGATATAGCCAAGGATAAAAATATTCCTTGGCAATTTCATTTTTCTTTAGTTAAATTATATTATGATAAACATAAATCTTGTGCACTTCCAGGTGAAGCCGCATTAAGTTCTATAGAAGAGGAAGAAGAAGAAGACAATATGCCCCCACCGCCACAACCAACTGCGTCTACATCAGGAGGAGAAGGAGGAAGTGATGCTAAAAAAAGAAAACGAGGAGCAGCTAACGAAGCTGGTATGGGTACTGCAGCGGAAACGAATAATGAAGCGACTGGAATGACTCCTATCCCTCGACCAATGACCTCTTCTAATGGTGGTTCGATAACTTTTACTAAAGTTCACAGATGGTACACGTACGGTTTGCAACATCAAATATTGGAAATTGATGTAGCTAGTGTTGCAGCTAATAATCACGTAACATCTTGGGTTATGTTAACCCCTTTATGTGAAGTGCCGTGGGATAGACCATGTTTTTATATGAATGAATCCGAATTTCATATATTGCCAAAAACAGCTAAAGTTCAATCTCTTTCGTTAAGTGTTAAATTTAGAAATGCTAGACAGGCATTTAAAACAAATACCAGTACTACAGATACAGCTACTTTGAATCAATACAACGACATTATTTGTGCCGGTTCTTTAAATCACATTTACGATGGAATGAATTTTAAATTAAAAGGGACTATGGACGGACCTAAAATGAGATCTTCCGATATTGAGGTACTTCCCGAAAATCATTACAAAGATTTAAGTTTAACATTATGGGGAGTTGATCAAGCAGACGATAAATTTAAAGAACGTATTCCTGCATCCGTTGTAGGTTTACCAGTAGTCTATAACTCTTATTATGGTCTATGTAATAATAATGTAGAACCGAATAAAGCTGGTTGGCCAAATTTTTTAAGTGCTGTACAATTTTTCGATAGTAATGCAATAGCCGGTCAAACTATTGCTCAAATGACTTATCAACCTAAACAAGGCTGGTTAAAACAACCGCCTACTGCTATATCTTATCCTTATCCTAGTTTTACAGACGCTTTGCATAATGAAGCTAAATTACAATTCCCTTTCGCTAACAGTTTATCTTATCATTCTACGGTAGAAATGCAATTTTCTTCTCAAAGTAGAGGTGGCATTAAATCTAGTTCTTCCGCTAAAACAAATGTTGTAAGTGCTGCTGATTCAAATTTTGAGTATACTGATATAATTGAAAAAGGTCAATTTATAGTTCCAATTGCAGGTGTTACAGATTATCCATTGTCACAACCCTCTTTCCATTGTGGCATTATGCCAAGTAAAGCATGTACCATCTCTGAACTTTTAACACCTTCAGCAAATTACACAGACATGCAAGCATGTTTTGAAATTACTGCAACAATGATAGTGGACAAATTTAAAGGGTTTTAAGCAAAATAAAAATGAATCCGAAGACGTCAGCCAATAGACAAAGCGTAAAGAAAGGCTTATAGTTTTTGACTAAAGAATGGCATAGGGTAAGATGGGATAAAATGGGAAGTGGGGTAAAGAGGTTGTCAAAATATATTGTTTAAAATTTTAGAACTTTCTAATATATTCATGGTTTTAAAATTGTACATGGTTTCATGATGCCTAAACTTTATTTCTGCACTTTATTTTTGTTTCAATAATTTTTTTTATATGAGTGTCGACGACAGTAAAAACATTTGTATACAGCTTCATGCCATATAATGTCTATTTAAAACTTCTGTCTGCAGCTCAAAATAATTAATAAAATTACATTCCAGTGAATTGATTGTGTTTATTGAACATTTTTATTGCTTATTTAAATTGCAGGTAAAATGAATTTTTTGTTTATTTTTTTTTTAAACCCAATTTTGTGAATGGGGTAAAATGGGTAAAGTGTTAGGTCTAAAATTTATAGGTATTTTTAAGGTGATGATATACCTAAAGCTTTTTTGAGTAAAATCTTTTCTTTTTTTTTAATTAGAATAAAAATATGTTTCAAAGTACCACAATAAAATATGTTTGTATCATTTAAAGCTTTTAAAAAATTAAGATGGGCAGTTAAAAATTCTTTGCGAAAGGGATCAGGAATTTCTCAACTGGACACTGGAATGTTATCACAATTCAAAGGAGAACCCACTTGATGGCTGTGCGGTTAATGCGATAGCCTTGCATGCTAAAGGTACCGGGTTCGAGTCCTAGGTTTGCATGGATGTTTATAGTGTTTTGGAATCCATGTTAAGCTGTAGGTCCCGGCCTGATTAGCCATCATTGTGCATAAAAATAGGTTGTTGGGGGTACAAACCAATCAACTACCTATTAAAAAAGAGAATGCGTCCTGAATGCGTTTTCACGGTCAGATTCCGAGAATTCTGGAAAAATGGCTTTTGTATTTGGAAACTCCGGTGGTTCCATTGGCTTCCCCATCCTCACACACAACCTATTTTGTACCCTAAAGTAAAATATGCTTGGGAAGACAACCTTTAGAATTCAAAGATTGAGTATTATGTTGTATAGAGAAAAGGAATACAAGAATTGTAATGCAAATCGCCATGGAATTCTGGATAATTTACAAAACATTCAGTATTGAATTTGATTGTCCTGTTTGTCGGCAAATCTACAACAAATATTATTAAAATAAAATTTCAGCAAAACAGATTTATTTTTTAATTAATTACAAAATACTTTCCCGGTCTATTCCCTAGTGAAAATAACTCTTCCCTGATTTCCCTGACAGATTTCTAAAAAATTCCCTGATTTTAGGCCAAACTTTTTTTCAAATTTCTGTAATTTTCTTAGGTTTTCCACATGTCCAGACATCCTGATCAAATAGAACATGAATGCTAAAGAAAAATATGCAATTTTCTAAAAAATAGTTTTGCTGGTAATGAAAAGTTTAAATTATTCCGTAACATTAAACTTCTAATGGCTTACCACTACAAATCTCCAGGTAAATAACGCCAAAATATGGATAAACATGCTTTAAACAATACAAAATTTGCCTGATTTTCATGAAATTTTAAACAGTTCCCTGACATTTCCTTGATTTTTTCCAGAATCAGAAAGCTCCCTGACATTTCAATGATTTCCCGGTTCTGTGGCCAATCTGCATTTGTGACGATTACAGCGCTGCCAATTGGCAGCACAGAGCGAGACAGAGACAGAGAGATTGCAGATGGCTGATTGCTTATGGAGATTGACTCCTCCAAACCTGATAATGTATGCGAAACCTTAATCAAGCCTATCGTGTAACAACATATTAAGCTTCATTAAAAAACAGTGCAACAGCAAAACTGCCTAGTTATCTACAAAAATCCTTCACCCTAGACACATCCAACCAAAAAATGGGAACTCATCCAGTCTTGAACCCACTTTCGTTTTGCAACCGGAAGCAATTGCCACTAAAAGAAGTGTGCTCGATCAGTTCAGAACTTTCCACATCATAACGACAAAACTGCTAAACAATACAGCAGTCACCAAAAATGGAGAAAGTATTCTTCAGTAGATCGACACAACACCTCACCTCTTCTACAAGCAACAACGCCGCAAAAAGAGCAGCAGTCATCAACAATGGAGCAAAATAATCTCCAGTAGGCCAAATCGATCACCTACATCAATGTAAAATAGAACATTTGGGCCTTGGTGCCAACTTTTAGAAGTCACACAAACATTCATTTATACTAGGAAATAAAAAAAAAATATTTCTTAGGAAAAATTACAAAGTGATACAAAAAAAATTCACCAAAAACAATATGTACCCTAGTGCTTAGCATTCCTTAACAGGAACGTTTCTATTTTCCTAAGTGAATAAAAAAAAATTAATTTTGTTTAGGATTAATTCCTAGCACCCATAGCATTTGGTAACATTGGTGTTATGTCATCAGACTTAATTTTGCATCAACGGCCATTATGAATCAGCCACCTTCTTGATATTAACACAAATGTACAACAAGCCATTTTTTCCTTATCGACAACTTTTACAAGTCACGCCAACGTGCCATGTATACTAGAAATTTACCTAGTATTCTCTCCATTAATTTTCACTGTTTACAACTAGAATCATGGTATTTTGAATCAAAAATGTCTGGCAATAATGGGTGAAAGAACAGATTCGAATCAGATATACAAGATAAAATCACATGAAACTAAACAGATGAACTAGCTACATACCACGAATAAAATGACAGTTCTGTTTAAACGATCATCAAAGTATATAAAACTAATGAATAATTTCAAAATGAATGTTAGTATATACTTACATTTTTCGTACATATGCCAATTTCCGATTTAATGGGGGAGAAAAGTAAAACGAACTTTCTCCTCGTCAGTTTTTATTTGTAAACGACTCCAGCTGCTTATTTCTACCTAATTAAAGTGCTTTACATTGCTGATGAGGTTTAAGGCTTTGACGTCACAGTCAATTGCTACCTACTGCCACTGAGATTATACTACTTTTTTTATTGTTAGTGTTTGGAATTTGTGTTTGTAAATTATGCTTTCGACGAAGACAGACAGTCATATTTTCCAGTCAACTTTTAAAAAGTCAGGTTGTTCTAAAAGTTGGATAAATACAAAAAAAAAAAAAAAATCGAATTTTTTTTGTTTGGTTGAAAACAATGCTTTCATCATACTATGTATAGGTCCTCTTGGGGCACCAAATTGACAAGGGGACGCCAATAGAACCATTTTATAAGATTTTTTTTTAATTCAAAAAATTTCTAATTGAATCTAACATTTTCTTCGACAGAGATGCAATGCTCTCATCAAGGAATAGTCCTCCAGTCCTATATTGAATAAATCTCATCATAAGTTCATTAATTTCTTTTGCAAAAACCAATTAAGGCACAAATAAAACAATTATAAGTTTATTGTTGGAAAACGATTAAGCAAACATTGTAAGTATTTTATATATGGCACAGGGAAGTGTGATGTTTTGTGTGTATTCAAGACAAAAGAGCTGTTGTTGTAAATTTGAGACGGGCAGTAGTAAAAAGGACAAAAAAAAAAAATCTTTTAAGAGTTAATATTTCAAAAATATTTTAAATACATATCCCTTCCCCTTCATCCAATAAGCCCTTCTATTTTCTACCTGATAAAATGTTTTAGAGAGTCAATGTACTTATGTCTCTGACCCTAAACTCATCGGCAAAAGATATCTTCCCAACATCGGTGGCCGGTGGAATTTCTGATCATCGTTTTTTGATCGGCAAAAGATATCGGAACGACATCGGGGACAGGTGATTAAAAATTTATGTTTCTTTTTCTTGCAATTCCACAGAATTAGAGGCGATCCTTGAATGTATTTCAAATTTAAATCAAGTATACAATTTGCTAAACATTTCGCTTTGGAAATGAGTGAAAAATATTTTAAAAATAAGTGTACGAAAAATTTTAAATGTAAAAATATATTTTGAAAAAATGCAAACCACATAATTATATATTGCTTATCTTATACGCCAATAAAATCCATAAATAAAAGTTTTTATATAGTAAAAAATATAGGAACAATTTTCTAAAATTAAAAATAAATTCTCCCATTTCAATTTCAATATAAAATAAAAATATAGTCCTTGTTTTTAAATAGTTTTCATTATAATTTTCTGAACTCATTTTGTTCCGTTTTTTAAACATCTTTTAAGTAAAATAAAAATATGTTTATATGTTTCAAAAAGTTAATCAAATTGAATATAGTTTATAAAAAAATTTAAAAATTAAATATATTTTTTTAAATGTCAAAATTATTAAGTAAACTCTTAAATTGCATTTCAAAAAATATCATAAAATTTAAACTTCAATTAGTTAAAATTTTACAAAATAGATGGCGATACTATTTATTATGTGTATAAGAATACATAAACTAAATAGGTTTTCATATGGGATATATATATATTTTTGCTATAATAAATAAATTAATATCATTTTCCCAAATTTATGGAAGATTTGCTATTTTCCGAAAATTCCCCATATATATGTAAAAAAAAAATTCGGTCAATTTCCTTGCAAAGTCTGTATGATAGTAGAGTTTTGTACTACAATACAATTGCTATACCAAGAATCGCTTGTACCATCAGTCTAGTGGCCAAGTCAACGTGCTTCGGAGATGAATATCCTTGGTTCGATCCCAGGGTAAGTAATTTAGACAATTCTGGCGTGAGTAATTTAGTGGTGTTTATAACTTCGATTTGTACTCTTAATATGTCACTGGAAATACTACAATATAAGAATTAAGGGCGCTCTGGGTAAATATTTTAGTTTTGCATTATTTTAACTTGTCGTTTTTAATATTCGATAATTACATCTTTATTATTATTTAATGTTTATTAATTGATATTTTCGACAAAATAACGACCGTTTCGATATTTTTTGAGAGCAAAATTTTCCTCGGATAGTGCTCGTATTTCCCCCTTTTCCCTCGGCTTTCAGACCAATCTTGCCGGCTTCACCTCGAATTCGATCAGTTTCTGGACATCGGCCAATGGCCGGCCACGGGGACAAAATGGATTAGTTGCCAAGGGAAAGATAAGTTTAGGGTGAGTTTCCGGTGAATCACCAATCACCGGCGATTCACCTGGGGATGGAGTTCCGATCACCGCCCGAGGTAAAATTGCTACTAGGGTTGGTGTCGTTGCACTAACAATCCCAAATATTCCTTTCAGAATCTACCTCTTAAAATTTTAAGCAATTTGGCTCGATACTTAACACGTTTTCGAAATTTGGCACACTCTTCTAAATCAGATACATCAGAGGTAGAATTGGTTATTAGAAACATATGGCTAGTATAATAGCAACCAAGTCCTCAGAATCCTCTGACGCATATAAGTCAATGGACGGGAATTAATAATCGATTCAATCAATTTTCTAATTAGAGATCAGTGACTGTAAAATGTTCAAATACTGGAGTCAATTACAACGCAACGAAATTCTATTACAATATACCCAAAAAAGGCAATTTTGCAAGTATCTGGTAATCCGTTGTCGCCAAATTAGTAAAATTTCGATTTTGTTACAGATATTGAATGGGAAAGATAAAAAAAAAATGTGCAGAGAGTCTATAATAACCTTAAAAATGAGCTTGATTGAGAAAAATTGTATATTGTTACGAATTTTTCCACTGAGGCAATGATGGCACAGTTTTTACAGTATAAAAATATTTATTCTCTCTTCAGAAAACTCACAAAATTTATCCACAGGCAACAGTGTAATCGCTCACAAGCTTCAACACAAGCTTTAGCAAAAAAAAAACAACTTCGAATACAGCGATTATACAAGCTCACTCCAATAAACAAAGCGATAAGCTTTCATCGAAGTCCAAAGTCAATCTGAAAACTTTCCCGTTCTCCAGTCTTTTATATACAACCGCGTGAGACATTCTCGCAATTTCCAGCCAATTCATAGAAAAGAAATATCTCGAATCTTCTCGATTGCTTTAGGTGTTGCCACCTTTTTCTAACTTGTATAATCGCTATTAATTAATAAATAAAATAAGATAAAAATAAATTACAATAGAATTTTGAAATAATACGTCACTATTTACAATATATACAGACAATTTGTGTAACATTTCCCCCTTCTTAAAGACTGCACGTCCCGGGCAGTGAAGTCCTTAAGAGGAAAGGCAATTCAATCACTTCTACTATAATATGGGGCTAGTCTATTGTTATGTACAACTTTAGGTTTACAGGAGGGTATCCGTTGAATCCTTACCACGACGTCGTTGATCTTCTTAAGGACCACATACGGCCCTTCCCAGTTCGTCTGGAGCTTAGGGGAGAGTCCTTTCCGACGTTTAGGATTAAATAACCACACCTTGTCACCTTCCTGGAATGAACGTTCCGTGGCCTTGGCATCGTAGAGGACCTTCATGCGCTCTGTCATGATGTTGATTCTTTCTCTGGCGAACCGATGTACGGCTTCCAAACGTGCCTGGAGATCATCTAGATACTGGACAGGCGAGGAAGGGGTGT
The DNA here is from genome assembly GCA_963978545.1 of Linyphia triangularis. Classification (NCBI taxonomy): domain Eukaryota; kingdom Metazoa; phylum Arthropoda; class Arachnida; order Araneae; family Linyphiidae; genus Linyphia; species Linyphia triangularis. Next base: position 29,804,103 of record OZ021733.1, read on the forward strand.
CCGGTGCTTGTCGAAAGAGGAGGTTGCTGGGGAGCCTAAGGTCTCTTCCAAACATCGTTAGAGATGGAGAAAATCCGGTGGTCTCGTGAGTTGCACTCCCGTATGCCAACAGAAGCGGTGAAAGTTTCTGATCCCCATCTTGCTGGTTATATGATTTTGAGATTGGGTCCGAATCACCCACGGGTGCAGCTGATAGATCCCGGGACCTCCGTTCGATGTTTGTAACAGGAGTACGGATGTCGATTCCCTCTTCACTAACTTTGTCCATTTCCACATGAACCACTTCCTGGGAGGGTTTCATCAACGTCACTTTCTTCGGTTCTCTTTCCGAGGCTGGTGAGGTACTTTTCATAGATGTGGACTCTTCAGCATTCTCTATGACATTGTCTTCATGAGCCATAATCCGATATACGCACAGCTCTTTCATGTCTAGATCGTGCAAAGGAACTTCGCCTCTCCATGTTTGCAGCTTGCTTTCCTCAAAATTCAGCGTAATTCCATTTTTCTTCAAAAAGTCTAGTCCGAGAATGCATGGATCTACAATATCGGCAACATAAACGGTGTGCTTGTAGGTGTTAAATCCAAGGGCAATGTCCACTTGCAATTTCCCATGCACAGAGATATTACCACCAGACACAGTTTGTAGAGAAACAGAGGGCGCTGTGTAGAGGAGTCGGCTGTTCAGGCGACGAGCCACGTCCGTCCTTACGATCGTAACGTTCGCTCCCGAATCGACGATTAGACGACATGGAGTTCCGTTGATCTCCCCCTTCACGAATAAACCCTGGTTTCCTCCTTGTCGGGATGAAACGTGGAAACGACTGGTCGGGGCTTCACCTGTTCTACATTGCAGCTTCTGCCCTGCGAGATGACATCTTCTTAGATTCAGCTGTGGAGAATCCGTGGTAGTGTTATCCCTTCTCTTTTTCAAATCAAGGCAGTTTCGTCGTAGATGCCCTTCCCGTTTGCAGTGCCAGCAAACGACTCTGGTCCTTCGATCCCTGGCTCCGGGGTAGCTTCTCATCATTCTATCAATTTTGCTTTTCAGTTCTCGAAGCTTACTGGTGACAAAGTCAGAAGAATCCTCGGCTAATGCACGACGCACATATCATCGGTCTTTTCCAGAAGCTAGCTGCGCGGCTTCTACTCTCATGGCGTACACGAGGGCCGACTTCAGGTTTTTGTTTTGGGATAACCTTACCGCCTGCTGCACATCGGGATCTTGAATAGCGTCGATGAAATACTGCAGAGAAAGATCGTCTCGTACATCCGGGGGACAGTCAGGGAAAGCGAGGAGCGACAGTCTTTCTATATCCGATGCCAATTCTTGAAGAGTTTCATTGGCCTTCTGCTGTCTCACTTCAAATTGCAGTCTGTTGTAATCCTTAAGATGCTGCTCACCAAACCTTAGCTCCAACGCACTCGCCAGCGCCACGAATTCTCCCCGCTTCTCTTCAGGTAGTGTTTGTAAAATGTCAGCAGCTTCACCTCGAAGAGATGCCGCGAGATGGAATGCTTTCGAAGTATCGTCCCAACCATTCGCAGAAGCAATAATTTCAAACTGCGTTTGATAAACGCGCCAGGAAGACTTTCCATCAAAAGTGGCCACTTTGATGTTGGAACGTGGTGCTAAAACTGCAGTGGAAACCTCCTCCCAGTTCGGTGATGCAGCTGCCACAGTACCGCGAATTTCCAGTTTTCGAAGTTTCTCTTCCATAGCGTCAATAAACCTTCCCTGCTCTTTTTTCAGGGTGGAAACTTCTTCTTTCATTTCATTTCTAGCAGTCGTGATTTCTCTTTCTATGGTAGATACCTTTTCTTCCATTTCATCCCTTACAGCAATGAGAACGTCTTCTTTCACGGAATGCAGGACCGATGATGTTGTCTCCATAATAGTAGATTCTACCATTGACGCTAGCTCCGTTTTCATTTCTTCCCTGATCTTGATTACGGCTGCGGATGTGGACTCGCACTTATCGGCCAAAGCTTTCATGTCAGATGACGTTGCGTTTTGCAAAGCTTTAAAATCTGATGATGTCGCTTCTTGTAAAGCTTTAATGTCTGATGATGTTGCTTCTTGACTGGCGGCAATGGCGGCGGCGAGTTCGGCATTCGTCGTTTCTTGGCGGGCTTGACCGGCGGCAATCGTAGCGGAAAGTTCGGCTGCGGTGGTTTCTTGGCAGGCTTTCATTTCGGCTGCGGCGGTTTCTTGGCAGGCTTTCATTTCGGATTTTATTTCGGCGGCAGTGCATTCTTGTTGGGCCTTCATTCCAGCAATCATTTCCATCAACTGCTTCATTTGGTCTTCCATCATTCCTCTAGTTGTCGGCATTCAAAATTACGAGACACCACTTCTGACACCACTGTTACGAATTTTCCCACTGAGGCAATGATGGCACAGTTTTTACAGTATAAAAATATTTATTCTCTCTTTAGAAAACTCACAAAATTTATCCACAGGCAACAGTGTAATCGCTCACAAGCTTCAACACAAGCTTTAGCAAAAAAAAACAACTTCGAATACAGCGATTATACAAGCTCACTCCAATAAACAAAGCGATAAGCTTTCATCGAAGTCCAAAGTCAATCTGAAAACTTTCCCGTTCTCCAGTCTTTTATATACAAGCGCGTGAGACATTCTCGCAATTTCCAGCCAATTCATAGAAAAGAAATATCTCGAATCTTCTCGATTGCTTTAGGTGTTGCCACCTTTTTCTAACTTGTATAATCGCTATTAATTAATAAATAAAATAAGATAAAAATAAATTACAATAGAATTTTGAAATAATACGTCACTATTTACAATATATACAGACAATTTGTGCAACAATATTTAAACATTTTAAGATTAGATTTTATATATTTTAGATTTTACTTTATTTAAAAAAAAATTAACAGCTGCAGCGGGTCGAAAAAGAAAAGCAGATCGTCAGCAAATTTTGTACGCGCAATTCCCGTATTCTTCCAGTCGGTTGGCACCGTGTAAACATAAAGCCCCAGTAAACTTGAATTCCAGCCAACTGGTTCCAGTGTGATTAGAAAATGGAGTGGAACATGGAAACGTTGTTAAATTATGCATGCTCAATCTCCATCTAAACTTATTTTCATAAAAAAATGAAAGAAATTTTCGTAGGCAGAGTGTCACATTTTATGTTTTATTAATTTTTATGAAAACAATATAGTTTTAATTAATTTTGTTGAAGATTTGGTAATTTTACCAAATCTTCTTTAAAATGCTCTGAATTAAGTTTTGTGGGAAGTATTTGAAAGGAAACTTCGCCGATAAATCAGGGTATATTTCCAGGATTGTTATAATGCAAAAAGAAAGCCTACAAACAAACCAGCTTCGTTAGCATGACGTCAAATACTAATTGCATATGATATTTCTTGCAAAATTCTCTTCCTCTATAAGCTGTCATTTAAACTGTTAACTGTAACCAAATTTCACTGACATTCCGGCAAACAAATAATAAAATGAGTTAATACTTAGTGTTATGTAAGCTGAAAGAACTTACACGATTTTCGTTTGAAGTGTAACTTATTGTAATTTTGGAGCAAATGATGTGTAAAGAGTTTCAATTTTGATACAATTTTTTTTTTATGGAGAAAAAGGTTAATCACGAGTCAGAATCTAACCAACTGATGAACTACTATAAAACAGACTGACAACATATTTTATCTGTAGTTTCTTAACAGAGACTTTTGAAAACAAATTCTATAGAAGTAAGTTCGTAAATATGTTTTATCGGTTTAAAGTCAAGTAAAGGAGTTGCTATTAAAATTCTTAACATTGCTACAAACAGTACTCACATACTCCTAAACGAACTTTTATACGTATCAACACGAATAAAAAGTCTAAAGTTCTATATAGTCTTGCCAAATAGTTTACACCTTAGCCAAATATTTACTTGCCATGACAATTAGTTATGTTACAACAGTACTGATATATATCCCATGCATTGCTGTGTGCTATTTGATTGTCACTGATCTATTTAGCTTCCGATCAGAAATTTCTAGGCTTATGACAACAGAAGCACTTAACTTGCAAGGGGTCTCGGTATTCAATCCCTAAGCCGGCACTCTGTAATATCTGATTTAAAAAATAAGACAACAGCGATTGGCAAATAGTATAGTCTTGATTATCAAGCTGTCTGGTGAAGGTTTTCTAGTTTTTCTCTCATTCATGATGCAAGTATAAGTTTTTCATTGCAAATGCAGTATAGAGTTATTCGTGTAAATTTTTATTAACCGCTGTTATTAATATATTGTATTTTCAGTTCACTGATCAAGTAAATGTATTTTTTGTCTAAAAATTTAGTGGGTATTCTATATACCTAGGCATGCAGAATAATTTCTGAATGTACAAATAAGGTAAAAGCTGACCAAACGGTATAGTGGTTAGCGTACTAGCTTCTAGACCGCGAGGTTGCGGGTTCGAGTCCCGTAATAGGCATGGATGTTTGTAAATGTATGTTGGCTTGTCTAATGACGAATGTTTCGGTGCATTATAGCCCTTGTGTTGCTGACGGTGCCAGATAATCTAAAAACAACCAACCAACAAATAAGGTAAACAAGTTCAAAACAAAACATAGAAAATCAAAAGTATTGCAAATCCAGATAATAGTTGGCCAATCAGATGGTAATGTTGAATATTAGTATAGTCCATTTTTTGCACAGATAATAGTTGGCCAACAAGATGGTAATGTTGAATTGTATTATAGTCCTTTTTTTGTACATGGTAATGTTGAATATTAGCATAGTCCTTTTTCTGTACAGATAATAGTTGGCCAACAAAATGGTAATGTTGAATATTAGCATAATCCTTTTTGTACATTATTGCAATGAGAATGAGGGGGATGAGTAGGGATGCTAGGTAGGGACATGTTTAATTAGCACATTGGAATGGATTCATACAATAATAAACCGGTACATTACTGTTTATGTGCAGCTTTATTAGTATGTTTAGCATATAATTGCTGAGATTTAGCATTTCTTGGAGTTTTTCATTTTAGAAATTTTGGTTAAAAAATGTGTTATATGGTGGCACTCAACGATTTTCATATATTTTCGCAAAACGTAAACAGAAGCGAACTTCGAAGCTAAAAACAGAAAAAGAGTGATGAATGACAGTGATTCAAAATGTCGGATAAACCCAAAACAACAGGGGAATGAAAAAATTGATAAACTGGCCCTATGTTGGGATTCAAACCTAGTTTAGGAAGGTTTAAGTCGATTACCATAGCTATTAAGCTATGGTTGCGTTGCAAATTAAGTTTTTTTTTTTTTGCTTTCGATCTCTGTTTAAATTAATACAGTGGTACCTCCAAACAGCGGACAGTCACGGGACCGAAAGTTTCGTCCGCTATTTGGAGGTGTCCGTTAATAGGGAGGACAATATTTTTTAAACTAGAATAGCATGGCATTTAACGAAAAACTACTACAACAATTTTAATTAAAAGCTCCAATTTAGTAATGCTTGGTTAGAAATAACAACTACACTTAATACTTTACTTTATTTTATTTGAAGTAATCTGTTAATAGAGTGGTTTCTGTTTTTTACACTGTAAACTTGTTTCTCAATGTAAATGTTCAAATTACTTATTTTTGTTAGGCCTTCATGGTCCCCATTTCTTAGAAAAAACTCTTTCAATTGTTCACTGCATCTCAGTGCTTCTGAAAAGTCCTTAATTTGGTAAGCATCGTTTTCTTTCACTGCAATTTCATCGTAATCATCCTCAGAAAGATCAAATTTGTCAGTACAGGCTTGCGGAAGGAAAATGGATAGGTTCAAGTCCTCTTCCTCAATGCCTAGATCGTTGTCAATTTTTACGTAATCTTCAACACTGACATTAGAATCCCAATGCGTCACTAGATCAATAAGCTCTGTCTCGATGTTTTCTACAGTTACACTTTCTTCAGGTACTATTTTGCTCGTACTTGTGAATCCTGCTTTCCTAAAACACTTCAAAACGCATCCAGATTCCACCTTCTTAAGTGCTGATATAGTCCAGGAAACTGCATTCAAAACGGATACAGATTTTGTTAATTCTTCACTAGAGTTACTAGTGGAAATTTGTGATAGAACATACCTGAGAAGAAGCTTTCGATGCCCAACTTAGTCCCGTGTTAGGCATGGGTGTTTGTAAATGTATGTTGGCTTGTCAAATGACGAATGTTTCGGCGCATTATAGCCCTCGTGTTGCTGACGGCGCCAGATAATCTGAAAACAATCAATCAATGCCCAACTTTAAAACTGTGAATAATTCCTTGATCAAGTGACTGCAACATAAAAGTTGTGTTAGGAGGCAAAAAGACTAATTTTACGTTCTTCAATTTTAAGTCATTCGGATGAGAAGTAGCATTGTCCAGAACAGGATTATTTTTCTTGCTTGTTTTTTCATTTTTTTGTCCAAGTCTACTAGCAAATCACTCATTATTTCATTGGTCATCCATGTTTTCTTGTTGAATTTCCAGGAAACACTAAGCTTTTGATCATCAATGTTTTTTAAACATCTTGGTTTTTTGGCCTTTCCAATAACAAGTGGAGATTCAAAATCCCCCAGCATGTTACAATATAATTAAATAGTGAGTCGTTCTTTGGAAATTTTTCCTCTACTACACTTCTCTCCTTTAAAGCACAAGGTTTTGTCAGGGAGGACGCTGTAAAATAGGTCAGTCTCGTCAACATTGAAAATGTCTTTATCTCTATATCCTTGGCACACATACTTTAATTTTTCAATCCAGTCAGTAACGACATCTGGGTCTACAGACTTTTCTTCACCACAAATTGATTTAAAGGAAATGTTGGGCCGTATCCTGAATTTTTCAAGCCAGCCATTTGATGCCTTGAAAGTTTGCAATCCTAAAGTTTCACCAACTTCTCTTGCTTTTTCTTGGAGTGAAACCCTGCTTACGGGAATATTCTTGGCTCGAGCAGAGCGGAACCATTTCATGACCACATTGTCAATTTCACTGGTTTCGGTTTTACAAAATTTTAAATTCTTCGAATTTTCATTTAAATGAACGATCCACTTTTTTCGAATTTCATCTTTGGCCTTCAAAAGTTCACTTGTACGTGTTTTTTCAACATGGAAACGTTCAGCAAGATTGCGCACACTTAATTTTTCTTTTTCGCTAACTTCCAACAGATCAATTTTCTCTTTCAATGATGATCTCTTTCTTTTCGATGCCATATTCGCCAGTTCAAATCAAATCGTAGGGTCGAACAAGGATACGAGCTGTTCACAGTTTGGCTACAGAGTTGTCTGCCAACAACAAAGGGACTCGTCAATTTTTTTTAAAAAATTGGTGTCGGACGCAGGAATTTGGCGGCTATAAAATAGTTCCTGGAATTCCCCGTGGAAAATGGAGTTAGTCTCGCCTCTCCAGCAACAGACAACCTTTTGTATGGTTCTATAGAAGGGAGGGTAGGAGGGAAAGGCGCTATTGCATACCTGCCAACTTGTACGAATCATCCGTACAATGTACGGATTTTTACTATTTTGTACGGGTGTACGAACAGCTAAAAAAATCGTACGGATTTCACGGTACTTTTCGTGTACGGATTTCACCGTACTTTTTCAAAGCTGCCGCGTCCGTCAAAATATTTATTCACACTCCAAGATTGCGCATATGTTCAGCACTAAAGCGCGTTGGCGAGGATGCATTGTTTTCTTTTCTGTTGCCGACTAGATATGGCAAACCAAACCACTGCTTCGATTTTTCTGGCTTTACAGGTTAATAAAGAAGCAGAAAACCGAAAGTGCTTTAGTTTTTTAATTCTACTTTCTTTTGGACTGGACTCCAAAACGTAAATAATAGTACTGGACTTGCGCGTAAATAATAGCACTAAACACGGCGCCGGGGATGCACTGTTTTCATTTGTGTTGCCAACGGGACCTGGCGAACCAAACAACTATTGCTTTGCCTCAGACTTAAGAGATTAACAAAGAATCTGAAAACCAAAAATGCTTTAGATTTTGGTTCTTCCTTTTGTTTGGACCGTACAATAATGTTGCGCGTATATAATAAAAGCACTTAAGCGCGGCGCCGGAAATTCATTGTTTTCATCTGTGTTGCCGACGGGATTTGGCGAACCAAGCAACTGTTTCGTTGTCTCGAACTTTAGAGATTAATAAAGTAGAAAACTGAAAGTGCTTTAGTTTTTTTTTATTCTTCTTTTGGACCGTACTCCAACGCTGCGCACTAAATCGCGACGCCGCCGTTTTCAATTGTTTTGGCGGCACTCACCGAACGACTGTTTCGTTTTCTCGGACTTCAGAGATTAAAGCACTTTCGGTTTTCAGCTTCTTTGTTAGTCTTAATTATTTATTTTAAAATATCCAAGTTAAACAATCCTGGTGTAAAATTCCAGAAAATATCAAGTTTTTTTGGAGTTTACTTCAAACCAAGCGGTTTACTTCTAATCATCAGAAATTCAAACAAAGAAACAAATTTTGCATTCTGCTCTATCTATGCATCTGATATTAAGATTTCTCATGGAGGATTTACTGATGTCGAAGTTCATATCAATTCTAAAAAGCACAGTGACAACATCAAATGTAATAATAAGAATTCGAAAGCCTACATAATTGATATTTGTGCGTGCGATTAAACACTTTGAATACCACCAACTCATTGTATGTTTCACTAGAGTTTTTGTGTCATAAAGCATGTTTTATTTAGGTGTAATGTAGACCAAATCTTAAACCTCATCAGAGATTTCATCGTAAAGTTTAAATTTGATTTATTTTTAAATCCAAGTTTTTTATTTTATAATTTCCATTTTGTGCTAAAATGTAACAATTTGTTATATTTGAGAGCAATTTAATACTATGCAATTTTTTTTTAATTTTTTTTTTTTTTTTGCATTTGTAATAGAATTTATATTATTTCTATATTACATTCATAAATATTGTCGCTATTTGACTTTCCATGAGTCATAGGAATGCAAATATTTGTTCCGTAAAAATTGTACTAATTTGAAAATGCCAATGTTGGCAGGTATGCTATTGTATATAAGAGATTGACTACATTCCCAAGAAGTCGCGAAACTGGTTTCTGGATGGATTATGGGACATCCATATGCCCCCTCCCTATTCTTAGAAACACGTGAATAGCCCCCGACTGTTTTGTATTAGGGTGATCGAAAGTAAAAAAAAAAAGTCAAAATTGACTATCCGTTATTCAGAGTGGCTAACATGGAATGTCCAATACTAATGGACTGGGAATTGCAAAAATGTCCGGTAATTAGAGGTATCCGCTATTCGGGAGTGTCCGTTAAAGGAGGTATCACTGTATTAAATCCTTGGAAGGGGGAAGTTGAAAAATGTTGCAAAAGTTTAACAGCTAAAATTCAAAGGAACTAAAGTTGTAAATGTGAATTAAAAAATGTCAAATAAGATTTTTTTAAATAATTTGAAAGGGTTAAATTTCTAACTTTTATTTTTTTTTATAGTAAAGATTTCCCTAAATAATATTCCAATAGACTGTGTAATTGAAATTTTGGGAAATGCAGTAAAAAGGATGCAGCAAGGAGACTTTATTCCATGAGCAAGAAATAATGTCTAAAATTGAGAAAAAGTTTGAATAAAAAGCTGTAAAACTTTCCAAACAATGTAATTTAAGAATTGTCAAAATAGCAATATTAAGTATTAAAGCTGCTTAATTTATTTTTTAAATATATACTATACTAAACTCCACCATAATTTAACATTACTTAGACGGTAGATCTTCACTGTGCACATAGGCAATTCATCCATTTTGGTGGTGTGAAGCCACGCTGGGAAGCTCAGTCCAGCAACCCTGTCGAGAACAAAAGGTTATAAGGTTTGGCGAGCATTATATCTTCACGCAACCAAAATGGATGAAATGCCTATGTGCACGGTGAAGATCTACCATCTAGGTGATGCTAAGTTAAGGTTGAGTTTAGCATGGCAGCCTGTGAGGTGAGGGCATTTAATTTATTTTGTAAATTGTACTTTGGACTTATATTATAAGGGTTGCAATTTAAAAGAAAAACAGAAACATTTTCTTTTATATAGTGTCTTACATAAAATGCATTTGCTGTAGTAACTTCTGAATTCAGATTTAGAATATTTTTTGTAGGATGGAGCAACATTATTGTATAACACCTTGTGTAGTTAGGCTTGAAAAGGTAATTTTTATTGTTCCCTTCATATTAGATTTTTGTTTGACTTAATTATTTTTAAGCTGCTCTTTATTGTTATGTAATATTTATGCATCTTTTTTTACTTTACATATCTGGTATTCTATTTGAGTTTTTCTTAGCCCTTCAGATAAGAGTCCTTAAAAATTCTATGTTTTCAGCTGTTCCAAAGGTCAAAAATAAAGTATATTTCGAACTCCTTGATTTTGTTTAAATGGCAGCGCCCAAAAAATCTCAAAATTTTTATGTGCCCTGTCAGGCATGTTAGTCTAAAAAATACCTGCCCGAACATTTCTTTCATATTCATGTATCTAGTACTGACCTATCGAAAAAGAATTGCCGTTAACAACTTATATATATTAACTTTGATCTATACTTACAGTATAAAATGATATAAGCAAAGACAAGACACTATATTATCATACTACGTTAAAAATATTTTCACATTACACAGCAAAATGACTGATTTTGTTTCTGTACTAGTAGTGATCTGTGTAACGTACCTCAGTAACTAAAGAATGACACAGAGGTGGTTTTGACGATTCAACATGGGATTTTTTTAAAACTGCAAAGTATAAATATACAAGCAATGGCTACACCGAGTGGGGATATCTAGGAAAAGACATAGCTCACCAGGTCATCCTTGAGGTTCATGTTCCATAGAGAAAAATGGCGACAACAGCTAACTTCCTTCAACTTTGACTGGCATATTCAGCGATCATAAAACCCAGGGTCTACCGGCCAGTTTTATATAAGTTTAAAATATAAGTTTTTAAAACTTATTTTTTTCCTTTATTTTAATAAATAGATTTTCTTTTTAGGAATGCACATGTTTTTAAGTTACCCAGATGACTGCTCATAAGTTTACAAACTTCCACCCTTTTTTTTTTTAAATTTAAAAGTAGTAAAAAGAGTAACAAGCATAAAGTTTATTATTTATGCATATTAACACGAAAATAGAAATCTAATAGTCAAATAATATTTAATACTCATAGATTTTATGAAAAAAATTTCATTGTCATCGTACTGCCACACTAGTATATTAACTATTCATATATTTGTTTGTTTTTTTATTTTCAAATTTTTAAGCCATTTCCTTTAAAAAATTCAAAAACGGTACTCTTCCATTAAAGGGGCCATTGGCAATATATAAAATATGGGTAAAACTTCCAAGTACAGGACAGATTCTGTGCCAATCTGATTTTCGCCAATAAATGACAGTAGCTTATAACACACCCGGGTAACTAAAGAATGACACAAGGTGAAGATTGAACATGGAATCTATTTGACTGCAAAGTATAAATAGTAGAGGTCGGGGATATATCGATACGACAATGTTTTTCAAAAAATATCGATACAAGTCACAGATATATCAATATTTTAAAATATTTTTAGTTTTTTGATGATCATTTTGTAGTTTCATATGTTTTTTCGATACTCTTTATTCCCTTTTTAAAAACTTCAAAACTTAAATTTGGACTTGGCTGATAGTTAAAATGACATTTTAACCAATAGAAAACATAATGTAATGGAGAGATAAGATCATTTATTAGTAGTCGTTAACATAGCTCCCTTTCTGTTGCCAGCGCGTGCCTGGAATTTGCATCCAATTTTAAATATCAAAAACATCTCTATCAGAAAAATATACGATAAACGAATTTTCAAAATTTTTTCTTTAAAAATAAATGTGAATTTATGCAATGACATCAAAATGTATTTTATTTATTCTGATTGATAATATAATTTATTTATTAAAACAATTTTTATAATTTATTTATTAAAACAATTTTTATAATTTATTTATTAAAACAATTTTTATAATTTATTTATTAAAACAATTTTTATAATTTATCTATTAAAACAATTTTTATAATTTATTTATTAAAACAATTTTTATAATTTATTTATTAAAACAATTTTTATAATTTATTTATTAAAATAATTTTTATAATTTATTTATTAAAACAATTTTTTTAATTTATTTATTAAAACAATTTTTATAATTTATTTATTAAAACAATTTTTATAATTTATTTATTAAAACAATTTTTATAATTTATTTATTAAAACAGTTTTTTCATGAAAAATAGAAATTTGTCTCGAAAAACTTCGTTTCTGGCACAATTGAAAATCAAATTAAAAAAAAAATCATGTATCGATATTTTATCGATATATTTTTCTCTGCAACGATATAGTATCGATATTTATTTTGATCGATATTTCCGACCTCTAATAAATAGACAGGTTCCTCTATCGAGGTGGGGAGTGGGACTACTAGGAAAAGATACAGCTCGCCAGGTCATCCTTTGGGTTCATGTCCAGCAAATGGGGATGGCAGCTAACTTCCTTCGGTTTATCAGGTGTCTTCAGTGGACCATAAAAACCAGCGCTTACCGACCAGCAGTAACCCAAAAAACATCAACTCGACGCTAAAGTAAACATCACCACCAACAGCGCATAGCTAAGAGAGTGAGTGAATCCGAACCAGGCCGCTTTTATACACGAGGTGACACATGCGCAATCAGGCCCTGATCATCGCCTAGGCCCACAAGGCCCAGGCCTTGGGCCCATGATTTTAGGGGGCCCCGAAATTGGATGTAAATCTATACTTTTGTCTCACAAAAGCTAGGTGAATAGCTTTTATTCATAAAAAATATCTTTTTATAAAAATCATTTTGTATTGATCTTGAACCATCTTTAGTATCCCAGAGTATATTTACTCAAATAAACCAAACCATAATTTAAATACTTAAAAAACAAGCTTCTTTGAAAGATAGAGAAAGAAAAAAAAAATGAAAGGAAATCGAAATCTTGATGAATTTATTGTGAGATCAGCAAACGTCGACTCTGAAGTTGTGAATAATACTGAAGATATTGTGATTTGTATTATGATAGTGAAATGCAAAGCTATACATAACAACGTTTTTCCTCTTTTGATTTATAAATTTGATTGCTAAAAATTTGTGATAAAAAAAAATAACTTTTAAGAAACAATATTAACTAATTTATCAACTTCTTCAATATTTAATGTTAATTCATTTGACTTTGTGTTAAGCCCATTTCGAATATATCACGCGTTTGAAAAAGGGGCCCCCGAATGTGTCTGGGCCTTGGGCCCCATATTGTCATGATCAGGCCCTGTGCGCGATGTTATGGCTCAGCCAATCAAGGCAAAGATATGTACAAAATGGCGCCATCACTAGCTGCCATTTTTTAATAACTAGTGAACTGCCTATGGTTGCTATAATTTGGCACGGTTTTATTTAAACAATTCTTGGCACAGATTACTTGGTACTTCCATTTTTGGAAGTATCAATGGCCTCCTTTAACGGAAAACTTCATTGAAAACTTGTTTAAGTATGCTCAAGATTAGAATGTAAGGAAATTTTGGCTTCAAACAAAATCAAATGGGTTTGATTTGCAGCTGTAGGGAATGCACCATTGTATATTGACAATCATTATCATACTCATCGCCTTCCAATTCCTCCCCCCCCCCCCCCCAGGGATTCTCCAACAGGTTTTCGCTTGGACTGATTCCTAGCCGCTCGCATGATTTCGTCGAAACTGCTTTCCAAATGGAAGTAAATTGCATTGAAGCACTTTCTGATAATCATCTGAGCCTTGACAATCCTTTCAAACAAGCAATATCATTTTGGCTTTTAAAGGAGAATCCTCCTCATATCATAAAAGAACCCTCCATATGTTTTTCCTGACCACAATTCCTTCTGTTTTTCTTGACCACAATCAACTAACTTTTCTATACTGTGTTGTTAGCTTTGGGGAACAAATTTTTTTTGGGAGAATATGCATTGAAAGGACGAATGGCTATGTGTTTTTCAGTGGTGAAAAGAAATTCAATTTAGATAACCCCCGATTGTTGGGCATACTATTGGTATGATCTTCGCAAAGAGTTGCATGCATAATGTTGCACAAATTGTCTGTATATAGTGTAAATAGTGACGTATTATTTTAAAATTCTATTGTAATTTATTTTTATCTTATTTTATTAACAGCGATTATACAGGTTAGGAAAAGGTGGCAACACCTAAAGCAATCGAGAAATTTCGAGACGTTTCTTTTCCGACGAATTGGCTGGAAATTTCGCGAATATTCTCTCGCGCCAAGTATTTAAACAAAGACCGGGGATCGGGAAAGTTTTCAGATTGACTTCGTTGAAAGCTGATCGCGATCACTTTGTTGACCTATTGGAGTGAGCTTGTATAATAGCTATATTCGAAGCTGTTCTTGTTGAAGCTTGTATTGAAGATTAATAGTGATTGCACTGTTGTCTTTGAATAAATTTTGTGAGTTTTCTGAAGAGAATAAATACTAGTTTTTATCTGAAAAACTGTGCCATCATTGCCTCAGTGGAAAAATTCATAACAATACTTTCTTCAGCTGACAATAATGATGTAGTTCTTTCATGATGTAGGGAACATTCTCCTTCAATAGCTCAACGGATATTGTCTGTTTGCAAGGTTATCAATACTCAAGCGATTATCAAAAGGTGTTTAAGTGCCATTTACTTCAATTTTGAAAGTTGTTAGGTTGGTACAATTGGACACGTCAACAAGACAATGCTTCAATTCACTCTTGCTCACAAAACTGCGGTTTAGATTAAACAAGTGACTGCTTTGAAGTGGCTAGGAATCAGTCCTGACGTAAACCTGTTAAAGAACCCCGGGGGTGAGATTAGCAGGTGATATGTATGCTAATGATTATCAATTTATAATGGTGCAAGTGCTACTGCTGCAAATCGAACACATTCGTGTTTCCTTGAAGACAAAATGTCTTCACACTCTAATTTGAAACATGCTTAAATGAGTTTTCAAAATTATTATAGGAAATGGACTCTAAATTTTAACAATAAAAGCAAAAATATGAATAATCCATATACTTTTGGGACAGTATGATTTCAACTTAAATTTTTCACATAAAATCTAAGTATTAAATATTTGATTTCTGTTCTCTTGAGGATATATGCATGTGTAATTCATGTTTGTTACTCTATTTTTTCACTTTTAAATCCAAAAAAGAGTAGTTCATAAACTCACGAGACACATTGTATATATTCTTAAAATATATATATATCATTACAAATACCTATTAATTACAGACTGCTATTAAGGGATGGAGGAGATAAATTTTAGGTCTGGCTTCTGTAGTAGTTTTAGCTGTTTTGTGCCTAACATTCTATTAACAGTTTTGGTTTTAGGCTTTGTTTTTTATTTTGATAAGAATTTAGGCTTTATGTTATGTATACTTAGTATTTGTTATATTTTCAACAGGCACCTCTCCAAAATTATCTTTCACATCATCAATTAAATACTTATGTGAATAGTAAAAATGTGCTGGTAGAAAAATCTACTAGTGTGTCCTCTACATCACGCACATCACAGATTTATACAGCAAAAGAACTGTGTGAAAATGATGATTTAGCAACTAGTTTGATTTTGGATCCTTATTTAAAAATAACAACTCACAAGATGAATACCAGGTAATTTTTTTGTTGTTTCAAACTTAAGCACTTGACTTTTTTTTTAAAAACAATCAATTTCCAATTACTAAGTGAAATTTTTTAACTGCTCCTGCTTAAACTTTTGTGTTATAAAACCTCTACTTGAATGACCCAAGTGCTGCCACTGGTTGTAGCTGTGCCAATATTTAAAAGTTCTGTAAAAATCCAATAATAACATTTTGTAGAATTATTTAAATTTTTTGCTTACATGACAGTAAAGAAGATGTGTAATAAAAACTCAAGGAATTCTAAATATTCATTAAATCACTATCTAAATGTTCTCTAGAATTTAAGTACCATCATGTTGGAGATCTGAAAAAAATAAATACAAATTCTGATTTGTACAATTTTAAGCAAACCTGTCTTTCTATGAGAAAAAATGGATTCAGTAAATATGAGCTGAAAGGTCGTAAGACATTGATAATTCTAAAATAAAGAGCATGATGCCAGAATTTAATAAAAGATTACATTTAACAACAACAAAAACATGTTATTTGTAGGTAAGCTAGTTCAAGGCTTAAGACAGAAGGGGGCGAAATACAAGTTTTGCAATAAAAATAAGAGCCTTAACCCATTAATGCCTGACAGTTTTGTTTTTAATAAAAATTTGTTTACAGGTTGCAAATAGTATACAATTAACAGAAAAAATACTAAAAAAAATTAAATTCAATTTTTAAAAATTTTATTGAAGAAAATTCAAACGTCCCTAAAAAGGGACGCTAGTCACGAATGGGTACGTAGTTTTTCTTGTAAGATGATATTGACTCTGCTTTGATATACTGTTAAGGAATTAATTTTTTTTGTCAGATATCTTATTGTAAGCAAGAAAACATATTTTACAAACAAAATAAGTTGTTATAATAAAAAAAAATATTTTTTTATTTAAAAAAAAAAAAAAAAAAAAAAACTAATTAATCAGTTGAAGGGGGTAAAAATCCTTCTTTCTTGTAATTAAATCAAAGAGATTTGTGTTGAAATACATGAATTGTACTAGTTAATACAAATATCTATAACTCACTAATTAAATTAGTTAGTATAATATTGGATTTTAAAATGATTATATTAATTTAAATGGCATTAAAGTTCTAATAAATCATTCAGTTTACGTGACTCACTGTTTTTTGCGTATTTGGCTTCCTTATTTAGAGAAATTTTGTTTGTCAATTACAAGTATTGCATTAGGTGTTCAAATATGTTTCTGCTCATTGCAGAATTTTGAACAATACTAATAACTTTGTCGTTGGGGTATCCACTTGTTAAAAAAATGGCAAAAGAAAAAGATCTAGCTCATTGCGTGTCATACTAAACATTGTATTGCCCTTTTGTTGATCATACAGAATATACTGGAAGACAATGAAGTCTAACACTTCATCTGAAATAAATTGTTCAAACAGATATTGGTAACCAGCTCGTTTTCAAAAATCCTGGCTTTGGCACTTTCAACAATCAATTCTGTTTTTGCTAGTTGATATATCTGTGTTGATCCATCTTCTTTTAACTGGATTTGTTTTCCTCACATGCTTATTTGGAGGAGGCTGCTCCGTTTTCCTGTCAGTTCATGACGACAATTCAATGTCATCAATACTTTTTTTCTCGTTTTATTCTTTTGATAGTAACAGCAGCTGATGCACGTAATTGTTGTTGGCCACACAACCTATCAACTTCTACAAAATCTTTTGGTCGACTCTGCTCACCCGTTAAATCATTTTCTTGAGAAGGTGAACATATGCAAATATCTGCATCTTTGAATACTTCATTGTCAAGCAACTATTCCAGTAGTACCAAAACAACTTCAACAGTCAGTTTTTAAAACTAAATTCTACAATTTGATCAATAAAATAGTGTATTTCAAATTTATCGAGTAGTTGTTGGTGGAAGTAAAATTACGAGTAATGACAATAAATGATGACGATCTCGCAAAAAAAAAAAGATATTAAAAAAAGATAATTACTGCGTCTATTTAATTACCTTACCTTAGCGTATTTTTTACTAATGCAACAATAATTTGATAAATATCATTTTAAAGTTGTAGTAAACTAATATATTTAAAGGTTTAATAAAGAACTTTAAATTTGATAAAGAGATGCATCAGTAACGTTTTTAACATATTGAACTAATGTACTTTACCAAAAATTATTTTAAAAAATATATAAAATGACAATTTAAATGAACATAAATATTATATTACTTCAATAAAACAATATATAATGATTAAAAACTAATTTGTGTATCAATGCGAGTTTATTTTTCAAACAATTATACGATCCCGTTGTAATACAAACTACCTAAAACCATATTCACCGAACGTGGCAATCAACGTGGGCATTCGTGCCTACGGTCCCTAAAAAGGGACGTTCGCATATTTCAATAAACACAATCAAAATATTAAAAAAATAGAAATTCCAAAAATACGTAAACTAAAGAATAGTATAAATAATCACATTTTCAAAATTCAAATTAATGGGCTGATAAATAATATAAAATTTTAGTATTACAACCTTGTCATTACGAATAACAGGATATTTCGAGAACAACTAAAAATTATAACCACTTGGCAGCGTGCAACAAAAATCTGTGATGTCGTCTACCTCAAAAAAGTTGAAACAAACACTAAAGAATATATTTCAGCAATTTTTAAGTTTAAATGTAGATTTAATAAAAATTGTGAGCGTTTTATCAAAGCGTCCCTAAAAAGGGACGCTAGGCATTAATGGGTTAAATTTTCATCAGTTGTCAATACAAAACTTTAAATATTTTGTTTCAATCCATGTACAGTGGTACCTGTGGATTGTCACGGGGACCAAAAGTTTCGTCCGCTTTTTTGGAGGTGTCTGTTATTGAGGAAGATAATATTTTTTTAAACTAAAATAGCATGACATTTAATTAAAAATTACTTTTACAATTTTAATTAAAAATGCAAATTTAGTAATGCATAATTAGAAAGAACAATTACAAGCAAAAATGTAAGTAATTTATCTTTTTCATTCTTATGTTAAGTAAGCTTTACCTAAAGAAAAAACATGGGTAGGGTGGGGTAAAATGGGTATAAAAATCACTGTTTTTTATGTTCAGCTAAAATTTTCATGTAAATGTTTAACAATTCAATTTTTATTTTAGTTTTTCTTTACATTGCACATCTTGGGAATAATAATACATAATTTTTAATTATTATGTTGCATAAATATGTTTGTGATAAAACACTTTATAGGTCTATATTTACTATACCCATTTTACCCCATGCAGGTGAAAATTGGTTTATTGGGGGGTACAATGGGTATACTATAGTTTAACAATGGAAATCATAAAATAAATAATAAACCAAAAGAAAGCTCAAGCCTAATGAAATGTGAAAAATAATATAGTATGCCATAAAATAATTTAAAACTCTTGTTTTAGTCTGAAATTGGTATATACATCCAACTCAAATGTTTTTTGGTAACACTTGCATTTAAATCGCATTTTTATCTGTTAGGAAATGCACAGAAGTTTTAAAGTTAAATTCTAAACTTACGGTATTGTGCGGTTTCCCGATTGTATATCACGATAAATTTTTCCCAGTGTCTTTCCGAAGCATCGTTTTGTTTTTATGACTTATCAACAAATCAGATCACTTCACTCATTTTGCAAGATTATGGCTTGATTTATACTTGATCTGAGTTGTTAGTTTGGATATTGAAACTAATATGGTTGAGTGATCTAAAAGTGTTTTATGCTAATTTTGTTGCCCTGTCATGTGATTGTTTTCAAGTATAAATATTGTGTTGATCGAGCACTAATCTCTCTTAGCCTGAAGTTTGAACTCGCCACGAGTGACCGTTCTTCAGTTAGGCACTTAGTGGCTCGATTTCTTTTTTGTGTACGGGTTGCACAGTTGTGTTAGGATGTTATTTTAATTTCAAGCTTTCATTTAAGTTATGTAAATAAATTTTAATAGTTTTTAAAGTACCGTCTTAAGTCCTTTTTTCAAACGTTCATTCCACTGCGATATCAATCTGCATAAAGCTTTGGTTAGGTGAGATTGTTAAGCCCTCAACTAACCACACGATTATCCATTTTACACTTAATGACTGCAAATACTGTTATTATTAATATTCTAAATCTAACGAAAATATAATGCCTCCTTTTATTGAATGCTGATTCATTTAAAATTTCTGTTGTCTGGCTATTTTCAATGACGTCTGTGAGCTCCACATCAGGCAAAACATAAAACTCGACTACCTTGGATTTTTGAAAATTTTTGATGTCATATGAGTCTTCTTTGATTGCCATAATTTTTCCAATCAATTTTTGCTGCTTTCTTTCCCTAAATACTCTACTTTCACCCATACACTCTAGATATGAAGGCCCATTTTGATTGTTCTTTACTTTTAGGGTCGATGCCTTATGATGTATTTTGAGTTTCGTTTGACTTTCTATTCTTATTGGTTTTAACATTTTTTGTGCTCTGGTTTTCAGATTCATTTTTTAACCTCATCATGACTTCATCACTTGTTAAAACTTTGCCAGCTTTAGTTCGGACATTTTTATATTTCAATTTAACATTTTTATACACTTTATTGCAAGACTCAAATATATTGCATAAAGAAGACTCGAATATATTACATTGGAGATATAGCAGACAAAATTACTTTATAAAACAATGTTTATAGTACCCAATGATCTATTTTTATGCACAATGACTGCTAATCAGGCTGGGACCTACAGCTTAACTTGGATTCCGAGCCACTACAAATATCCATGCCTAAACCGGGATTCGAACCTGGCACCTTTGGCATGCAAGGCCAAAGCATTAACCCCGCAGCCATCAAGTGGGCCCCCCTTTGAATTGTAATAATATGGCAGTGTCCAGCTGAGAGATTCTTGATCCCTTTTGCAAAGAATTTTTAATTGCTCATCTTAATTTTTTAAAAGCTTTAAATAATACAAAAGTATTTTATTATGGTACTTTGAAACATATTTTTATTCTAATTTAAAAGAAATAAGACTTTACTTAGAAACACTTTAGGTATATTATCACCTGAAAAATACCTACAAATGTTAGGCCTTACATTATACCCATTTTACCCCATTCACAAAATTTGAATCTAATGCATTTGAATATATAAACAAAAAACTCATTTTATCTGCAATTTGAATAAGCAATAAAAATGTTCAATAAACACTCTCATTTAAGTAGACAAAATATGGCATGAAGATGTACACAAGTATTTTTACTGTTGGCATTCATATAGAACAAATTATTGGGAGAAAAAAAAAAGTGGAGAAGTAAAGTTTAGGCCTCATACTACCATATACAATTTTAAAAACTATAACTATATTAGAAACTTCTAAAATTTTAAACAATATATTTTGACTGCCCATTTTACATCACCTTACCCTACTACTAATTCTTTTATTTTGCATAAATAACCTCAAAATTCAATACAGGGAAGCTAAATTAACCTATTTGAAGTAATCTGTTAGCAAAGTTTGATTTCTATTTTACACTGCAAACCTGTTTCTCAATGTGAATGTTCAAATCATTTAGTTTTGCTAGGCATTCAAGGACCCCATTGTTTAAATTTTTTTTTAATTGTTCACTACATTGTTCACTGAAAAGTCCTTAATTTGGCAGCATTGTTTTCTTTCATGGCTATTTCATTGCCATCGTCCTCAGAAAGATCAATTTTGTCATTACAGGGGTCGCAGAAGTCCTATATGTCCTATAAATCCTATATATTTTTAAAAATCGGCAAAAACGTCCTATATTGTCCTATATTTTACAATTGTCCTATATTTCTATATTGATTCGATCTATATTTTCTTCGAATTCGTAATAATGGCGCCGATCGTTGCCATTTTTTATATTTTGGATTCTTTGGCGCGATCGTAAGTGAAAAAAACCTGACAAAAGCGATGTTTGTAACGGCAGCGTTTTATCTCTTGTGACGTCACGTACTAGATAACCTACAGCTCAACTCTACTGGACCGGCGGGAGTTGTAAAGTGTAAACATGTGAACTTTTCCATAGCATTGAATTCCATAGCTTGAATTTCTGATTTGTTTTCTCCTCCAACGTATTAAATTAATTGGTTATAATACATAGAGAGATGCAGCAACAAAACTCTGCCTCGAGAAAAACGGATGAAAACAACTTGCGATTAACTTGCAGGACTACTATAGAACATTTTGAGTGCTCAGTCAATAATTGATAATAGAAACAAAAGGGTTAAGATTTACTGTATGATGTCGGATGGAGATTTTTTTATTCCAAATCCGATACTGATTCTATGCCACGAATTGTTTACATCAAACCGCGCCTAATTATGACAACCATAGGCAGTTCTCTTGCTCTTAAAAAAATGGCAGGGCTGCCATTTTTTGTCAATCACCGTCAAATCACCGTGGCACAGAATCAGTACCGGATTCGGAATATTAGCCACGATTTTTTCATAAAAGTCGTCGAAATTGAAAATGACGTCAATATGTTGTGTTGTCAAATCCAAACGGTCACTAGGGTTTCCGGAAAACCAAGTCCCCGGTTCGCCACTTTCGGCGCTAAATCTCCCAATTTTCGCCGCCAATCCAACCAACACTGGACAATAAATCTGAACCAACAAAAGACTGCAAACAGAGATAAAAAGAAAATACTTAAAGAAATTGGAGCAGTTCAAGCAGTTATAGATGCTGGGGGATGCAAAAGACTCAAGATTGCAAATAATGTAATTAATAAAACTTCATTTAGGAATGGAATATTGAGACAATAACGGATGACATATTCATAATCAGTCGATTTCTTTTTTTTAAAGGTGTGTTTTGATTCTCTAAAATACAATATAACGCATATATAAATGTATAACGAATTAATTTTTAAGTTCAGTAGCAACTGCGTGCATTTATTTGATGTTTTAAATTGTCCTATATTTTTAAAAAAAAAATGCTATATATTCTTATTTTGTCACTTTGACCCCTGTCATTAGAATCTCAAGGAATATACATTCTTGTCTTCTTCCTCAATGCATAAATCGTCATAAACCAATGCGTCATAAAATCAGTAAACTAGGTTTCGATGTTTTCTTCAGTTGCACTTTCAGGTACCACTTTGCTCGTACTTGCGAATCCTGCCTTTTTAAAACACTTCAGAACGCTTCCAGGTTCCACCTTTTTAAGTGCTGATGTAGCCCAAGAAACTGCATCCAAAACAGATACAGATTTTGCTAATTCTTCACTAGATTTACTAGTGGAAATTATGTGATAGAACTTGCCTGCGAAGAAGCGTTCCATACCCAACTTTAATGTCCTTCATGCTTTCTCATTGAATTTCCGGGAAACACTTCAGTTTTTGCACATCAATGTTTTTTAAGCATCTTAGTTTTTTCGCCTTTCCATTAACAAGCAGTTCCAAAATCCGCCAGCATGTTACAACACAGCAAAATAGTGGTTGCTCTTTGGACATTTTTCCACCACTACACTTCTCTCGCTTAAAGCACAAGGTTTTGTCAAGAAGGACATGATAAAATAGGCCAGTCTCATCGGCATTGAAAATGTCATTATCATTATATCCTTGACACACATATTTTAGTTTTTCAATCAAATCAGTAACTTCATTTGGATATACAGACTTTTCTTCACCACAAATTAATTTAAAGGAAATGTTGTGCCGTATCCTGAATTTTTCAAGTCAGCCATTTCATGCCTTGCAAGTTTCCAATCCTTAAGTTTCACCAACTTCTCTTGCTTTTTCTTGGATTAAAACCTCACTTAAGGGAATATTCTTTGCCCGAACAGAGCGGAGCCATTTCATTACAACATTGTCAATTTCAATTTTACAAAATTTTAAATTCTTTGAAATTTCATTTGAATTAATGATTCACATTTTCCATATTTCTTCTTCGTCCTTCAAAAGTTCATTTATCTGTGTTTTCCCAAGGTGAAAACGTTCAGCAAGATTATGCACATTCAGTTTTTCTTTTTCGACAACTTCCAACACATAAATTTTGTTTTTCAATGATAATCTCTTCCTTTTCGATGCCATATTCACCAATTCAAACCAACTCATAAGGTTGAACAAGGATATGAACTGTTCAGTCTGGCAACAACAAAATGACTTGCTGACTTAAAAAAAGTGGTGTCGTACACAGGAATTTGGCATCTACAAAACTTTCCTTTAATCCTCCGTGGAAAATAAAGTTAATTTTGTTACCACCGCAGCAGACAACCCTTTGTATGATTCTATAGAAACGAAGGAAGGACGCTATTTTATAAGGACTGACTATATTCCCAAGAACTCGTGAAACTGGTTTAGGTCAGGCTACCCTGCTCTTAGTCATTGTCCTCTAATTCTTGACCTTTATTGTGTGTAAGTTTTTTTTCAAACAGTCTAGAAATTCTTATGACGTAGGCAATCCAATTGTTCCTCTTGTATTGATTTTTGAGTATCTTATTACTTTTTCTAAAGCTATAATGAAGGGAAGGTGAGCCAAAGTATCTCCTTGCCTCACACCATTTTTAACTGCAATTGGATTGTTGGAAATAATTCCCTGCACTTCAATTTTTTACTTTGTTTCTTGAATAGAAGATATGCAAGTCTCACCAGCTTATTAGGAATGTCCATCTCTCTCATACCAACCAGAAGTTGTTCTCTGTTCATGCTATCGTAAGCTGTTTTGATATCTTTAAAGGGATGATAAGTTGAAATACTGTATTTCTTTGGTTTTTTTTTAAATATTTGTCTCAAGTTAAATATTTGCTCTACTGTTGATTTCCCCTTCCTGAATCCACACTGATAATCACCCATATTTTTTTCAGTATAATATGAAAGTCTGTCAGATAGGATGTTAGAAAAAGTCTTATAAGCTATGCATAGTAAATTAATCCCTCTGTAGTTAGAGCAATTCAAAATATCTCCCTTTTTATGTACTCCTCTAGAATTTTTTCACTGTTCCAAATGGCCAATATGATGCCATGTAATAGCATTGCGACTGCAGGACTTGCGCTTTTCAGCATTTCGGATAGTATAGAATCTGGTCCAGGTGCTTAATAGTTCTTTAACTTATTTAACGCAATTTCGACTTCAACTAAGGAGGGTTGCAATATTTCATTTTGATAATTGATACTCATGAAATTTACTCTTGTGGCTAATGAGTTACTTTTGTTTTTCAGTAGGTTAGTGAAATGTTCGTTTTACCGCTGCAGTGCTTTTGATGTATCACTTATTATTATCCCATTCTTATCTTTGCAAAGAGTAGTTCTTGGTTTAAAGTCCTTGCGACCTATATTAATTTCTCGGAAGAAAGCTTTGCTTTTATTAGATCCTCGAAGACGGTCAACGTTTCGAAATTGATCTTTCTGAAATTCTTTTTTCTTTGCCTTGTGGACTTGCTTCTCCTTTTTTATTGTTAATTTGTATTCCTGTTCTGATGTTCTTAAATGTTTTTTTAGCAACATTTTCTTAGATGCTTCATTTTTCAGATTTGTTGCTTCTTTATATTCCGCATCAAACCAATCATTTTGAGTGTTTTTCTTTACTTTACCCAAAATAGTATTACCTGCATCTTTGATAACTGCATTAAACCTTGTCCATTTTTCATTAATATCATCAATTTCAAAGATATCAAATTCTCCAATTTTATTTTCAAAATATTTCTGTAACTCGATCCTTGTGTGCTCATTCCTCAATGATTTACAGTTAAATCTTTCCAAGCATTCACCACGCGTTTTACAAGCAATAGAAATTCTAGCTCTTATTTTAGCTAGTTCAAGAAAATGATCAGACTCAAAATTTGCACCACAATATGTTCTCATGTCCCTAATATCTGATGCATGTCTTGTGTCAATTAAGACATGATCAATTTGATTAAAAGTTTCTCCATCAGGAGATTTCCGTGTCATCTTGTGTATCTTTTTATGTGGAAACATGGTACTAGATACATTTAGATTGTGTTCACTTGCAAAGTGAATAAGTCTTTCCATTTTCATTTGTCACATTATACAAACTAAATTTGCCAATTACTGCACCAAACTGTACTTCCTTCCAATCTTATCATTCATGTCCCCAAGAATTTTCATGACATAATTTTTAGGACAGGATGTATAAAGTGTACGTAGATCTTCATAAAACTTATCTTTCTCCACCTCTTCTTTATCCTCTGTGGGTGCATAGGCATGATTCAAACTATAATTGAAGAACACTCCTCTTACCCTAATTTTACAGAGTTTTGGAGATTTTGCTGTAAAATTCATGACGAGATGTTTAACTCTTTAATTCACAATAAATCCAGTTCCAAACATGTGTTTCTTTTCATCCCAACTATAAAACACAGTATTTTTTTTTCTCTCAATGATTCCGTCTCCATGCCATTTCATCTCTTGGATGGCTAGCACATCAACATGATACTTATCAATCTCATCTGCTAACAATTGCAGTCCTTTACTGCAATATAGAATTCTAATGTTCCAAATCTCAAATCCTTTATCCTTTTTCCAGTTTGTCTTCAAAAGGGAAGTCTGGAGTATTTCTCTTCTTAAAACTTCGCTACAGTTAGTTTTTCCGGGGTGGGGTCGTTAGCCCAACGCCCATTTCCCAACCTGGAAAGCCAGTCCTCTGATATAATCCTCAGGAGCAGGGTACCCAGCTATCCCCCCAGGCACTGGGCATCTATTTTAGTCACCTTCTATGACACGCATAGACTACGTTGGGACTATTTTTGCACCCCGGTCACCACACGGGGTCTCTAAAAATTACTTGGGAAATAATTGTGCATTCCTAGCTTCGGGTACACTTAGGAATTTTGCATCTACCCTTCAATTCACAAAATTAAAATTTTGAGAAATGGTACCTTTTAAAAATTTCACTTTTGAATTGAAGAGCTCTTCATAAAAATGCGTCTAAAAAAGGGCCTCTCCTGATACTATCTCTAAAAATAAAGCCTTTAATTTTGTTGTTGTCTTTTATTTAATTGCATGGTCTTTTATAAATAAGTTTACTTTGCAATACTAGACAAAGTAAATTTTAGATTTTCACAAGATGGTTTGTAAATTTTTGTTTTTCCTCACACTTTGAAAAGAAATCACAATAGTTCTGAACTGCCATTTAAAAAATCTGATATGTTTTTTGAATGTTGAATGAATTTTTTTTTTTCAAGCACAGATCTTGGGTAATTTACCTTGAAAATTACTTTCCTTTTAAATACTAATTTATAATTAGATTTAGTCTTTATTTTGTAAAGGGTAAGCTCTTTACTGCGATCTCAGTTTACTTTTGAATAAAATAATTTTATGAATTTTTTTTCATTTTAATCAATATTTGGATTATTTATAGGTTTCGATCTCCAAAAGTTAAAGAAGAAGATCTGTTATTTATTATTAAGAATTTCATTAAACACCAAGACTATGAAAGAGCGTTTGAAGAACTAACTTCCGGCATATGGATTGATGAAGTTATCCACCAAAAATCAAAAGCTCAACAGAAACTCTTTAAAGAACATGTAATATGTTTGAATTCATTATATCAAAATCTATATTCTTATTTGTTAAATGAAATATTTTGATTTTATTTTGAAGATTGTTTGTAAAGTGTGTGAAGAAATTCTGAGTTTATTTATAGAAAAATTGATTTACATAACAGATGACATGTATTGGGATATACATTTCAAATATCATAACCTCTCTCTTACCAGTGAGCTTGCAGAGATATCCGTAGTAATTACTGGACATTTCTGTGCATTTAGTAATTGATTAATAATTAGTACTTACCTATTACAGATCTCCATATAGAAAACCTTGATTTTATATTGAAATATATTTACTTTCTCTTCCATCAGGATTCAACTTGCGATATTTAATTATGTCTTTTATACAGGATGATTCCTAATATCCTAAGTCCTTTAAATTTAAATGGCGTCTTGTTGGGAAGTAACGTATACTAATAGTAAAGTGACTGCTAAATATTTTAAGACAACTTGCAGCTTTCCTAGCAGCGATTTATGGAAGTTAAAAAAATATCTAATAAATTAAAGAAGATAGGTAAAAAAAGTCAACTTGGAAAAATGTTCACAATAACATGATAGAATCACAGGAAAAAGTTTCATAAAGTTATCTGTAAAATTGGCAGAGATATTCATGGTTAAAAATAAGGACTGTTCACGATTTCAAAAAGAGGCCATCTTGAAATTGTGAAACGTTTTCTCCCGTGTTATCATACAGGTATGATAACACCGGAGAACACATTTCTCAATTCAGGATGAGCCCTTTTTGTAGTATAATTGCCTATATTTACGCAGTAATGTTGAGTATTGGGTAGTTTCCATTAAAACTGGTCGTAGACTTAAAAATTTAGGTCTCTATCGGTCTTTAAAAAAATAATTATTTTTTCCCCTAGGGACATAATTGAAAGCTGTTTGCAAACCATGGAATTCCAATTAGGAATATATTGTGTAGTTAAAATTTTTTCAGCTTTTTTTTCAGTGATTTATTAAATAAAGATCTTACAAATTTTCTATTAATTTCTCTTACATTTTACACCTATTCTTACAGTGTTGATTGGTACATTGTTTATAAAAATTGTATTCATATAGTATAATCATGGTTACGTTTTTACTTATTTGAATGAACACAAAAATTATTACAGAAATGTTATTAATAATGCCAATTAATTTTGCAGCTATACCATTACTTGCGTATCTTTGATTCTAAAGCTGGATTTAAAATAGAGCCTTGTGGACGGTACACTTTAGAAAACAATGTTGGTGCAAAAGTTTGTGCTACAAGACCATGGTTGGTTTCATACAATGTTTTTTTTTCATTAAAATTTTGAGAATTTTTATATCGATTTGTTTAACTTGGTATGGATATTGAGATATTTGAAGATGTGAAATATTTATAATTTGTTCTATTGCATTGTCCATTTCTTCTACTGCAACTCTATTTTTGCAACTATTATTAAAATTTGAATCTTTCATAATTTGCCGTATTACATAAAAGGAGTAAAGTGACATGATTATCTAACTTGTCTTGTATGAGGTAATTGTAATCAAAAGGCAAACTATTTTTTCTGTATTGCACTTTCCTTTGTCAAACCTTGCTTTGATTTTTACTTCAATATTAAAGCTCTACATTGAAGCACTTTGTAGAGTAACATTTCAATATTAGCTGAATAACAAATCAAAGTCATAGCTATTTTTTAATTGTTATTCAGCTAGAAATATTAAAAAACAAGATTGAAAAGGTTGAAATGTCAACCATTATTCAAATTGATCATTGCCATATTACTTAAAAGTTGTAAGGTTTTCAATTGTATTCAAGGGACAGAATATAAAGGTTCAATTCCTGAAACATTTTATTCTTTCATCAGGGCAAAGTTAGGTAGAAGTTAGCACACAATATATCAAAAGTATCCTCAATGTAAAGACGGGTTACTCTGCTTTTATACTACTGAATTTGTTGTAAACTAATTTTCTGGGGGAAACATGCAACGCTATCTGTTGGCTGCTGCTACACTAATTATGTGCAAGGTCCATCATTTTCTTCAACAATTACACATTACCTTGGGGTTTCAGCTATAAAGGTTTGAAGGAGGTAGTGATTCCTACTTAATACTATATATTTTTTTCTTCAATAGGATGAAAGGCCAAAAAATACCTTATCTTGTTGGATGTATAGCTCCATTATCTTCTGAAGAAGAAGGTAAACTTCTACAGTTAGGAAAAAATGACTTTAGTGTCATGTACTCTACACGAAAGAACAGAGCACAATTATGGCTTGGACCTGCAGCATTTTTAAATCATGATTGTGATCCTAACTGTTCGGTAACATAAGTTCCCTGCTTTTTTAGATACAAATTAGATATTTAAAAATTTAGTTCAAAGCATTAATTTCCTTTTAAAAAAATATTATACAGTAAAAGTCCGATTATCCAGAATCGCCGGAAAATTAGGATTTCCAGATAACCGAATTTTCCGGTTAATTGATTGTCGACGTTTTTTCACCAAATTTAAACGGTACATAACGCTAGTGATGGCACCTAACATTAAAATCGTCACAACCGGAATATTTAAAAACTATTCTACTTAGCTTTTTTAGTTAAAATAATGTTATATTTTACCGTTATAATCATCAATAATTTGAAATATGGTACCAAAATTAAATCATTTTCATATCAGAAATTCTGCAAAAAAATATTAAAAAAATAGAAGTTTAAGCCTTGTAAAATATGTAAATAAAAAAAAATAGAGAGGTCTCTTGATTGTACCGATTCTAACCAAACCTATATTTTAGGGTTACCGGGCGGACAAAGTGGACTATCGCTATTTCAGTTCCGGAGGGGAAGTTTTCTTGTGTGCGTTTTCACGGTCAGATTCCGAGAATTCTGGAAAAGTAGCTTTTGTATTTGGAAACCCCAGTGATTCCATTGTCTTCCCCCTCTCCACACACAACCTACTTTGTATCCTAAAGTAAAATATATGCTTGGGAAGACGACCTTCGTATTCCAAGATTGACTATTATGTTGTATAGAAAAAAGGAATAGTAATAGAAATAGGTAGTAATGCAAATCGCCCCGAAATTCCGGATAATTTACGGACTATTAAGTTTTGAATTTGATTGTCTGATTGCCGGCTGATCTAAAAATAAATATTATTAAAATAAAATTACAGCGAAACAGATTTATTTTTTAATTGATCGCAAACACATTAATAGTAAACAATAAAATATAACCCATACTTTTTGTACACAAAAAAGAAAAATAAACATTTTCCGTTTTGTGTACAAAATAGTTGACTAGCCTACAAATCGAAACTTGGACTGGGATTATAGGGGGAAATGCATTTAAAGGGATGCAATTAGGTTTTATTCTGATTGATCGTGAGAAACTGATATTTTGTGATAAAAAAATAAAACATTTAGAATAGTTGAATTCGGCCGAATTGCACATTTTCCGGATGCGGCTGAGAATTTACAAATTAAATTGCGGGTATAAATGAATTATGGATGCATCGATACTGTATGGAATAGAATGTTATCCGTTATACATGATTTTAAATTTTGTGAAATGCATGTTCCATATGTAGATCTAGCCTACAAACCAAATAATTAATTTTATCCGGGTTTTGGTCAAACCATTAACAAATTTTGAATTTCGTAATTACTCTTTGCCGGATGCAGTTGAGAACGTAATTTCAAGTGGAAAATCACTTTCCTTTGTTTTGACTACAATAAAAGTAGTCCATAGATTTATAGATTCCGCACATACAAATTACACATATTCCGGAAACGAATATATATTTTTATGCAATAAACGATGCAAGATTAAATAGATGCAAAATGTGTAGTTTTTTTTAATTAGAATTCCGGATAAGCCAAATAATCTACTGAAGCCTGCTTTCTCGATGCTGTGGATAATGAAATTTTGATCACGAAACCCTCTTATATAATTGAAACAAGCTAGATTTGTTTATAGATTCGGCAAATAACCACAATATATATATTTTTCCAGAAAGATTCCATTAAGAATATTAAGGTTTTTTGCTGAGAATTCACAGTTGTTTGAATAAGAACTTCGGCATTCCGGATAAACCGGAATGAAAAAAAAAATCACTTTTTATAATAATCCATTAATTTCTAATCCGTGCAAATTCAGCTATTTCCCCATAGCAAATTTAAAACCATCAAAATAAAGAGAAAAAAAACACTCAACTTCAAAATCTCAAATGAAATAAAAAATTTTAAAAATTTGGCGACTTATCGCCTTTTTTTTGGCGAAATAATGCCAATTTTCTTGCCCAACTTGATTTTCAAAAAATTCCGGTTGATTGAATGCCGGATAATAGGGCTTTTACTGTACTTCCAAATTTGAATTTCCATTTAATAGTTTTTCTTAAAATTCATGTCTTCTCTTCAATATAATGTGGGGATTCCAATAAAAATGTGTATATATATATATATATATATATATATATAAATTCTGTTATGATGTACAGGTAAGTTTTAATTTAACTGTTTTTCTTTAGAGCTGTCTAGTACCTGTTCTAATCAATATATCTTCATAAAATTTGATATGTATACTATTGAGATGGAAAATGATCTTTGAAGGGGAAAAATCATTAAAAATTTGTATCACTAAATGAAAATATGGTGCTATGACTTGTGGCAGACGCTCTAAAGAAACACCAAAAGGAAAGTTCATTAAAGTTAAAAATATCTTATTTTCTGCCATATATCTGTTGTCCTTGAAGTGTCATTGACAAAAACTTGAGCATTTTTATTATTATTAATTTAGGCATTTGTTTAAAATTATTTTTGGAGATACTTTTCATTTGTTCTCAGTAGCTCAGTACTATAATTTTTAGGAAAATTTGTTAATTACTACAGGCTCCAGAGGACTCTAAATAGGTACATTTTATGTATAATCATTCTGTCAATGTATGGAATGCCCACATATTTCTACGGAGAGTTAATGGTTGGTTGAAATTTGTTTAAAATGTATTAAAAAAAAATTCTAAGCATTATAGGTCACACTGCTAATTTTTTATCTTAAAACAACCAATAAATTGTGTTAAACAGTTGTTTTTAACAACAATGTAATGCAGTTCTTTTTTTGTCTCGATATACATGGGTATTGATGGCATTGCAGTGTTGAAGAAATAAAGGTGACTTTTTCATTTATTTAAATTGGGGTGCAGGCTTGTTTTGTGAACTTCATTTCATCATGGATTAAGTATCTTTTCTTCTTGTTTAAGCTATTTCTATTGTTCACCTGGTAGTTTCATTCTTAAAATTGCTGCTATAACTTATTTTCCTATTCTCTACAGTTTATATCTTTGGCCACTAGTTTTAGATCATAATATTTGTGTATCCTGTTAAATAATTTTATAAGATTTATATTCATATTATCTTATAAGTTTATTCTTGTAAAACATTCATATTCTCTCTCTTGTTAGCTGTTATCGACTGGCAGACTTACTGCAAGTGTTCAAGTAAAGCGAGACATTCAAGAAAATGAAGAAATCACACTCTTTTATGGCAAAGACTTCTTTGGAGATCAAAATTCATTATGTGAATGTGAAACATGCGAAAGGTAGATTTATTCTATTAATTTTTAAACTTCATAATTTTTAAATTATCAATCATATTATGTAACCAATTGAATTGTTTATTTATTCTTAAGTTATTTTGTGAAATGTTTGAAGTTTATTTTTTTTTTCTCTATATCTGCAAACTTTACAATACCTAGATTCAGAGCTTAAGATCATTTTTATTTGAATAATATTTGCAAAGCCTTAATATGAATTGAATTTAAAAATCCTAAACCAGAATATTCTTGTTTTCTTTACTTTTGAGTTTGTGCTGGATAGTTTACTACCCCAACAAAAATAATGCTTTCTTAACTTTAAAAAGGGCTTTTTTTGATGAAAAAAGTTATTTAGAATTTATTTAACTTAGAATTATTACAATGAACAAAAAAAAAATTTAAAAATATATCATTTACATTAGGAACTTGTTATTGGGTTTCAAGTGGTATTACTTTTTTTGTTTTTACTGTACTATCATGCACCGTACAGACCATCTGTTCTATACTACTTTGAAAATAAAAATATTTTAAATGTAATGCTGATTCTAGCTTCTATTTCTCAAAAAATATTTAGAATAGTTTAAGCTTGTTAAATTTTTTTTTTTTTTTTACGTCTACTACTCTGTTGTGGAATTGTAAATGTAGAGGGTGAACCTGTTTGTTGAATATGCAAATTTTTTAAATATGTTTATTGAAATTGGTTTCAGCCCTAAATCGGAAACAAGTGCATTTCAAAGCAGTCACAAATGGGGCCAAACTGCAATGTTTAAAAGTTCAATCTCAACCGGGAGTGGCTTTGCTTTGTGTTTGCTACATTATCCATTAGGTTATCGTTTGGTTGATTTACTGAGTGAAAGTTATAAACAACATATGAATAAATTTTTAATCAGTTAAATCAATTTTATGTCTTAAGCATAAACTAAGAATTGCAATAATCCATATTTTTTTACTCTTCTCCCAAACCCTGTTTCTAGTTGCAGTTCATTGTGTTATTTTTGATTTCATTGGTTTTTTACATATTGAAGTGTATAAAAGAAACAAGAATTGCACCTTAAAAAAGTTGAACCAAATTTCTTGTTTCTATGTCCAATTTAAATACAAAATTTGAGATGCATTCCACATCAATAAAGTTTAAGCTATCTTGTTCTGGCTGTTGATGGGGATTAGTCAACTCCAGTTTCTATTTAAATAAAATTTGTACTGCTTCATTATAATAGCACAAAGTGCAAGTATTACTCCCACTTTTCACCAATACAGCTAGTGTAAGATTGCTTAAACCTTATTGAGTGGATGGAGAATGTCTTGAAATTCGTGTTTAAATTTGTCAAATGTGACTTGTATTTTTTTTATTTTATGCATTTCAATGTGTATGAAACCAATCGAGAATAGTTTTAGTCAAAATGTTCTTTATTACATCTACTGAGATATAGTACAATACAATGAACTCTTTAGTGGTCAGTCATCTCTTTAAAAAAAAATTCCTAGTGGGTTGTTATAATAGAATAAAGTGCAACTATTACTCTAACTTCAATTGGCCGTACTGTAGGTAAAACTTCCCCTGATTCAAATCCTTAATAATGTGAACTAATAAGTTTACTAAAATATCATTGAGCTGGTTTCAAATATTGTTTGCCGATTTTTCCATGTGTTCACAATTAAAAATATAAAAACATTTTTGGTTTATCCAAAATAATCGGGAAAATTTAAGATCTGCATGAAAAATTCATTAAACTATATTTGATTTAGAGATGCTATAAAGTAGTCTTTGAGCAGCACAACACTGAACTTTTGTTAAACATTTCATTTGCTAGTTTCGTAAAGAATTCGAAAAATAAACCATTTAAGGAAAATTTTATCATATTAAAGAAATAGAAACCCCCAAAATTGTGAATCTTGTGAATATATCTAAAAAGAAGTTTGAAACAGTACCATGTCTTAAATTCATGGACAAGTTATTTTTTATTTTGTTCATTTGAGGTCCTTTTGCACTGTATCTTGATATGGATTATCCCAATCACCAGGAAAGGATTCAAGAATAAAAGCACATTTCAACTGAGAGAATGGTTTAAAAGTATTATTTTTGAAAGAAAAATATAAAGTTGGTTAAAAGAAGGCACACTGCTGGTACATTGTTAACCAAAGCCAAGTCAAATGCGACGATTAGATGGCCTATGTAGAATCATGATGATTTGTTTTGTTGCAGCGTTTTATTGGAAACTTAAGAAAATGTGCTTAAAACCTTTTTAAACAAGTTTGCCTAATCTGTATTTTTTAGTATTGTTTCCATAACCCCATTACCAGATAACACAATCTGTATAAATTAGACATTCCACAGTTGCAAATATGTTATATTACTGCAAAGTCTGCTCTTTAGCTGCATGAAATGTCCCACTTAAGGTATTTAAATGTAGAGTTAAGAAATTATGAATAGTTAAGGTATGATTTATCATTGAAAATGGCAAGCATATTTGAATTAAAATGATTAGAAATTAATGTTGAATAATTTATATTTTTGTATTTTAGTATTCACCTTGTCGTTATCTAAAATACTTTTAACATGACTATAAACTTATGTAAAAATATAAACATGTTTCTCCTAAACAGAAAAATAATAGATTGACTTGAAATTTTTAAAATATGATATATATTTGTAGACGTTCCACTGGTGTCTTCAGTCCAAACGATTCAGATAAGAATGTATCCAAGAATTCTCATCCCTATAGTTTAAGGCAGAAAAATTCCTTAAATCGTTTGAGGTGGGGGAATAGAGGAAGTAACATGAAGGAAAATCAAGAAGTTCCTAGTAAGTTTTTAAAAGGTTTTGAATTAACTACTTTTTCCTAGCACTATAAGACATTACATAGTAGGCAATTGTACAATTTGGAAAAAAATATTAGTTTTATTCAGTTTAAATACACACATAATATTTCATGGGGTTATACTTATAATCTACAGCATAGATTACTAAATTTTTCATTTACTTAAAGACACTGTTAGCAGGCATTCACTCTCATAAATAGTTGTTAATCATAAGTTGTCATGTCGTATCTCGCAAGTTTTTATGAATTTGATGATTCATATATGACAATGAGTTGCTCATTCAATGCAGATATTTAGGGATATTTACATCATGAAAAGATTAAAAAAGAATAAAAAGATTTAAAGTAAAGATAATAAAATGTTGGACAATTTCCATTAACAGTATAATAACTAATTATTCTGGCTTTGTTATTTTCTGCAAGTTCAATCCAATTGAAATCAATTTTCAACATATTCCAGTACCTACGTCTGATATCATAATATAACCATCTATCATTCTGTCCTTATAAGATACATTGAGTTTAGAAAATTCATTGTCTAAAGCAAGTAAAATTTCAGATTTTACATCTATTAAATTTTTTTAAATGCCTGGTTAGTATTTTTTTTCCCACAGCAAAATTTTGCTTTATATGGAGGGAAAAAATATATCACTTTCAGAATATCGCTAGTTAAATAAATTTATGATATAGAATTTTGCTTGAAGACATGCAAGCAACACTTGAATGGCAAGTGGTAAGCTTAAGTGGTGCTTTATACAAAAACATCATACCCTTCTCATCTAATATTAATGTGCACACATTGGATTCTTACCAAAAATGCATATACTTCCCAGGTTTGTAATTCCTGTCAGTCTTCACTTTTCGTTTTTATGAAAGTTGGTCAAATCTGATTGAACTAATTGGTCAAAACTGATCAAGCTTTAGGGTAATTTACGATTATTTATGAAGAACATGATTTGTTTTTTAAGGCTATTTTTTATTTTATTTAAAGATCAATTCTTAAACATTTGTTTTATTTTAAGGTCATTTTTTTTAAGGTTCTAACTATTTTTATTTTCTAAAAATCTCAATAAACCCTGTCATAGAAGTAAAGTTGAATTTATATCAACTTTGAACTTGTTAATAACTTACTATATGA
Source organism: Linyphia triangularis (assembly GCA_963978545.1). NCBI lineage: Eukaryota > Metazoa > Arthropoda > Arachnida > Araneae > Linyphiidae > Linyphia > Linyphia triangularis. Next base: position 29,840,790 of record OZ021733.1, read on the forward strand.
TTTATTAAGTAAAAAGAATGTTTGGTATTTTATAATTGTGTTATCATTTGGTTAGAATAGGGAAGTAATCTACTAACCTAAATTACATCCTAAAGACAAAACATAGCAGTTTCTACAATGCACTAATGTAGTGAGAAACTTATACAAAAGCTGTCAGTTGTGTCTGAGATCAATATTCCCAGAAAATTTACAGATGCTACGGGGATGTGTTATATGTTGAGACAAGTTCTTTATTGAAATTCAGCCAGAAGTCCTGGGAATGACTACCAGAAGTCAATTTGCATTTCATTGAGCCTAAATAATAAATGATGTTATAGGGACAATTCTTTGGTATGCGCACAAACATTTTGGTATAGGGCACATCCATGTTGTGTGTGTAAGTGGGTTATAAATGTGTATTTGACCTAGTTAAAGGCCTTGTGCATCATCCCAGAGAATTGTCCGTTTATCACTTTGAAGGTTTCGATTGGATAAGTAGAATTTCATGTAATTCAACCAGATGTTAACGAGAAGAAATGCTTTAAATTTGACCAGAAATGTGCATAAGCAGGCTTTTTGTGACATGGAATGTCTAAATACAATTTGTTTTCATTTATTTTCAATTAAACATCACTCGTGTCAAAGACAATTATTTCAAAATACTTATACAGATAAGAATTCATGCAGACCTAAGAATTGCTAATAAATGATTATTGGATCTATAGGTGAAATTTTGAGGTAGCTACAAATCCTTATCTATGAAGTACAGTATACCAGCTCTTGCTTATGAGATCGGTTGTAAAAGTATTTATATTATATTTTCAAATTCAGCCTCTCCATAATCATTTTATAGGTTCATGCTTTGACTCACTTTCTCCTGTTGCAGAAAGGGGAATTGCTTAATTTATTGGGCAAGTCTCTTTGAAGAGCATATCCATAAGCCAGTATGTATATTCTGTGTAACAAACATGCATTCCATTTTCATAATTGTTGTATAAAGGTGCATACAGTAGATGTAGAAAAACGTCTGGCTATCTTGCTAAATAAAAACCATTTTTCAGTTGAAACTATGTGAGTAATTACATATTTTCTCTTTCTACACACCATACATATAATTTATGTGTATCTCAAGATGACAAACCTTTTTCCTCTCTGAACAGACTACAATGTTATTTTCACATACTAAGGCCAAAATAATTTGCAATTGTTTCTACTTAGGTGCCAAAAAATCTGCTTTATATATTTCTATTCTTTTGTTATACTTCTGATCTCTGCTTTTGTTACAACGCATTTCCTGCCTTTGTATTTTCATGCTTCGATTGTTTTGTTGTGTTCCCTCATGCCCATTATTGTATGTTTTCCGTAAGAAAAAGCAAAAGGCATCCAAACCTATATCCTGATGTAAATGACAAGTGCTCCTATCTTCCAAGTTACATTAGTAAATATAAAACAGCATATTTATGATTAAAATCACATGGAAAAACAGGAAACCTAATGCAATAAGTGTTGCTTCACTTGAACAGAATATTTTTTTTTCTGAATTCCACCTGCAAAAGATCTTTCCCTTTTTGATGCATATTGAAATTTTTATTGCCTATTTTTCACAAATACCTTCTCAAATGCTTTTGGTGGATTTGAAAGCTATGTGTGTGATTATTTTGGATGATTTTTCTGTTATCTATTTACAAAGCTTTTGCTGATGTGTAAGCCTTCACTCTCCCTTCCCTATGGACTGCTTCCAATTCTTTGTCTTCTCTCTTTTTTTAACATGTCAAATTTCAAAAGCTAATTCCAATACAATAATATATTGGCAGTATATATATTTTCTAAATATATGCAATGTGCATGCTATCATAAAATTGTTTTTCACAAAGTGTGTTCTTTTGAAATATGAATGGTTTTAAATCTTTATAACACTACTAATACTTTCTGACCATCGTTTTATATTTGCACATTATTAAATGCTTATGTACTGTGTTAAATTCACATTTTAAAACAATTTTGTTAAAAAATATATAAGAAAAGCTTAAAAAATGGCGTATTTCCCTTAGAAAAGTATACTTTACATGCGTTAACAAAAGGTTGAGATAATTTTAAGAAGTGATGTGTTAAAAACATTATATTGTCCACATATAAAGTTAATAAAAAAATCGTGTATTTCCTTGTAAATATCTTCTTCTGTATTATAAAGAATGAGAATATTGACTATCTTACACTATTGATTTACCGTTTTCAAATATCCTAAAGAATAACTTGTAAGTTTATTTTGTCTTTATTCTTCATTTGAAGCTACAAAACTCATAATTTTACATTTTCAAAATAAATATATATATTTAAGGAATTTATATATATATATATATATATATATATATATATATATATATACATATATATATATATATATATATATATATATATATATATATATATATATATATATATATATATATATATATATATATATATATATGTATATGTATATGTATATATATATGTATATATATATGTATATATATATGTATATATATATGTATATGTATATATATATGTATATATATATGTATATGTATATATATATATGTATATATATATGTATATATATATGTATATATATATGTATATGTATATATATATGTATATATATATGTATATGTACACACTAGTAGACCCAGCCACGCGTTGCTGTGGCTAAGGTTTTTGTTATATTACACAGTAGTAAACTATTCAATGGAAACGGTAGGAGAAAACCAGTCATGGGGACCACCATGCTTTTTTTACGGATGCCATTTGTTAAAAGACATGGCGACCTCCATGATTGATTTTCTACTACCGTTGATGTTGAGCAAAAATCAATACAAAAGAAATAAATTTTTATTTTTTTATTTTTTGTATTCAAGTTTGTAACAAATGAATACATTACAAAGTTGTTAGTAAATAACACGTGACACTTAAACTTATAAATGAGGTAGGTAGGGCAGATAGTTTTAAATCTTTAACAATAATGTTTATTATTTGGAATTATAAATACTTTTAATTTCAATTTAATTTAGCACTAATCGGTGCACAATATTTTTGGTTAACCTGTCTTTAGCTAACACAAATAGATTCGACGGTTTTCCTACACGTGAACATGCAACATATAGTTGCCCATGAGAAAAACATGGATTTTCCAAATCTAAACCACAAATGGACATTGTTTGGCCTTGAGACTTATTTATAGACATGGTAAAAGCTAAACGAATCGGAAACTGTAACCTTTTGAAGGGTATCGTAGATTCTGATGGTATCATCGGAATACGTGGCAACAGGACCACTTCTCCTTTAAACTTTCCAGTTAAAATGGTAGCTTCAAGTATATTTTCGGTGATCTTTTTGATGACCAAACTCGTACCGTTGCATAATCGAGGTGGATTCAAATTACACAGGAGAATAATAGGTGAACCAATCTTTAATCAAAGATTATGTGGTGGCATTTCAGGTATTAACTATGTGATAATACTTACATGTATATATTTTAATTAAAGATTTTTGAACAATGAAACACTAAGAATTAAAAAGCAAGAAGAATTCCACTGTATTACTTTTACTATAATATGAATTGAATTTATACTTCAGTCTAAATAACACATGGCTGGCTATGCTATTGCTCGATGAAAGGTTCATTGCTGCGTAAGCGTAAGGTCGCTTCACAGACTAAAAACTAATTGTAAGGAAAGCCTCAATATTAGAAGCTCCTCCCTTGTCGAGAAACAATAAAAAAAAAAGCCCTGTTAATAATTATAACACAACACTCCCTTAAGAATATTTTAACACGTGATGTTTGTAAAAAGCAAAATTAGAAGGTCAAAACTACTTATGTTGAAACTTTCAGAGCTCTAGGCCTATTAGAAGTCACTTTTTGTGAAAATATTAATTAAAAATTCATTAAAAAACCAATTAAAATTATAACGTTCTTTTTGCCAAAAGTCCGATCAGAAGGCCAAAACTATTTGTGTTGAAAATTTCAGAAATGTAGCCCAATTAGAAATCGTTTTCTAAAATATTTGTTAATTAAAAATCAAATCAAATTTAAAAATTCTGTTTTTCAAAAGTCCAATTAGAAAGCCAAAACTACTTATGTTCAAAATGTCAGAGCTGTAGCCCTATTAGAAATTGTTTTGTAAAATATTTATTAATTAAAAAATTAATCAAAAGAGAATTAAATAAAAATTGGAACGTTCTTTTTGTCAAAAGTCCAATTAGAAGGCCAAAACTATTTGTGTTGAAAATTTCAGAGCTGTAGCCCTATTATAAATTGTTTTGTAAAATATTTATTAATTAATTAAAAAAGAGCTAAATAAAAATTTAAAATTCTGTTTTTCAAAAGACCAATTAGAAGACCCAAACTACTTATGTTGAAAATTTCAGAACTGTAGTCCTATTAGAAGTCGTTTTGTAAAAAAAAATTGTTAATTAAGAAAATTAATTAAAAAATAACTAATTAAAATTTTAACGTTCTGTTTTTCAAAAGTCCAAATAGATGGCTAAAACTACTTATGTTTAAAATTTCAGAGCTGTATCTCTATTTGAAGTTACTTTGTAAAAAATAAATTAATTAAAAAAATTAATAAAAAAAGAACTAATTAAAATTTTAACATTCTGTTTGACTTGCATAAAATTCGAAAGCCAAATTTCTTATGTGGAAAATTTCAGAGCTCTATTCCAATTTTAAGTAGGTTTCTATAGATCCACAGAGCCACAGACAGACACACAGATTGTTTTTTTATTATAGATTACATAGTCAGGCATTGTAAATATTCCAACTTTGATGCTTCTTTACTCATCTTCGTATGCAATCTTATCAAAGTAGCAGTCTGGTGATGGGTTTCAGTTGTGACGTCACGATCTGGTTGTTTCGGGCCTGATGCAATTACACTCGCTCGCAAAACAGAGCATTTAGCAAGACACTTGATTTTTTGCTCACTACATCGGTGCAGCGTGTATTAATATTGAAATAAAGAACTAAACCCTTTCACAAAAATAAAATTTTCAGTACTGCGGTAATAAATCACATGCCATTAAATTGTAGCTTATGTGAAACTTTGGTACTACCAACACAGAGCCATCTGTTAGAATCGTTTGGAGCTAACAGATAATAATAAACAAATAATTTGCAATAAAATAATATTGCGGCTATAAATTGAGATGTAAGCTATCCTATCTCTTAAGTTAGATCAAACTGCACACGGTGTGCAAATTTGATTAAAATCGGTTAAATAGTTTATGAGTGCATCGCGAACAAACAAAGTTACACATAATTTATATATAAATATTAAGTATTTTTATTTTAAATTCGAAAGATCTTTATATTTAGTGGGAAGATAATCCGCAGTAGATGACTATTTTTGTTTGTTTACCAATAAAAATATATAAATGGACATGAACTTGCATGATACTAGAATAAGGTACAAATGGGATCACACTTTTTGCAAATTTTTATTTTCCATTATTGAACATTTCGAATTAGTTCTCATTGTATAATAATAATAAGGTCATTTAAAAATAAAATTATGTTGATGAACAGTTAGGATTAACAAGAGAGGATGTCTTGAATTTGTTGTAGATTTTTTCCACAAAACAGCTATCCAACTACCTGTTTTCCCAGGCACTGGTCTAAAAGAGAGATTGTTCCCCTTAACAGCCTCATGTTGTAACAAAGGGGGAAAAGAACATAAAATAAATACAAAATTGCAAATGTTAAAAGAAAAAAAGACAATTATGCCAAACCAAAAGGCATTGCAAATATTTTTATTCATTGTTAACTTTACCCTTTCAAAAATATGTACTGTGCAAATATCGCAGCTACTTCATTTCTCCAAGCCTGACTAAGACAACAGGGAATCTCTTGATGGTCATGTAGTGTCTTTATTTATTGTTTTTTATGCTTATCTAACACTCAGCAATGCTTTGTCACTTTCATAAATACAATTATTTCAACTTAAACATTGGTGTACTTTGATATTTGATTGCAAGAACAACTATTTAATATGTACACAAGTGTTGGACTTTCTCTGGTAACTTCCCTTCCCCAACACATTACACATTATCTTGTATCTGCTTCATATCTTCTCTCTTCTCCTTTAACTTCAAAATGTAAGTATAAAAATTTCAGGAATGTAAGACAAATAACCAGAAATTAATGTAACACGTGTTTTAATATTCAAGCTGATTGTAAATGGTTTGGTCCAAAAATTAAGCTCCACATAAACTTTCTACATATGATGGTCTGAGAAGCAAAAGGGTCTAAGTGACTTTTCTTAACTTTCGAGGAAATACACTTTGAAGTTTCATATTTATATTAAATTCTATGAAAATTATTTGTTGCTAAAATATTAACCTGTGGAACGAAGATATCACTAGCTGTTTTTATATATACTTATTAGGAGTTTATATATTATAAATATTTTCTTTTTTGTAAGCAAACTTCTGGTAGGCTGCAGTGAATAAATAACTTACCTAATGCTCTTAACAGATAGGGGTTTTAAATGGCACATATTAATGGTAATCCAGTAATTAATATACCAACTACATATGAGGGCCTGAGAAGCAAAGGAGTCCAAATGATTTTTTAATGAATGGAGATAACTAATAATTAAACTATATATATATATATATATATATAGCTTCTCAGGCCCTCATATGTAGTTGGTATATTAATTACTGGATTACCATTAATATGTGCCATTTAAAACCCCTATCTGTTAAGAGCACTTTATAAGTTATTTATTCACTGCAGCCTACCAGAAGTTTGCTTACAAACAAGAAAAACTGGTTAAATGCTATCTATGTTTAGTTGTAAAACAATTAGCATATGAGAAATTATTGTTGCTCTTGATAGATATTTTTGCTTCAAACTCGCTTTATTGTTTTTTGGAACTAATTTTACTATTAGGTTCTGAATATGTTGAACATGTGAAAAAGGTTATATTGAAATATGATGCTCATGTTTTCCCATTTTAATCTTTTAAATTCATTTTCAAATTTAGGTTGCGAACAATTACAAAGAATATTACAGTTTAGAAATATTTCCTTTGATTTAATGAAGAAGACTAATTTGAATATAAATTATTACATTTTAAGAGTATTAACTAATTAATATATTATCACACAATTAAAACTTATCTCCCTTTCAGAAGCCCATTGTGTTCATCATCAATCATCTTTTAGGAAACTTTGAAAGATATTTATCTGATCGCAAAATTATTTTTGTGCAATTCATTGTTTTAAAATCTTTCACCATAATCAAAATTTGTTCTTAACTTTTAGATTGTAGTTTTTTTATATGCTCAATTAATGTATTTTAAATAAATTTATTTTTTATTCAGTGGCAGTTTAGTGTGAATTTTTTTAGCTGAGAATATTTGTTTACTAGAAATGGGGAATTTAAAGGAAAATTATTTTAGTATTGTAGTTTATTGATTGATATTTTTTTATGGATTTTGTTTCTTTTTCACAGATTTGTTATATCCTTTGCTATAAATATATAGGTTTAACCCATCTAAATATTTAGTTTTATTTAAAGAATGTAAAGTTTTCTTGAAAAGTTTAACTAAATCAAAGGGTTAAAGTTTTGTTGAATTAATTTAACTCATTTCCCTTCAATAGTGTTTCTCTAATTTTCTGATTACATCTTCCATCTTTTTTATTGAAAAATTATTTTAAAAACATTTTCAAAATTCAATAATCATTTCTTTAAATACATAATAAGCTAGAAATTTAATAAATTTATTTTTCTTTTAACTAAAAATTCATTTAAAATATATATTTAATGTATGTGATTAAAAAAAAAAAAAAGCCCCAAAAGATAAAATATTCTTATATATTTTTAAACAATTTGACTTCATATACATAATTTTCTAATAATTAACTCCAATAGCAGGGGTCGCAGACGTCCTATAAATCCTATATTTTTTTTAAAATCGGCAAAAACGTCCTATATTGTCCTATATTTTACAATTGTCCTATATATCCTATATTTCTATATTTATTCGATCTATATTTTCTTCGAATTCGTAATAACGGCGCCGTTCGTTGCCAATTTTTATATTTCGGATTCTTTGCCGCGATCGTAGGTAAAAATACCTGACAAAATCAATGCTTGTAACTGCGGCGTTTTAACTCTTGTGAAGTCACTTGCTGCATAACCTGCAACTCAACTCCACTGGAGCGGCGGGAGTTGTAAAATGTAAACGTGAACTTATCCATAGTACGCGGTCTTGAATTTATGATTTGTTTTCTCCTCCAACGTAGTAAATTAATTGATCATAATACAGAGAGAGAGATGCAGCAATATAACTCTGCCTCGAGAAAAACGGATAAAAACGACTTGTGATTAACTTGCAGGGTTACTAAAGGACATTTTGAGTGCTCAATCAATAATTGATGAAGGAAACAAAAATGTTAAGATTTACTGTATGATGTCGGATGACGATTTTTTTTATTCCAAATCCGATACGGATTTTGCGCCACAAATTGTTTACATCAAACGGCATCTAATTAGGGCAACCGTAGGTAGTTCTCTTGCTCTTAAAAAAGTGACGGGCTGCCATTTTTTAGCGAAAATCACCTTGGCGCAGAATCCGTACCGGATTCGGAATATTAGCCACGATTTTTTCATAAAAGTCGTCAAAATTGAAAATGACGTCAATACGTTGTGATGTCAAATCCAAACGGTCATTAGGGTTTCCGGAAAACCAAGTCCCCGATTCGCCACATTCGGCGCTAAATATCCCACTTTTCGCCGCCAATCCAACCGACACTGAATAGTAAACCTGAACCAGCAAAAGACTGCAAACAGGGATAAAAAGAAAATACTTAAAGAAATTGGAGCAGTTCAAGCAGTTATAAATACTGGGAGCAAAAGACTCAAGATTGCGAATAATGTAATTAATAAAACTTGATTTAGGGATGGAATATTGAGGCAATAACGGATCACGTATTCAGGATCAGGCGATTTTTTTTTTTAAAGGTGTATTTTCTATTCTCTTAAATACAGTATAACGAGTTTATAAATGTATAACTAGTTAATTTTTTAAGTTCAGTAGCAACTGTGTGCAGTTATTTGATGTTTTAAATTGTCCTATATTTTTTTTAAAAAAAATCCTATATATTCTTATTTTGTCACTTTGACCACTGCAATAGTTTCAGTATGCATTATATTATATATTGATACATTTTTATTTAATCTTCTTACTAGCTTATCACAACTTTTATTTTAAATTATATTACAATTTGTAATAAATCTATTCATTGAATTAGATTCATACAGTTTATTTTAGTATTAGGGTTACAAACTTTTAACAAAGGTTGGGTGTATCTAGACTAGACAACTCGGTATGACATAGCAATAAGTATCAAAAATTATTTCCTGAGGTTGTATATAGCATCACATATGGTCAATTGTTGATCAAGCATGGTGGTCTGGTACATTGTTCTACTTGATCGCCTGATCTTTTATTCTTTGATTATTTCTTCTGAAGGCATATCAAAACACTGAGTGTATAAAGGTGCTGGTTTAGGAAATACTGGAGATAGAGGCCCTGGTTGCATACATAATAGTATTTATCACGAAAGGACTAGATATGTGCACAGAATCTACTAGAATATTTTTTGAATTTCATGCATCATGCTTGTATTATAGCTATTTGACGATACATGAAATATCATCTTTGACCTATATTACTTTTGTTGTACATTTTATCATTAAAATGCAATCCTTTGCATAGTGTCTTCTTATTTCTGGTGTTTCCCTTATTCAATATTGCATGCACAAGTCATTTCTGAACCTGCATTGCTATGTGATTCTGAGATATCTTGGTGCACAAATCCCTCCAGTATGTCTTAAGGCCATTTCACACCTGTATCTTTCGACTTGCAACTCTAATAAAATAACATGAGGGGTGGAGTCGCAGAGCTGCCACTGATTTTTTCTGCCAAGCTTGAAAAGATTGCCACCTTGATTAGAGTGGCAGTGTTCTGAGCCAATGAAATTTATTAAATATAATATAAGTTGGGCATCATTTTGGCAAAGAAAAATTAGCCAATGTTAATGTTTACTAAGTTTGCATAGTTCAAGAGTGCACATGTTTTTATTTTTTCATGTATAATTCATTCTATATTGCATTTTTTATTTCAAATTAGAAATTAGCAAACTTTTCATGCAGTTTCCTAAAATGGGATTGTTAAATTTTATAAATATTTTGGAAGTATAAATAATATAATTATATAAATCGTAAACTAAGATTGCATGATTATGTGTGCATCTTATGTATAATTATTGTATAAAAATAAACAAAGCACCTTCTTTTAATAAAAAAAAGTATATTTCGTATTATGTCGTTTAAGAATAAGCACAGCAAATAATTATTTATGTGACCAAACTTGCTTATCATTAGGGTGGGCTGAAAAAACGTTTTATTTTTGTTTCAAATTCTAATAGTGCAGAAAATTGTGATTTGGCTCCAAATGAACGAAACAATTTCAATTTATTTATTTCAGTCACGTTTTCCGCTCGCGCATTTCGGTTAAAAATTCACTATAAGTGATGAAAATTGCTTTTTATCCCCAAAATTTTTTAACCTCAGTTAAAATGATAATTTCAAGTTCCAATTGTGCAGGTATAGATCATCACGTGTTCAAATCTGTAAAATTGTCAAAATGTTGGTACTAATATCATACAATACCATTTTTCAAGAAAAAATGCTAAAATAACGAAATTTGAAGAAAACTAGAATTCATCATTCCAACTCGTTTGACTAAATTTATGACTTATGAATGGGGATAACTCTGTCAAGTACCAGCACTGCGACTATTGTCTATTGTACTGAAATCCCCTATCTGAACTAAAGGAGACCGGTTGCCGAAATAAACTTCAGTGTAGACCTGATTGGAACATTTGACAGTTCTCGGGGGTCGATACAATAGTATCCCAGGTGTTCAAATAGTTGTGCAGAGTAGTAGTCACATTTATATAAGACATGCATAGAGCTCTCCTCTGTCATGCAACAACCCCTACATAGTGGGTCATCTACTACACCTAACAAATTAAGATGTCTATTTAAGGTACAATGTCCAGTTAAAAGGCCTACAGCAACCTTTATTTCTCTTCTGCTCAATTTTAGTGGCTCCCTCGATCTAGCCCTGGGTGACTGTTGATTGAGCTCTTTGGCTTGTTTTTGATCTTTAGACTGAAGCCATGCTTGATGGGATTCGGTCATTAATATACCTTTGATAGTTTTCCTGACCGCATTGTGGGGCAAACCCAAAACGGGTTCTGGCTCTGTCAAAAGGCATTTCAGAACCATGTTTTGCTAATTGGTCTGCCATTTCATTTCACTCAATATCACAGGGACTCAGAGAAGAGACACCTTGTTTCTTTCAGCCAGATCTTCAAGTGCATTGTGGCATTCCCACACTGCTTTAGAGGTAAAGCAGCGACTCTGTAAGGCCTTTAGGGTAGCTTGGCTGTCAGAGAAAATCTTTATGACCCTCTTAACAACCCCCCATCTAGACATTTGTAGGCACAGGTAGTGATTGCAAGAACTTCAGCCTGAAATACAGTAGCTTTCTTGCCCAGTGAGAAAGACGGCTTTATTTTTCTGTTAGGACAGAAGACACGTGAACCAGTGCCATAAGATGTCTTTGAACCATCTGTGTACCAAACTTCATCTCCTCCTCTGGTCAAATTGGAGGGAAATCTCCAGTCCTCCCTGGTCGGAAAGACAATGTTGTATATGGCTCTGAAGCAATATTGCTTTAACATCGAGTCAGCTCTCATTGTTAGATAGGAATGTTCTTTTACCTGTAACTCAATATTTTTAATCATAGGCAGTTCATGGAATGATTTCCATAGACCCATGAGTTTTAGTCGTCGTGAGCACAAAATAGCCTCTAATTCTACTTGCTTATATAGTGGTAGGAGATCTAGGAGTATTTCTAGGCTGTGAGAGAGTAGTTCTCATTGCACTTGTAATTGCAATGGTCGCCATTCTTTGTAAACTAATGAGTTCTTTTTTCACTGTTTCATTGTGGGTTTTATTCCCCCATACAATGACCCCATATGATATCATTAGAGTAATCACTTCTGTAATATATTCAGAGCACCATTTTTGGAGACAAGCCCCAATTGTTTCCAATGGCACATCTGCAGGCCCAGAACACTCTTTTGGCTTTGCTCGGGCAGTATTGGAGATGCGACTTCCATGTCAAGGTTTTGTCAAAGATAACTCCTCGATACTTAACCTCATCTGAGTATACAAGTGGTTTTCCTAAGAATTTTACTGTTTGCATATCACGTATTCTTATTTATAAAAACAAACATTATTTATAATTTATTTATTAAATCAATTTTGGCATGAATTCATGAAAAGTAGAAATTTGCCCCGAAAAACTTCGTTTCTGGCAAAATTGAAAATCGAAAAAAAAAAAAAAAAAAATTAAAAATCACGTACCTATGTATGGATATTTTATCGATATTTTTTTCTATGCAACGGTATTGTATCGATATTTATTTTGAACGATATTTCCGACCTCTAATTAGAACACATGATTACATTTAAAAAAAAAAAAAAATTATGGTTGTTTAATACATGCAATTTAGTTTGGGAACAGTTCTTTTATATACTGCAGAGTGGCCACAGAACCTGGAAATGTCGGGGAGCTTTCTGATTCTGGAAATGTCAGGGAACTTTTTAAAATTTAACTAAAATCAGGGAAATTTGTATGCATGTTTTTCTGTTAATCTGTATTTTGGCTCCATTTACCCGGAGATTTCTAGTGGTAATCGTTCAAAGTTTAATGTTGCGGAATAATTTAAGTTTTTCATTATCACCAAAACTATTTTTAAAAAATTGGCATGTTATCTCTTTAGCATACATGTTCTATTTTATCAAGGTGTCTATACATCTGGAAATCCTTGAAAAAATTGGGGGAATTTTAAAAAAAAATTTGCTGTGAAATCAGGGAATTTTGTATAAATCTGTCAGGGAATTATCAGGGAACTTTTTTTCCTGAATTTTGTGACCTCCCTGTACTGTATCTGGAAACATTATCATTATAAAAGCACCGTTAACAAAATATCCTATTGTGAAGCACTTCGTATGATAGTTTCACCAGTCATAGTTTGGGACATGATCCACGAACGCTTCCTCGTCCAAGAGGGACCAAAATTCAAGAAAAAGAGTCAGAAAAGAATATGCTGTGTTAGCAACGGTAAATTCAAACCTGACTGTCCTATAAGCTTTCATTGGGATGACAATCTTCTGCCAAAATCTTTTGAATTATAAAAAACTGATCGTTTGCCTGTATATGTTTCGGGCGATGGTATCGAAAAACTTCCTAGTGTCTCAAAGTTGAGTGGTGGAAGGACAGCAAAAAATATTTCGAAAACTTTTTTCATGCTAGTAAGGCAATGGGAATTAAGAATAAAATTCAGACTTTTAAGTTTTGATACTATGAGTATAATTACTGGTTGCATTGTTACGAATTTCTGTATATTTGTAAATATTTTAATTATGAAAAAAGGAAAATGTATGTACATTTCGCATAAGACAGTGCAAGAATTTGTCTTTACTTCGCTTTCCTGCAATGCGTCTCTTAATGCTTGAACACGAGTTTTACAAGGAGAAGGCCATTTAACGTTATGGTTAATGGCAATCTCGGCAAGTTGGCGACACTTTCGGTCCCCATGTACCTGTATAGGGCTTTTCGACTGCGATCTGGAAAATTCTCCAAGTTTCTATCTCTAAAAGATTCGCGAAGGAAGCTTTCCTATATAAGGCCAATAGAGAGTTGAGTTAGTTAGTTGTCTCTCAGCGAGCAGGGGTCGCAGACGTCCTATATGTCCTATAAATTCTATATTTTTTAAAAAATCGGAAAAAACGTCCTATATTTTTTAATTGTCCTATATATCCTATATTTCTACTTTGATTCGACCTATATTTTCTTCGAATTCGTAATAACGGCGCCGTTCGTTGTGATTTTTTATATTTCGGATTCTTTGCCGCGATCGTAAGTGAAAGAGACCTGAGCAATGTTTGTAAGCGGCTGCGTCTTATTACTTGTAACGTCACTTGCTGCACAACCTACAACTCAACTCAATTCAACTGGACCGCGAGAGTTGTGAAGTGTAAACATGATAACTTTTTCATAGCTCGCGGGCTTGAATTTCTGATCTGTTTTCTCCTCCAATATTGTAAATTAATTGGTAATAATGCAGCAAGATAGCGAAAAAGAAATGCAGAAACAAAACTCTGCCACGGGAACAACGGATAAAAACAACTTGCAGGACTAAAAGAACATTTCGAGTGCTCAGTCAGTAATTGATGTCAGGAAACAAAAGGGTTAAGATTTACTGTTCGGTGTCGGATAGCGATATTTTCAAAAAAGTCACTAGCATTGAAAATCACGTCAAAATGTTGTGTTGTCCAAGTGTCGGAAAACCAAGTCAACGAGTTGCCACATTCGGCGCTAAATCGCCCACTTTCCGCCGCCAATCCATCCGACACCAAATATTAAATCTGAACCAATAAAAGACTGCAAAGCTAACAGGGGTTAAGATTTACTGTACGGTCCCCCTTGGCGACTTCTTGAAAGTTGGCGATTAGACGCCGGATGTGTTTTGACGTCATTTGGATTTGGCGCACAGCCTTTTGATGTCATTTTCAATTTGGCGATTTTTTTTTAAAAAAATTCACCAAAGGGGATCGTACAGTTGATCTTAACCTAAACAGGAAATGGGGATAAAAAGAAAATACTTCTAAAGAAATTGGGGCAGTTCTAAGCACTTATAGATGCTGGAAGACTCAAGATTGCGAATAATGTAATTAATAAAACTTATTTATTGATGAATACTAAGGGTGAGTGTGGAATATTGAGGTAATAACGAATAAAGGATGACATATTCAGGATCAGGCGATTCTTGTTTTCATTGCTTGTTTTCTATTCTTTTAAATTCAGTATAACGAGTTTTAAAGGGAGACAGTTATTTTCTAAGTACTTGATTATAGATATTCCTCTCTTAAAAAGGATAATTTATGTAAATTGGTACTGTCCTCCTAAGTTCGTCTTGTATGTTCATTTTAATAACGTTTCATTTAAAGTTTTAATTAATAAAATATGTAACGAGTTAATTTTAAAGTTCAGTAGAGACTGTGGGCATTTATTTGATGTTTTATATTGTCCTATATTTTTTTTGTAAAAATCCTATATATTTTTATTTTGTCACTTTGACCCCTGAGCGAGCATTCAGCGTAGTTCTGAAAGTGAACTGTATTGCATTGTCTTTTGCTTCGATTTTAGCAGTTGTGTATCGAGTTTTTAACTGCTGTTTGTGCTCCATTGTGAAGCTGTATTGAGTCTATTAGAACGGGAAGTTCTGGAGTTGTAAAAGAATCTGTGAAGAGTTATATCTTAATAAATTTCTCCAAGTTTTAATCTGCTTTGGCTTCAAGTCTTTCGAACCCATCCACGCAACAACTGGTGTCAAAAGTGGGATTTGAAGGCCGATAACCAGAGCAATGGAAGAGCAAGATGAAAAATTTAAACAGATTTTTGCTTTCATGCAAGAGATGAAGAAGGAAATATCCGAAGGGCGGGAAGAAATGATAGCGAGCCAAGAAGAAATGAAAGCGAGTCAAGAAGAGACGAAGAAAGAGATTTTCTTTGGCCAAGAGGAAATGCAGAAGAATATTGCTGCGATCTCTGCCGGACAGGAGGAATTAAAGGGTCATTTAGCAACTATGGAAGAAAGCGTGAAACAAATAGAAGACAAATTTGCTGGAAAATTCGAGAATGTCGAAAAGAAGTGTAATAGTTTAGAAGGGAAATTCGAGAATGTCGAATTCAAGTTTAATGATTTGGAGAAAAAGATAGAGATTCTGGAAAAGAAAAATCTAGAAGAAAATTTGGATGAGATAGAAGAAAAGATAGACCAAATGTTAGAGAAGAGACGATTGAACAGAACTGTTTCGGAAGATTTGAAATGTGTACCAGTTACCGCCCGACCTTCAATTAAGCTTTCGACCTACGATTGAAAATCTTCCTGGCAAGTGTATACGACCCAATTCTCAATTGTCGTCAACTCCAACGGATGGGACTCTGTGACAAAAGCCTGCCAGTTAGCTGCATCTCTGCGAGCTGAAGCTGCAGATATACTACAAACGCTTTTCGAAGAGCAACGCTTAGACTTCAACGCACTCTCAAGTGCATTAGAACTGCGGTTTGGTGAAAAATGTGTGAAAGACTACAGCAGACTGCAATTGAAATCTCGCCAACAGAAGGCTACCGAAACACTCCAGGAGCTCGCCACGGATGTTGAGAGGCACTCCCATCTCGCCTTTTCAGACTGCCCTGCTGAAACGAGAGAAATCCTGTCTCTACAGTACTTCGTCGATGGCATCAGGGATGTAGAGATACAGAAGGCCCTACGAATGGCGGACGTCAAGGATTTATATTCTTTTGTATAGTAAAAGATGGATAGAAGCCCCACTTGCTTCTGGAGGTGACCTGAACTTGTGGAAAAACATTAAAATGTATATGATAATCGACTATAAAATTGGAATTGCAGCTAGAAAGTTTTGAAAAATCTTTTATGGTATCTTTCAGATTAATTGCTTGGTTTGGCCATATTTTCACACAGAATTACAACAAAAGTAAATTTCAAAAGTATTGCAGATATGAATAACTCAAAAGATTCCAGAAATATAAGAGTAAGAGCTATTAAAAACGTTGAAAGATGTCAGTCTTGGCGATTTCATGACATAAAGAACTCTTGATATTTTATCTCGTTTGAATATTAGCGACTCTTTTGTATTCATTTCACCTGAAGAATGAAAAAATAATATCCCTTACACAAGTGGAAACAAAGTTAAAGTTGTAAGAGATACTGCTGAAAGAGGTGTACAGCTAATACAAGAATTTAATAATTTATTTACACATGATAAGGATGATAATCAGTTTCTTTTACAATTTTTTGAAGCAAACTGAAAGACAAAATCAAGAGAGACAACCAAACGACCTATGCTTAATTGTCTTTCAGAAAAGGAAATATTTATAAAGCTGTATCTGTATATTTAGTAGGCAAGACGTAAATTTGTCACAATCACTACTCCTAAACTTCTGAACCGATTCTTACGATCAAGGTATCCTTTGAAGGAAGGTTCTTTAATTTAAATGAATTGTCCTTACTAGGAGATTGAGTGTCGTTTGAAAATGTATTTTCCAATCCACCATTTTCAGTATACAAAAAAATGTCGCCAAGTGGTACTTTAATGTTCGGTTAAATAATGAAATAAAAACGCACTGTAACACCACACTACTTAGTAATATAATATTTAAGGTTACTAATCACTTATTTTGGATTCATGATTTCATACCCCCTAATTTATAGGGGCAATTTTATCAGAATTTCAAATGTTTAATTAATAGTACTGAGAATTGACGAGCGTTACTGAGCAGGGGCGGAGCCTTCTAGTATTTAATTATTTCATACAATTTTACTAACTTATTTAACATTTTCAATTATTGCATAAATAAAAACTTTTTTTAAGAAAATTGCTTTCAATTACACTTATTGGCAAATCCACTACAAATACCCCAACACACACAAAAAATGAAATTTTACTGCTCATTGAGCGCCATCTTTTAATGGGAGTAAGATTCTGAAATTTTGCTGGTATGGGTGTAGATGTAAAAAAATGAGGGGGTGTCCTGATCTCTAGCTAAAAAAAAATTACCATATATTTTTGAACTACCCTATTCTCCATGCATGTGGTATATAGCCGTATACTATACATGATCTATAGATTCTACATAGATGTGGCATAATAAATAAGATCTTTGCATGTTGGAGTAGAGCTGGTATAATGTCATCAGCACCAGGTGATTTGAAGGGCTTAAATGAATTAATGGTCCATACAATTCTATTTGGAGTGATTATTCTCTTTGCCAGTTCCCAGTCCTCTCTTCTACTATGTGATAGTGTAAGGTTGAGAATGGTAGGTATGTCATTTGAGTTTGTGACTATGGAGTCGGGAAAGTGTACTCGAAGCATTTTCGCTAGTGCACTTTTGCCATCTTCCGCATATGTGCCATCATCCTTCCTGATGGAACCCAATTGGCACTGATTGTCCTTTGTCAGGATTTTGGCCAGTCTAGCTGCATTGGACATATTGTCCGCCTGGCAACAGAAGACCCCCACGATTCTTCTTTACTTTTCCTAATGGCCTTGTTATAACTGGTGAGTGCATTGCCTTGTTATAACTGGCATACTTGGACCACTCACCTGTTGTTTTTTTTGTCTCTGTTAAAAAGCTTCGTGCAGTTTTTACGTAACAAGCTGAGGTTTTTATTCCACCAAGGAACTCGCCTTGGTAACCCAGTTGTAACCGCTTTACAGTTTAACTAATAGGATAGGAGGATGGATCGTTGCACAGAGTCAACCGCCAGCTCCAGGTCCACCAGTGAGGGAAAATTAAAACTCTTACCTTCTAGGAGAAGCCGAAGATCCTCCCAATAGGAATCCCAGTTGGTGTGTCTGGAATTCCTCCTTCGCTGCTGTGTGTTTATTGTAGGGCCTGTAATAGACATTTGGATTAGTTTATGGTCTGATAGTGTAGTACAGTCAGATACATGCCAATCCTGTATGCAGTTAACTGCTTTACTCTTACAGAAGATTATATCAATAACCTCCTTTCTGTTACTGGTAACAAATGTGGATTTATTACCGATATTGAGAATATATAGATTATTACGTAAGAAAAATTCTATTAAATCCTCACCTCTTTTGTTGCAGTCAGTACTGCCCCATAAGGTGTGGTGTGCATTAGCATCGCAACCCGCAATGACCTTCATGCCAATGTGTGAGCAACGCTCAACAAAACTTCTGGCTGAGGTTGTTTATGGAACTTCATCCTCATATGGTTGGTTGTTTTCAGATTATCTGGCGCCGTCTGCAACACGAGGGCTATAATACTCCGAAACATTCGTCATTTGACAAGCCAACATACATTTACAAACACCCATGCCTTACACGGGACTCGAACTCGCAACCTCGTGGTCTAGAAGCTAGCACGCTAACCACTATACCGTTTGGTTGGCCATCCTCATATGAAAGATACACTGACAGAATATAAGTGGTATCTCCATTTTCGCTGAATAGCTTGATAGTTACATTGTCACCATCCAGTGGGTCAGCTATAAGAGGAGCATTAAGATTTTTGTTTGTAATTATACAAGCTCTCGGTTTACTACTTGAGAGATCAAAGAATAGGTTCCCACAGTTGCCTAGACCTAGGTTGGTTGGTTGGTTGTTTTCAGATTATCTGGCGCCGTCAGCAACACGAGGGCTATAATGCGCCGAAACATTTCGTCATTTAACAAACCAACATACATTTACAAACACCCATGCCTACACGGGACTCGAACCCGCAACCTCGCGGTCTAGAAGCCAGCACGCTAACCACTATACCGTTTGGGCCTAGACCTAGGATTTTACCCTTATTGACCCAGGGTTCCTGTATCAAGGTAATATCTATCCTTGCTTCTACCTATATTATTAATATATTTTCCTATTAATGATTCTATCAAGTTTTGGGGATTGCCACTAAAAGTTCGCTTTTGCACATACTTCTATAATCGCTTCGTATTACAAATCCCATTTAACTGATCATAGTTAAAATCTTTCCTGTTGCCAAAATCAGAATAAATAAAAGATAATTGAAAATGGATGAATAAATTCGTTATGGAGCGTGGTCCAGTCAATTCAAGCCAACCTGATGGCTGTGGGGTTAGTGCTCTAGCTTCGCATGCCAAAGGTGCCGGGTTCGAATCCTGGGTTAGACTTGGATGTTCTTTGTGGTTTGGGATCCACGTTAAACAGTAGGTCCTGGCCTGATTAGCCATTATTGTGCACAAAAATAGGTCTTTGAGCAAACAAACAAAAAACCAGTCAATTCAACTTTGCATTGCGTAGCAAAGCTGTAAGTAAAAGATTTTAACCGATCATTGTTAAAACTCTTTCCTATTGCCAAAATTGTTTTAATCAGAATAAATAAAAAAATAAATAAATTTGGACTTGAATGCATAAATTCACATTCATTTTTAATAAGCCGACCAAACGGTATGGTGGTTAGCGTGCTAGCTTCTAGACCGCTTGGTTGCGGGTTCGAGTCTCGTGTTAGGCATGGGTGTTTGTAATTGTATGTTGGCTTGTCAAATTACAAATGTTTCGGCCCATTATAGCCCTCGTGTTGCTGACGCACCAGATAATCTGAAAACAACCAACCATTTTTAATAAATTTTGAAGCGTAATTTGCCGCATATTTTACAGTGAGGGATGTTTTAATAATTAACCCTTTGCACTCCAGGCCTTTTTCGCGCGGAGGGACCAGCAACTCGAATCATTTTAGGTTCGGTTGGCGTTTACGGATTTTCTTCATGGAAACTAAACACAGTCATTGGCCTAGCATCAAATTTCCGCATCGAACCTAGAGGTCCTCTCGTGTTTCGGCATCCAATCGTGTGGCGCCTGAGAGGCGCCGCTGGAGTGCAAAGGGTTAAAGTTAAACGCGAACACCTAGCACACGCTGACAAAAGAATCGGAAGATATTCGATGTAATTCATGGTAACTCTCAAATCTATTATAGCGCTGATTCTGCTAACTTCTACAATCGTTTCGGAATATTCATAAACCAACTTGGCTGTCATCTAATCAAGTTGAAATTTGACAGATTCGTTGTTCATAAGGTTGCATTATAAAAAGTTTTAGTGACTGTCACTAAAAGATCGCTTTCACACACGTTCAATTGGCACTTTGGATCCCTAATAAATGTACTCCCCGTCATATAATCGAACTAAAACTTTGAAACTTGGCTAGTACAGTTTTTTTTATCAAGTTTTGGGACTGTGCCACAAAGGCCGCTATTACTCATATATTACCTAACATTAGTCTAATCAGTCCAGATACCTAGCTTAATTTATGTTCAATTTTGCGATATATAATGACTGAAACCTTCGCCTATTAACCCTTTGCGCTCGAACGGCGCCTCTCAGTCACCACATGATTGGATGCTTCAACAAGAGATGACCACTAGGTTTGATGAGGAAATTCGATGCATGGCCAATGACTGTGTTTAGTTTCTATGAAGCGAATCAATAACCTAGAATTGAATACAAAATGCCGCGAAATGTCTCGTGTTGCTGGTCCCTCCGCGCGAAAAAGGCTTCCAGTGCAAAGGGTTAAAGTTGATGGGGCAAAATCTTCGGCGGGTTAATTAACCCACTTTCCGTGCCGTCATCCAATCCAGCTGAATCTTGCCAAATAGTCTTGTTGTGGATGACAATGTATTCAATCAAATTTTGGATGTAAAAAAGAAGTTTATAAATAGTTTTGAATGGATCTTTTGTTCTTTCTGGTCAAACAAACTGAAAACTCGATCTGAGGTCATGAAGTAGCAGTTGCACTTAAAAATTGGTAATGCACATGAAGGATTTATATTGAAAACTTTGTTTTAAGGGTTTTATCATTGCGGGTGTCGGTAAGGTTATTTCAGGGATAGCACGCCTGCGCCAATTGCGCCAATTTAAAATTCTGATACAACCTGATACAAAACGGCCTTATTTACGACTTTCAATCGATTAAAATTTTGATTTTAACGTATTCAAGGCAGAAACAAAATATGATTTTTCCTGTCACGAAAAATCTGATATCAAGTGATACGAAATTGATACAAAATTGGATTTTGAATGATACGAAGTTGATACATAATACGATTGTGGGTGATACGAAACTTATACAAAATCGGATTTTAACTGATACGAAGCTGATACTAGTGGGCCATCCCTGTTATTTGCAAGGGATACGGAGCATACTCGTATCTCACGTTCTTTTCTTACACTCTTTTTTAACACGCTTTTATTAGTTTCACCTGTATGTTTGTTTGTAACCGACTCTTTCGGGCTCGATTTTGCCCTACTTTGAGCGATCAGATTTGATTCAAACTTTGCACACTTGTCAAAGACCGATGACAATACAATAATTCAATAAGTTTGTCGCTTTATCACAAGGATTAACTCGTGTTGCCCTTGCGCCGTTAAATTCCAACCACCCAACCTTCTCCGGAATCGAACCCTGGTGTGCCGTTACAATCCCAGTAATCACAGAACCTATCATCGACAATTGATAAGGCAGACATTTGAAAGATTTGTCGTGGGCACGATGGTTATACAAAGCGTATTTTTCTAGTCGTATTATCCTTACCAGGATCTTCAGGATTAATGATTTTTCATATTCAGAGACACAGTAGTGTTTTGTGCCAAGTAATACGGCGTGTACTTAGGCATACACATGATTTAAATTTGAGACAAGCATGTAACTGGCAGGAACAACTGGAGAGTTTTGTACACTTGAATAAAAAAATGTATAGTTTGCAGACAAAATAATTAATAGTTTAAAAAACTAAAAAACACGCTTTAATAGAAAACCAAACTAAAAAGTAGAAAATAATTAATAGTTTAAAAAACTAAAAAACACGCTTTAATAGAAAAGTGAACTAAAAAGTAGAAAATAATTTTAAATAAGTTTGAAATAAGAATAGAGTGATTAACAAGAAATATTTATTTTATCGTAAAAAAGCGTGGGGTCCTTGATGTCAATTGTTGTAAATATTTAATGACAGATATTGGTAAAAGTAAAACCATTATAAAAATATCTTAAAAAGCACCCCACGCTTTTTTACGATAAAATAAATATTTCTTGTTAATCACTCTATTCTTATTTAAAATTATTTTCTACTTTTTAGTTCACTTTTCTATTAAAGCGTGTTTTTTAGTTTTTTAAACTATTAATTATTTTAAATACAAGGAAGTATAAGAGAAACCCCGCTAGCAAATTTATGATCTTTAATCTGCCTAGACAATGAATGGAAACATTTATATTCATTCTCTTAATTCATATTATATTGCAACTTCAAAAGTTATATTGTCAGTATAACTCTGTATTACTGCTAGCTCTTAATCGTCTTGGTATTTTTTTGAAATTCTTTTTAGATTGTAGTAAAGAAACTTGTAAAACTTTTTATATAGATTTTAGGGAATCTGTACGTATCTGTATATTTTCATTGGCTATGTGTGGTCACGTCATTAGATTGTTATGTAAGTTAGAAAAAAAGGAGGAAAATATTCAAATTATTCATACCTATATGACTAAAAAAAACCATAAAATGTAGTTGTTGTTACAACTCCTTTACAAGCATTGCTTTTATGCGCAATAGCAACTTATTTAAGCGATTTTGAACTCAGATCGAATTTTCATAGTGTGACCATTTTGTGACGTTGACATTTTTTTACTTCCCCTCCCCCCGAAATTTGATGGTTGTTTTCAGATTATCTGGCGCCGTCAGCAACACGAGGGCTATAATGCGCCGAAATATTCTTCATTAGACAAGCCAACGTACATTTACAAACACCCCCCGAAATTTGATAGTCATTATCATCGACAATGAGTCTACTAACCAAGTTTCAGATCAAATGGGAAGTGGGTTGATCGGCACTTTGAAGATTTTCCAGCTTCAAACACGCAAACAAAATCGAAGTAAATTTAACCCTTTGCACTCGAGGCCTTTTTCGCGCGGAGCAACTAGCAACTCGAGACATTTTTGGTTCAGTTCGTGGTTACGAATTTGCTTCATTGAAACTAAACACAGTCATTGGCCTTCAATCGAATTTCCGCATCAAACCTAGTGGTCCTCTCGTGTTGCGGCATCCAATCATGTGGCGCCTAAGAGACGCCGTTCGAGCGCAAAGGGTAAAAGGATTTAGAAACCAACGTTTTTCTTTCAATCGTTAAAATTTCAAGATTTTATGCGTTATCCATAGAGTAAATACGGAAGCATTCTTCGAATTTTTCAAAGCACTTTCATTTAAATTTTGGTAAGAAGACTTATTTCGAAGCGATTTTTTATTTGACATATATCACACGTGTCTATAACTTGTATTGTTTTGTCTGCGAATATTGACCTTCGATGGACAGCTCTGTTGTAAAGATCTTCACAACAAATTAGAAAAGTTTACAGGATAACATTAAATTGGTGAACCACTGGTTTTCCTGAAGATTCTGCTGTTTTTAATACGCTTTTATTAGCTTCAGATGTATGTATGTAACGGAATCTTTGAACATGATTTTGACCCCCTTCAAAACGTCGGATTAACTCGAAATTTAGCATACTTATTAAGGACCGATGACAATTCAATAAGTTTGTCGCTTTATCACAAGGATTAACTCGTGTTGCCCTTGCGCCGTTAAATTCCTACCAACCAACCTTCTCCGGAATCGAACCCTGGTGTGCCGTTTGAAAGATTTGTCGTTTGAACGACAGTTATACAAAGCGTGTTTTTTTTTAGTCCCATTATCCTTACCAGGATCTTCAGGATTAGTGATTTTTCATATTCAGAGACACGGTAGTGTTTTGTGCCAAGTAATACGGCGTGTACTAAGGCATACACATGGCTTACATTTGAGACAAGCATGTGACTATTGGCAGAAACAACTGGAGAGTTTTGTACTCTAACTAAAAAAAAATTATAGTTTACAGAAAAAATAATTAATAGTTTAAAAACTAAAAAAACACGCTTTAATAGAAAACCAAACTAAAAAGTAGAAAATAATTAATAGTTTAAAAAACTAAAAAAATACGCTTTTATAGAAAAGTGAACTAAAAAGTAGAAAATAATTTTAAATAAGTTTGAAATAAGAATAGAGTGATTAACAAGAAATATTTATTTTATCGTAAAAAAGCGTGGGGTGCTTGATGTCAATTGTTGAAAATATCTTAAAAAGCACCCCACGCTTTTTTACGATAAAATAAATATTTCTTGTTAATCACTCTATTCTTATTTCAAACTTATTTAAAATTATTTTCTACTTTTTAGTTCACTTTTCTCTAAAAGCGTATTTTTTTAGTTTTTTAAACTATTAATTATTTAAGATAAGATTTTAGAAGCACCATAACCAAAATTAATGTTGTCTCATCACCAAATTAACAACTTTCAATTGAGGCTATTTCTTGTCACCACATAACTTTAGCTTGCAAATAATTCGAAAACAAATATAGAGTGTAACTTGAAATCATATAATTTTTTTTTATTCCTGAATTTTTAACATGACTGTAAAAAGCTATAACAACAAAGCAATTTTTTGAATCGCGTTTCTTAGTGTTTCTAACATCAATCATTGATTTCCTAACACCTTTCTCTTGTCAAATCAATAACAATAATCTAAAGAGCCGACTCTTTCAAAATAAAAATAATACAAATGGAAGACTAAATAAAACCTAATCGTCCTAACCTTTTTGAAGCTGTTATGATCAGTTGTAATCGAATAGCTTAGGCGAGTAGATCGTAATCGCTCTAACTTTTTCGAAACTACTAAATCATTTGATTAGGTATGTAGGTAAGTAAATATATCAACTCAACTTAAGAAACTTGTTTAGTTGTGGAAACTAAACAGCCTTCATGTCGATTTGTTTAGTGTTTTCTAATGAAAGTTTTCTTAAAAAAAGGATAACTAACATTCGTTATGGTAAATGCTTTTATTTATATGTTTATATTATAAACTTGGCTTTGTAAAATTAATGAATCTTTCAAACGATCTATTCTTTTTTAGTTACATTTTAATTTTTTAAAGTTTTGCGTTTGATTATATTGTAAAGAGATCTGATTATACAACTTCGTTATGCATTGAATTTAATTGGTTTACATGAGTTTGATAATAATCATTGAAAAATTGTGCAATTAATAACTAGTGTTCAAAATGTTTTCATGGGGTAGTGTAAAATGGGGTGAATAGCAACAGCAGAGTGAATCAAAACGAAATTTCATGAAATTACAAACAAATTACATTTACATAAATAAAGCAGTTGTATGTGTCATATATATTAATTAAGCAACTATATATGTTAATCATATATGTCTTTTTACTTGGCTATGGTTTTTGGAATCTCAGAACATACGTTTTGTGGGATTGTCAACACTGTTTATTTGCTTACAAATTCTGAAACAGCGTGCACACATTTAAGTGAGTTTTAACCTCTCCAAAAATTATGCCTTGATTACTAACCTGTAGACTTAGTACCTGTTAGTAGACTTAACTTACATAGTTTCAGATAAGTCCACAACAGCATGTCATACACTATTTTAGTTAGTTTTAAAAACTCTTTATTTTACGAATTTTTATGTTTTGCCTCGTCTTGATTTTGAGGTTTGCGTGAATCGGAATACAAAAGAAGTGATGTTAAAAAATGGCTTTTGGCAAGAATGCTCCACACAAGATTCAACGACTGAAAAAAGTTTGATTAATCCCTTCAAGACAGTGATCAAGAATGCTGGTTAGAATAAATGTTAGAAGAGGAATCTAGTTTTGATGTTGCAAAAAACCCAGTTGAACCAGAAGATTTTTCTCTAGATGATTTCGGCCCATCTGATGGCTGTGGGGTTAGCGCTCTGGCTTCGTATGCCAAAGGTGTCAGGATCGAATACCGGGTTAGGCATGGATGTTCGTTGTGGTTCGGAATCCACTTTAAGCTGTAGGTCCCGGCCTAATTAGACCGACCAAACGGTATAGTGGTTAGCGTGCTGGCTTCTAAACCGCGAGGTTGCGGGTTCGAGTCCCGTGTTAGGCATGGGTGTTTGTAAATGTATGTTGGTTTGTTAAATGACGAAATGTTTCGGCGCATTATAGCCCTCGTGTTGCTGACGGCGCCAGATAATCTGAATACAACCAACCCGGCCTAATTAGCCGTCATTGTGCATAAAAATAGGTCGTTGAGTGTACAGACCAACCAATCTAGATGACTTCGTCCTTTTTAAGGTATATTGAAAAACCCATGCACTCTCAAGATTATGGCTATGCGTAGGCGTGTTTTACAAAAAGCACCTAGGAACGAAGAGGTTTTCTAAAACAGATGAGGATGCTTTCCACTTCTTCAAGTTATTTTAACCCTCTAGCAGCGCATCCCGTGATTTCCACGGGCAACGTAGAATCGATTCCATATTTAGATTTAAAATCCCAAAAAACGTCTGCCGACCAAACGGTATAGTGGTTAGCGTGCTAGCTTCTAGACCGCGTGGTTGCGGGTTCGAGTCCCGTGTTGGCATTGGTGTTTGTAAATGTATGTTGGCTTGTCTAATGACAAATGTTTCGGCGCATTATAGCCCTTGCGTTGCTGACGGCGCCAGATAATCTGAAAACAACCAACCAACCACCCCTAAAAACGTCTAAATACCAAATTACATAATTTTCTAATGAGTGATTAGCAATTTAAATGACGTAAAAAAATAAAAGAAATGGCAAATTAATATTAAAAAAATATTTTATTTTTAAAAAAAAATTTTTTTAGCCATAAATTATTAAATAGTTTGTTAAATAGTTGTTTCAAACGATAGTTTATTAAAGGCCAAACATAAATAACATGCAACTTTTGTACTAAACAGTTTTTTAATAATTGATTATTAATTAATAAAACAAATTTGCAATTTTTTTTTTAAATAGAAACATGTATATATTTTTTTGCTTTTATTAGAATTATCATCGTTGAAAACCCTTCCCAGAACCCCTTTCATTTCATTTTGACTTTTAGTTAAGGGACCGTGTAATACCGATTACGTCTTGAAGCACGCAAAATATTTGCTTCTTCCCTCCTTAGTTGGTTGTTTTCAGATTATCTGGCGCCGTCAGCAACACGAGGGCTATAATGCGCCGAAACATTCGTCATTAGACAAGCCAACATAGATTTACAAACACCCATGCTTAACACGGGACTCGAACCGGCAACCTCGCGGTCTAGAAGCTAGCACGCTAACCACTATACCGTTTGGTCGGCTCTTCCCTGCTTAGAAATTTTCCCTCAAGATCGTCCAAAACATTTTCGCTCATAAGTGACGTGTTTCTCATAATAATGAACTGAAATTTGGTAGGGTGAATGAAGTATTTTAAATCGAATGAAAACATAACAAATAGGGTTTTGTATTTAAATTTTTAAAGATATAGTTAAATTTACTTAGTATACAGTCCCCTAAGAAAAAACTTTGCACCAGACTTACAGAAAATCGCAAACAAAACATTTTGGTGCATACCGCAAGATTCTACGATAATTAGAGCCGAAGATATAGCCATCGTCCGTTTTTTTTTTTTTGTGTACTGTACCTTCTGATCACTAATCTGTCACCTTAATGACTGTAGCACCGATGATTGCTTAAATTTCTTTCAAAGTGATAAAAAATGCTATTTTTCAAACTTAAAGCAATAGTTGTTTTGAAACACATTTTTGTTCTATTCGTATGCAATATGCAAAGCTTGTAATCTTCAATTATTACGTACTGAAAACAAGTACTTACTTTTTTAGTGTGTCATACTTTTTATTATAACTTAGTTTTGTTTTTTTTTGTTTTTTTTTTTAAAATTTTTAAATTTTTTTTAAAAATTTTTTTTATTCAAATTAAAACTATTAGGTACTTTATTTTAGTTATTAACACTTTTTCTTGATGTGCTGAGGAGACTTTCACTTGAAAGACATGAACCGGATTTTGATTGCAAACCTAAATCTCTCTACAATATTGCGTCATGATATTTACTGTCGCTCTCAATGCAAATAGTCATAGATGAATCTAACATTGTTGTTGTCGCTTACGCCATCTTGTGCATAGAGCGACGATATGATTATTCATGCTTTAACATTCATCGACCGTATCCTGATCATCTCGAACATAACCAGGTTGCGAGTTCGAGTCCCGTGTTAGGCATGGGTGTTTGTAAATGTATGTTGGCTTGTCTAATGACGAATGTTTCGGCGCATTATAGCCCTCGTGTTGCTGACGGCGCCAGATAATCTGAATACAACCAACCAATCGAACATAACCAACGCAACAAAAAGAATGAGGAACTTGCACAAGTGAGGAAAATTAATATTTTTTTTTACTTTCTAGAGTTATCCAACGAATATATTTTAGCAGTGCAATTACTTTTCATTTTTATGCTTTCAATTAATGAAAAATCGAGTTTGAAATTAGCTGAAATTAAAGCAAAAGTCAAGTGACCAAAAACGCATAAAAATACCCTGACGTAGTTACGCATAGATTCCGTCGAAAATCCGAGGCGGAATCTCCCTCCCTCCTCGTCTAAAACAGGTTTTAAGACTAGTTCATCATCTGCGTATTGACGTCACACGTAAAAGTAGCTTTTTTCCGCCAAATCCCAAAGTGAAAAATAAAATATTTTTTTAACTATCTATCCGAGCTCAAATTTTTGAAAGAATGGTATTGTTTTTCATGATTTTTCTCTACTTTTATTTAAAAATAAAACAAAACAAAAAACGTAAAAATTCCTCATTGAAGATAAAAAGAACTCCTAAAAAACACAAAAAAAAAACAAAAAACTAGACGTTATACAAAAGCCCGCCAAATAAATAAGTGTAATTTGACTCCCCCACCTTCAATTTTTTTTGAAATATGGTTTGAACTTTTTTCTTATGGTTATTAAGAGAATTCTCGGATATATTTTCGATATTCCTACTGATTGCAATTTTACAGCAATTTAAAATTTATAAATTTGTCGAATTTGGTATTCCTGAAATTTTTGGAAAAAAGAGGCACGTACCAAAGAAATAACTTTTGTCTCTATAATACTGATTATATCTTTATGAAATTTTTGGGGTGGTATGCGAGGTTGTAGCTCTAAACCGCACAGTCCTCAGTTGGACCTTGATGTTACGAATCAATCATATTAAAAGTAGGAAGACTCGTATATTGTACATTTTCTCTAAATCTACTAAATATTTTGTAATGATTTTTTAATTAGTAAGATTGTATACTTATTCAGATTTTTAAAAGAGTTTTTATCAACAGCTTATTTTTTTCTAGCAGTTTCAATTTTTTAATGCAAATTTCATAATATTATTAAAAACCCGTATTTTTTTAAACTGATTTATCATTAATACCCCGCATTATTTTTTAAGTTACAATAATTCATGAGTTACAGTCAAACTCAAATATTTGGTTATTAATAATTATAACCGGCTGTAAAATTAGCAACGTCTTTTGGTAGATGTGATAAATAGTGCATGTTAATCACATTTACAGTTAAGCATCACTGATTATCAAAGAAGTTGGACCATTGTGAATAAACATAATGTATTGAAACTCATTATTTATAAAATGCATTCACTATTTATTACAGTAATCAAATTGCATTACACACTAAATTTTAAGGTGACTAAATATGGCCAATAAAATACATTACGAATATAATTTCCAGCTAAATGCGTTAAAAATTAATCCAGTGACAAAATTTCATTGGTAATTATTAATAATAACGGGTTCACTCGAAAATTTCTAATAAACTATCTATATATTTAATAGGCAATACGTTTTTTGGGGTTAGTCCGTCCGCCTAAACTACTCAACCAATTTCAATGATCAAGGTGTCATTTTAAAGGAAATAAGCTGTAGATTTGCCAAAACGTGCCAAAATAATTTATTAACACTTTATTAATTAGTTAAATTTCAATATTTTTCATCATTAAGCTACTACAAAGCCTCAATGATTTTGAATATAAGAATGGCAACATCCTTAAGTAAACAAACCCGCTTCTCGGGGGTTCAACCAACCAACCAACCGTTGCGAATTTTAAAGCTATTCTTACGTATGTAAACAACAAACCCGCTGCTAATTTTAAAGCTCTTTTTAAATTCTTCTTTTCAAAGTAGATTTTTTCTGTTTTTCTGAAGCATTTTTGTATTAGAGTAATTATTATTTTGAAGTATTTCTATCCAGAAAATGCTTCGCGTTGGACGTCGTTTTCTAACGGGGCGACTTATCAGAATAAATAAAAGATATTGGGACTTCAATGTAAGGGCATAACTAATGAAGTTTTAAGTCAGAATGTTGGCGGATAGTATATTTAACTTTCTATTATGAAACTTGCAATTTGGGTGTTTTCTCTATTAGGCCTTCCATTAAAGTTATAAAAATTTGGTTACATTTTTTATGGCTGGCAAACCTATTCGAGCGCAGCAAGATGTTTTAACCACAAATTCGAGAGCGGCAAAGCCGCTCAATCCGAGCGCAGCGAGGTGTTTGGGGGTTGGCGAGCGTTAGCGAGCAGGGGGCGAAGCCCCCTAGTTTACTTTAATCTGTTTAATAACAGAATAATTTTAATAATAACTGTTTAATCATTCTTAATGGAAGAGGGTCGGCGTTTCCCTTTCTTACTAGGAACTAGGCCATATCCATCAACAATCCAATATCAAGGATAGCATTCTCTCTAAAATTCCTAATACACCTAACATTTTTAACCTAACATTTGCGTTCCTAATATTCTTTAAATTTTTGTACCTCCCTAAAATTCCTAATATTCTAAAAAATTTTGTATCACCCTAAAATTTTTTAAATTCTACTTTAATTTTTCGCTAAGTCAAAAAAAAAAAAAAAAAAAAAAAAAAAAAAATCCCGAAAATTTCACGATTTTTTTTTCCAATACCTCAAATAAACCCTATTTATTCTTCAGAGGAGAAAATATTTTCTGAAATTTTAATGATTAAATTTCAGTTATTAAAATTTTAATTATTAACAAATTTTTTTTGAATTGTAGCTAAACTATTGTTAGTTTAACTTTTAAAGTTGAAGCAATATTCTTTTTGAAGTACTTTGAATGTTGCTTAAGAAATAACTGGCTATAATTAAATTCAGATGTTTGTCAAAATAGTGTAATTGTTTGATTATATAACTGCTGTTTTGCTAAAAAGTTATTTAACGTTAAATTTTTTTAATTGTTTTTTTTTTTTTAATTGGCACCATTTTGCCGGTATTGAAGCAAGCTTTAAATAGAATGTCTGTGTTAGGAGCCTAAGTCAACTTTTAAAGAAATATCCCTAATTTTCCTGGAATTATCCCAAAAATTTTCATGAATGTCTGGAATTGTCTCTAAACTGTTTTACATTTTTAAATATATATATAAAATTCCTACCTACCTTTTTTTAGAAAACTCATTGCGTCCCCTGAAACATCCAAATAAGCATTAGACCCCATCGCCCTTCCTCGCTTTTGCTACAAAGGTTTTAATTTCTTTTTTATTTTTGAAAACTTTAAATCGCTTTTTCTCATTGTCACTACATATGCATTTCCCTACATGCTTGATATATTTTTTAAGACGAAAAAATCTCTATCTAATTTTAGTACTAGTATCTAATATTCTATGACCAGTATTGTTGAATATTTCAAGAAATTTAAAATCAAAATTTAGTGATAAAAACTGAAAAAGTAGTAGGAAATTAATTAAAAAAAAAAAAAAACTTTTTTCAAAAATTATATTTATTTATTATTGCATATAATGCAATAATTATTGTATATAATGCAATAATTATTGCATTATATGCAACTTTCAACAATTTTGTCATTGATTGTATATTCAAATACTGTAACGTACATTAAAAAATTTAAAGTAAAAAAAAATGCGAAAGGATATTTTACATCCTTGTGCTAAAAAAGTCAATGTTATTTCCCATTAGTAGTTTTTTGATGGATTGAATGTTTTTAGAAGTGGAGAGACTTCTGAAACCACTGAATTTTAATTATTTAAAAATTTTAAAACTAAAGCAAATTAAGTTTTTTGACAAAACTAATAACTACAACAATAACAATGTTGCACGATGACGATTTTGTGTATCTGATCGGAAATATGTTTTTTAAATGCTTACTAAAAACACTGAAGGTTATAAACCTTAAACTAACTCTTAACAGTTGGCTGTTCGGTGACACCACGTTGATATCCCGTGAAATTATTGGACAAATGCCGGTGACACCTCGTAAACGATCGAGCAAATGACGGAGAAGTAAAACTTGACAATTTACGATAACTAGAAAATCTAGAAAAAATGCCTGCGATAGGCATAAGCGAAATGATCTGTACTTCTGAACCAGTCCTACCAGCTTAAAAAAAAAAAAAAAATCTCGATTAAAAGTGCAGACGACATAGTATCAATCTACATGTTCCATGAATTCACACAGAGGTTACTTTTTTTTCTCTATTTTGTTCTAGACAGCATGATAAATTGCCGGCGAAATGCACTTAATTAAGGAATGTACGAAATTAATTTGGAAATTGTGGGACGCCCCCTACAATCCACCTAATAATGACGCACGTGGTATCAACATCCTGTCAAGGATTTCAGTCACTGGTCTGTGAAAGGCACGTTTGAACATGAAAGCGCATGCGTAACTGGCGATTTCAGAGGGGTGATCCGTATATTGCATTCCGTTGAAAAACAAACGAAAATTTTGCATTTTTTCAGAAAAGGACGCTATTTTCAAAGAAAAAGGGCAGGGAGGTAGCGTCATTCATCATTATGGAGTTGCATGGACCAATGAAACGTAATTCTAGTATAAATTCTAGATTCATTATTCTATATGATCATAGAGAGCTTATTACGGTATTCCAAGACAAAACTCTTTTACCGCCAAATAGTTAGCTTTAGTTAATATTTATATATTAATACGATGTTCTTACCTTTCTGCAGATCATCTGACGTCCAATTTTATTTATGAGGCTGATTAAGAGATTGAGTATACGATTATCTCGAGAAACATTGGATCGATTTCAAAGAAACTTTTAGTATTTTGTTTAAGATCTAATTTACGCTTAATTAATTTAGAAAAGTGTTTGGTGTACAAATATAACACTGTATACTTAAAACGAGGGGACAATTGAAATTTGAAAATAATTAAAATTATTAGCTAGACATTTTTCTAGGAGAATGGAGGTTAAAAGATTTTGAGGACGGGTGTTAACTACAAAATTTATATTGGAGTAATAGATAATAAAAAAAAAGTACTGTATCTTTTAAAAACTGAAACTTATGAATTATTAGTTGTAACTTTACTAATGAATTATTAGTTGTAGTTTTACAAATGAATTATTAGTTGTGCTAATTGTAACTCCATTGTCGTGAAGAATAAGCGGTCAATGCATTGGTGGATATTATTATGGGATATGAGGTGAAGTCCCTAGAACACTAGTGTTACTGAATTATAAAATAAGTGTGGGGGGGGGGGCACAATAACTATACAAAACTGCATTTTACAAAAGAAATATTGTCACTATTGATTACAGAAAAGTGATTATTTTCAAGCGCTGTCTTATTTATCTTGCATTGGCTAAGCAAGATTATTTGCAGTGCTTCTGTTGTATTATCGTCAAGATAGCTAATTCTTTTCTTTTTTTTTTAAACTTGATTTTTCTAAAATAACTGAAATTAAGGAACTGAAATGCAAAGGGGTCTAAGTTAAAGGGTTCTTAACTTTCGAGAAAATACACTTTAAAGTTTCTTATTTATATTTAATTCAATGAAAACTAGTGATATCTTCATTCCAGAGAGTACTTGAACAACACATAATTTCCGTACAAATTTAATATAAATAAAAAAATTTAAAGTGTATTTTCTCAAAAGTTAAGAAACTTCATAACTGCCTATGCTGCTCCTTTGGACCCCTTTGCTTCTCAGGCCCTCAATTATCACTGGCATATTAATTGATAGTTCTGCATTCGTTTTAAATTATTCAAATGAATGATTTAAAACCCATATTATACTTTGTTTCCTGTGAATTTTAGCCCACGTGATGGCTGTGTGGTTAGGGCTCTATCCTCGCATGCCAAAAGTGCCGGGATCGATTCCAGGGTTAGACATTAACCCTTTGCACTCCAGTGGCGCCTCTCAGGCGCCACACGATTGGATGCCAAACCACGAGAGGACCATTAGGTGTGATGCGGAAATTCAATGCAAGGCCAATGACTGTGTTTAGTTTCTATGAAGCAAATCCATAAACACCTGCCGAACCTAAAATGTCTCGAGTTGCTGATTTCTCCGCGCGAAAAAGGCCTGGAGTGCAAAGGGTTAATATTCGTTGTGGTTCAGAATTCACGTTAAAATGTAGGTCGCGGCCTGATTAGCCGTTATTGAGCATAAAAATACAGGATTTGTACGTTTGTTACTAGTCTTTACGAACTACTTATTTTTTTCTAGGCCTTTATAAAAGGGCCCTTAATCCGCGAGTACACGCGCTGGTGTGTTGATATGGAAATATTTATTAAGAACCATCGCGCATGAACGAGGGTTAAATACCTTATTTTTCATCGTAAGTCCTTAATTTCCAATTTGACTATTTTTCTTAACATAGTGTCGACTAATTTACACTCATGTCCATAAATTAAGGATAATTCAGTTTTTCCCTAATAACTTCTCAGTGGAGTAGCATAGACACTTGAAATTTACTTCAAAGACACATCTTTATATAACAAAACGATAATTAAAACAACTCAGTCGCAGAATGAAATGCAAAGTGTACAGCGGGGCATATGCAAAAGAATGGAGTACCATTAGTGTGCAGTTGTACTGATGCATTTACATTAAAAATCACTCAATACATGGAGTTGACTTTTAGTGTGAGATATGATCTTCCCTGTCATCAATATTTACTTGGCACAGTATTCTCATACTTAACATGAGTTACTTGATGAATTCTATGCCTAAATTGCTCGTCCCTCCTTTTGAAATGTTTGCAAGTGAGGGAAAGTTCCCAATGCATTAAATCTTTACACAATGAATATCGTAGAAGCATCCCACACATGTTTGATGAAATTTGGAGTAGAGGAGTGATCTGGCTTACTTATAGGGGCGATACTCATATTTTTAATCCTTTATCCAAAGCAAAAGTGGAATAAAATAAACCATAACTATCAATAAACGCGATTTTGAAACTGATATTTCACAATTAAAGACGTGTCTAAATCAAGTTAACGTAATTACAGTAAAAAAGTAGAATTTAATTATTTTTTGCGCTCTTGGGGAGCTTATTAAACAAATTCAACAAATTAAATATAAAGACCAAAACTCTTTTCCCACCAAATCATTATTTTGAACTGGCATTTACCATGAAATATCAAGTTCCCACCTTTCTACAGATCCTCTGATGTCCAATATTACTCATGAGACAGACAAAATTATTTTCAGTAAATAGTATCTGATGTTAAAAAGATTTGGTCTTTGGGGGCAGTATGTTGACTTGGTTACATAAGCTCCCCAAAAGACCAAAAGATAATTAAATTCCACTTTTTCCTTGTAATTATGTTAACTTGATCTAGACAAGTTTTTAATGGTGACATATCGGTTTCTAAATCATATTTATTAATACTTATGGCAAATTTTATTCCACTTTTGCCTTGGATAAGCGATTAAAAAATATGAATATCGCCCCTATAAGTAAGCCAGGTCACTCCTCTAATCCAAATTTCTTCAAGCATGTGTGGGACGCTTCTACCATATGAATTGTGTTAAGACTTGATGTATTAGGAACTTTCCATCACTTACAAACAGTTCAAAAGTTGGGGCGAGCAATTTAGCCACTACAATGCATCAAGTAACTCATGTTAAGTATGAGAATACAGTGCTAAGTAAACACTGACAGGGCAGATCATATCTCACAGTAGAAGTCCACTCCATGAGTTGAGTGATTTTTAATGTAAATGCATCTGTACAACTGCACACTAATGGTACTCCATTCTTATGCATATGCCCCCGCTGTACACTTTGCATTTCAATTTGCCACTGAGTTATTTTAATTATCATTATGTTGCATAAAGATGTCTCTTTGAAGTGAATTTCAAGTGTCTACGCTGCTCCACTGAGAAGTTATTAGGGAAAAACTGAATTATCCTTAATTTATGGACATGAGTGTAACTTTCGCGTTTCCCATTTCTATCAGTTTGGATTCATCTTTTGAAATTGGAGGTAGATAATTTTCACAATTTTGCAGTTTCCTCCCTACTCTTTCGTCATTTTTTGCACCCAATCGCCGACATTGAGGGCAGGTGACCAGTGGTGTAGTGTAAAATAAAAAGGTGTGGGAACGCTAGGTCGCGTTGTTACCATAGGTTGTTACAGACGTTTTTTCGGGTGGGGAGGGGAATAAAAGGGGGCGCTTACCTGGTATTTGCATATAGCCATCCATTTATTGTATTCATATTAATAAAATAAATTAGTAAATTGACACATTTTTCTTAAAAGTGATTAATTATTTTTATGTATAAATAAATAGATTGTTTTATATTCAACGGTATATTATTAAAATGAAAAGAAGCCCGGAAATTCGTGGCACATCATTCCCTTTTCATCTCACTGCCACTCATGTTCGTTTTCTTCGATATCAATCGATTAATTTAGGCGTAGAACATACAAACATGCAAGGGATTCGCAATAAATTCACATATTCTGTAGCTCCTTGAAATCTGATTTTAATATGAATGGACACTATTGCCATTGTTACACATGTCGATTGAGATATCTTTTGGTTTTTCTCCATATCGAGATGCAAATGTAGAAAATTTCCTTGTGATTGATAGACACTTCCTTGCCCCTTCAAAATTTGCTCTATTAATAAAATGAAATTAACAACTAGATGAATATCAATTGGAAAGCTAAAATCCATAAATCGATTTAGAATTTCTTGATGAAATATTAATTCCTGCACTATCCCAATTACGTCTAATGTTAAGAGGGATATACAAATGTAAGCTCATCAATTGACAGACGTATAGATTTGCTTGGAACATTCTTGGTTTCAGAATCTTATGATCTGAGGTTTGTCATTTAATCAGTGGCGGCCATTAGGTGACAAAAATCGTCAAAAGTGAATGTGAATAGGAAGAGGGGTAAGCTGCAAAATTTATATAATTTTGCAAGTAAAGAAAAAAAAATTGAAATATACAAATTCGAAAAAAAGTAGGGGTACTCCGCTCCCCTTTAAAAAGGTAAGGGAACGTCGTTCCCATGCGTTCCCGCCCCACTACACCCCTGCAGGTGACCCATCACTCCAAGGCGAAATTAAAACTACGTGCGTGATTTACTGAAACAAATATTAGAACACAAGAAGAAGAATCCTGATTACTATCTATAAAACTTATTGTATTAACTTAAGTTGTTCGTTTATAAGTTGCAAAAATGAAGCGTATTTATGAAATCACGTTATCGTTAAATTGAATACGTTAAAGAAAATTATATCATCACAGTGCTGTCCATTGTTGATTGCTGTCAGAAATTGAAACAATATCTTTTTATTTCCTGTGCTATTTAGGTTTTGTTTGTTTATTTTTATGGCACTGTTTGTTTTTAAACTTTATGATAAAGAAAGTTATGTAGTTTTGAGAAACTCTATTCGTGCCCGATAAAGTAGATCTTGATATAGTAAACGATTTGTAATGGAAATACATTCCAATTATATACCTAATAATTGTAAGCATCCTTACAATCTCTTAATAATGACTTATTCATAAAAATATAGTAAGGAATATCTTTTCCAAATTCCAGTCCTAGCTAAATAAAAAGAGTTAACTGTTTAATTCGTAGTCAAGTTTCCGTAAATTTTTTATTAAAGCATTTTCACTGAACGCTTGTCTAGTGCTATTTTGTATCATAATAAAAATAAACATTGCATTTCTTTTCAAATTGTCGTTTTGAAAAATATAATTGGCTTAATTTTTTTAACATCAAAAATTAAATCCCCAGAAAATTGAATGCAAAAATGGTGGCGTTCTTTATAAAAGGCTGGCAATATTCAATCACACTTTTACAACGTTACGTAGTGATAAAATCAGATTGTTGCGTTCAGCTGATAAGGTTTTCCGATACTTTTAAAATTATCTTTTTACACCACGATGCTTTGTTATGCCAATAAAAGAACAAAAAGGTTGTTTTTGTTATCCGATTACTTTCAGCTCATAGTTTACCGTTTGATCCGATAGTTACGTTATGATTCTCAAAAGCGAATAGGAATACTCTCTGATACCACAGGATCTTAAACGAAAAAAATATTTGAAATCTACGTTTCAGTTGCTGTGAATCCCAGTCTTGAATAAGTAATTAGAACAAGTTTTGGATCTATAAATATATAATGAGAACGGTATGTACTCTATTTCAAATTACCTTTATCACTATTTCGCACTGTTGCCCCTTAGTTGCCTACCTAAATATATAATGAGAACGGTATGTACTTTTTTTCAAATTACCTTTATCACTTTTTCGCACTGTTGCCCCTTAGTTGCCTACCTAAATATATAATGAGAACGGTATGTACTCATTTTCAAATTACCTTTATCACTATTTCGCACAGTTGCCCCTTAGTTGCCTACCATGCAAAATCGTTTTTCTTAAGATGGCGTGTGTGTCCTTGCGTGTTTGTGTGGTTCATTGCTTGGAAACTACGTTTAATTGTCGCTCACAATCCGTAATGTTAGTTATGTCAGTGTTGGTTAAAATAGGAACAATTTTTATGGTTAACTTTACCGACTTTGTTTTCTGATAATTTTGTGATTTTGTGATAATCTACTTGTAACCTTTACCTAGCCATTTAAACTACACTACGGTGGTATCTGAAAATTTACTTTGTGTGACAGCCTATTAAAAGAATCCTCTAAGTATGCAAAAGCAAGTACTTATTCACCAAATGATATCATGGGTGACCCAAAATGAATGGTACGAGATTTATTTCTTTTAACTATTAGAGTCTAGTTGCGTGGCCCGGCATTGCGGAGACATTGTGTGTAGGTCCCAGCGTCAGTATGTACTCCCAGCGACCTGTCATTGTGTGTCAATGCCTTTAACGCTTCGCGATCCAGGCTCGTTTGCACTCTGGAAGGACCATTGCAGGGACGGATTTAGAGGTCAATCAAGGGGGGTGCGATTATGACCGTGATGTTTACAGTGGCGGTAATAGTTTACCAGGATATAGAATACCAGGGCTCAATGAAAGATTAAAAAAGGCTTTGACCACCCTCTTTTGCCCCCCCCCCCCCCATATAACAAATCACCTCTAAAATGTAATGGAAAATTAAATTATAAGTATTTTTTTTTAACAGATAAAAAATATTTTAGAGCACATAAAAATATCTCATGAAGATCAGGCGAAGTGTAAAAAGTTAAATAACTCTGAAAATTCAACTTTTTAATATAAGCTAATTTACCAAT
This sequence comes from Linyphia triangularis, assembly GCA_963978545.1. Taxonomy (NCBI): domain Eukaryota; kingdom Metazoa; phylum Arthropoda; class Arachnida; order Araneae; family Linyphiidae; genus Linyphia; species Linyphia triangularis. The sequence goes on from OZ021733.1 coordinate 29,880,867, forward strand.
ATATTCAACACCACAAATCATTTAATGCAGAAAAAAGGTGGCAGATCTTTTAACAACTTTAACCAACACTGCAAGAACGTAAAACTTTCTGTTCATAAGGTTTTAATAATTTCCAATGTTTAAACAATGCTTTTCAACTCTGTTTGATGTCACATTTTTAAATTAAACTGTATGTTATATAAATATGTAAAACTATAAAAAAGAAAAAAAAATGTTATTGAATTATAATTATGTGTAGAAGAAAAACTAGGGGTGTGGAACATCGCACAACTTTCGATTACACTATATTGCTGATGTAGATTTGTGTAATTTATCATTTTTATATTTTCCTCAGTCACTTAGAAAAAAATTGCCAGTTTGGCTATATTTTTGTGATAATTCTTATATGGGTCTTATCGAAAAAATGGGAATTTTGGCGACCTGCTTATCGATAATTCTTATATTATACTTTCTTGTAAGTGAAGCTGAGCAGAGATATGGAAAGAGAACTCTGTGTTAAAGGCATTCGTTTTTCAACTTTTACGCCATTAAAACATTTTTTTCGGGAAATTCGGTGGTGGGGATGTTTAGAACACCTTAAGAGGCATTACCTCAGCAATTTTGTACAAAATCGTTAGAGCCGTTTTTTAGCAATTACTGAAACTCATGATTTTTTCTTACGCGCGTGCGCGATTTTGACGAAAACCTTAATGGTAGGTTCCATGGCTACCACCAACTCGCACACAAAATTTGAATATCGTAGGTCAATTTCTTCAGAAGTTATGCTGACCACATACACACATACAAGCATACACACACAGACATTTTTTCTAGATCACTTTTTCGAAATCAGGGTGTTCTAAAACGTGGAGAAATGCAAAAAAATCAACAACAACAAAATTTGACAGAAAGCTATACTTTCATTACTCTATGGGTAATTGAAAGTAAAAAATCGAAGAGTTACGAGACACAAACTAAATAAATTTAATAACTTGATTAAAAAATTTGCAGCATATACATTAGACCGGCCAAAAAAGTCGAAGTATCTTGAATCTTTTTGCGGTAGCACGGAAAAGTTCTGGACTCATAACTAAAAAGTGTATAGAATCTTAAAACTCTGAATTGATATCTTCTGTCTCCTCATAGGTCTAAAGTTGTGAACATTGTACTAAAGATGCTTAAAATTCAGAAATTAATAAATAATCACAGATTTCGTTGTTCATTTTGCGGTAATGCTTATAAGTTATTGGGTTTTTTTCAACAACAACACCTGTACATTTTTTTTAGAATTTTACGATAATATCCTCTGCCGGCCTCAAGAGCACCGAATTTTGGAAATTAAAAGCAATTGCTTTTTTAATAAAAACATATTACACTTTCCTCACTGTAATGCGAAAATAAACTTTGTTCCATCTTTCAGACATACAAATTACAAACAGAAAATCAGTAAAAAAAAAAAATTACATTCAATAATGCATTAGTAATTTGTATGTTTGAAAGACGGAATAAAGTTTATTTTTGTATTACATGAGGAAAGTGCAATATGTTTTTATTTAAAAAAACAACAACAATTTCCTTTAATTTCCAAAATTCAGTGCTCTTGAGACTTGCAGAAGATATTAACGTAAAGTTCTAAAAAATTTAATTCAATAATTTTTTCAATAACTTTTAAGCATTACAGCAAAATGGTTAACTAAATCTATGATTATTAATTAATTTTTGAATTTTAAGCATTTTTAGTCCAATTTTCACAACTTTAGACCCATTGAAGCGACAGAAGATATTAATTAAAGTTTTAAGATTTTACACACTTTTTAATAATGAGACTCCACAACCTTTTCTGCACTATCACTAAAAGATTCAAGATACTTCGACTTTTTCGGCCCGAAGACTCGAAAGGGATACAAACTCCACTTTAATTTATCTGCAGTTGCGAAAAGTACCGCTGAATCAATGGCGAGAACATAGAAGAAAAATTCGATGAAAATTGATTGAAAATTGGCAAGCATTTACAAGCATTGACGATTCTTTTGTAAACCTCCGGCAGACGAGGGCTTTCTTATATATACGCTATTCAATCACTCTTATGAAACTTTGAAAAACAACTAAAAATGTAACTACTTCTGTAATTTGATTTATGTGGCTTTTAAAAACCATTTCGAAAAATTATTGCAAAAATTATTTCACCGACTTCAGTTGCCATGGAGACAAGAATGAATTTTGCTCGGTTCGAATATTTACTTAGTCTAAGTCGGACATTTAATTCATTTAAAAAAGACGAATATTTTTAAATCCTTTATATTATATTCGATTTATTTTGTGTTGGGCAAATCTTCGGAGGGCTAATAAACCCACTTACCGTCATTTAATCCTTGTTCATGACAATGCATTCAAACAAATTTTGGGCACAAAAAGAAATTAATCAATGGTACTAAAGGGATGCTTTCTTCGTAGTGGTCAAACACCATAGAAACTCGATTTGAGCTCAAAATCGATTAACTAACTTGTTGCGCATAAAAGTTAAGAGCTCTGTCTAATTTGGATGCATGAAAAAAATCGTTATTTTTATTCATTTTGTTTAAGACTACTGTTATGTTTATTGATATCAAACTTGTTAGGCTTAGCAAAAACATTCGTAAGTTACAAAAAAAAAAAAAAAAAATATATATATATATATTGATTTTAACTACTTTTTTAGTGTGAAAATGCCAGGTAAACAGGAGTCCTCAAAAAGTAGATAGATGTGCGCTGTTGAAAAAATCTGAACAGCCCACCTGAAACAAAAAACAAAACAAAAATTGAATGACTTTAGGTTTAGTGTAACAGTGGCTATATTCCGTACCTTTAATATTAATTTATCTGCAAAAATAAAAAAATGGCGGCAAAAAAAATTAAAAACGTGGGTTTTTTTTCATGTTTTTTGCCAAAAAAAAATAGTAAAATTTAAAATTTTGTAATAATTCTGGTACATGATATAGCTATAAGTGTACAGAATATGTGGTTAAATTTTCATAAGGATCAGTTCAGTAGTTTCTTAGATTTTTTTAACAGCTTTTGAGGACTCTTGTTTACCTGGCATTTTCACGCCAAAAAAAAAAGTTAAAATCATTTTTTTTGTGTAATTTACGAATGTTTTTGTTAAGCCTAACAAGTTTTATATCAATAAACATAACAGTATTCTTAAAAAAAAAAAAAAAAAAAAAAAAAAAAATAGAAATATTTTTTTTTTTATGCAACCAAAGTAAATAGAGCCCTTAAATAACTTGTTGCGCTTAAAAGTTAACAATGCATATAAAATATTTACAGTAAACTTTTTTTTTAGACGTTGAGCGCCGAAATGGACCATCATAGAATCTGAATTTTATTGTTTCTACCCCGTTTTTTCAAAACCATTCATGCTTGGATGGACCAAATGTGGTTTATCTAATGACCGGCTAAGTTGACTATTTAATAAATCATATTCGGTGTTCGTTTTCGCATGAATAGTTTTGGGGAAAAAAGAGGGAAAAAAAACGGGGTAGAAACAAAAAATCGAATTGTGGGATGACCCGTTTTGGCGCTCTGTGTCTCATTTGTGAAGCTGACTTTTTCTTGGGAAGCGCAATTATTTCCATCTGATTAGAAAATTGCATGAAACTGTAAGTAAAACTGAATTGATTAAAGTTAAAAAATTACAAAAACATGTTAATAATACATGCTGATATAATGAAGTGCTATAACAAAAGAACGGAATAAATATTTTGTGATAAGATGCATAGGCCGCACAATTTTACTTAACATTGTATTTAAAAGAAATATTTAATTAAATATGAAATATACTAATTACCTTCAAGCGAGTAGTCCACTCCATTATCTTACCAATTTGAATTGGAAAATTAAGTCAGTTGTCTTTATGACATTGTATGGAGGCTACCTGCAGTTTGTTTCAATAAAATATATTAGAAAATGAAAAAAAGAGTGACGTGGTGGATTGTTTTTAATGCACGGAAAAAAAAAATCAAGATTAATTTATGGTGAGAAATGCTGAAGGTACTTGAGACAATGATTGACCCCCCCCCCCCCTTGTATTCTGTACTATTGGTGCCAGATAAGTGTATATCCTTGGGATTTTTTCAAAATCTTTATAGTAATTAAAAAAAATATGAAAAATAAATAACAGCTTGAACTGAAAAAAAAAAAGATTGTCTCATTTGTAAATTCTCATTATGAAACAATATTCGTGGCACATAATGAACAGGATTTTATTTTGATATAGTCATCCGTGGTTGAAGGATGTCTTTGCAGAACTCATTGCATTCTGAACAGTTCCATTCATTCTATTCTCACTACTACACTTCAAACTGTAGTTAGATAATCTGTATTTAGATTTTTTTTATTACTTTCTCAATTACCCATATGTATACATAGTATAGTATTCGGTCCAAAAAAAAAAATCGATTTTTTTTTTTTTTTTTTTTTTTTTTTTACTCATTTCTCCACGTTTTGGAACATCCCAATTTAAAAAAAAAAAAAAATGATCTAGCAAAAATGTGTGTACGTAGTCAGCATAACTCCAGAACAAATTGACCCACGATGTTCAAATTTGGTGTGCGGGTTGGTGATGGCAGAAGGACCTACCATTAAGGTTTTCGTCAAAATAGCGTGCGCATAGGGTAGCTGCCATTGAAAAAATCATGTTTTTCAGTAATTGCTAAAAAACAGCTCTAATGATTATCATCGATCGTTTTTTCTTCTTTGCTCAGTTTCACTTATAAGTAAGGATAATATAAAAACTATCGATAAGTATATCGCCAAAATCCTCATTTTGGCGGGGTTTTTTTGTTACCCATACAAGAATAATTGCAAAAAATATCACTAAAATGGGCATTTTTACTAAATGAATGATGAAAATACATATACTGTTGATGACACAAATCCACGTCAGTATTATAGTGTAACTGAAAATTGTGCGATGTTCCACACCCTTAGTTACAGTTTCCCTGTCATCACTATTTTCTACTTTTCCATTTTCGTATCTTAGTCCTTTCTTTTCTACTTCTGCTATCTCCTTTTCTTTTCTCTCCCTCTCTCGAACTTTTATCCACTTACAATTCTGGAGTTATAGGAAACGTATATAAATTACATGACGGTGTAGAGGGAGGTTTTTTTTCCCCAATGTGATGGTCCGTGACAGTGAGAGGGGACGGGGGAGGGGGGGGAGATTAATTTTCGTGTCGTACCAATTTCATTTTTGCGGGAAAAATTTAATAATAATAATAAGTATATATATATATATATATATATATATTATTATTAAATTTTCCCCGCAAAAATGAAATTGGTACGACACGAAAATTAATCCCCCCCCCCTTTCCCCCCTCACTGTCACTGACCATCACATTGGGAAAAAACCTCCTTCTGCACGTCATGTAATAAATATCTATCTATCTATATATATATATATATATATATATATATATATATATATATATATATATATATATATATATATATATATATATATTAATTTAGAGTTTAAGAAAATAATTTCAATCATTTGACAATGAATCATATTAATGAAACTTAATTTTCAACAAGTTAGACTACTTTATCTTAGTTAATTTCAAAACTACAAACACATAAACTAAAAGTTGTAAGGTGGTTAAGATTCTCATTGATAAATGATGAATATAACAAACACTTTAATTGCACGAAATATTTACTAAAATTGCGTTTGAATTAATTCAATAATCTTTCTTGTTGTGGATTCGCTTTAATATACACTTTCACTTGACTTCAAACCTTAACTTTCGAAGAACCCTTCCAAATACGAGCGCTCTATCTCGTCCGTTAGTCGTTTCCTTCACTGCTCTTTGACCTGAAAGAAAAGCCCTCTTACAGCGTTAAAGAGTCAGTCAGTGAGTTAGTAAGTCAGTGATGAACGTAACTCTTATAGTAAAGAATTTGCTAAAAATTTAAGAAACAGAAGGCTATTAATTAAATGAATTTTTAGGAGTTTAGGTAATTTAAGAATAAAGGATTTTACCTTTTTGATAGTGACTTTTATAAAATTGAAATGAAAGTAGTCTCAATATATCGATTACAAATACTATATAGATTTTTATGCACCATTATTGATAAAGAATGTTAATGAACTGTTCCTTTCAATTTGGCACATAGAGCACACTTTTAAAGCGAGGGAGTGTGATCATTTTAGACTAGGTATTTGAAATCTACTCTCAAATTTAATATACTCATATGTCGAAAAACTAGGGTTGTAAAACATCGCTTGGTATGAGTCTTTAAAAAAAAAAAAAAAAAAAAAAAAAACTTTTTGTCAACCAAATGATTTTTGAGATATACTTTTCGATAATCCTTATATTATCCTTTATTATAAGTGAAACTGAGGGAAGAAGAAAAAACGATCGTTGATGAGGTATGCTCAAGGAAAGCGAACTCTGTGTTGAAGGCATTCTTTTTTCAACTTTTTACGCCATCAAAGCATTTTTACATGAATTTCGGAGGTGGGGATGTTTAGAACACCTTAAGAGGCATTAGCACAGCGATTTTTATCAAAATCGTTTGAACCGTTTTTTAGCAATCATTAAAAAACATAATTTTTTCAAATGGCAGCTACCTTATGCGCATGCGTGATTTTGATGAAAACCTTAACGGTAGGTCCCATGGCTAACAGCAACCCACATACCAAATTTGAACATCGTAGGTCAATAATGCTAATGGTGTTATGCTGACCACAGACACACACACATACAGACAGACATTTTTCTAGATCACTTTTTTGAAATCAGGGTGTTCCAAAACGTGGAGAAATGCAAAAAAAAAAAAAAAAAAAAAAAAAAAAAAAAATCGATTTTTTTTTTTTTTTTTTTTTTTTTTTTTTTTTTGGACCGAAAGCTATACTTTCCCCTATGTATAATACATATGGGTAATTAAGAATCTGGCTGATGAGCATAGTAGTACCAAGAAACTGGATCGAAAAGATTGAAATGCAAACTACAAGACGCTGTATTCATGACATTCAGCAGAAATACATTCATAACCTGTTATATAAGAAAATTGACAACATTTTCTGAAGTCTTAACAAAAGAGCGCCGTGTTTTTTACGAAAAACGTAAAACTTTGATAAAATGCCAAATTGACTAGAGTTGGTACGTTCTCGATTTCATAAATTCATTACTCAGTTTTATGCCAGTACCTGCCAAATTTATGACTTGGTGATGGAAAAATCTTTTAATATATTTCAACAAGACGTGGGCCCTATCGTCTAAACTCACCTAGAAAGGTTACAGTCAAATATAGAAACTGCGAGTTATGAAAGATATGGCTTATGTTTTGCGTTTTCATTATTTCAATTCAGTTTTCAGGAACCGATCGGTAAAATAAATAGTAGCTATCAGCCTGGTATAGGATTTGTTGTTCAGTTAATATTAAAATACTAGCTTACCAATTTTGACAATGTTAAAAGAATTGCTCTAAAATGGTCATCGGCGTTCAGACTATTTCTATACCATCCTTTCCCATTGGAACTTTATGTGATCGTTTTCCTACAATAAACTTATGATATAATTATTTTTGAATCATATAAGTGTTTTGTTAATGACGTTAATGTACAAGAGCTGGGATTCTCACAATATTGGCTTTGAGACTTATATTTTGTGATGGAAAATAAAGTTGTTGCGAGAGGCAACAAGTTTATTTTCTCTTTTTTAAATGGTGCCAACCTGATGGCTGTGGGGTTAGCGCTCTGACCTCGCATGCCAAAGGTGTTGGGTTCGATTCCTGGGGTTAGGCATGGATGTTCGTTGTGGTTCGGAATCCCCGTTAAGCTGTAGGTCCCTGCCAGATTAGGCCGACCAAACGGTATGGTGGTTAGCGTGCTAGCTTCTAGACCGCGAGGTTGCGGGTTCGAGTCCCGTGTTGGCATGGGTGTTTGTAAATGTATGTTGACTTGTCGAATGACGAATGTTTCGGCGCATTATAGCCCTCGTGTTGCTGACGGAGCCAGATAATCTGAAAACAACCAACAACTCTGCCAGATTAGCCGTTATTGTGCACAAAAATAGGTCGTTGAGCGTACAAACCAAACCAAAAAACTTTTTTAAATGGTTCGTGTAAAAAATTATGATACGATTGTGTTTTATCGGGTACATTAAGGTAGAAAAATAAATAAATGGAGTAGTTGTTTTTGAGTTTTCTTACACTAGGGTCAAACTAAGTCGTAACATCTACAATTACGCTGCATAGTTTTAAACATAGTCAGAGACGAAACGCTTACACCTGAGTTAGAATCTCTTTCCACACCACAAACCAAACATGGAAAATTATTCAAAAAACATCGAACATTACAATTTCGAAGGGTGAGCTTATTAAATGACTCTCACCCGCCTGATAGCTATGGGGTTAGCGCTGTGGCCTCGCATGCCAAAGGTGCCGGGTTTGAATTCTGGGTCAGGCATGGATTTTCGTTGTGGTTCAGAATCCACTTTAAGCTCTAGGTCCCGTCATAATTATCCGTTATTGTACAAAAGTAAATAGGTCGCTGAGCGTACAAACCAATTAAATGTCTCTCCCCAACTCATCTTAAATATCGCCTGTGATATGTGGAAGTAGATCAGAAACAGACTTAACCACTTTTTTATCCATATTTAAGTAGTTTAAAGTCAATATTATAACAGAAAACAAATCCATTCGTAAAAAACAGAACTCTTGCTCAGATGAAATCCGGGCTTGGCTCAGATGAAATCCGGATGGAAGTAGATCAGGAACAGACTTAACCACAATTTTATCCATATTTAAGTAGTTTAAAGCCAATATTATAACAGAAAAACCAATCCTTTCGTAAAAAAACATTAGAACTCTTGCTCAGATGAAATCCGGGCGTACCCTCTCTAACAGAACAAAAATAAGCACACACAAAAAACACAAAAAAATTTGGTGAATATTATGATTTGAAAATTTATATTTAAAACATTGAAGATAATATCAACGAATGTCCATATTAAGTAACTTTTTGTAATTTTTCTGTCTACTTTAATGAGAGTTAAACGCTTATTTTAGTAATTGGGAGTAACAGTGAAATATTAGCAAAACCTTATTTAGATAAGTATTTAAAAATGTAATTTGTACTTTTAGTATCTTTAGGATTTGTAATAAAATCTAAAAAGGGTACCCAAGTTTTTCTTTTATTTCTTGTTAAAAAATTAAGAATGCAATCTTCAAATGGAGGATGCAGCCAACCCGATGGAGAATTATTACTTCTTTCATTGTTTTGATGAAAATTTTCGTTTTAAAATTCTGTCACTAACTTGTTTTTATCACAATTACATTTTAAGAAGTTCACCGAATCGAAGACGATACAATTTGAGATTTTTGGGTCAAACACTACACTGAGTGTCGCTTGAGCGAGCCGAAATGACCTGTTATAATAAAGTCACTGCACTATTAAAAATGTTGTTCCACCTTGCACCAAAAATTGGTTTCCATTTAGCTGCAACCAACATTTGGTGCTTAGTTTAACGATTTAATGGTGCTTACGGTCCGAAGTAGCACCAATAAATCGTGAAAATCGTATAATCAATAAATCGTAAGCACCAAATGTTGGTTACTGTTAAATGGGAACCAATTTTTGGTGCAAGTTGGAACAAAATTGTAACTGTGTAGCTCTTGGGGTTAGTCATCTAGAATTTGATAGCACTTTTATTGCCTATTTGCCTATATACCATGGGCGCCGCCAAGAGGGTGCAAGGTGGTGCACTTGCACCCTATGGGTCTTGAAAATTAAAAAAAAATGGAGGGAAAGGTGTAAATTCCAAGATAAAAAAAAAAAAAAGCTCACATGCCGTTTATGTTACAAAAGAGCATTTGTTTTTCTATTATTTTAGTATTTTGTTTCATTTCTATGTCGTTTTTTATAGCTATTTGCGCGACAATTTTCTGGCGCCTATGGTCTAGGATTATTGGAGGCTGAGTAGAAGTTAATTCATCACATATATTATTTTGAAATCTATTTTTAGAATTCCATTGAGCATATCCAAAACTGCCTTTGTGCTTCATTTTGATTTTTTTTTTCATTATTTCCGAAACTTGGAAGAAATAAAATGTTACTCTTCTGTATTTTTGCATTTTCGTGTTTCTCTGTTCTAAACACTGTCTCTTGAATGCCGTGGGATCTAGTTGGATGACACAAAAAAAAAAATCGTTAAAAATATATATTTTTAAATATTTTTACTCTTTTTATTTTTTTCTCTTTAACAGGGTTGCGCTTTTCAAAAATATATACCATGATTTTTTTTAACTATTCTCAAAGAGTATAATTGATAATGCATAATTATTAATTAACAATTCTAAAAAATTAATGATTTTGATAAAAATCCAGGCTTTGCACCTCCCTGCAAATATTCCTGGCGGTGCCCATGCTATGTACGTTAAATTGGTTGGGTTAATACGTCAATGGTGATGGACAGACCCACACTAATATTCAGTAACGTTTTAATCAGAAGGTTAGTTTTATTTCAGCTCAGGGATTTAACGGTAGCATTGTGCCGATATGGATTGGGTCATTGCACCCCCAAATCGACCGGAAAAAACGGATTTCGACACTCACTCTCACCGACTTTTATGAAATTTAGTGTGAACCCTTTTTTTCTGGTTATTAAAAAAATCTAGAATATTTTTAGATATTTCAAACTGGTTGAAATTTTACAGTACTTTAAAATTTATGAATTAGTCAAATTTGAGATTTCTGAAACTTTCGAAAAAAGAAGAACGTGACAGAAAAATAATTTTTTTTTCATTTACTACTGATTATATCTTTATGAATTTTTTTTTGCAATTCAATAAAACTATTCAAAATTCAGGAAAAAAATATTATTGCTCCAAACTAATATAAAATTTCATAAAAAAAAAATCAAATCGTTCATACTCGATTTTTTTTCTAAGAAAACATGTTTTTTTGTTATAAAAAAAAGTAATGTGTAGGGATTTTTTTTATGAATGAAAATATTACAAGAAGATATTTATCCTTTAAAGAAATAAAATTAATGTGTTTCGGCCTTGTTGTAGTGTTGTATTTAACTTTTGTTAATTTTTCTGGAAAACAATGTTTTCTAAAATTTAAACTTGAAGCATGCTACTATTACTAAATTTAAAGATGTTAAACATGAGAATAACTGTGAATATATGTACTATTTTTGTAAAGAGTAAAATTAATCGAATTTTACATTCTTATATTTTAAATTTGTAAATTTGTTATAGTAAATTTTGTATTTATGAATCTAAATGTTAATCATGAGGACATTTACAAAAGTAAATCTGACCTACACAAAAGTAATAAAACATTAAATAAATTGTGAGAAATTTTACTTTTTGAAGAGTTAAATGTAATAGTATTTTTTACTTTTGGTTGAAATTTTGTATTTTTGTGTCAATATTATTTGAAAAATTTCGTTTGCTGAAATCTAAAATTTCCACTTGTTCCTGTGATCGTTGTGCCGATCAAACGGCACTTGGATCTACTTTCATTGTTGCAACAATAAAAGTAGAAATTCGTCTTTAAAAACTTCGTTTTTGGCAAATTGAAAATCAAATTAAAAAAAAATCATGTATCGATATATCGATATTTTTTCGATGCAACGATATAGTATCGATATTTATTTTGATCGATATTTCCGACCTCTAATATTCAAGCAACTCAAGTAAACGCAATGGTTTCTTAGTTTTGAGGTAAACAACCTTCATTCCCCCCCCCCCTCTCCCTCTCTCCCTGAAAACAATAAATATCATCCCTTGCACATTACCCGCAACACTTTATGGTTCGCGTACTGATAAAGATACCCGATCCATTGACAGACGTTTAACACTATAAAAAAAAAGTAAAACAGGTATCCTTTAGAAGGGATCGGATATCCTTTAAAAAGAAAATTTAAAAAATCATACCATGTTACCGTTATGAAATCATGTAATATGTACTTGAATATAATTTATATAACAAGGGCAATTCTCTGGCTGACGCACGGGACATTTTGGCTCTTTTTTCTACTCGTAAACAGATAACAATTAGATTCATCTTAATTTTATAATTTTTGTTTTTAGTTTTTATCATATTACTTGGTGACAAAGTTATATTGAAGTTATGTGTCCCGTTATGTGGAAGTTATGTGCATCAGACGATATAAATGTATATTTGACCTAGTTAAAATAATTATTTTTCCATATAACTTTGTCACCATGTAGAGCTTTATAAAACAAAAGCATAATTGCTGGATTCATAATAATTTTAGATTTCTAATTTGTTTATGAGTAAAAAAAAGAGCTAAAATGTCTCGTGCTTATAGCAGAGAATTGCTCACACAATAATTTTTTTCGTTAAACTGTTAGCAAATTCATAGCATACGAAATATTATACGTTCATAAGAAACTACGCACAAAACTTATACATTTTAAATTTAATTATCAAGCTTTAAAAATGCTTGCAAGAACTATTAATTCAGGTTGCACAATAATAAATTATAAAATCTCATTTTGATTTCAACGATCACAGGAATAGGCGCAAATTTTAAATTTCAGTAAACGAAATTTTTCAAATAATATTGACACAAAAATACAAAATTTCAACAAAAAGAGAAAAATACTATTATATTTAACTCTTCGAAAAGTAAAATTTCTCACAATAAATTTAATGTTTTATTACTTTTGTGTAGGTCAGATTTACTTTTGTAAAGATCCTCATGATGAACATTTAGACTCATAAAAACGAAATTTACTGAGACAAATTTACAAATTTAAATATAAGGATGTCAAATTCGATTGTTTTTACTATTTGCAAAGATAGTACATATATTCACAGTCATTCTCACGTTTAACATCTTTAAATTTAGCAATATTTGCATTCTACAAATTTAAATTTTAGAAAACGTTTTTTTCCAGAAAAATTGGCAAAAGTTATGTATTTTACTACAACAAGGCAGAAACACATAAATTTTATTTGTTAGAAAGATAACATGTCCTTGCAATAATTTTTATGTATACAAAAAATAACTACTGAGGGACCTATATTCGACCCTTTTTTATTAAAAAAAACGTTTTTTTAGAGGGAAAAATGGAGTATGAATAATTTGATAATTTTTTGTAAAATTTTATATCTACTTGAAGCAATATATTTTGTATGAATTTTGCGAAATTTTATTTAAAAAAAAAAAAAAAATGATATAACTGTAGTTATTGAGAAAACAATTATTTCTCTCAGACGTGCCTCTTTTTTTGAAAATTTCAGGAATTCCGAATTTGACAAATTCATAAATTTTAAAGTGCTGTAAAATTTCATTCTACGGGAATATCTAAAAAATATTCGAGATTTTTTTAAATAACCATAAGTAAAAGGTTCATACCAAATTTAATGAAAATCGGTGGGGGATTGTGTAATGGCCTGGTCAAACTGACGTGGAATGACCCGACTACTTATTTTTTAAGCTACTTTTAAGATCTACTTACGTTGATGAGATCTAGGTGCACTGCAGTACACCCGCCAAGTTCACTGCCAGCCATCTTTTACCGGAAGTCACTCAGCAGTATTTTGACTTTTCACATCTGAGTATTAAATTATGCCTGAGAGCTGAATTATTTTTTACGGGTAGCTGTTGGCCACTTTTAAGCCACCCTAAGTTTCAAATCTCCAATTATTTGGTTCCTCACATCTCGTTTCCCCCTCTAGGCCATCTATGTTAATTCGTTCAACGGTTAGATATGGATGGAAAAAAAGTAGAATTTTTATTTTGGTTTATATTTGATAAACTGAATTATTCATGAAAATCCATCCGCCCATTTTCGAATTAAAAGTCCTCAAACAAGCCACTTTCATCAAATTTCAAAACATACCAACCCAACAAAAACATCTCTGTAAAAAAGCGCAAATTTCTTCTTGCAATGATTATGACCGTGAAAAGTATAGAGATCTAAAGTAGAGTCAAGTTTAAAGTTGATGTAAATTACGGGCAATGAAAATAGTAAAATTTTCTTCTCAAAGTCACAATTTCCCTGCTCAAGCTTAAATATCTAGCTACAAAAATGCTTCTGTGACTTGACCATTACGCGTCAGTGAACTAGAATATGCAATGGTCAAGTGTCACAAATACTTTTGATACTAGATATTTAGGCCTATTCAGGGAAATTTTGACTTCGAGAAGAAAATTTTACTAATTTTCGTTGCCCATAATTTACATCAACTTGAAACTTGGCTCTACTTTAGATCTCTCTACTTTTCACGGTCATACATAATCATTGCAAGAAGAAATTTGCTCGTTTTTACAGAGATGTTTCTGTTGGGTTGGTATGTTTTGAAATTTGAAGAAAGTGGCTTGTTTGAGTACTTTTAATTCGAAAATGGGCGGATGGATTTTCATGAATAATTCAGTTTATCAAATATAAACCAAAATAAAAATTCCACTTTTTTTCCCATCCATATCTAACCGTTGAACGAATTAACATAGATGGCCTAGAGGGGGAAACGAGATGTGAGGATCGATCTAGAATAGAATCCGGGAATAAGGGTAACAATTTCTTTCTTTTCATAATTTCCGGAGCCTTCGAGAGGAAATTAGGTGTGGTTTTATTAATACAAGTGTGTCGTTTATTGCTGCGATGTGAGTTTAATTTGTTGCTGTGGAGTCATTTCATTTTTGCTTTACCAATAAAGATTTATTTATATTGAAAGTCGGTTAAGGGGACTTAGAATCTCTTCAAACTTTTTTTTTATTTAAGACTTTAAAGTTATAATTTTTACATATTTGGAAGTATTACTAAGTAAAAACTAAATTTTATAAAATAAAAAAGTTCACATAGTGCTCTAAATTAAAAAAATATCAAACTTTTTTAATATTTCATCAAATTTTAAATTCTATCGTCTTTGTCATTTTTCAATATTTTTTTCTGATTTTTTAAAAAATATGTTTCTAGTAATATACTCTAACTTTTTAGGCATGGGATATAGAATAAGCAAAATAGTTTTTGAGAAAAACGATAATTACTGTACCTATATGTAAAAAAAAAACAAAAAAAAAACGTAAAAAACGGGTAATTTTCAACATTTAAATATGTAAAAAAGTTTTTGTTTTATTTAAAAATCCATGCCTATTTTTGTCAAATAGATATTAAGAATGACTCAAAAAACATGTCAAGTTATTTCATTCGTATTTGCTGAAGTTTGAGTAAAATGGGAATTTCAAAAATCACGAACTGAGATAAATACGTTCAAAACATCGAAGGAGCTATTGCGGCAATACTAAATTCTCCATAAAAATATAGTTTTTCTGCAATTGCAGTTATCGGATCGGCACAAAAACTTGCAGAGTAAAGAGAGGGTTTCGAAGATTATAAACACGCAAAAAAATAGAAAATTTATATTTTTATTATTTTTTGTGAAAACAAGGGGTACCAAGTCCCCTTAATTAATAACTATATATGATGGTGATGACCAAATTAATTGATATTTCAGTTTTGTATATTGATATCTATTTTCGATACTTGCCAAATTCCACATATTAAAAATTGCATTACACACATATTTCAGTTCGAAGATACTACGCACGATATTTTTATTTTATGATAAACCCTCTAATCCGACACATTCCACGCTGGTTACTGTCAAACTTTGAAATTTACTAACTAATACTCCGAAATAATAACTTACTCCTAAATACTCCGAAATCTAATTAACAATTTCATTTTATGGAAAACTTCTAAGTAAAGTGTAATGAAAAGTATAATTAGTGCTAAACTCACTGGCAAGTTTATATTTTCTCGGAGCCATATTCGATTAGCTTATGATTTTTGTTGTTAAGTTTGCTTATCGGAGAACGATGCAATCTGTGATTGTGTTTTTTGTTGTCTGAAAAAGAATTATAGGGTAGATGTATTACGCATTGTCAGTCATTTTTGTCAGAAGTGAAAATAAAATCAGTTTCATTCTTGTTTTTCGAGAATTACACAAACGTCGCCGGGTTATTACTTAGTATTATTAAACCTTCTTTCACGAAATCGTGAGTATTTATATATTTTCTACTATGAGATTTATCTGCAGTATTTTCTTGGTAAGGGATTTGTGTTTGTTGCATTTTCTTTTTTTGAGATTAATTGTACTTTTTTTGTATGATTTGATGTCATTAGTTTCTTTGTAAGGGATTTATTTGGAATTTTTACTAACGAAATTTTGAGGTTTGGGTTGTAGAAGCAAGTATTTGATACTCTAAAACTCATGGCTAGTTGAAGATCTGGTCTAAATAAACGAAATTGACTTCAAAATACGCTAAAAACTTTTTTACATTTTTTTTATAAATTTCTATTTTTTTTACACTAGAGCGTCACACGTAAATTTAAAGTTAAAAAAATTTCAAAGCAGTGATTAATCACAAAAATTTTCTAACTAATATTGCTGCAAAAACTCTTTACTTTTGTACTTCAAAAAGTCGAAATTTGTAGTGTTTGTCGAAGAGAATATATTTTTTAAACTTTTGTTTAGGGAATTTTGAAGTCGATTTTTTTTTTTTTTTTTTTTTTTAGTGTTCAAAGCAATGTACACTAAAATTTGTTTCTAGAAAAAAATAGTGTATATTTGATTTTTTACTGGATGTGTTATACTACTGTCATTTCCAAAAATTATTTGACAATGCAATCTTCTAGAAAGTGTATTTTCACATATTGTTTTAATTAAATTAATGAATTGCCATCCTTATAAACACTAGCTTAATCTTTACTAGATCTCACTAACACTTTGTAAATTTTGGGAATAGTATTTTACAATATTAAAGGATTCAGATTTCTAAATAAAACTTCTACATCATTAATATTAAATGGATTACGAGGTAATTGCTTATTTAACACTTTACTCGATGCACCGGCCAATCTGAAAAACCTGTAAAACAATTAATGTCATTTCCTCAAAAAAAAAAATTTTTTTTCTTTACAAAGAATTATTTTAATGTAGTGATTTGTTATTGCATAAATTACCATTTAAATATTGCCGTATTTCTCGGTAGTTTTAAGAAAACACTTTTGATAAGTAAATGGCTTTCCTATACATTTATAAGTTCTAAAAAAATTATTCATTCAAATCAAGTCGTTAGATTTTTCACAATCAAGTGTTGCTAATATTTTTTAAGTAATTGAGCATTTCACATTTTACCGGATTTTCCGGATATTTCCGACATTTTGGGAAACTATACATTACGAGTTTCTGATTTATTAGACAATTAAAAAAAGGAAGATTGCACTAATTTGATTTGAACTAATTTTTTTTATTGAACTAATTTTATTTTTTTTTTCAATTTACCAGATTTCGGGTACCTTTCTCGGATATAAATTTAATTTCATAATCTACCTTAAAAAATTCTCAATATTTTAAGAAATTTTTTTATTTAATTCCTGGCAGTAGTTAAGAAATCTCTAGATATAAATATACTTAAAAAAAAATACACTTCGATGGTAATAGAAGAAGTTCCCGCAAAGTTGACATTTTGCAAAAATAGTGAAATCACAAATGGGCCTTAACAAATACATCTAGTGGTGGCTCGCGGGGTACAGCAAGTACAGCCGGGCTGCATCTAAATTATTAGTTTAAAATTAAAATTTACTAATTTCTAGACAACTTTAATAAATTTTTTTAATAATTTTCTTAAATGGAGATTAGAATCGCAATGAAGATGGAATTTCTTCGGTAGGTTAAAAAAATTTCCCATAGATAGCAAACCTGTTGAGGGAAAAAAAATCCTGCTGAAATCAACTAAATCTGACGATGGTCGAGCACCGAGTACAGCCAGATAGAGAAAGTTCCAAAAGGGCTGCACCGTTGCTATGGAAACAGCTGCTAGTTGGGAACCTCTCTCCACGCTAAATATATGGGGCGTGGTGCCAAATACAGCCCTTGCGAATTTCGCGACTTCGGCTGTGCTTGTAAATTCGATGTACTGATTGGTTCGTGCGTGTGACTGAATAGGGATGTGTTATTTCATTTAGTTAATATTAAAACTCACAATTGAACCATTTTGAAACATGAAGCCACGTTATAAGTAAGTTAGAATAAGTTGTTGTTTTTTTTCTATTTTCTTTCTTGTATCATTTTGTAAATATTGGAAGGAAACTTTAAGTTTGAGAAATTAATATTATAGAATTTCCATTCATGGATGAATGTGGGAAATAGAAGGGGGGGGGGGGGTCACTGTTTCGGCTGCACTAACATTTTTGACCACGGGCCGCCACTGAATACATCTGATTCATATTCAACAGTGGTCGTTTGCTTCCAATTAGTCTTGGTAGCGTGCTATTTAGCATTTTGATTCAACTTTTCACTGAAATTGTATTGGTAAATTACTGACTTCTACTAGAGGTCGGCGATATATCGATACGACGATATTTTTATCGATATTTCTAAAAAATATCGATAATAAAAGTATTGATAAAAGTCACCGATATATCGATATTTTTAAACATTTTTAGTTTTTTTGATGATCGTTTTGTAGTTATATGCGTTTTATCGATTTTCTTTATTTCCTTTTCAAAAACTTCAAAACTAAAGTTTGAACTTGGCAAAGAGATAGTTAAAATGGCACCAATATTCAAAATGTTTGAAAATTATCTAAATTTTTCTTAAAGTCATTGCGCCAATTAAGCGAAAATATAATTTTTTTTTTTTTTTTTTTTTTTTGTAATAGATCCATTTCAGTTGAAAAAGTAGTCACGTTACAAAAAAGCAATCCTGAAAAATAGAAATTTGCCCCGAAAAACTTTGTTTCTATAAAAATTGAAAATCAAATAAAAAAATATCATGTATCGATATATCGATATTTTATCGATATTTTTCTCTATGCAACGATATAGTATCGATACTTATTTTGATCGATATTTCCGACCTCTAACTTCTACCCTTTGAAATAGTGATATACAGAGCCATTTATTTTAAAAATTTTATATCTCCACGGCATTGTCAAAGCTATGACTCAACATTTCGGTTTAAACATAGCACGCCGTCGAGAAAAATAGAAAGCAAAAGGTCACTGTGTTGAAATTAAGACAGATGTAATTTTACAAGTCCAATTCTAATTTCACTACTTTTTTAGACAGACAACTTGTGGGGGACTCTTTACCACCTCAAAGGTACTAGATTTCTGTTTTTTGTGTGAGGTTTGTTTATTTTAGATTTTATTCTTCCAAATCAAAATTATTATATACTAGCTGTGTGGCCCGCTTTGCTGAGGACCCTTTGAAAGACATAAGATTTTACATTTAAGTAAAAATAGAACAGATGTAGTAAAGGGTATTTGGCAATTTTTTAATTTTTTTTTTTTTGTCATTTAATGATCAAAGTAATGACAAAATAAAACAATTAATGATCAGAAAAATCGTAAAACACCAAAGAAATAAAATCACAAATGAAATACTACGTTTCTGGTGTAAATTGTAAGATAGTCTGGTGTAAATAATAAAACATGTATGATACAAAAAATGTATTCAAATCTAGATTAAATAATATGGAACTTTGATACACAGTACAAAAACACTATACAAAAATAAAAACAATCATATGAAGGAATTTTGATATTCTGTTTAAAGGAAACTAATAAATATTTATAAGGAAAAATGTCGTAATGACTTGAAAGTTTTCAGTGAATTTTAATAATTTGTTTACATTTAGGTTATTAGCATTATGCTAAAAATTAATTGTTTATTGGAAATAACTTTTGGTTTTATTCTGATGTAAAAAAAAAATATCGTTGCCATTCCAAGAATTTTTTTCTTCATGTCATTAAATTTTAATTAAAGCAACTTTTAATCGAATTTAAAAGTTGCTCTCTACAATCTCCATGTACTAAAGCTTCTATGTACCAAATTTCGTAGCTCTAGGTGAAAAACTGTGGATTTGTATAAGGTTCAGGCATACAGACAACTCATTTTTATACATATAGATAAATATGGAAAATTTCCAAATTCTATCAATATTCTAAAAAGTTTTAAACGGGCTTAATCGGAAATTGAACTTGAGTCCTTACATTCTAAAATCCACTGTATTAACACATGACAAACTGGCACTGTATGTGAATTTGCCAATTTCTTGGATTTACTGGTTGTTCCCGGATATAAATTGATGAATCCTACTTTCAAAATACTTAACTGCAGGTAAAAGTTTCATTCAAATCCAGCCAACAGTTATCGAGAAATCTCTAGACATTCCCAGAGACGATATTTCACTATTGTTTGAAATCGCAGCTTTTGTTGTCGTTATTTTTGCAATAATTTAAGAGTTTGTGAGAGCAATAAGGTGATCGTAGTAGAAAGTCCATATTTCTGTATCCATATTTACTCCCTTAAAAGTTTATAAAAATCTACTTAACGATGGAACTAACAACTTAGTAGTAGACTAATTAATGGAACTTAACAACTTAGTAATGAAACATGCATTTTTTTTAAGATCACAAAAAATCTGCATAGTTAATCTGTTATTGTGAAAATTCTCCGTTATAAGCTCTTTTATTCAGTTTCCTATATCAAACGAACAAGTAATGCTCCTAATTTACAACATAAGACGTAATCATAAATGCCAGCTTGTCAGGTGGTTTGTCAAAAGATTCCAGAATGCTAAGTCTTAAGTTCGATTGCAGATGAAAACCCATATAAAGCTTTTTGGAATTATTATTATTATTATTATTGGAAATGTTTCGTGCTTCATCATTAGATAGGATACGTCAATACCCCGAAAAAACGCTACGACGTTGATTCATTCAAAGAACGATATATGACTAAGAAATATCCAATTGGATTTACATTAGAAAAATATAAGGATTTATATTAGAAATATAATATTTCAACTGCTAATATAATAAAGTTAAGGATTCGTAAAAAAGATAGTGTGCGTTTAATGAGCAGTTTATTTTTAAACTCATATAACTTTATTTTGTATTATATAAAGCCTTAATACAAAAATATTTTGTATTAGTGTAAAAAGGTTAATTACAAAAGTGCTCCAACGGTCAAATCAAATCAATACAAAAATTTAACATTATATCTTTAAATTTTACCAAATTAGTATAACGAGCTAAAAATTGAATAAGTTGTATTTAAAAAAGTTAATTCACATGTTCCTAAAACCATAAAAAAAATGCAATAGTTGAACGTTTGATTAAAACTAAAATATTGGGTCCATCCCGAAAATTTTATAGCTACATTCAAAACGTAAATTTCTTGAAGATACTTCAAACAAATGTTTGACTTTTTTAATAATCCATGTGTAGAATCGTTTGTATAATTGTTACTTCCAGTATGACGCCTGCCATTTTTTTTTTTTTTTTTTTTTTTTTTTTTTTTTTTTTTTTACCCTTGATTGACTACTTTTTATTTCTTATAACGAAAAGTTCTAGGCCTGCCATTTTCCTCAGTCACTTTTTTTAAAATCAGTTTTGTTGAAAAGCTCGATACATGCAGCTTTATTCCATTCGCGTGTGTGCGTGTGATTTTATATTTTACTACAATTAAATACCTAAAAAGCTACTTAAGTAATTGTGTGTGAGAAAATTATGTTCGTTTAAAAACTAGTCAGCCGTATTACTTGTAAAAAAAAAATGTACATAGCCAACGCCAGAGAGGTTCAAGGGGTGCACTTGCACTCTCCTGGCATATGAAAATTAAAAATAAAAAGGAGAAAAGTGAAAAACTTTACAGACAGAAAAGAAGTATAATAATGGTTTTTAAAGTATTAATTTGAATAGAAAACTAATGCAAAAAAGTAGTTTACTATTTAAGTAGGTAATACAATTTTTTTCTTCTTTTTGGAAAAATCAAAGTTTGAACAAAACGTAAGCCGCCATGCACATCTCTGTATGCGATCTGAATCCCCCTACCCTGAAAGTAATTTAGCAGGTACCTAGGAAAATGTGTGATATATTAAAAAGATGATATGCATTTTTTTTAACATGTTTAACCCTCACCTGTTAAAACATTTGAAAATACAATCATCCTTAAGTTTTGGTGTAGCTACATTCATTATTATTATTATTAGTGGTGGTGGACGGTAAAGCGATGAATTGAACTACATTGCGAGAATTAACATTTGAAAACATTCCAAATCTCGATATTTCGTGAGCGATTTTCACAATATCTATATACAAGCTTCAACAAGAAAGCTTAATGACGATCTAAAGTGCTTTTCAAACAAGTAAACACTATTATCTTCATGTACCTGACAAGCATCAACTTTATACGCTTGGGTAGATATCTGGTAAATCTGATAAAAACCATATTGAAATTTAGCTATCACAAAAAGTTTGTAATCTTCAGAAATTAAAGTTGCCTAACAGACCATATGGGGAGTCCCCAGTAGCTTTATCTGGTCAAATATTTGAAGGCACTTTTAGGGTAACACGACAATTCACTTAATTCCAAAACGCATATAGAAATATATAAATTTTCGTAATGAAATCTATTCAATGTTCTAAGAATATCAAACCTAAAATAAGAATCACCAAGCAAAATACTAAATTAAGTTTAGAGAAACCAGGATATGTTTTTTCTAGAATCGAAAAGAACATGTCATAACGAGTTCTCCTATTTGTGGTTCATGGAGGATGTGAAAGTACTTGTAAGTACGGCAACGTTCCGCCCCGACATGTCCCACATACAGTGGGTAAAATAATTAAGTTTCCGAGCACTATACTCTTTTAAACGGCCTTACAATTTGTAAAAAAACTAGATGAAGAGCTCGACGTTGACCTGGCTCAAATAACTGTGGCCTGGCGTTGACAGGTATAGCATAAAAAAAAAATATCCGAATGATGGCTAAATTTTCTGTTTTAAAAGTCTTAAAGTATTGCGGTCTGAACCAAAGTAATTTATTTACAATTTTTTATATGCCTAGTGCAAAAAAATTTCTTGGAGGCAGGGGCTGTTTGATAAGTAAATTGAGCTTTTTGAAAGTTTCGATACGAGCCCCTATTTTTTACCTTCGTTTCGATCTAGAATACTTCGTTTACCTAAAAATAAACACAGAACTTATAATCTAGGAGCAAATCTTAATATTGAAAGGCGCAATTTTAAGTCCCCGCTGATAACCACTTAGATTTATTGTATTAAGCCACTTTGATCTCAGATAAAACCCTTTTACCTTTAATAGATAACAAGAGGCTAGTACAAAATTAGTAAAGAAACTCAGACATTAGCTTTAATGCAACATAATTAACAAAGTTGAAGATATTCAGACTTCCATACGCAGCAAATATAGCATTGTATTATGGGGTTGCCATCGTGACAAAAGTTATATACAACTATTGAAAACCTTCCACGAATTACATAGATACTTTTTTTTTTATCAATGAGAATATAATATATAGCCATCGGTTCGGATGTTGTTCTTATTTTGCATACTATATAATCCGGTTTAAATTTATGCAAGTTTTGCGCATGTCCCCTTTCACCCCCATCCTTGATTTCATCACCTTAAACACAAAATATTGGGATGAAATAGTGTTCAGGATCATCTAGATTAGTGAATATGCCTATAGAAAAAAGACTGCTCAAATTGGCTAAGATCTCAAATAAATCCTTTTTACCCTTTATAGATAACGATTGAAGAAATCAAAATTAAGCAAACAAGGAATAAATAGTTACATATAGCTTTTTTATTGCACTTAACACAATGTTAAAATATTTCACAACGAAATTACTTTAATGAAAAATATAAAAAAGGGAGACATTTTCCTTGTGGTAAAAAAAATATTTCTATAAATTGTATTATTGATTCTGTTTGATTTTTATTTAATGTTCTTTTGAACTTCACTGTTCTTTTATTAATTATTTTAGACGTTTAAACATAATACTCACATATTATTTTGTTCATTCTTGTAAAAAAAATTTTAAAGTATCATAATTCTAGATTATTTTTGCTGTTGATATATTTTATTAACATTCAATCAAACAAAATTTTTAAATTGTTCTATAGTGTTTAGATAAAGGTATTGATATTTTACAAAGTTGGAATACTTGATAACTACATACTCTTTACGAATCCTTATTCACCAATATATATATTTCTTTGCTCCTTATTATTTTACTAATACTATTTTTTACGTATGTCTATATGTTGGTTATCTTACTGAAATGATCATTAAAAAAGTTCAAACTACTTTAGAATAATTAATCTTTACATTGTGAATTCCAATAAGCGTATAACTTTGAAATTTTAAACATAAGTAGTCTGGTCTTATAATTTTGCTTTTCACAAACAGAATGTTAAAATATCCTTAGAGGGAACTGTATTATTGTATTAACTGAGGATTTTTTTTGGGGGGGAGGGGGGATTAGGGAGGGTATTCTAATAATAAAGGTTTGCGTAGCAATGAATATTTTAGCGAGCCAAGCGAGCTTGTGCTTACGCACCAATGAACTTTTCAGCAAGCGAAGCGGTAATGAACTTTAAAGTTAAATTTTATATGATTACAAAATTTTATTACATATTATCCCCTTCCCGAAATAAATTTCTGACTACGCCCCGCCTTAAATGTTAAAGGGTATCCGATCCCCAACTAAAATACGTCACTTAGCATCGCAAAAGTGTAGTATTGTAAAGGGGATTAAGTATTATAATGTACATATCCTAAAAAATAATAAATTTAATCAAGGTACAATTCAATGAGGAATCTTTATTTATTGGAGACATAATAAAACTTAGAACCAAGGCTTAAATTTTTATTTCACATTGGATTGTTCAAAAATTCACATTGACATTTCAGGGTTTCTAATTAAATTATTTTTATATGTATGACATAATTTCATACTGAATTGAGAACTCTTCACTCTTTTGTAGTTGGCATTTTTCTTAGTTTTGAGATAAAATATCGTCTGGAAAGCATTCTCACATCACACAAATATTTATTTAACAACGTTCTGTTCTATTATAGCCCTCATGAAGAAGCACTTGCGTCAGAGAAATTCTAAATAAAATCAAAATACAATTCAGTTTAATAATAAAAACTGAGAGAGATAGTCAGTTTGTTCCTTATCAATGGACTTAATCCTTCATTTTTGGGCCACAATATTTGCCAAAATATTTTTTTTAAATATATGAGTTTTCACCATATACTATAATAATAGTAATAAAAGCTTATTAACAAAATTCAACCTGTCAAAGAAAAAAGATAAAAAAGAAAGAAAGAAAAATTATTTTTCTTTCAAATTTTGTTAATGAGCTTTTGTTACACTTATTATATCTGGGGAAAATACCTGGTATTTTAAAAAGAAGTCGTATACTATACAAGAAAACAACCTACCCTGAGCTCACTGAATAGCCTAAAACAATGGGAGAACCGGTTCCTACCACGTATTCAGTGAGCTCAGGAAGACAACCTACCCTGAGCTCACTGAATAGCCTAAAACAATGGGAGAACCGGTTCCTACCACGTATTCAGTGAGCTCAGGAAGACAACATACCCTGAGCTCACTGAATACCCTCAGTGCTAGATGTAATGGTAGACGCGGGGTGACGCGTCCCCTCACTTTTCAAGAAAATACCCATGCGTCGCGTCCACCCCCCACACACACACACTTTTAAAAGCACTCAATCCGCCTAAAAACTACTAATGAAAAATAACATTAATCTTTAAATGTAGTGACACTGAGATAAAGTTATTTATTCTTGCATTTGAAAACTTTAAAAGTATTTATGGTAAATGTACCATATTATTATAAAAATGTATTGTACTGCTTTGTATAAAGATAGAGGTATTTCTATTTACAAATACTGTTACTCTTGGTCAACTTTTAGCTTTGGAGAAACTTTAAATTAAATTTCTATTCTTCTTTCATATCAAGATGAGTAATTTTTTTTTTTTTTTTTTTTTTTTTTTTTAAGATCTCTATTAATTTAATATGAAAGTATGTACATTTAGAAGCTTTATTTAAATCTAAATGAACAGTTATGTACGTAATTTAGAGTAATTACTATTACTTCACTTTTTCTTTTACTTCCAAGTAAAAAAAAAAAAACTATGTCGCAGAATATTCATTAAAATAAGAATAAATTTTCAATCCTTGTTCAATGTTAGTGTTAGGAAGTATAAATTATTTCCTTCCTAGTTAATATTTTTAATATAAGGCACGAAGTTAAAATATTTATCGTTAGGGAGGGGGGCTTGCATTTGTCACCAACTTTGGGCATCCCCCACTTGATGATGTGACCCTACAATGATGAGTGAACAGGTTTTACCACGCCCTGATTGGCTGATGGGAACGATGTGTCGTCGATTTGTTAAAACTCTTGTAGTATCCGTGGTTAGAAAAGTAAAATATTAATCAAAATTTAAACATAAAAGCACGCATTTTCTTTCTTTCATCAACTTATATTTAAGTTTAATGCAAAACAATGTGGCAGGTTAACAATATTACCATATGTGATTTTCTTGGAACTATATCTTTTCGGCGGAAGGATCCATCCTACAGCGTATTCAGGGATTATGTTGTCTTCTAGTATATTAAAGGTCATTCCCTATACTCGCTATGTTACTATGTTACAATCTTCTAACCCAGTGCATTTAGAAACTACTCTGAATAAAACCTTGACATTTGGTGACTAAGTACAAAAATTATCACATAACTCTTTAATCCCAGTTCCGGCCCAACCACCCCAGCCGGCTGAGTCCCATTCCGGCCGTGTCTTTTCACTCACAGCTCCTATCCCCCTTCTTGGGTGGACCTTGGAGGTCCGATACCATTAACGGCTCACTACAATGGGACAGAAAACTCTTCACAGCTGAGGGAGGGGGGGGGGGGAAAGGGGCCGAGGTATTTTGGCGATTGTCGTCACAGCAGGGTGGGTAACAGGTGGTTTTCATTCTTATCTTTGGAAGCTTTTCTTTTCACAGCTTCATGTCCGAAACACAAATACTTTGTACTACTAAAGAAAACAAACAAAACGCCTTGAGGATTTACTAGTTGTCAACCTCTGCCTGGAAACCAGATAGCGAAGAGAGATAAATTAACCTTAGCTTAGCAGGGGGTCTATTGCCCTTCTCTCTAAATGCCGCACTTGGAGGGGTGAAAATGGTTTTTCTTCTCGGGCGGAAACCCGGTCCCTAAAAGATATTCCAGAAAACTGCATTGGGAACTAAAGAGTTAATGAAATGACATAAATTAAAAACCTCGAAAATAGTGTCTAATATATTTTATTTTATATTTGAAATCCACCTGGTTTTGTATTTTGCTATTTTAATTTAAGACAAACATTAAATGAAAACAATATATGTCATTTCAAAAAGTGAAGATTTTCGTACCTAATACTCGCCAAATTTGAAGGTTTTATATAAAGTAGCTTCTAAATGCACTGGGCTAGAAGATTGTAACGTAGCGAGTCTAGGCGATGATCCTTACTAGGACTTTCTCTTAAAGCTATATTTCGGCAGATATTGTGGTCTAAAAGCTGTAGCATTAGTTCTATGGGGCCGAGGCAAGCTCGTGATCCCTCTTAAGTATGTTCGTATGCTCCATCGGCAGTAATATATATCTGCACTTGCTTTTGTCTCTACATTTCTTAGTTTCTTAAATAAAACCGATAACTTCCCAAAATTACCATTTTTAATTAAAAAAAAAAATTGGATCTCATTTTTATAATAAATGGTAAAATTCACAAAAAATAGTATGAAATTATTTATTTGAACACAAAAGTAATGCGCAACTAACAGTTAAGGAATACGAACCAAATTTTTTCGAAAATTCAAGGTTTAAACAAAAACTTGAGTAGCTTGCCTGTGCGATCAGCATCGTGAGCATGCAATACTAAATGTGCAACTGAAAATCATATGTCGTGTCTCGCAGATAGGGTTATTTAAATCAAAGTTATACAAGTTTCACGGGAGTAACCCTATCTGCGAGACACGAAAGACACGACATATAATTTTCAGTTAAACATTATGCATTACATGCTCATTCATTATAATGTGTAATGTTCAGATTTGAACACATAAAACCTTGAATACACTCCCAATAGTTTATCAAATAAATAAATATTAAGCATTAAAGTGAAAGTTCAACATTCAAAATTTCCCTACTAACCATCTTTGTCACAGTTACGTCACTGCAACGAAGTTTTTCGTCGCAAAGATCACGGTCACAATGTGACTTGCATGGGATATCGCAGCGATGTCGCAAAAGTTCACGTCACTTTCGACTTCCATGTGATATCGCTGCGACATCACACTGTGACGAAGTTGCGATGTTACTTTGTGATATCGCAGCGACATCCAGTGATATCCCAAAATAATTTTAGAATGAAATGCGATTTTCGCAACGAAAGTCTTGTCGCGGCGATATCACATTGTGATCAGTATGTGATCTTAATGATTTTGGCGACATCTGTGTGATTTAGGCAATTTTCGCAACGCTTCTAAGTTAGTGTATATATTATATACCCTTTTTTCATTCATATAGCCTATTTTAAAGGCAGGTAATGAGCACCACTTTTATTTTTCATAAAATATTTCTTCTCAACATATTATTCTTGCAGTAAATCCCGATCATCAGGAAATGCTGGGAAATTAGAATAACTGAATTTTTTGTTTAATTTAAAGTCGACGTTTTTTTTTTTTTGCAAATTTTCATTATAGCGACATTTTAAACTATAAAGAAACGTAAAATTAAAATCTTCGCAAACCGAACCTTTAAAAAAATTCATCATGGAATTTTTAGTTGCAAATCGTATGTTATATTTTATCCTTCCAGTCGGTAATGTGAAATTTATAAAAAAATTTAAATCATTTTCATAACTTAAAATCCTTTCAGAAAAAAAAAAGCATTGAGCATTTTAAAATATAAAAAACAAAAAAGTCCGATAAAGCGATTTCTAAATCGACCCGTTTTCGGCATGATTTAAAATGCCTATGTGTTCTATAAAACAGCGGTTCCCAACCTATTGTGGGCCGCGAGTAGTGTGGTACTGGCCCGTGGAAGCTAATCAAGAGTCTAATAATCCAAGATAAATATTACGGAAGCTTCAAGGGTAGAGAAAGGAATAATCGAGTCACTCGATGATTAGTAACAATCCAATTATTCGATTCTATTCTTCGACGGTTTAACGAGTGAATTCTGTTTCAAGAAGATTAACTAAAATATAGAAAATATCTTCAAGTGAAGACTCGTTAATTGAATTATCGACACCATTGATCTCGTTTTGGATAAATGTTTGGCAAAAATATCCAGTTATTACCAAAACTGCATTAATTGCATTACAATTTATAAAAAGAACTATTTTTTAATCCTTTAATTCTAAAATTTTACTAATTACTGATGTACGCACGTATTGTATTATTTAATGAGTCGCAAAGTTTTTTTTACAAAATAGGTGGTCCGCACAACTTAAGAAATTGCGAACCGTTGCTATAGAATGTTGGATTTTATAAATTACTGGTAACAACGTATAGAACATGGAAATGAAATGCATATCGCTACGGAATTCTAGACATTTAGCAAAACATTCACTTTTGAAATTGATTGCACTATCATTGACCAATCTAAACAATAAAATTATTAAACTGAAACAAAAAATTATAGATGCGACAAATTTATTTTGAGATTCCGTCTACACCAGCAGGCGACGCAACACGAGATCAATTTAAATTACCCCCTACCATGCAGTATTCGTTTACAGCCCGCGGTTTCTTACCATCTTTATTTACCCTCGGGGTGATGAATGGTTATAAGGGGTCACTTTAACTCGGATATCCCTTTAGGTCAGTTTAGTATCTGGTCTCCAGCCCACTCGCTCCCTACTTTCTTTGTCTCGCTTGCAAAATTCGAGGAACGGAACAAAGAACTAAGGGAGAGTAATGTTGTACACCTGTTCAGTTTACTGGTCGCGTCTTCGAAGGGGAAGAGGGGGGGGGGGGAGTGAAAAGCGCAGTTGCCTTTCTCTTGCTTCTATCTCGACTGAATCTGATTTTCTATTTTCTTACATGATTTATTGGATTCGACTTTTTTCCTTTCCATTTTTATCTATTAATTGGACTGACTTTCCAAATAATATTGAAAATTCTTCTTTGATATTCTGTGGTTATTGGCTAACGCTTGTCATTTAAAATTTAACGAAATGAACAATAAATAACTGCAAATAATGATTTATTTTCAATTTGAATTTGTTCTATAAAGGAAACGGGGGGGGGGGGGTACAAATAGAAGAAATGCAACCCAACTGGTTAGTTGTTTTATATGCTCAACGACCTATTTTTATGCACAATGACGGCTAATTAGGCCGGGACCTACAGCTTAACGTGGATTACGAACCACAACGAACATCCATGCTTAACCCAGGATTCGAACACGGCACCTTTTGGCATGCGTGACCAGAGAACAAACCACACAGCCATCAGATAGGCACCAACCAATTTGGAAATGATGTTGAAAATGGTAGATAAATATAAAAATAATACAACTTTAACCGCACGATTATTATTTCTAAAAAGAGTTAATTAACTTAGGAGAACAATGAAAAATACATATTGACATTTAAAATACTTTAACTGGATTTTGAAGCGAACATTATTTCCTTTTATTATTTCAGTAACGAGTTAAGTTTAACTCCATGACTTACGACTCAGAAAAACGACTTCCAGGATGTTCCACATTTTGGAACATCCTGATTTCAAAAATGTGATATAAAAAAAAATTTGGTCTGTTTGTTTATGGTCAGCATAACTCCCGAACAAATTGACCGACGATGTTCAAATTTGATGTGAGGATTGGTAGGGGTCAAGGGACCTACCATTAAGGTTTTCTTCAAACCCGGCATGCGCATAAGGTAGTTTTCAGGTTTTTCAATGATTTCTAAAAAACGGCTCTTACGATTTTAATCAAAATCACTGTGGTGATGCCTCTTAAGGTGTTCTAAACATCCCCACCTCCGAAATTCACGTAAAAATGCTTAAATGGCATAAAAAGTTGAAGGAAGGGAAAAAAAGGGGGGAAAATTCAACACAGAGTTCTCCATCAACGATCGTTTTTCTCCTCTCCTCAGTTTCTCTTAAAAGAAAGAATAATATAAGAATTATCGAAAAGTATATCATCGAAAACACTATTTTGGCAAAGGTTTTTTTTTTTTTTTTTTAACGACTCATATAAGATTTATCGCCAATCTGGCCATTTTTTCTAAGCGAATGAAGAAAATATAAAACACAAATACATGTTAGTATTATAGTGTAATTAAAAGTTGTGCGATGCTCCACGCCCCTGTTTCCCGGTTGCTGTGGAAGATGTAATTTCGATTATAAAATTACGTTTCTTTATTTTAGACTATAATTATAATAAGAATAAGTAATAGATTTACATGGATTCCAGACAAACAAATTACATTGTATTTCGAAAACTAATATATATTTAATGCAATAAACGATACAATATATGTACATTTCTACTGGATTTTAGAATTCTGTATTAATGACTGCCTGAATTATTACTTGAATTACTGACTTTTTTAAAAATATTCTGGATGTAACGGATACTGGAATTTCTATTACAAACCCCTTCCCCACTTCGTATGCAATTAAACAAGCCAGATTTATTTAAATAACATATTTAGATTTGAGCGTTTTCCGTACATATGATGCTAATGAAAACTGAACGCAAAATTTACTTGAATATGAGAAACATTATTTGCAAACATGTATATTCATTTGGATATAGAATATTTGCTACTTGAGGAAATTTACATCAACTAAAATCCATCATAAGTCAGCTTAAATTTTAACAAATACTTCCATGATTTGTTTTCAGCAAATGAATGACAAGATCAGTTCAAGCAAATGAATTTAGTTTAAGAAATGAAATGTATTATTGTACCATTTTTTTAATGCATAACTCGAGAAATGCATTTTTCAAAATGAGTGGCAGATTTCTTTTTTTTAATTTGGCTTATTTCAATTTTGATCACTCGATAATCTCACTAAAGAACCATCTCTGCTTTTTCAATCTTTGAACTTTAATTTCAGATTTCGAGAAATGAACTTTATTTTACATAATATTAATTTTTCCAAAATGGTATGTGTTAACTATTAAGAACAGTGTTCTCCACTACGCTGCCCGTAGTAGCAAGTCTGACAAATAGTATTTTTTTTTTCTCTTGAGAGCCTGAGAGAAATTGATATTGACTTACAATTGATATCTCATAACTGATGATATCGACAAAATCAGCAGAATATAAGAAGGTATAATTTAAATATATTTATTCAATGTTATTCCAAGTCACATGAAGACACACAAGCAAGGTTTTAATAAAAGATTCACTTATATTTTAGATTTTAATTTAAGATAGTATAACGAAAATATTTTTTTAATTATTAAAAAAAAATCAAATATCAATTACTTTTATAACAACGTGCAAAAAATAAAACTTTTTATAACAATTTTGAATAAAAAATCGTGGCGAAAGTAGCACTTTTTCGCACTAGTGTGAAAAAATACTCTCTCGCACGCCTAGTGCTCAAATATTATATAGGTTTGGGTATTGAAAAATATATTTTCAGAAGAAATTCATTGACTGGAGTTGCCAGCATTAACAAATATATGTATTAAAAATATTTTTTGCTCGTAATTATAAAAAATAGTGTATGCAACACGTGGGAATATACTTTTTCAAACTCTTTAAATTATTTGACTTGCGCTAACGCACTCGTTAAATAAGCATTTTACCTCGATTGAAAAAGTATTATATTCCCAAGTATAGTTGCATAAATAACTATTTTTCGAGATAGTAAAAAGTTCATTATTTTTTCCATTTTTCAAAAATATTTTTATTGTTGGATCTATTCTATACCAATAATTACATTTGTGATCTTGAACATACACAGTAAAAGTAATATGTATTGGCATATTCGGTAAAAATCTGCGGTCCACAAAAAACTTCAACATATAACTCATACCGCTCGTCTCTAAAAGTTAGAGGTGAATGCTGCTCTACAGTATTTAAAAGAATATCGTGCTGTATTCAGAAAATAAATTCATTGTGTGAGCTTATGTTCTACTTGCAAATTTCCGAAATTATATATTTACGTTTAATAATGAACGTGAATGCATTCCATTGAAACGAGTTTTACAATTTGTTATATAACTCAGCCTTTCAATAAAGAAAATATACAACACATAATTGAAAAAAAGAAAGAAAAAAAGAAATGGAATGCGCGTAAAATCGGATATTTGTAAATTAATTAAGAAGTAAAATTTTTCATTCCATGATAAAAGAAAATCTTTAGAAGCATCTGGTAATTCCAATGTATTCAAAACAACTAATGAAAAATACAGCTTTAAAACATATTCGAATTTTAAACCAATCAAAAACGTTTATTTTATTAATTTGTCTTCCAAGCAACTATATATGACGTCAGAATATAAATTATCTTACTTTTAAATAAATGTAATGGCAATATTCTGGTTCACTATCACTACACAAACACGTTGGGTTGAATGTTATTCATTTTCGAATTGGGTAAGTTAATTTATACATATTTATTATTATTATTTAACTTCAAATTGCTATTATAATAACTTTTTATAAATTGTTTTTAGAGAATTAAATTTTTGTTGAAAGCAATACATGAGACGAGTGTAAAAAAAGTATTTTCTTGCACGCCTCGTGCTCAAATATTATACAGTCTTGACATTGCATTGAAATGACACATTTTTAGAAGAAATTCATTTACTGGAGTTGCCAACATTAATAAATATACGGATTGGAAATATTTCTTGCGCGTAATTATAAAATATATTGTATGCAACACGTGGGAAAATACTTTTTCTAACTCGGTAAATTATTTGACGTGAGCAATCACACTCGTCAATAAGCGTCAATTAAACTTATTTATTCAAGTTGTAATTAAAATAATATAACAAGCATCATTATCCTGGTTTGCTGTTATTGTATTCCTTATTTACCAGGACAATATTGAAACTTGCATAACTAGAAGCTGAAACATTCTGTTTATGTTATATTTTCTAAAAGTAACTTTGTTTATAGTATCACAATATAGAATATATAATAATCTTCTACTGGCCTAAGTATTTTCTGTAGGTATCTGGAAAATGAATATTAATTAAACATAACTCTGAGGACAAAAGAACTTCACAATTCTACAACAAGGTCATTAAAAGTGCTTAATATTTTTGAACTTTTTCTCAAGGCCTTAAAAATGCTTATATGTCCTTAAAAGTCCTTAATTTTTGCAGTTGTTGTATGTCCAATGGACGATTCCCGCATTTTTAATTTTTTTATTCAATTCTAAATGTTTTGAAAAGGCCATAAACACAAAAAGTTCTGCTCAATGCGCTTTTTCTTTTTTTTTAATTTGCAATCAAAATTACCTTGTTCGACGTTGGCGAGAAAACAACTCATTACGCTGGAGAAACTCTTCTATGTAATTGGATAAATGCCAATGCAAGAAAATGATTTAAATTTGAAAAACGGATGATTTTGAAATTATTCAAGAAATAATATCCTCTACATTTGATTCTTTTCATCTAAATTTATTCAGAATTGAAAGTATAGGATTGGATAGTCTTTTCTATATTATTTTTATTTTCTTGTTTTAATTTTTTGAATAAAATATGCATAATTATCTACCAGTATAACTAACTTTGAAAACCCTCATACTAAATTTTACACTGATGTTCCCGTATTTTCGTGGATTAAAATTGATTATATTTATTTTTACTTTCTTTTTTTAATTCATTTAATAGTTAATTTATGAATATTAGAGCATTTTATAACAGAATTTAACAATTAACTTTTGGTTTTATTCTGGAAAAGGAAGTGGTCAATTACTAGCATGGCTGTGGTCAATTACTAATGTCTACTGGGTCAATTACTGGCAAAATTGCTTTTGGTAAGAAATTCTGATGATATTTTAAATTGTAAAAAGGACTGGAACACCATGTTAATTTATTATTGAGCTTCATTAATCAATTTATATTTTGGGAAGTTTTCATAACATTCCGTTAATAATTTTTTAAGAAAAAAAATTAAATGTGTAGAAACTTGCACTAAATGGTCAATTACTGGTAGGTTCACCTTATAATATTGTTAGAATATATTACCCCTCGAAAAAATGTAATAATATTTTATATGCAAACCCAACATATGTACTAATTTTATGTAAGTTATGTGTAAAAACTGAAATAAAATTATTCAAGGTCAAATAAAGTAATTATATATACAAATTTATGATTAAGATTTTTGACAGGAAACTCTAGTAACATGAATATTAATATTATTGTAAAGTACATTCCTGAGAATTGTTTTAACAATGATGTTTAATGGTTTTGCCTTTAAGTTGTC
Organism: Linyphia triangularis; assembly: GCA_963978545.1. Taxonomy (NCBI): domain Eukaryota; kingdom Metazoa; phylum Arthropoda; class Arachnida; order Araneae; family Linyphiidae; genus Linyphia; species Linyphia triangularis. Next base: position 29,916,181 of record OZ021733.1, read on the forward strand.
TTTTGAACACATAACTTCTAGGTTCAAATGTGTTACATGGTGGCAAAGATAAATCGCCAATCCTAGGAAACTGGTAAGATTTGCTGTTTCGATGTCGTCAGCGGTATTCCGAAGTCGTGATTGGTTAGAATTACTGCTGCTTTGGATTAACGCCAAATACATCCTCTTTTCGCCAAAAAACTCTTAATTTCGTCTGGTGCCGATTGATATAGTTACAAATATGGTAAACTGCGTGATTTATGTTTCTCTCTTCATTTCAGTGTTTATTTTTTGTTGGAAGCTGACCCATTGGAAATATATTGTCTTTATTCTTGTTACGTCATGAATTTGAGTTACGTTTGTGGGTTTATATATTTCAAGTTAAATGCTTTGAACTGCGATCGTGGAGGCTATTTTGGAAGACTTAACCAATAGTGAACATTTGGATTAAAACAATTGTTTTATTGAATACATATGAAATTGGGATAATCGTTTGCTTTTAACGATTTTGCCTGTTAACCGTTATTAACCGTAGAACTTTAATATTATAAAAAGATTAAATTTGTCATTTGGGGGAGGACTTGTTGAATTTTTAGAATAAAATTATTGATGAAAATAAAAAAAATTCTGCACTCCACTGCTTTTTTTTGAGTTTGGAGCACCAATTTTTGAATGAGTTCTGAGGTAAGTAAGAAAGGAAGTGTGTACGGGATGTATGATTCAGTAGTTGATTTAAAATTTTTGATGCGAATGGAATTTATGGGTGGGAGAACGACGATTGATTGGTGTATGAAAGTTGGTTTGATTGCTAATGAGTTTAAATGTTCTAAATGTGGTGAGCAAATGGATTTGGTTGAAAGAAGCGAAATAAGTGACGGCTTTGAATGGATGTGTAGATCGAGAGTGAAAGATAAAATGCATTGTGTGAAAAAGAGTGTGCGAAAGGGTTCTTGGTTCAGTGAGAGTAAGTTAGGTATGAATGAGATTTTGCAATTGACGCATATGTGGGTTGGGAAATGTAAGAGTGCGTACATGGAAGATACTTTAAAGATTACGAGCCATAGTGTGTGTGATTGGAAGAATTTTTGCCGGGAAGTATGTATGGAAGTATTAATGAGGGAGAATGAAAGGATTGGGGGTGTGGATGTGATAGTTGAAATTGATGAAAGTTTGTTTGGAAAGCGTAAGTATCATAGGGGTAAAAGAGTGAATGGTTCTTGGGTGTTTGGTGGAATTGAGCGAGTGAGTGGTAAGTGTTTCTTTAAAGTTGTGCCTGATAGAACGAGTGCATGTCTGCTGAGTGTGTTAAAGGAGTATGTGTTGCCGGGATCGACAATCATATCAGACTGTTGGAGTTCGTACAATTGCCTCAGTGATGAAGGCTTTGTACATCTCCGTGTAAATCACAGTTTGCATTTTAAAGATCCCGAGACAGGTGCTCACACAAACACAATTGAAGGTACGTGGAGTGCAATAAAAAGGGATTTAAGCTCCAGTAAAGTGGAGGATGGTTTGCAGTTTTATTTGGCAGAATACATATGGAGGAAAAAACAACAGGCAAGGAGGGTAAACAATTTATTTAATGCATTTTTGGATGATGTTATAAAGGTTTACCCTCCGGGAGAAGAGAAAGAGGATTGAGGTATTTATATTGCATTAAGTATAACTCTTGATTTATAGCGATTTTAACCTTAGGAATAAAACTGGTATGCTATGACTATACTTTGGTGGCCGTTAGGCCACCAAAGTGTAGTTTATAAAATATAAGGCTTTAAAATGGATTTGATTATGTTTTATAACAGCAAAGTGATTTAAAATGTCATTTTTAGAATGTTGAACTCTTTTCCTTTCAGAGCGCGAAGCGCGCACACACCTTAGTTTTTAGACATTTTTACAGTACCGAGTAATTTTTAAAAAAAATTGATTTTGGGGGTGAGATGCCACAAACGACTGCCCGAATTAGGTAGGGGTATTTTTTTTAGGTTTAATTGGCCGTAAGGCCAACGAAATAGGTTGCAATTTTTCCTTTTAGAGCGCGAAGCGCGCACACACCTCACTTTTTAGACATTTTTACAGTACCGAGTAATTTTAAAAAAAATTGATTTTGGGGGTGAGATGCCACAAACGACTGCCCGAATTAGGTAGGGGTATTTTTTTTAGGTTTAATTGGCCGTAAGGCCAACGAAATAGGTTGCAATTTTTCCTTTTAGAGCGCGAAGCGCGCACACACCTCACTTTTTAGACATTTTTACAGTACCGAGTAATTTAAAAAAAAATTGATTTTGGGGGTGAGATGCCACAAACGACTGCCCGAATTAGGTAGGGGTATTTTTTTTAGGTTTAATTGGCCGTAAGGCCAACGAAATAGGTTGCAATTTTTCCTTTTAGAGCGCAAAGCGCGCACACACCTTAGTTTTTAGTAAGCAATTAAAAATATAAATATTCTGGAAGGGATTAAATATTTGTCACTAGCTAAATACCCGTGCTTCGCTACGAAATTTTAACATGTGCAATATTTTAGCTAGCTGTGAGGCCTCGCATTGCGGAAATCTGTTATTTTTGTGATGTATACAATTAGAAGTCCAAAACTACTTATGTTGAAAATTGCAGAACTGTAGCCCTATTAGTAATCGTTTTGTAAAATGTTTACTAATTAATTAAAAAAAATTAATTCAAAAAGAACAAAATAAAAATTTAAAGTTCTGTTTTGTAAAAATCCGATTAAAAAGCCAAAACTACTTATGTTGAAAATTTCAGACCTGTAGCCATATTAGATATCTTTTTGTAACATATTTATTAATTAAAAAAATTAATTAAAAAAGAACTAATTAAAATTTTAACATTCTGTTTGTGATGTATAAAATTAGAAGGCCAAAACTACTTATGCTGAAAATTTCAGAGCTCTACTCCAATTTTAAGTATGTTTCTATAAATCCACAGACAGATAGACACAAAGCTTGTTTTATTATTATAGATTGATATCAAAGTTTAATGAAATTTAACCCCTTACAAATTATTTAAAATTAAATTTTAAATGCTAAAGCTATTTTTCAATTAGCCTTTACATTTAAATTGTTTAACCATTTTTTAAATTTTTTTTCTCAAATATCGTTTGCAATTTTATTACATTTGATTTTTCGTCGATTTCGAATATATTTACGCAATTCATTTGAACTTCTTCCCGGGATGTACGTATTTAATATAAATCTAATCGATATGAATAGTGAAAACACTTAATTTTGCTACAACTTGCATCGCAACCATAGCCTAACGGCTTTGGCATTGGACTTCAACCTTCCTATACCATCCACAGTTCATGGAGCAGGTTCGATTCTCAATTTTTCACTTTCCGCTATTGTTTTGGGTTTGCCAGTTCACTTGGAAACATCGTGTTTTTCGCCGTTTTGGGTTTGCTGTAGCGTCGGAGTTCGCCATTGTTTACGTTTTGCGGAGAAGTTCAAAAAATGCCAAGTGCCACCATATAACACATTTTAACCAACTTCTATTCGAAGCCATCGTCAAATGTTATTAACACAATTTTAAAAATAAATTTAGTTGAAAGAAGGTTGTAGTTGCTGAATCGTGATTCAAATTAAAGCAGTGTTTATCATCGAAAAGGTAAACATTGACGAAGGAAATATTCACGGGCCAATTGTGATTTACCAAGTAAGTGACGCCAGGAAATAGCTAGGTCAAAGCCATATGATTTGTTCAAACACTTGGGCAATTCCATGATAACGGACTAACATTCTAGTGTTATTTTAACACAAATACAAACCCACTAAGGAAAGATTTTTAATTTTGACTGAAAATGGCACTTATATAAATATTTAAAGGGTACATGATTCTTATTCTGGGTATTAGAATTTGTTGCCATTTAATTAGAGTGCACCATTTGGTTATAAAGTCAAGGTAACGGACTAACTGAAAAACAACATAGTTCTTTTGTTCATTCAAAAATTTTAAAAGTTTGTGAATTATATAATGTAAAATAAATAAATGATGTATAGAATGAAAGAGTAAGTGGTAATGGACAAACAAAATCATAGTAATGGACTAACATACAGTAGGTAAAAAAAAAATCTCCGTACAGAAGTCAAAGTTGCAAATAAATTAGCATAATTTCTATAATCTTTTGCTTCATATCACCAGTAACTACTGAAATATGTTTCATTTGATTCTTTAAAATAATTTTATAGTAAATACCTGTTTTTACAAAATGCAGCAAGTATTTAAATTGAAATATTTAGGAAATGTTGCTAACTGCCATACAAAAAATGTTTCAGTATGCAATATGAAAATTAATTCTGAAGTCTTCCACAACAGATTTGCAGTAAATTTTTAAAATATGAAGTGTACGCAAGTGCCTTGAAGACATGATAGCAGCAATTGTTTAATTTTAGCTCGTAGCTGATCGTCTTAAAATGGAGTTTCGAAACCTAGTTGTCAGTTGGCGATTCAGTTATGAAATTATGGATTATCTATGAAAAAAATTGGGGAAATCTTTTATATATTGAAGCCTATAGTACAATATATTATTAAAAGACACCATGAGCTTCAAACTTTTGAGGATAGAGATCGATCCGGAAGATCTTCAAAGCTAAAAAGCTTGCTTAAAAGAAATATCCTATAATAAGGTTCAAGATAATCCGCAAATAAGTTCACCTCAAGTCACACATGGCTTAAAAATTGATAAAAAAAACATTGAAAAGAATTCTCAAGAGACAATTTTTGTGCATTTGTTACAAGATTTTGTGTTTAAATTTCAAGATACACTTACCAATCCCTACTTCCTTCTACAAAATATACATTGCTGACAACAGCAGCCCTTATACACCACCACACCATAATGCCTCCTCCACTGTGTTTGACAGTTCCACATAAATTCTAAATTAACATTTGTTGATTTGGTTTTATCCAGACCATAACTCGATTATCTGACCCTTGGATATTAAATTTTAATTCATCATTAAAAGAACTGATTCACAGAAAGATAACTGATAACTTGCATGCTTTTTTGCAAACTCAAGGCGCTTTTTTCTGTTACAGGTACTTATTTAAGGATTCTTGCGGGCTGCAAGTTCATTCAGACCCGCTATTTTAATAATATTTCTCACCGTTTGAGATGTCCCTTCAATATTTTTATAAATTTTTAACCCATGTGCGACTTAAGCAATATCTCCAAAGTATTTCAATTTAAATACTTGCTGCGTTTTGTAAAAACCGACATTTATTTTAAACTTATTTTAAAGAACCAAATTAAACATAATTTCAATAGTTTGAAGATATGAAGCAAAGGAGAAGAAATTATGCTAATTTATTTGTAACTGTGGCTTCCGTACTGAGACTTTTTTTGCCCACGGTATGTGTCTGCAATCAAATAAATCTGGTGACCAAGCACAGAACATAAACTTAAGCATTTAAATATTTATGAAAAATAAACTAAAATTAAGATAATAAACAAAATACTATATGCAGTTACAAATTTCAAACTTTTGATTCTATGTGTTAAAAATCATGCTGTAATACACAGTTGAGAGGTGTGGCTGGATAATAAAAGTTTAAGCCTCTTAAAACTGATTTTTAGATGGCTTAGTTTGGTAGATGAATGAGAATTTGTCTTCATTAAGACTAACGTTAAGTGCTCGGCCAATAAACTAGTTATTCTTTCCAATATGCAGCATACCACTTTCCTGAGGTAATATTCATCATGTGACTATCACTTTATTTTTTACTTGTTGTACAATATCACTCTCCATTTTCTTTGATGTATAGACAACTTTACCTTGAAGCTTGGCGTCCACTATCGCTGAGCAGAGCGGAGTGGACTAGAGCCAATTACAAGGCTGCCAACGTCGATTGTAGCACACATTGACAGTCTTGTAATTGGCTCAAATTTAATCCGCTCTGCTCAGCAATAGTGGACGCCAAGCTTTAGGGTAATTAGAAGTCACTGAGCAGTTTATGGTTAATGAAGAAACTGATCCGACACAATGCACTCTCCGTGTTAGTGGAATTGGTTGTGCATCACACCAGATCTTATCCAATTCCTCAAGGCATTTTCTACCTTTTGTTTGTAAAAAATATTACATTGACTTTTGTATTTTTTGGCAAATTCCGCCGATATAATAAATTTAGCAAAGGTATTTGCATCCGTAACAACACCATAATTCATAAACTATATTTTTTAGAGTACCTTCCCGCGAGAGGCCACAAAAAAATGACAGTTTATACGTTGCCCTGCTCCATCAGGAAATTTGTTGATGAACATTTTTTTATGCTTTCTTGGTATGTCTCCTCAATTAATAGGAAGTTACAAAAATGCTCTGCGATTTATCATGAAGGATAGAATAAAACACAATAGCATAGCAAAATACCTTTTCTAAGTAGCATATACAAGCTGTATATAATATAACCTGGTTTTGTTCCCAGTGGGTACTTTAGACCTCATCTTGTTGAATTATAGAAAACTTATTGCTAAAATCAATTTTTGATTAGTAACTTTTTGCAACATATTGAAATAGCTTGTTTTTTTGTTTTTTTACGTTGTGATGCCATAAAAAATATGGTAATTGTTTTTGAGGTTGTACATTATTATGTCTTGTGTGCATAAACAAGGCATAATTTTACCTCTTCTTCTGTTATCCGATAAGCGTACTGCAGCTTAGTCAAGACATCATCTCTAGTTTAATTCAAACATATATCTTATTTCCTTTTTGAATTTATCTTAGCAATCATCCTATTTTAGTAAGAGTGCCTTGCTGGTTATCCGAGCTACATGTGAAGCTGTAATGACCGAAGATGAAAGTTCACTATTCAAAATGTTTCATCTCGTGTTAATGATCATCAATTCAAAGTGTATGACTTTTTCTAAGCTTTAGGATCAGACCTACTTAAGTGTAATATTACTCTTAAGTAAGGTTATTTGTAAAACCTGAGATATAAAATATCTATAGTTTTGTGTTTAATAGCATTCTTTCCTGGTTTCATACGGCTGTTATGACGCTGGTACAACATTTTATCATATAAATGATCTGTTATCCAAAAAGTCAGTCAACTAATTTTTACTATTTTGTAGTCAATAGGTCCTTGCCATATTTGAAAGAAAGTTTCTCAAAAGCACCTTTGGGGAGAATTTAGTTGATGGTTCATGGAGAAGACAAACCAACACTGATCTGACATGGAACAAGAGCCTGCTAAACCAGATGGGTGAAGCAAGACTTTCCTGGTCAATGACGTAGAGCTGAAGACGATTATGTTAGTCAACAGGTAAATTACTCTTTTGATAGCAAAACTAGTTTTCTGGCTAAAAATTTTTTTAATGAAAAATGCCATTATTGTTCATGTAGTTTTACTCATTTTATAATTTTTGCGCAGCAAAAGTGTGCATAAAAATTGCTTATGGTTCAAATATATTTGAGTCATAAGCTTCAATTTCATTGACTATCCATGCACAATATTAATTTTTAACTAAAAATATGTCAATTTAAATTCTTTATAGTTTTGAAATTACTATATATGTATTTATATATGTGTATATGTATATATTATATATGTGTGTATGTATATATATATGTGTATGTATATATATGCATATAGATATATGTATATATGTGTATATATATACACATAGGTGTCAACTTTTCAAAAAACATGGGGGGGGGGGGGGCGAGTTTTGACGGAAGATGAAATCTTTCGAAAAATTATCGAAATCTATTAATTTTTCGAAAATCTAGGTATGACACAACTTCTCATATAATACCAACAATAAACAGTTATTATAATTTATTTGGAGAATGGAGGGAAAAAAAGGAGATAGTGTTACAAAAATCAGGGTAGGCAGCCTCCCCAGAATTTAAAAGTGGGGAGGCCAGCCCCCCCTGCTCCCCGTACTTTACGCCTATGTATATACGTAACAAAAGGGAAAAAATGAAATTACAAATGTAAAATCAAAAACATCAAAGCTATAGAAATACAACAAATTACCAGTACATATGCTAATAGGTTAAAAAGATGCCCCATGATACAATTCCAAATTTCTGCTGTTTTTCAGTTTATTTTGTTTGTATGTATATATATACCTCAAAATATTTACGTAATCCATGAAGCAAGAATCCATGGTGAAGTATGGCTGCTGTCAACATTTTGCAATACTAATTGAACATAACAGCATTAATTTCTTTCAAATTTCAAGAAATTGTAGTCTTCAGATATATCTTCTATGAAATGTAATTGATTTAGAAGAAATACAATAATGCCACTAAGGAAAAAGTTAAGCCTGAGGATGTTTTTTTTTTTTTTTTTTTTTAGCTTTTGAATTCTCTAATTGACCATATATGTTATGCGTGTGTTATTGTCTATGTATGAAAGTGAAATTAGTTTTTCTATATAAAGACTGGAGTACTTACTTTAAGCAAAGTTTGAAACAACATATCATAGAGGTTAAATTGTGAAATAATTAGTTATAACAGTTGTCTAGTTATTCTGTGATATAACTAGTTTTTGTATAAAATTCCTAATGATAGACAATTAGATAGTAAAATAAAAGCACGCTATAATTTTTTATTTTATCTTTTGTTGCAAAACTCTAAAAGTAACAAAAGGTATAGCAGGCATCTTCTTCGAACAGTCGTTTGAACCCCCTCAAATTACCTTATTATTTTAAAATCACTTACTGTTGCCAAATTTATTGCTTTTAATAATAGTGTTCTCAAATATCAATTTTGGGGAATTAGAGGTCCCAAATGGTTGCTGGACGTTAGGGATGGAACGGATGTGAGTTTTGCCGGATACCGGATTTCGGATATCCGGGGTACCATGTCTACCGGATACGGATATCCGAAACGGATATCCGGCCGGATATTCGGTCTATATACTAAAAACGATATTTATACGATATGCTATACGAAAAAAATTGTCATGATATGAAGTATCAAGTAAATTATAATTAGTGATTAGCGCACCGCACTGTATGCCACAGGTCCATGGTTTGATTCGCGAACTGGGAAAGGTTGACTTAGCTGTTTATACCTGAAAGAAATAAACTGAGGAGGACCATGCATGCTTGGGATCTAAACACTGGGGTTCGGGGTCAGAATGACCATCTGACCGGAACATCTGCTATGTGACACACAAATGCCACAGTCAAGAAAGCTGAGCTGGGCCCAGCAGACCTTGGTCCACACGGCCTGTCACGCCACTGAGTTAATTTTTTTTATTTAAACTTTAGTTGATGAAACGATGTTTTAGTGATGCCAATACCTACACTTGCTGAACAATTTTGAAACTTCATCACCATTTTGTTTGTGTGTTACTTAAAATTGTACCAAACATTCTGCAATGTGATGAAAATATTTCAGAAATACGTTTGTAAATTGTTACTCAACTTCTTCTTACCTTGTATCATGTAATGTAAACATAAGATAATCTTCCTCAAGTCTGCATAAATATCCTATATAGCTTTTACCCGAAAAACACACAGCAAGGTGATAACAAACAAAATTAGAACTTACATATTTTTGTGGTTAAGGCTTTTGCTTTAGGATCATCTAAACTCCACAATTCTGGTACATATATTGTCGATTCCAATGTTGTCTGCGTGCATTTCTTGTTTTGATGAATTGTTTTTTCTTGTTCATCACTATTTGATGCATTTAGTGAGTCTTTTAAGCTTCGGTGAATTTCCTTATGCACACTCATTAAATGGTTCCATAAAAGGGTTTTGTGGAAAAGGATTTTGAGCTTTTGCCGCGCACAATATATTTTTTAAACGATTCTGTGGAGCAAGTAACACATAGGGCTTTGCTTTCGTCATTTCCATTAATTTTAAAATACTTCCAAATGGGTGACTTTAAATGAACCGTTATTAAAAATTATAAATTGGATTGTAATTGGAGAAAACTATGATTCAAGACATTCTAGAGAGCTAAATATAATTCCACATTGTGGCGCTGTGTTAAAGACCTAAAAATTACAATACTTCATTTTACGTCAGAAAAAATATACCAGCTTTCAACTTCTGCCAATGAAAAATCAGAAATTAGACCATACCATTCACATCATAAAGGGGTAGGGTATTATCGTCGATAGAAAAAAAAAAAAAAAAAAAAACATTGGGGAGTGCGCATTGGCTATTTATTGCTTTTTACTCGCTAGCAAATGTCAGAAAAAAAGGAGGAAGTGGGAAGACTTATGTTATGGAAAAAAAGTACTATTTATTAGTATTTCGGTTCGTGTTTTACGGAGAGGCATTCAAATATAACATCTGGAATGAATCAGATCATAAACTTGGAATGAAAAGAACATATTGCAAAACACGTATGAAGGATGTGTATGGAAAAAGATTGGAGGAATCGTTTATGCTTATCAACTCGGCGCCAATAATACGGTGACTCTTTCTTCGAATTCAAACTAAATGCACCTGCATCTTCTAGCTCATCTCTGAAGTTAGGGATATGCGAAAGCATAGTTCTCACGAAGGAACATTTTCGTTTTCGAACTTGACAGCAATTTATGTCCAAGAAAAAAAAAATTAAAAAAAAGTGTAGGGTGCGGTGTACCCTTTGTCCGAAAAAGATCATTATTTTTTGAAAAAAATTATTTCTTGTTGATACCTGGTGGCCGGATATATATCCGGATATCCGAATGAAATTATCGGATGTCCGGTATTTCAAATCGGATATCCGACGGGGTTTCGGATATTGAAAAATCAGCCTGATATGCCGGATATCGGATATTTGCCGGATATCCGTTCCATCCCTACTGGACGTAACAACTTTCAGTAACAAGTCAATTTTTTTAGCAATAATTAAAAATGGACAAATATTTTTTGTCACTAATTAGGAAGTACTAGTCTGATAAAACCTCTGTTATCAGAGTGAGTCATAGATAGACATAAATATCAGCATTAGGTATTGTATTCTTTTACTAAGAGATGTATTGAACCTTGATTCGAAAGGCAGAACTTGGCATGGCTCGGATATCTGGTCGTCTAGTGATAAGTTGTATCTGTGAATCCATTATTCAGTTCAATGGAACTTTTTTAATATATAAGTTATATTTTTTAAGAAATAATGGAGGGAAATGTTAAAATTAAAAACTGTTTTAAAACCATTTTTTTTTTTTTTTTTTTGTCCTTTTACTTTCACAGATGAAAAGAGGATCATTTCCAGCTCGAATTAACATATTTCCTACTGCATATTCATTAAAAACCAAAAAAAAAATAAAAAATTGTCAAACAGATAGCAATATGTGCAATTGTAAATAAACTATTTGTTAGACGCAGAGGTGTGTTAGCTTTTTAATTGGTATACCATTTATCAGTTTTAGTTTTGCAAAGGTAAGGGAAAAAGGATTTAAAAGAAAAAAATCAGAAAATAGTAAGTCATACTATTCCAAATAAATTTGTTAGTAATTAATGGATTACAGTGATGAAAGCTGTAAATAATCTCTTGTAACAATATCAGAATTGAGTATAATTATCAATTATTTATGTTGGCATTACACGTTTTAATTACTATTATAACCTTGTTATGAATACTTAAAGTTGGCACAGAATTTCTGTTTTTATTTTTATGAACTAGCATCTTGTGCCATAATTGCATTAGATTTTTAAAATTGCATTGTGAATGGCAATTTTAAAAATGGTGTATTTTAAACTGAAATTTAAGAATAACCTATTTTTAATTTTCTAGGTCCAAAGCCTACACCTAATGCTCTGAAACACGGAGAAAGAATACTACATTGAAGGAAGTGGCATAATTCCTGGCAGTCAGATTGACAGATACCTTGCCGAAAAGAAAAAACATTCTGCAATATTTAGTGTAACAAAGAATATGTTTGCTTTGTGTTCAATAAAATAAACTTATTACCTTCTTATGTTTTTACTCTTATTTTAATTGCATATTTCCATTTTTGCTTGATTTGTTCAACCTGTTTTTAGTTTTGTATTTTTCTTTTATGCTAAACTTATAAAATGGAAGATTTGCCCAAAATGGCAAAACATTGTAATCAGTTTAAAAGAAAAATTGAGATGCATGAGATACATTACATTGTGCTTTAATAGATTTAGTCATGTTTTGTCTTATTTTTAAGATATATATTTAGCTGAGAAATCTATTGGAATGGATAAATTCTCTTGGTTAAAGGCTAATTAGGTAGTTAACTGTTTCATTGGTTTTTAATATAAGAGACTAGTTTTTACTTCCCAAAGTCTTGTTGAAGACAAACAAATATTTTCTAATGCTATGATTCTTTAATTTATTATACCATTAAGTTCATGTATATTAAGTTTAGAAAAAGTTCATACTTTTAGAAAATATTCAAATATTTTCTAATACTATGATTATACCATTAAGGCCAGTCATTAAAGTAATGATTGGCCTTGATAGTATAAATTATATTACCATAGTATTAGAAAATATTTGACGTAAAGAAAAGGTACTGAGCCTCTTCATAGTGAGAGTAGATACTTGAAGCAGATATAGGTAGTTGATAAAAAAAAATTAATTGTGAATTTTTTGTATAATTATGTTGCAGGAACAAGGCTTTTGTTGTGAAAATCACATAGATGTCGCCAAAATCACTAAGATCACAAAGCGATATCGCAGCGACAAAGCTTTCGTTGCGAAAATCGCATAAATCACATGGATGTCGCCAAAATCACTAAGATCACATTTAGGTCACAAAGCGATATCGCAGTGACAAAGCTTTCGTTGCGAAGATCGCATAAATCACACGGATGTCGCCAAAATCACTAAGATCACATTTAGGTCACAAAGCGATATCGCAGTGACAAAGCTTTCGTCGCGAAGATCGCATAAATCACACGGATGTCGCCAAAATCACTAAGATCACATTTAGGTCACAAAGCGATATCGCAGTGACAAAGCTTTCGTTGCGAAGATCGCATAAATCACACGGATGTCGCCAAAATCACTAAGATCACATTTAGGTCACAAAGCGATATCGCAGTGACAAAGCTTTCGTTGCGAAGATCGCATAAATCACACGGATGTCGCTAAAATCACTAAGATCACATACAGATCACAATGTGACATCGCAGCGACAAAGCTTTCGTTGCGAAAATCGCATAAATCACATGGATGTCGCCAAAATCACTAAGATCACATTTAGGTCACAAAGCGATATCGCAGTGACAAAGCTTTCGTTGCGAAGATCGCATAAATCACACGGATGTCGCCAAAATCACTAAGATCACATTTAGGTCACAAAGCGATATCGCAGTGACAAAGCTTTCGTTGCGAAGATCGCATAAATCACACGGATGTCGCCAAAATCACTAAGATCACATACAGATCACAATGTGACATCGCAGCGACAAAGCTTTCGTTGCGAAAATCGCATAAATCACATGGATGTCGCCAAAATCACTAAGATCACATTTAGGTCACAAAGCGATATCGCAGTGACAAAGCTTTCGTTGCGAAGATCGCATAAATCACACGGATGTCGCCAAAATCACTAAGATCACATTTAGGTCACAAAGCGATATCGCAGTGACAAAGCTTTCGTTGCGAAGATCGCATAAATCACACGGATGTCGCTAAAATCACTAAGATCACATACAGATCACAATGTGACATCGCAGCGACAAAGCTTTCGTTGCGAAAATCGCATAAATCACATGGATGTCGCCAAAATCACTAAGATCACATTTAGGTCACAAAGCGATATCGCAGTGACAAAGCTTTCGTTGCGAAGATCGCATAAATCACACGGATGTCGCCAAAATCACTAAGATCACATTTAGGTCACAAAGCGATATCGCAGTGACAAAGCTTTCGTTGCGAAGATCGCATAAATCACACGGATGTCGCCAAAATCACTAAGATCACATTTAGGTCACAAAGCGATATCGCAGTGACAAAGCTTTCGTTGCGAAGATCGCATAAATCACAGGGATATCGCTAAAATCACTAAGATCACATACAGATCACAATGTGACATCGCAGCGACAAAGCTTTCGTTGCGAAGATCGCATAAATCACACGGATGTCGCCAAAATCACTAAGATCACATTTAGGTCACAAAGCGATATCGCAGTGACAAAGCTTTCGTCGCGAAGATCGCATAAATCACACGGATGTCGCCAAAATCACTAAGATCACATTTAGGTCACAAAGCGATATCGCAAAAATCGCAAATTCGTCCCCAATGTCACAATGTGACGAAAAGCGATATCGCAGCGATATCACAAAGTTACGTCGCAAAACCCCCTCTAAAACGGACATTGGACGACTATGTGACCCCTGTGTGATATCGCCGTGACATCGCGTGATCTCTATGCGATATCGCTTTTCGTCACATACTCGTCACATGGTTATTAGGGTTGTTGCGATCAGTGAGCTAATCGATAAATGTATGAAATAACTCTTTAAATAACTGTTTTCCTTATCTATACACGAATACTTATGGATAAAACAACTGATAAGCCCTCCTTTTCAAAAATTGTTTTACATGGTTTGGGATAAGCAGATAAATCAAGTTATCTAAAATCGGTTTCTAAAGATATTACGTTACGAGTTTATCCACTTTTAGATTTAAATCATGGTTTTAAGATATTTACTTGTCACAAGAATAACGGCATGCACAAATGATTTGAGAGGGAATTTGTTCATCCCTTCCGGACATGTATAAGACAAGTCTTAAAAATCTGGTTAGTTGGTTTGTACTCTCAACGACCTATCTTTATGCACAGTGACGACTAATCAGACCGGGACCTACAGCTTAAGATTCCGAAGATTTTTTTTTTTTTTGACAACACCTTTTCTTTTTTTTTAATCAGAATATCAATTGCAGCTGAAAATGCAAATTTAAAAATAAAAAGTGCAATATTGATGTACAACTGAAACTATCAGGAACTTATGAAAAATAATTCGTTTTCAAGCGTATTTTCTGTATAAAACTGTATGAAAATCTTTAAATGCTAATAGTCTACTTTTATGAATATATATATAAAAAAATATATATATCCAATTTGCTTTTATTTCTTCAATTTTCAGCTCTTGGCGTCTACTTGAAAATGTTCTTGGACTCTTTGAAGATGTATTTTATGGAAGAGTAACCTCAAAATCTACAATATGTGAGTATTTTTAATAAATTGATGCAAATTTCTCTTTCAAAATAAAATACTCATCTTATAATAAAAATGGCCAAAGTAAAAAGCTTTAACCTCGTCAGAAAGGAAATTGTCCTTTTGGAAAAAGCAAAGGAATCTTTTCAGTGTATGTTCTCAATGATAAGAAGCTATATATAGGGTTTGTCGGACTCATGGCTCAAAAGCACAATAGCAAAAGGCCTCGGGGTCGATTCCTGTTGTTGAGGTAACACGGAGACGTCTCGTGTCTATTGTCAAGCTGCATGGTGGATCTTTTCCACGCTTTCTCCCATTCTAAACGCAAGTAAGGAGTATATAGAGTTCCCTTGAAAAAGTTATCGCTTCTCTCCTCTCTTAACACAGGAACTATATCTCGATTATCCAACTATTTTTAACGATGTTCCTAGACTGAGAGGCGACTGCAATTTTTGGACCCCATCGAACATCATTCTGAATTTTTGAAAGAAATTGAAGAAAAGTGAGTAGATTACGAATCCACTGGTCTGCCATGGCAAAAAGGGCCGAAACTGGTCCAAAATCGACTATTAATAAGTTTAACTAAATCCAATCGCCAAATGCGCCATAACTTGCCAAATAATGAGCATTTTTTTTTTATTTGGTAACCCTCACTCTTTAATTTTCAATTGCATCTTTCAAAAATGAACCAAATTGGCAATTGACATTACGTCAATGATGTCGCCAATTCGGCTTACTTTTAAAAGATACAAGTTTTCCGAGCCAGAGATCAGAAATCGTTTTCGCTTTTTCTCATTGAAAATCAAAATGCAGTGGGTTGCCAGACGAAAAAGTGTGTTCTCTTTTTGGCAAGTTATGACATATTTGGCAAATCGGATTTTAGTTCAACTCATTCCAAGTCGATTTTTGATCAGTTTCGGCCATTTTTGCCACGGCAGACCAGTGAATTCGTAATCGTCTCACTTTACTCCAATTTCTATAAAAAATTCAGAATGATGTTTGATGGGGTCCAAAAATTGCAGTTGCCTCTCGGACTATCCTGTTGCAATATAGACTAGACCTAGTGTAACTGTTGCGCAAGAAATTATCCAATAAAAACAGTCAACCAACCATAAAGTACGCTTTCCTTTCACCTGTTATTTCAGAACTCGGCTGTTCATGTGTATTCACAATAAATATAATGGAATACAATAAAATTAGGTTTTAATTTAACTGTTTATTGTTGAAATTGTGTTTTTGCGAAACTAACTTAAGAAGTTTCGAGTTAATAATGCTTATTCTAGATTTCTGTTAAAATTACTAATTTCTAACTTCTCTCTCTCCTAATATGCACCACTAGGAGCAAGAAAAAGTGATCATAACAACAATATTTCTATGCATTACACAACACAGTCAAGAACACTAAAAGTTAGAATAGTCGTAAGTCCCCCTTCTCCAACTTCTTGTCCACAACTAGAACTCATAGATTACTGTGCAACGGGGTAAATAGGCACAACGGGGTGAATCGGAATGAAACTTCTTGAAATTACAACGAAATTACTCATTTATATGAATAAAACTTTTTTTTATTATTATACTAGAGGGTTCCACCCCCCCCCACCCCCACCCCCACTCCCTGCTCACTGACGCTCGCCAAACCCCGGGGAATGCTAAAGCATTCCTTTGATTTGCTGCGCAATCTCCACAGGGCTTCTCGGTGAACCCTTACCTTGGCTGCGTATTGGTAATACCAAAGAAGTGGATCAGCTTTGTTGGTAAAATTTACAGATTGGTCGTTTATTGCAATGAAATCTTTCTTTACTATCACAAACCAGTGCCGTAAGGAGAAACTAATCTTTATGATTTCTATGAGTGAAAACATTTCGTTCCACATTTGACTTCGTTCTGGTTTTTGCTTGTGTGTAGATAAAAAGCGGATACTACTGAATTCGATAGGAGGGATAGATGGATGTAAAGATGTTTGTTGAAATTTAATTATGCCAGTTTGGCGTGCTTCTTACGTTTATTTCATATACGAGATTATACAGGGACTGGTAACGCAAAATTAATGTGATTCAGTCGTGGATTGATGCTTTTGATTTGATTTTCACTAACTCTCCCCTACCCACGAACACGCTTTCATAGGTTTGCTGCGCAAACCAGGAGATGGCTACTCGATCTCCGAAGGGGCTTCGTCCCCTTCTCAGTGACCTCTTACCTTGGCTACGAATTATTATTCGAGACAAAAATTTAACAGCTTTGGATTGTTAATGCAATAGCAGGTGTGTCAATTATAGGCCGTTAGCTGATGTAACGAAATATGAGACGAGTTGAAATCGTGTTGTAATTGTTCATGAATGAGCACAAACAAATGGTGCCAAGTTTTTCTAAAAGAAATACATCAGCTAATGACCTATTTCAACAGGATTCACCAACGGAAGGGTCCACCTGCTTCGCACCCCAACTGTGAAGAACTGCTTTTCTATAAAATAGCTACGAACTTTCTACACTGCAGAAACACGTCAATTTTGACCCAGATTAATTTATCTTTTCAACTAGAACCCAAGGCTCACCTAGTTCTGAAATATTTATATAAATAATAGAGCTAACTCAGACGTAAACTTAACGGCTCTACTTTATTTCACACAAAAAAAAAAAACACGAACTGAAACTGAAACACAAACAGATTTTTCGTGATGCCACACCTAGAAAAGTTATATAATTCAATTAGTAATGAAATAGAGTTCGCATCGTGACATCCCATCCTCCCACCTTGAGTAGTGGAAAGTTCCACAAGTCAACAACTCTATTAGAGATCCAACCTTTCGGGAATTTTTACAGTTCGACCTAGCCTTGTCTTAGTTTGAACAATTGCAGAGTCGATGGAGTTATCTTCAGAACACTTAGGAATGCCATCCTTCATAGAGGCAACTTTCGTAGATAGTGCGTTTTTATCCATTGGAAAAGGCGATTCGCTGGAAGAAATCTCTAAAGGGAAGACGCGCTGAATCGGACGCAGAATTTCTCCACGCGAAGTTCTAAGTTTGATGAGTCGACACACACCATCTTTCCCTGGCAGCATTTCTATCACTTTTCCTAGTGGCCAGTCGATTCGATTAGCGTTATCACTTTTTATGAGAACAATATCTCCGGGAGCAATCTTCGAAGTTTTAGTCTTTTCTGACCTCCTTATCAAAGATCCAAGATATTCGGACCTGAACCTTTTTCTAATGTCTTTCTGCAAAGCTAGCCTGTATTTGATGCGATGGTTAAGACTTTTATGATCAGCAGCATCACAGTCTGGAACACCAGAGAGCTTGATATCCCGAAGAAACATGGCAGGGGTAAGTGGAACAAATTCTGAGTCACATTCGTCGATGTAAGTCAAAGGGCGTGAGTTGATAACAGATTCGCAATCACAAATAACAGTCACTAATTCTTCGTAAGTCAAACTTGCTCTTCCAAGTATTCTTCTCAAAAGACTTTTCAGAATACCAATTAGCCTCTCCCACCATCCACCCCACCAGGGTGAAGAAGGGGGATTAAACTTCCACCTAATTGGATGAATAGTATTGTCGTTGCAGATGCGGTCCCAGTCTTCAAATGAACTAAGCCATTCTGGCCCTTCCCACCAACATTTGGTTTTCATTAAAGTACTTGCTTTGCATCCTCGGGAGAGTAAATCTGCAGGATTGTCAAATCCAGAAATATGACGCCAAGAAGATGCTTGGCTGATATTCCGTATTTCTTGAACTCTGTTATTCACGAAAATAGACCAATTTTCATCTTTAGTGATCCAAGTAAGAACGGTAGTAGAATCACTCCAATAAAAACATATAACATCCGTCCATCCAAGAGCATCTAACACTGATTTCGTTAATCCTGCTCCCACCAATGCAGCAAGCAGCTCCAACCTTGAAATAGTCTTAACTTTTAGGGGAGATATTCGGGATCTCGAGACTAAAAAATGCACCATTTCACATTCTCCCTTTTGTACAAGATACGTAACGGCGGCATATGCATCTCTACTTGCGTCGCAAAATGTATGAATGGAGAAGGCCTTCATATTTTCTGAAGTAACTTTGATCCAGCGAGGAATGTTAATGTTCTCCAATTCTTTTAGTTCCCTAAACCATTGTAAAAATTCTTGTCGAAGGGGTCCAGTGATTTCTTCGTCCCATCCCAACGATAATTTCCAGGTTTTTTGTAGCATAATCTTGGGACAAAGCATTACAGGTGAGGCAAAACCAAAAGGGTCAAACACTTTGTGAGTAACAGATAATATAGTACGTTTGGTGATGTTTTCGACATTTACTTCTTTCAGCCAGTTGATATTTAACGAAAAACAGTCTTTAGTTTTATTCCATTGAAGGCCTAGAAGATCCTCTGTATTAGATCCTCCTTCTTCTGTTAGTGAAGATGAAGACTCCCAATCTCGCAGAATAAAACCACCTTTCTTCATTAACTCATTAGAAGTACTCATTAATCGCTGCAAATCTAATTCATTGTGGACACTGGTTACAAGATTATCCACATAAAAACTCTTCAAAAGGCAGCCAGTTACAAAAGGATCAATATCAGCATTCTGTTCAAGATGGTAGCAGCTCCTAATAGAAATGGACTGCTGCGAACACCGAAAACTACTCTGGCATGACGAAAAAATCTGTAGTCTTCACAAGCTTTATTTGTCCACCACAGAAATCTCACAAAGTCACGGTCTTCTCTACAAAGGCCAATTTGCAAAAAGGCTTTCTTTATGTCTGCGATTACGCCAATCTTCTTTTCTCGAAATCGCAGCAAAATATTAGGAATCAACTCAATCAAGTTTGGCCCGCTATGTAAGGAGTCATTTAGTGACGGATGTCCCTTTATTCGAGCAGATGTATCAAAAACCGGGCGAATTGGAGTGATCTTACTAACTTTGATAACAGGCCTATGAGGTAGGTAATTTGCAGGCAAATCTTTATCTTCAACTGGTACTTCTTCGATAATTCCTTCACGTAGCCATTCTAAAAATATGCCTTCATAGTTGTCGTACAAATTTTCCTGAAATAATTTCTTGGTTGTGGTATCTAATATTCTTTTAGCTTGTTCAAAATTGTTCGGTAAAGGTACAGAGTCATCCAACCAAGGCAAGTGGACTTCATAGCGATTATCTTTGTTGTACCTAACAGTTTGAAGAAAATTTTCAGTAGTCAAATCTTCTTGCTCTTTCTTAGAGAGCTTCTCAATAGGATCCTTGATCCCAATAGAATCCAGCTTCCAGAAATCTGAAATGCCAAATTCTTTAACGAAAAGTGATGTCACCAACATGGCATTGCTTGACGTTACTTCACTTTCAGGAACTTTTCCTAACAAAGTCCATCCAAGCAAAGTTTCGATGGCCACTAATCCGCTTGATAGGACTCTACGCTGACCGGTTAAAATCTTTCCAAAAAGATCAGCTCCTATAAGTACTTGCACGGGATGTGCCTTTTCTCCAACATCACTTAATGTTATATTCATTTCTTGAAGCTCTTTTAACCAAGGCCCTGAATTCACAGGTGATACATCATTACATATAGTTTCTTGATCCAATGCTTCAAAGTTGCACGCAAAATTGTTCTTAATATTTTTCAATCTAATTCTGTAACATGTATGCACAAATTCTTTGGATTTAATCCCGCCAAACAGTGAATGTACTAGAGTTTCTTTCCTTACATGTGCATATTCCATTTCTTCAGCAAGACTCTTTACAATATAAGACTTTTGTGAGCCGGTGTCCAGAACAATTCGCACGACTATGTCTTTCTTATCTGATATGAGCTTGCACTTTAGAGTCTGTAAAAACACTTTAGGACCCACACTCAGGTTAGACATGTTGACCTCGTTGACAACTTCAGCTTCTTCTGTCATTTTGAAATCACTTTTCCTTAACTCGTTTGTTTCGCACATTAAGGGAACATGCTTCTTCCCGCAAATTACGCATCTTAAAAATGAACGGCATTTTCGGACGGGGTGACCGGGAGCCAGACAGGCAAAACAACAATTTTTCTCCCTTAAAATCTTTTGTCTTTCAGGTAAACTCATCCTTTGTGCAGAAAAACAGTCTGAGCTGGAATGAGTTTTCTCGCAAAATACACACGACTTTCTGGTTTCTTGAGTATGAGGATTGTTAAAAAGACCGGCGGCTGTGGGTGTTTTATTCTGTTTCACTCTTGTTTCAAATTTCTTATTTCTAGACCCATTACTGTCTTTATTTTTGTTCAAGCCGAAACCTTGCATCGCCAAACAAATTCTTTCCTCTGATTCAACTTCAGATTTTAAAAATTTTAGTAAGCTACTAAGCCTTTCTTGCGGTTCTCCACTGTGGCTGAAATCAGGACTTCTTTGTCTTTGCCACACTCTTAGTGTATCTTCCGGTAAGCATGATTCAACCAAAGGATGAAGCAGAGCAGCACTTTTATCCGTTGTTACGCCAAGTGTCTCTAATGCCCTGATCTGAGACTCCAAATGGTCATACAGAGCACATATATTAACAGTAGAACTTTGCGAAGCGTTTTCCAAAACCAATTTTAAAAGCTCGCGGACATAGAATTCCACTAGTAAATCAGTTCGACCAAAACGCGATTTTAAAGATTCTACAGCTTTGGCGTAGTTGGCGCCGGTTGGCGGAAAACTTTCCACTACCTCCCGAGCGCGCGATCCGCTAACGGTTGCTTGCACTAAATACTGAAATTTATTTTCTGGTGCTATATCTATATCATTATGAACATGTTCGAACTGGCTCCAAAATGGTAACCAGTCCTTTAAATCTCCAGAAAAAGGACGTAATTCTAACTTAGGTAAGTGAAATTTCTTTTTTACACTACCTGATTCTGTAGATTGATCATTTTCTTGAGCATCTAAAGCTTTCAGGGAATTTAATCTCGCTAATTCCAACTCATGTTGTCTTTGCAGTTCTCTCTCTTCGACTTGGCGCTTTCTCTCCTCGTCTTGGCGCTTTCTCTCTTCGTCTTGGCGATTTTTCTCTTCGTCTTGACGCTTTCTCTCTTCTTCAAGTTTTCTTTCTTTCTCTTCTTGAAGTTTTTGAATTTTAGCCTCTTCCTGCCTTTCAGAAACAGTTGTGGCTAACACGGCTGAAACAAAGTCCGGATCTTCTGTATAGCATTTACTGTTTAGAATAACATCTTTCAGTGTAGATATGGTAACTTTCAACGGTAAGTCCTCGTTAATCTCTTGGCACAAGTAAATTAAGTCTTCCTTTTTAAAGCCATTAACAGATTTAAACATAATGACGCTTACCAATCCTGTCGCGGACGCCAGATGAACTGCTCTTCTATAAAATAGCTACGAACTTTCTACACTGCAGAAACACGTCAATTTTGACCCAGATTAATTTATCTTTTCAACTAGAACCCAAGGCTCACCTAGTTCTGAAATATTTATATAAATAATAGAGCTAACTCAGACGTAAACTTAACGGCTCTACTTTATTTCACACAAAAAAAAAAACACGAACTGAAACTGAAACACAAACAGATTTTTCGTGATGCCACACCTAGAAAAGTTATATAATTCAATTAGTAATGAAATAGAGTTCGCATCGTGACATCACACCAACCAAAGTGAACAAAAATTCATCATACTATATCAAATATCCACGATCAATTAAACACGCTGTGTTTCAACGCTCAGAGAAAATAAGAAAATCATTGACGTTACAGGGTGTCAACAACAATTTATACACTTTTGTATATACAGATCGTTTATTTAAAATTCTCGATACTTACAAATTAAAATAACAATCTAAAATAAAGATAATAAACTGAGAACAATAAACTTACCAGATATCCTCGATCAATGAAACACGTTGTATAAAATCTTACCAGATATCCTCGATCAATGAAACACGTTGTGTAAAATCTTACCAGATATCCTCGATCAATGGAATACGCTGAGTAAAATCCAACGTGTGTATGTATGTATAGCTATAACTCAAGATCTACTGAATCGATTTCAGGTTACTGTAACAAAGAACAAAGCTCTTTAAGTATTGGGCAAATGTTCAAATGCATATGAAAATATTGTTGCCAGTATATTCTTAAATACAGGATTTCAAAGCTCAGAAAATAAGAACATCATTTGGCGTTACAGGGTGCCAACAAATATTTATACACTTTTGTATACACACGCACACACAAATATATACAGATCATTTATTTAAAATTCCCAGTATTTACAAATTATTCCTTTTTCCAATTTTGACATAACGGAAACAGTCGCCAAAATGCAGCTTTAGCGGTAATTATTAATATGAAGAAATCAAAACAGCGCAATTACCGAACCAGGGCCGTCGCTAAGAATTTCGATTGGGGGGTCGTTAGACATACTTTTGCCGACTAAAATCAAGACAAGTACGGTGTAAATGTAGAAAATACCCATTAAGGTGTTAATCTACTATTAATTAAATTGTATTAATGCAAAATTAATGCATAATTTTTGTAATTAAAATATAATTATATGTTAATTATTGATTAATTAATTGTTATTGAGTTTATAACTAATTGTTATTTTTTTTTTATTAAATGGTGAATTATTTTATTTAATGTGTAATTAATTTTAATTAATGTTTTTAATATTTTATGGCATTTCATTAATACGTAATTAATGTCATATTTTAAGTAAATTCCCATCACATTTTAGTTAAAGTTCCATCAAATTCATTTAATTTTTCATTTTGTTTAATAAATACCCCCCCACCCCCTCTTTCCCGAACAAAGGGGATAATTTTACGAAGTGCTTTTTTGTTGGGAGGGGAGGCATTTATCACTTGCAGATAGAATGCATTCTCACAATCTTGAACCAATTCAGTAACATGAGTAGTACAAAGGCTCCATCTCAATAAAAAAAAAAAAAAAATTAATTTTCAAATTGCAGTTTCGAAAAAATTAGTTAAACGTTTAAAGTGGATGGAAATCGCACTACAACACGGAATAAAATAAATGAAAATATTGATCAAATATGTGCCTCTAATTTAGAATTGTAAAAAAAAGTTAATCAAACAAATTCTGGAAAAAAATTTCCATGTAAAATCCGGGCAGATTGTTGCTATCACACAAAACTACTAACGCGAAACACTGCGATTTTTATAATAGAGACAATGCCAGGGACACATAAGAAACATGCACTTACATTGCCACACGTCTTTTGAAAAATAAAGTATTGTGGAAGAAGTAATTCAAAAGAACAAAATATATGGGTAGTAAATTATCAATTCGAGCAAAAAATTCTGTACAGCTTTTAACAAACATCAAATTAGGAAGTTCAATTCCCATTTTCGAAAAATCTAAGATTAAACAAAGACTTTTGTCGCCTTATACCTCCCTGTTAG
Organism: Linyphia triangularis; assembly: GCA_963978545.1. NCBI lineage: Eukaryota > Metazoa > Arthropoda > Arachnida > Araneae > Linyphiidae > Linyphia > Linyphia triangularis. The sequence continues at coordinate 29,940,606 of OZ021733.1, forward strand.
CGATCTGCACATCCCTGCAAATAATCCTGTCGGTACTCATGGGCAATAAAAATTGCATTTCAAAATACAATAATTATTAAAAACGTTTTGTTAATGTATTATAATAATTGTTAGATAGTATTATAACAAATCTTTCAATACTTTTCCAATGATTATTTTGTTGCAATAAATACGACATTGCCTTCCAATTTACATGGCATGCATTATTTCGGTAACACATTTGTTGTGGTCTAGTGTACAAATGACAGATACAACACCTAGGCACTAGTAGTCACTTTTGCCTAGTGGTTAGAGCGCCTGTCATCTGATCTAGAAGTCCCGGGTTCGACTCCCGTTAGCGCACACCGCTACGTGGTGTCCCGAATATTCGAACACATCAGTGGCACCATCTACTGCACGACCTCCCCACTACCACCTCAGCATCTCTGGCGACTCACTGCCACACAGAAAGCAACCTCTGATGACTCACTGCCACACTCGACTCAAACGCAAGCAACTCAACGTTTCACCCCTTCGCAACTCACTGGGAAGGGGCTATGTCGCGGTCTCGTGTACAAATGACAGATACAACACCTAGGCACTAGTGATCACTTTGCCTAGTGGTTAGCGCGCCTGTCTTCTGATCTAGGAGTCCCGTGTACGACTCCCCATTAACGTACACCGTTACACATTTATAATAAATGAAGTACTATATAACATCATTTATAGAGTTCTACTTGACATTAATTGCAATAATTTGGCAAAATGTAATAGAAATATTTTTCTTCCATTTCACTCAACTTCACGTTAGTAATGAGTAAAAATAAACCTCGTTGAATAACCTTATAAAATGTATTTTTTATTTTTATCTTTACCAAAAAATAAGTAAATTTTATTCGAAATTGAAACTTCTCGCAAGACTAGTAGTGTGCGTAAGGTATGTATTTGATAAAAGAGGGCTCATTTTTCGGATATTAAAATTTAGATGTTTTGATATTTTCTGTAAGACTTTCAATTCATATGACGTACAATACACACTTTATGTAAATGACGTTTAATGGGCATATAATGGTTTTTGAGGCGTTACCTGACGTACTTAAAATGTCACCTACTGTAACACATCAGAGTTATCTATTAATTGGAAGAATAAGTAATTATTGTCAGTTTCTTCCTGAGAATATAGTGTGTGCTTACCAGGTGACTGAATTTAAAAACTTACGACAATCGACTTAACGATTTATACAATTAAATGTACTGATTTGAAATTGAACGAAAATTGAGAACTAGAAATGGAAAACGACCGAAGTCCAAAAAAGTAAATATTTCAGGTTGGTTGTTTTCAGATTATCTGGCGCCGTCAGCAACACGAGGGCTATGATGCGCCAAAAAATTCGTCATTTGACAAGCCAACATACATTTACAAACACCTATGCCTTAAACGGGACTCAAACCCGCAACCTCTCGGTCTAGTATTTTTTTTTTTTTTTTTTTTTTTTAGGAGAACCGAAAAATGATCGCATCTGGTACTTAATCAATAGTTAAGTCAATAAGTACATACTTCAGATTGAATTTGAACTATTGCTAAGGGAGTTCGCACTTTGAGCGTTCTCCACTTCGTTTAGCGTGGCCTTTAGGACATTTTTCCGTAAAAAAAAAAGATTTTCTATTTTTTTGGTACTTGGTCGTTTTCAATTTTTAGTCCTCAATTATTCATTCACTGTAGAGAATTTGTGGATATTGATACTTGTGCAACAGTACGGGGTACGGGAGATATGTTTATATTTAATTTCATTTAGAAGCTGTCATTGACGATATCAACTTAAATGTTCCTGCAAAAAAAGGATATATTTACACCAATTTAAAATTGCCGACCGCCAACTTGGGCTGAATTGTGATCAGGATTTTTTAATACTATTGATGATATTAATTATTTATATCTTTTTCTATTCAATATGTTTTAAAACATCCATCACTTTGGTTCTTTTAAAGGAATTGATGAAATTTTGGAAATTTGCCGTGTGCCGTATTTCTTTTCTAAAAACTTTGACGGGATGAGATAATGATTGATTGATTTGTGTTCGCAAAATACCTATTATATTTGTGTACGCAGTCCATCAATGTATACGGGAAAATAATAGACTTCTAGTGTAAAAAAGCCAATTTGTGAAACTCGGGTCGGTATTTTTAATATTTTTTGTTTTTATCTATATTTTTTTTATTCAATTTGATTTTATTGTGGATCAACTTTATAAAAGGGCCCAATAAAATTTCGAAAATTTGCCGACTGTTCAACTTTCTAAAACTTTGGGGGGGTGAGACGTCCCCTTCGCCCCCCGTTCGCGTCGTCCCTGTACCGAACACAGTGGTTTTATTAACAATAAAACTGAAAATATTAACAAACACGCAGCTAACAGAAGAATGAATTATTAAACGCCATTAAAAAATAAACTAAAAATATTAACGAATCAAATAAAATCTCCAGCGCAATCAATAAACTGAAAATCTTAACAAACACACATCAACAAATGAACTTTTATTACATTTTAATTACACAAAGAATGGTAGTAACACATAGCCGTCTATGCTTTGTGTCTGAATAGAAAGTTGCTTCCGAAATTAAACAACACTTATATTAGAGAAACTACTTTTGAACGACAAGGGTTGCAGGTTACTGCAACAAAGAACAAAGCTCTTCTAAATGTTGGATAAAAATATACAAATGAAAATATTTTTGCCAGTATATTCTTACATACAAGATTTTAACACATAGGAAATAAGAAAATAATGCCAAAAAAAACTTATACACTTTTGTACACACAACATTTATACAGATCTTTATTTAAAATTCCCTGTACTTACAAATTATTCCTTTTTCCAATTTTGACAAAACGGGTAGGTACTGAAACTCGAAATTTTCCAATGGCAGCACCCATTTTTTCACGTCGCAAAATGCTTAGCGCATGCGAAAACCAAAAAGAGCGTTGGAACGGTACGTGTATCACAAAAAAGGGGGAGTTATGTAAGCACAAAAAACAGTTCTGCGAACGGTCTACAAAAACACGATCGGGGTTCGTGGAGGAAATTTGCACATGATTACAGAGGCAATACACCAATGACAAAACGCCGCTCGCCCTCTCTGCGTGCATAACGCGTCCATTTTTTGTGATATAAGTACCATTCCAACTTTCTGAATGGTTTTCGCATGCGCTGTGCATTTTGCGACGTGAAAAAATGGGTGCTGCCATTGGAAAATTTCAAGTTTCAGTACCTATAACCGTAACTGTGAGAGCCATTTTATTGCCGTTTACAGAATCTCGAGCTCGTACCTCTGAATTACTATACCTGATATCTCATCTCGATCTGTTAAATGGAACGACCGCTAGAGGTAAATATTTCAGCAAAGTTTCTTTATGACCACCAGTATTTTAGCATGCCCTACTTTAACAGTATGCCCTACTTTATTTAATTTGATTAGAAAACTTTTTATTTTACGAATTTTTATTTTTTACTCTGGGCCTTAAGCCCAAGGGTATGGTTTTCGTTTGGTCTAAAGTGTGTTCCGTCCGCACTTTTCAAAGGTATGACAAAAAAGGTTTTAATCAACGTCAGCTGCTGCCGGTTCCTGATGGAGGGAGTTGTATGAACAAGTCTGCGCATAGCACTACGCTGGTCGTACCATTGAAACTTTTTGTAATAAAAGTTCCATACTGATTGCTTTTTCAATGTGCAAGGACCAAACAGCACTACGCTGGTCGTATTGTTGAAACTTTTCATTCTGTAAGGGGCGCTCTGCAGATCTGTTAATAATCAAGAGAGCTATGGTATGTTGGGTGTTGTTGAGCATGTTGGTAGTACCGAGTGTTCCTTCGGTGGTACCATTTCCGGTTTATCATTATTCAAGATAGCTATCATTTTTCAAGATACCTATGGCATGCTGGGTGTCGTTGAATTCGTCTTGAGGAGTTGAGCATGTTGGTGATACAGAGTGTATCGTCGGTTGTACAGTAACCCCCAAAAAATCAGAACGATAGCTATATCTTGTTCTCTAATTGTTGAAATAACAAACAAAAGGTACCGTTGTAAACCGTGAAAGGTTTTTAATAATTGCATGAAGTTTTTTTTTTTTTTTTTTTTTTTTTTTTTTTTTTGTCATGAGGGGGTCATCTACGTATTAAAACAGAACCAAACTTTAAAAAGTTCAATAGCAACCTCATAATATTATCCCATATTTGGATTCAGCATCCAAAAAAATTTCGAAATACAAAAATTCGTAATTTTCTAATGTATGGTTTGTAATTTAAATGATAAATTAATGTTAAATAAAAAATTTGGTTTTTTGGCCATAAATACTTAAATAATTAATATATTTCAGTAATTTTTTTTTTCTTCAAAAGATAGTTTATAAATTGCCAACCATAAATAGCAATCAACTTTTGCATCCATTTCTTTTTTAATAATTAATAATCAGTTAATAAATCAATTTAAAATTTTTTTTAATAGAAACATATATTTTTTTGCTTTTATTAGATTTACCATGGTCTAAAACCCCCACACAATTTTTTTCTTTCCATTTTGACTTTTAGTTCTCGATTTTGTAGCGAAAATGTAAAAAACGCTCACTTTAAGGGACCGTAGTATAGTAGACGACTTTTGGAAAACTATCAAAGATTAATTCAAGGTAAACTAGAGGTGTGGAAAATCGCACAACGTTCAATTATCGTAAAATGGGGTGAATAGGAACATCGGGGTGAATCGGAACAGAATTTCTTGAAATTCCAAAAAGAAATATTATTTTGTACAAACAAAGCAGTTTTATTTTTTATATATATTTTTTTAATCTGTCTAACGTTTTTGGAATCGTGGAACATTGTTTTGTGTGGTTGTCAACAGTGTTTTTTTTTTTTGTTTTTTTTTAAAATTACTTTCTTAAATTACATTTATTTAAAACATTTTTTAAGCAATTTCAATAAGTTATTATTTAAAAATTTCCTGAATCATGTGATTTTTTTATTTTATAAATAATTTCAACGATCAAAAGTTACATTTGTGTATACAGTAAAATGTTTCTGTAAAATAATCACGCTTTGCTGAATACTGTTTACTAATGCCTACATTTTATGTTTATTAATTTTCTAATTATCAGTAGTATACGTTATACTTCTGCAATTACAGTTTTCGATATTTTATTTATTTCGTGTGAAGAATGCACGTCTTTAACGTTGTAAATAAATTATGTTACTTTTGCGTTTACTTGCTATTTTTGTATTAATTTTAAACATGACACTATAAATCCAAATAGTTTCTATGCAGTTTTAGACTAATATTTGTATTTTTTAACGTCGTGAAACGCCGCACTGACCGTTCGATTTCTCCCGCTGTGCAGTAGAACCTTAAAAATACCTTTCGTTTTATGGAAATTCTCCCTGAAGATCGGCCAAAAAATGGTCGAAACATTTTCTCTCATAAGTGACGTATTTTTCAACATATTGCATTGAAATTTCGAATAAATATCGTAAATGATGTATTCTAAATCGAATGAAATGATAAAAAATAGGGGTTCGTATTGAAATGTTCGAAGATAGCGTTACTTTTACTTAGAAAACGGTCCCTTAAGAAAAAAAATTGCATCAGATATATAAAAAATCGTAAGCAAAACATTTTGGTACAAACCGTAAGATTCTACGATAATTAGAACCGAAGAGATAGCCATCGTTCTGATTTTTTTTTGGGGGGGGGGGGATACTGTACTATTTCTGGTTTTGTCATTTTTCAAAATAGCTGTGGCATGGTGGGTGTCATTGGACTCGTCTTGAAAAAAGTATGACAGTTAGTGATACCGGATGTACCATCAGTGGTATCACATTCTGTTGGTCATTTTTCAAAATACCTATGGCACGTTAGCTTTACTCGTTTTGAAGTTATTATGATCGTTGATGGTACCGAGTGAATCGTCGGTCGTACCATTTCCAGTTTGTCATTTTTCAAGATAGCTATGACATGTTGCATGTCGTTGGACTCATCTTGAAGAATTCTGACCTTTGGTGGTACCGGATGTACCATACATGGTACCATTTCCATTTGGTCAATTTTCAAGTCAGGTATAGCATGTTAGATGTCCCACTATGCTATAGCCCAAGAGTATTGTTTTCAGTTGGTCAAAAAAGTGATCTGATGTCCGTCCCTACTTAATGTTTGGGAATGCGTAAGAGAGGCATTGTGTGGGGATGCGCCTGTCTCACCTGCTTGTATAAATAGAGATAGAGTATGCTGTTGTTCAGATGTATCAATGTTTTATAAAACTCAAATAGTAAAAAAAAAAAAAAAATCGATCTGGTAATGAGCTTGGATTTAAGGCCCAGGGTAAACTGTACATCGGCTCTAAGCCAATTACAATGTTTTTTTTTTTTTTTTTTTTTTTTTTTTTCAGTTTTTTTTTTTTTTATCTCATCTTCATTTTAAGATTTACTGGGTGAATCGGAACACAAAAAATGTGGTGTCAAAAAGTGGTTTTTGGAAAGATTATATTCCACACAAGATTCAACGACTGAAGAAGAGTCTTATTACTCCCTTCAAAACAGTGGTCAAGAGTTCAAGCTTGAATCAATGTCAAAAGAGGAGCCTAGTTTCGACGTTCCATAAAACCTTGTTGTATCTGAAGATTTTTCTCCAAATGACTTCTGTATCTTTAAGGTTGTATATGGAAATATTCAAACCCTATGCATACTCAATATGAGCGAAGTTTTTCTACTTAGGTGTGTTTTTCAAAAAGCATCCAGAAATGAAGATATTTTCTATAACAGATGTGGATGCTTTTCCTTCCTCGTGATATTTTGAGGAAGTTGCAGTCTTATAGAACTCAAACATCAAGTAGATTAAAAAGTATTAGCAGTTTTAAAGACTATTTCGATTATCTTGTTTTGTATTAGGTAAGGAGAAGACTTGATACACTTTCAAACATATGATTTGTTTTGATAATATTTTTTCAAAAAACCTTCTTTATCTGTCATATTAAAAGATTTTATTAGGATAATTTTGTGTTCATATTCACTCCAATGCTTTATTACTTTTTTTTTTATTTCACCCTGTAAATGTTTACTTAAGAACAGACATAAATTGTAACGAGTGTTCCGATTCACCCCTTTCTGTGGGATGATTCGGAACACCATGCAAAAAAAAATTAAAATAAATGGAAGCCATGTTTTTTTTAAATGTTTGGGGTTGATCGTCACAGAAGGGAAGACAGAAATTTCAAAGTCAAAAATATGTTCGCTAACGATCTTATTACTCCCAATTATAACGTTGAAAGTTGAAAAGTATTCCAATTCACCTCGTTTTGCGGTATATGTTATAAAAATTCATTGGTCAAAAGAATTACGTACATTTCCTGAGTTTGTGGAGGGAGGGAGGGAGGGAGGAGTTATATGCCAATACCAATGAATGTATAACGAGGAACGCGGCAGTGTTTCACCGCCAAGTCCGATGTCAAAGAAAGCGGCGGACAGGGAGGACCCCACGGACAACATCCCCTCCCCCCTCCCGAAATTGTGTGAAATCTTATTTTACCACTTCCCCCTTCTTTTTTTTGCAAAACTTGTTATATTTATTTAATCAAATCTTCGACCATACCCCTCCCCCCCCCAAAAAAAAATCTCCTGGCTACGGGCTTGGCGGCAGTCATCCAAGCATATAAAAGTAGGTAATAAATTTTGGGTACTTTTATCCCGAACACCCTGTAATATGTTGACCAAAGTTAGGCCCGTTTTCGAAACCTCACAGCTCAACTTTCTGTCAGTGGCGGCTGGTGCAGTGGGCCAGGGGGGGCTTGGGCGCCCTCACTTTTTTGGACCCTGGCCCCACTTACATATATGCTTGTTAATATTGTTTTGTTGTGGGATTTTTTTAATATTTAAAAAAAAAAAAAAAAAAGCTTAAAACTTATTTATTCTGTCATTAGACATTAACTATTGTGAAGGAAGCAGGGAGCTCTTGCAACAAACTCGAAAAATTTTTAATCAATCACAATCATTACTGCAAAAAAGCGACCCTTCTTTTAAAAATGCTAGTTTTCCTGGGGACAAAATGACCCCTTCTTCGGACGACCTTGAATTTTAAACCGATAGGGCATATAAGGTTGCGACTTTCACGTGACATCCTGTTTTGCCATAGCATAAATACAAAATTTCTAAAACATCCCTGATCGCTCTGCTCTGGGGTGGACTTCTCTGTAAAGGAATGGCCATTTTTTGTAGAGACGGCGATTGCACGTTGGTCCTCTAGTATAACGGTGCGAAAAAAGTGGCTACAATAAATATCCATTGCATTCATTTTCGCTCTTTGTTTTTCAAAATGTAAGAGTAAGATTTTCTCTGCAAATTGTTTTTATTTAGATATTTACCTTTTTCCCGAAAAATTTTTGAGTATTTAAATGTCGTCCATATGATCGAAAGAAGTGATTTGTCTCACATTAATATTTGATATCCTATTAAATTATTAACGTAACTTACAATTCGATGCCATCAACGGAAGAATTTCTATACTGACAAGGAGACCTTACGGTCTCGGAAATTCAGATCGGGATGAAATTTGGCAGATTGATAGTATACCTTAAGGGTATCCACACTGTAAAGTAATAAAGCGCACTAGCCAGAAGATTCCGAAAAAATAGTCTTTAAAGTGTTATGCGTAGCTTACATACTAGTAGAGATTTTTGATCAGCAATTTCCCGGTGGCTAAGTGGTCAGAGTGATGGGTTCCCGTACGGGTGATCCGGGTTCGATACCTCGTGAGGTAGGTTTTTTTTTTTCCATTTATAAAGTAACTGTTACAGCTAATTGCAATTTGAATTAAAGATAATACTTTATTTTTAAATACGTAATGTATTTTTAATAGAGAAAATAGAGATAAATTAAATAGATATAAATTAAAATTCTAATTACCACGGCAACAAAATTAGGGTAGGACTTAATTTATCTATGGATTTTTACATATAGTTTTTATTTGTCAATTATTTATTTATATACATACACCAGAATGACACTTATCATAAAAACATGGAAAACAAAAACTGTTTTGACATCTTGCACAATTTATAAAGGAAGATTGTTTACAGGAACAACCTTTTTGTAAAAGATTCGTTGGAAAACATACTTCATTAACATTCATGAAAATATATCTTTCGTCAGAAAACTTGGAAGCATATCAGGCATACCGGATCATTTTATTAAAAATTGATGATGGACTATTGATTGTATTTTTATTCAGTCTTCACGGGTATTTATTTCTCTATTATTTTCAACCAGATACGCGCAATTTTGCATACGCTTTAGTAGATTCTTTACCTGTCTATAAAAATAGACGTCGCAAAGTGCCGTTAGGGTTTTGAAAATTTCTGACTACCTACTTGAGTACAATAGGACAACATTCTTACTTTTCCATATGGAAACTGGTTCTTCATGTTTTTTGGGAAAATCATTTACTTCTCTACATCTTATAATATCTCAAAATTTATAATCACTTGTTTGTGAAAATAGTAAATATAGTTTTAATGTACCTTCATTAAAAATACATTACGTATTTAAAAATAAAGTATTATCTTTCATTCAAATTTCAATTAGCTGGAACAGTCACTTTATAAATTGAAAAAATAAAAATTAAAAATTACCTCATTAAAAATACATTACGTATTTAAAAATAAAGTATTATCTTTAATTCAAATTTCAATTAGCTGTAACAGTCACTATAAATTTAAAAAAAAAAAAAAAAAAAAAAAAAAACTGCCTCACGAGGTATCGAACCCGGATCTCCCGTACGGGAACTCATCACGCTGACCACTTAGCCACCGGGGAGTTGCTCATCAAAAATTTCTACTAGTATGTAAGCTACGCATAACACTTTAAAGCCTATTTTCTCGGAATCTTCTGGCTAGTGCGCTTTATTACTTTACAGTATGGATACCCTTAAGGTATACTATCAATCTGCCAAATTTCATCCCGATCTGAATTTCCGAGACCGTAAGGTCTCCTTGTGAGAATAAAAAATGTTCTTCTCTAAATAAGTGGCTCCACTAGAACTAAGCCCTCGTATAATGCTGTGTTAAAGTTAAAAGATAAACGTCACAGTTACAGAATTTTCAACCCCCTCCCCTCCCCTCTCCCTCTCTCCCAAATAATATGTAAAATGTAGATAAAGCAAAACTAGTTACAGTTACCAGAAAAAAATGTCATGAGCATTTAGTAAAGAATCTGAGTCATGAACCTACACCCTTTAAAAAGCAAAATCATACAAGCAATTTGATATTGTCAAATAAAATTTGCGCATTCTTAAAATTGAAGAAACGATGTTTATTCTTAACTCAGGTAGGATCCAATTCTCAAAATAAATTCTGAATTCAATAAAATATTAAAATTTGAAGCGAGTTCCATGTTTGCTCAACTTCTTTTCAAAATATCAAGAATCAAGGTAAAACACCTATTTTTAACTATCGCTATGTCAAAACTCATTGGTAAGAGGCAATATACTCAATTCACATGTGAAGTGAAACGTCATCGAATCGAGCCTCATCGGATGTTTTACAGGTTGGTTTCAATGTAAGTAGACATCTCAAATTTGAGATGCATATGCAATGCATTTTTCAAGTAATTATTCATCCTCAAATCAAGTAATTATTCATTTTTTCATGAATTTAAATTAAAACTGTTGAACTGGTCAATATAACAATACCTTTGACTTTGGTTGCAAATTTATAAATATTGCACATTCTAAGTTAATGGCATTTTTCATTAGTTCTACTGTTAAGCCAAAATTATTTTGTATGAATTGATTCATGAAATATCATTGACTTGAATATTAGGAGCAATACCGATGTCTTTAAAATGATTTATTTAAATTATTTTAAAACATTATAAAATTATTTATTTAAGTATTTACTCTAAAGTTACGAAAAGTGAAATTGTTGCTGTCGGCATTTTTTTTTCTTGTTTTTTTTTTCTATGATTCATGTAATATTTGATGAAAAATTTTCCCCTGTGATTTCTACATAATTTTTAACCAAGGTTTTGACTTAATTTATTTTATAACTCTTCCCGAACTCTTTGTTTTCTTTTTCTTAAATACAGAATAGAAATTGAGTGACATCGGTTTTCATACTTTCACTTATTTTTTTGCGATTAGTATTTTAATTTATTATTATGATGTCAAACAAAATAAAAAGCGCTTTTGCTTCCTACACTGTTGGTATCTAATCCAGCCACCTGTATTGTACATAAAATGTTTTATACTGTTGAAAATATTGGTAACTTTTCTTATATTAAAAAAGTTTTATCTTCAAGGCTGTTTAATTTTTACATTTCGTCCAATCGACACGAGTTCATTTTAATGTGTTCTCTATTCTTAATTTAATAAAATTATTAATTATAACATGCTTTTCATTATATGATTAGGAGTAATTAGTTATATTTAACGGGGGGGGGGGGAGAGAGGGGGAGCAAAAAGATAAACTTTAACACTCTTTTTTTTTTTTTTTTTTTAATCTTACAGTGAGTCCCGAAAATATCGTACTTATGGCTGTTCCTAATCACTGACCACTGGTCATTGAGATAGAGTCCAGCTCTTGATAGGCTTCCCGGAAGACCGAGAAGATCCTTAAAATAATCTCCATAAATAAAAAATTTAAACCCTCAAACGCATAGACAGTGGCAAGGGGGTGCAGATCGCGTACAAAAGGGTGCAAAGCGGCTAAAGCTTCAAACCAGAAATTTTCAACCGTGAATGAGTATCGGATTTCTTGCAGAACAATTTATAAATAGATATGCCGTAATCTTACGTTCAATTGAATAATTTTAAGCCTGTACTTTACTTTTTTGCCTAGGAATTCTTCGCTTCATTTTTAATTTTCAAAAGCAAAAGGTGCAAGTGCATTCATTTTACCCTTCCTGACGTCATCCATTCTCAAACGAAACGTCGCGTCGTTTTTGTAATAATAATTCCGTTTATTGAAATATTTATTTTATCAGATATCAGTATGCTTTGATAATTTAACTGTTTAAAAATCTTGTAGTTTTGTTTTCCCATATATATTTAAGTAACATTTACAAAATTACATGAAATTCATGTGTCTTGATATTTGCATGTTCCCCCCCCCCCCTCCCCCATGACATGCAGTTGTTAATTTGGGCCCCCTCACTTTTAATACCCACGAGCCGCCACTGCTTCCTGTTATAGATGAATCCCTGGTTGATTTTTATCTTTTTTTCCATCGTGTTTCCCCTGGTGAGTAGACAAAAAATAACAACATAATTGTTAGCATTGAACACGAAAACATGACAAAAAAATTCCTTTTAAAATCGTCGAAGTCGCTGGAATTTTGCTCTTCTGATTCTGATTATGTCCAAAACCTTAGCCAGGGCTACAGTAAAAATTATTTGATGAATTTTGGTCATTCTTTTTTATTCAGCTCAGCTTAATTAGATGAAGTGCCTTTTGTATGATTTGATGCGTACGAGAGTTTGTACCCCACAGAAATGATCCAGGAAGTTTGGAATTTCCGACAGGGTAATGAATGCTTAAAACATATTCCGGATATTCAGCTTTTGCACAATTTCAAGAAGTGCATTGATATTTTAAGTTGAACTATTAAAACAGCGTAATTAGAAGAAAGCAAAATTTACTTATTTTTCAATTAAATTGCATGCCTATCAAAGCTCTAAAAACAAGTGTTTCAATTTAATTAGAAATCCACTTTCATTATAAAAAAATGTTTTAACCTGTTGAATTTGAACCACGTAGCTTCTGATCTCTAGCTTGGCACTTTGACGGTTGCACTACCAAAGAATGCTTAAATTTCTATTAAAATAATAACAAAAATCTTATATTTCAAACAGACCGAAAGTTGCTTGGAAACACATTTTTTATATCTATTCTTATGTAATGTTGGTAATCCTCTATTTAAAAAAAAGCTTTTTTTTTTGTACGTCAGACTTTTTATAATTACCCTTTTTTATGTATTTGCTTGTTTTTGTACTCAAGTTAAAACTAGTAGGTACATAATTTTAATTATTAAAATTTTGTTTGGTGTGGTAATGATGGGGATTTCTTCTTGAATGAAACGAAAAGGAAGTGGATTGCTAACTTAAATCTCTCTACAATACTTAATCTTGATATTTGTTGTCGCTCTCAATACATAGAGTCGTACGTGAATAACGATGTTGTCGCTTAGGCCTTTTTGCGCTTAGAGTGACGATATGCTTATTCACGCTAAAAAAATTCTATCGACGAAATCTTACTAATTCAGAACATAACAAACACACACACGAAAATAAAGAATTGCTATCCCCCAAAAATCTAGACGTTATAAAAAAAAAATAAAAAAAAATAAAAAAAAATTGCCAGGTAAAATAGTCATCTAGAAAAAGTTATGAAATCTAATGTTTGCTACCAAGCGGCCGCGTTTAAGTTCTTTGGGGTACTTGTACACAGTGAACTAAATTGGGTTTATTGGGTGGAATCCCTATTGGTAATCAGAACTTTCCAAACTAGAGCTATTGCGGAACAATATCATTTCACTGAATTGAGATTAATTTTATAAAATTATAGTTTTTTATAAAATTAACTTATTTATAAAATTATATGAAAATGAAATTAACTGAATTCAGTGTAACTTTAGCTTGTCAAGTTCTGTTTACCTTTGGGGATTTCTGCCAAAAAAAACAATTTAGTTCATTATTGTGTACAAGTACCCCAAAGAAACTAAACACGGCCGCTTGGTGGCAAACATTTCATTTCATGGCTTTTTCTGGCTGACTATTTAGTTTGGCGTTTTTCTTTTTTATTTACAACGTCTAGTTGTTTTTTGGGGGATACAGTATTATATGAACTCGGTAGTAAAAGTCCCAATATGTCTTAAGTTATTAACCTCTTACCGGTGGAGTATGTTATTTCAGGAAAATGTATCAAAAATGAAAGTCTGTTTGGGATTAATGGAAGCTTGATTTGGATTATTTGAGTTTACTGTCGCTAGTCCAAGAAACACTGATTTTTTCTCCTGCGGGAAATAAGTTCAGACATTCCAAATTTGGCTTGGATGAATTGCCTTTCAATGGATTCGAGTGACAATGGCAAGGGGTTAATCGTAGTTTATGGAGTTTCAATAAATTTTTAAAGTTAGTACTTTTTCCCGGTCAATAAAAAACTTTCATTTGAGACTTCAAATCCTGTACAGTTCCATCTCTACGGAGCTCTGAGGCGTCACTGTGCCATCTGCAGTAGATGACGTCAAAAGATTGAATCTATAATAGAGATTTTCGACAAATAATTTATCAAGATGGCAATGTTTTAAATGAAGTCCCGCAAAATTTGTTTTTGTTTTCACTAAGCAGCAAAATATAGAAAATCCAACAAGATTGTTCGATGTAATTTTCATTTACAGCAATTGTAATGCGTTTACTTGTGTTTTTTTGGGCCAGATAAAAAATTGTAGGACGAAGTAATATTGTGGGGCAAATATTACAAAGTAGTGGAAAATATTTGATTGCCCCTTGGTAGAAAATGTTTCGCTACTACTTGATAAGGAAATATTTAACAACTAATGATCTTACCACATTCGGACGGTAAGCATTTCACAAATTGAGTGGGCACACAATCTGTTCTATATAACAAATATGTGTTGAACATTTGTGTGGATATTTCTTTGAAATATTAAAGCATTTGGTTGTGCATCAGGTTTTATTGTATTGTAGGCCATGTAGTAATTCATACCATGGCATCGATGAAGTTTTAAAGAAGTCTATAATGCTTGTCTAATGTCGCTGCATTAATGTGTGTGATTTGACTTGCAGTCAATTGGGGTGTATCCTCGCAGATTTTTTACAAACTCTGTAGATTTTTGGCTATAAAAGACAGTTTGTCATTGCTTTTTAGTCTGCCTGGTTACGGTTTTTTAGTTTTCTGTCTTGAAACAAATGCAAGTCAAATGTCTGTTAAAGTTTTCAAAAAGTTAATTGTCAAATTACCCAGGGTAAATTTTCGGGTTTTGTCCCAGTCGAGCTGCAAACGAAGGGGGGGAGGGGGTACCTTTACCTCATAAAAGATGTTCCCCCTCCCCCTTGTCTTAAATACTAAAAAAACTTTGTATTTGAGGGAGTGGGGGGGAGGGGGTCCTGTGCTATCCAATACAACATGTAAAGTCTTCCCAGAAAAGGGCTTTTTCTTACACTGCAAATTACTCTGCAGTCCAGCTGTCAGCGGTGTTTCTGTTGTATATAGCCATTGTTACATACCTTGTATCCTAATTGCTAAATTCTACCAGAAATCTGTTATGAGGCCTTTCTATGGTAAGTTTAATTAGGAACTAATTTACTTAGCTTTTCTATGAATATAATTAATCATAATATGTTAATCTATTTGTCAAGCTGATCTATAGCTATATTTTTAATGGTAGAATTATATTGGATTATTTTTAAATTTATGCTATTGAGTTTACTGTGGTAACTTGCTTTTTACAGTTAATATTCAACTGCAAATTTAATACAATACTGCAATAATTCAATTGCAAATTAATATTCAACTTTGTTACACCTCCAAGTACTTAAGAATTTTTCCTTAAATATATTCTCTGTTCAACACGACTTGGTTAACTATGCATATGGGTGTGGACACAGGTCTATAATGCTGGAAATTATCTTGTAAGTTTAAATAATTGCTTAGCATGCTAGTAACCATTCAGTTATCAACATTGGCACTCCACAAACTTTGCTTTGCAAATTAAGTAAACATTATGAAGATTATGACAGTCTTCATCGAGTGTCGGAGAGCCTGATGGGTTTTTTAGGATTTCTTGTATAAAACGCAATTTGGGACAGTTCTTTTTTGTATTGCATTGAAAGCATCTCTATTTGAACTGATATCTAGGTATTGCTGTTTCAGCACTTTAGGATTCATGTCCCATTATTTCCATGCCGACCAAACGGTTTAGTGGTTAGCATACTAGCTTCTAGACTGCAAGATTGCGGGTTGGAGTCCCGTGTAAGGCATGGGTGTTTGTAAATGTATGTTGACTTCTTAAATGACGAATGTTTCGGCACATTATAGCCCTTGTGTTGCTGACGCCGCCAGATAATCTGAAAACAACCAATCACATTATTTCCATAACTTAGGCATATACAGTACTTCTATATGTCTTTATTTAACTAGGTTAATGGTTCTATTCAACTTTTGATTCCTACTTTTATAAACTACTAGGAGTATTTGGGTCATTCTTCCAAAACAGGCAACTTTTCAATATTGAAAATTTTTTATAAAGGATGTCATAAAAGTATGTGACATATTTTTTGTTATTATTTAGGCTTTATACAACAAGAAAAAAATACCAACAGCACAAAAATCTGCTAATTGTGGGAAGAAAATTAAAAAAAAAAAATCCCTTTGCCAAGGCAGTGGTGCTCATAATACGCCAATTTTTGAAGTGAGGTGATTTAATTGCAAAAGTCTTTTATAGATTTATTTAGAAGAACATATATTTATTCTTGATTTGCATAACAGAAAAAATAACTACGTAAAGCGGAAAAATGGAATTAGAAATAAAATTAATTTTCAAAAGTACATGAGTTGTCTGTCAATAATAAAATTCAGTTACTTTAAAAAATGATATTTAAAATTTAAAAAAACTAAAATTTCAAATTTAATAATAATAGTAGTGGGGAACTTTTAAATTTATATATATTTTTAAATCTAAACTTATATCTATCTTCATCAATCTGGTTTGCTGTCATTGTGTTCTTTAGTTGCCAGAACAATTATGGCCAGGATAATGATGAAACTTATACAATTAGAAGCTGGCCCATTCTGTTTAAAATGTATATTTTTTCTAAAAGGTAATTTTTTATGTATTCTTTCTTTTTTATCAAGGCTTATGGGGACTAAGGCACCTCTGCTTTTTTCAAGAATTTTGTACCAACTTCATTACCTGAAGGTTGGTAGTGGGCAGTACTGCACAAGATGTTAGCACACATTTGCTTGTGAAAGGGAGTGCACTAGTCTACCTATAACCACTGAAGGGTTAATTTCTACCTCTTTTCGGTAACTACCTGGTATATGGCAGCACTTCCGACCGTATGTGGAACTTCTTAATTTAGAGGCAATACCAAGCAGAAGACTTGGCTTGTCAGTCTCGGGCCCTGAATTCGCCACTATAAGCATTGTGAGCACTAAGCCAGGATCGACTATGCTAAGCAGCCCTTTTATGTATTCTTTATTGTAATACAGACAATTTTTTACTGGTTGAAGTATTTTCTCTAAATGCCAGGGAAATGTCTCTAATTAACCAAAACTCTAATGCCAAAGAACTTTACAATAGAAATAAAATTTCTTGAAATAGGCAAAAATAGTTCACTGGTACCATCTGTAGTTAAAATATTGAGTGTAATGCAATCTGCCAGAACAATGATGTTTTTTCAGTGACAAACATTTTGTAATTTTCTAATAGGAAAAAATAATGAAATAATTTTAAATTGTTTTCCATTGAATAAAACACTTTATTATAAATGCATTAAACTAATTGTTGGAAAATTAGTTTTATTATTAATTTATTTAACATTTATAACAGTACAGGTGGCTCTAGTGACAAGCCAGGATAATGACTTTTATACATTTTATATATTTTTAAATGTATTTATATGTATAAAAAATCAATTTATTTATTTGAAGTTAAGTCTGTTTCAGACAAGGTTTTTCCTGTTTGGGAGAACATGGGTCATTCTTTCGAAACAGGAAAAATTCATATAATATTTTACCACTTTGAAAATAATTATTTGCCTTTTAATAACTTTTCCACATTCTAAGCTAACGTCCTGATAAATAACATATTGAATTTTTTTCGTATAAATTTAAAAATATACCAAATATCCAAAAGTCATTATCCTGGCTTATCATTAGAACCATCTAAGCTGTTATACATGTTACTTAAATTAATAATAAAACTAATTTTCCAACAACAATTTAATTTATTTATAATAAAGTGCAATATCGTTCGGCGATGACGTGAATTTATTTAATATATCCTCACAGTCATTTTTAATAGAAATCCAGCTATTTTTATATGTTTCCGCAGAATCAAATTCTCTTTCAAAAGCTTCTTCGTCATAATCACTTCCACTTAAATACACTTCTTTAATTTCTTCATCTATCTTGAACATGCGACTAGTTTTATCTTCAAGAGTGTCCAATATTTTCCGAACTTCAATGTTCTGCTTGTCGTCTTTTTCAAGTATACTTTTTGCTTCATTCACCGCCTTGGTAAACGATCTTCTCAACTAAGTTCTTTCCCTGTTTAGTTTATCCATGTTCAAACAATAATTAAATACCACACGAACGCCATAAAATGTTGAATTAAAACCAAGTAGATCAGGTTCGAAACTTCGTAGTTATGGATAACTATTAATAAAGAACTCCACAGTATTACGACGAACACATTTTTAATTTGACAAACATCAACCGTCGCCTAATCTTTCGAATACGAACAGATATTATTATTTTTAGAATTACAGATATTCTTTTTAGAAATACACCAGCGTCTCCATGGCAACTCTCGCTTTACAATTCGTAATCGTTGCCACTCACTTACCATTCCGCAACACTCGCATATTTTTATTTTTTAAAATTTAGTCTTACTTCTAATTCTATTTTCAGCTTTATTTAATCATTTTTTTTTTGTTATGCAAATTAAGAAAAAATATGATATAATATTTAAATATATATATGAAATATATTAAGAAAAATATATGATGATAGTATATAAAGAATAAATGTATATTTTATTAAATATATCTATAAATTTCTTTTGCTGATAAATCAACTAATTTAAAAATTGTTTTATTAAATGAATCATTGTCTTGTCATGGGGATTTTTTAAATATTTTTTCCTCTCACAATTAACAGATTTTAGCGCTGCTGGTATTTTTTCTTGTTGTATAAAGCCTAAATAATAATAAAAATATATTACAAACATTTATAGCATCCTTCTTTAAAAAATGTTTTAACATTAAAAAGTTGCCTGTTTTAGAAGAATGACACTTAATACACTTAAGATATCTTCAGTGAAAGAAACCTAAAATAATTTTTTTTAACTCAGAAATTTTCTAATTTGTGTTGTATTTTAATCTACACACTCTGACAATAATTGCTAAAGTTATCTTATCATCAAATTACACTAGATCTGAAATTAACTGGAGTCTTTTTCTAAATTTTATTTGCACAGTGTGCAAAACTTAAGAAACAATCAGTTTCTTTACACTAACTTCAAAATATAGCAACCTATATAAATGAAATTCATATAGAAATGGCCTTGCTATTGTGGAATAGGTTATCATGAGCAATGAGAGCTACCCTTCATGTGGCTTATATTTTTTGTCTGACTCCATAAGAAATGTCTAATGCGTTATCAACAATGATCCAGTTGTATAAAATTTATTACACCGCATAATTAGTTTTGAAACTCATTGCCATGGGCCTACTCTGTACCTCCCCTCTCTCAATGGCAGCCAGCTTTCGAATGGCGATTGACGTCAGAGGCGCGCCTGACTGCAAATGGCTGTGTCAGAAGTGCGCCTCTGTGTGATTGGCCGAGAGGGGAGAGAAGATAATCGCTACACTTTACTATCAAAGTGAACAGCGACATGGTTATTTTACCAAAAGGGCAAAATTTATACAATATTGCAGCAAAAAATAATAAAAGTTAAAAAATTCATTGATAAATACCATCCTTTGTCCTCTCCCCTAAACAGCCATTATACCTTTGAATCTATTTACAATTCTTGTTAAGCTTGTGTCCTTGTACACCACATTGCTGTAAATTGTTTTCAGACAAAGCCAAACAATGGAAGTAAGTTTACAAGATGTATAAAGATTCACACTTTCTGTATCAGTAGTCCAATAGAATATATAGGAAAACAAGTACTCTACAATGTATCAATGTATTCCACTAGTTTATACACTCCAATATAGCGTAATGAAATTTAACATGAAACCTAGTTTATTTTCAAAATTTTAATTTTTTCTTGCATAAATTGAAACAAATTGTACCTATTCTTAAAAAATGTATATAATACTTCTTCTTGTCCAGCTCTACAGTGAGCCTTGGCTTTTTCTACAATTGATTTCCGAATCCCCCTTTTACTGGATTTCTTTGCCCAATTCTTTTATCTTTAAAATTTTTACATCTTCTTTGACTTGGTCAGACCATTTCAATTTTGATTGACCTCTTTTTCTTGTTTTATAAAGTTTACCTTTCATAATTATTTTAGGCGTCTGTGTCTCTCATTCTCTCAACGTGTCTCATCCACTGTATTCTTTTTGCTTTAATAGATTTTTTTTAATTAGTCGTTATTATCTTTCCTTTAATTAGTCTTTCGATTTCATGATGATATCTTTATCTCCATTTGTCATTTTCTCTTACCGGTCCAAATATTTTTCTTATTATTAATAATTTCTTATTATTAAATATTCTGTTTTCAAAATTTCTATGGTTAGTTGCATCCCTATCTGACAGGACCCATGTCTCTACACCATAAGTAACTATTGGTCTAATTAGAGTCTTATAGATTTGTAATTTACATTTTTTTGTAATTTATTTACTCTTTAAGATTTTATGGTTGGCAAAGAATGCTCTATTTCCATTTTGCATTTGTCTATTTATAAAGTCATGTATTTCATTTTTATTATTTATTATATTACCTAAATTAGTAAATGTAATGGTGCGCTTAAATACATTGTTATCAATGCTTATGTCTTGCACTTTTCTTCTGTATTCAGATTTCAACGTTACCATAAATTTAGTTTTGTCTACGTTAACAGTTAATCCTAATTTTCTTACCTCAATCATTAATTTTATTGCAATTTATATTAATTTATTTTTTGTTCTGGCAATTAATACAACATCGTCTGTATATGCACATATTTGTGTAGATTTTGTGAAGACAGTTCCTTTCTGATCAACATTATGTAACTGCTTGGTGCAAGGCAATAATAAATAGCACAGCTGATAATGAATCACCTTGCTTTACTCCTTTATTAAATTCAATTATTTCTCCAGTTTTTCTCCCAATATTTATACTGGCTTTGGGGTATTTCATGATCATTTTTCCTCGATATACCAAATTTGTGCATTGCCTCGAGTAATTTTTCTCTTTCAGTACTATCAAATGCTTGTATAAAAACAATAAAAGCATGTATAAGTCAGAGACAAACTCATAAAATTTTTCCATAATTTGCCGGACAACAAAAGGTTGATCAACTGTTCCTTTATTAGATCTAAACCCACATTGATATGTATATAATACTGGCATCACAATATGTTCCCTGATTTCATTTAGGGAAGTAGGTCACTTTGTTGAATAGAAAATATTTACTTTCTAGTGTATTTAATTAAAATGTTTATTTTAAGTTTTTTTTATATTTATATTACTGTAAATTATTTTATTTTTAGGTGAAAGCAGAAAGTTTAATAATCATACAGTATGAGACTTGTATGTTGGTTGAACACATTTTTACTTGTTTACACAAAAGTTGAGTCCGTAATAGAAAAATGCCTTCATGACCAAAGTAAGTGTAGCCATTCCACAGATTTCTGTACTGTCCAGATTTTGTATATATATTTAGCTAAGTGAATTGTTCATATTTTTATATTTTTTTTGCAGCTAATGTAATCCAAAGGCATTTTTATGTGGAAGAATATGAACTTCCTTTCAGAATTGAGATGACAAGTAGAATCTCGCATCAATTAGCATCTAATATATTGCAAATTCTTCTAAATGAAGTTATTGGTTACCCACTTGTTTATTTGAATAAACTAGATGGTGCTGAAGGTGGAGATGCAATTACTACTTTACAAGCAATATCGTCTTGTGATTCTCCGCGGTAAGATTTTAGTTTTGGATATTACTAAGGATGATAATTTGATAATCTAAACTTATGTTATTTCAAACTAATTTTAAGTAAAATGTGATATTAATAAGATAATTATTTGATCAAAAAGCATTAATTAGATTTATAATATCTTATAAATTAATTCAGTGAGCATTTTCAAATGTAAGTAGCATGAAAGGAATGATTGTTAACTGGATATCGTCGCTTTAATGTCAAACCACGCATCTACAGAGATACATCTATGTAGATAATGTTGTTTGACATTAAAACGATAATATAATGTGTGATGTAAGCTAAAGTTTGACCTTAGACACAGAGTAGGAATATTTCAGATTTTAGACACTACACAAGAAATACTGTTACGTCGTTGTGTGCATCTTGTATGTTTAGATAAAGCTGGGGTCAAAATTAACTTTTTAAAACAGGTGCAAAAGTGCAACCAAGTCTTGTGACTTAGTGCACTAAATACCATTTAGGTGCACTTGTTAACAGAAAAGAAAGTAAGCTGCAACATTAAATATGGATAAAGTGTAAGTGCAGCAATTATATTTAAGCATGTAAGCTAAAGAAATGTAACTCTTCAAAACAACTGAACATTTGTTTGAAATAAACAAAAAAAGTGCAGTTTTTTAAAAATCATAATAGTGTATAGTTTTGAATAGTTAGGTGCGCAGCATGCTCCCAATCTAAAAACTTATGTGCGCAAATTATGTTTTGCTTCCACCCACTGATTTTCAACCCTGGGTGAAACATGAAATTAGTTACCCATAGACTTCTAATACAATATCCACTCTATAGTCGATTGTTATTGGATGCCATTACCAATACTAGGATGGAAAATAAGAAGACAATTGCAAAAAGGTGTGAACACATCATCAATCTCTGAAGACTGGTAGTGTAATTTCAGTTTACTCAGCACCTGTTCCTGAGGGTGGAGATCTAATTGTTTATTTGATTGCTAGAGACAGCTAGGGTCAAGGTTAACAATAAATGTAATTTTAATGGTGTTTAATAAAACATAAGCAAAGATGGTGTTTGGATTGATACATATTACATAAAAAGCAACAACCTATTTGGCTAATTTTCTGGCTGTACTGCACCTAAATGTGTTCTCATTTCTCACAGCTTAATAATTCGGACAGCATATTTGCCTAAATGAAAAGCAGGCCACAATCAGCTTTGTTTGACTTGTAAAGACATTGACCAATTTTTAATTTTGAAAAATTGTCAATTAACTAAAAAGAAAAATCGGAAATTCTCTTTATGAGTTTATTGTCTGTCTAAAGTTTAAATAAATTTTAAATTTGCTAGTGTTGTTACCAATCAATAAAAAGATTTCATTAAATCCCCCTCCATCGTGAATTATAGAACCCAGTCTCACCTCGACATGATGGAACTCCTGTATGCTTAACTCTAACCTACAATACAAAAACTTATTCTTTACATCATATTAAAAAAATAAATTCCCCTCTTCCAGGATTATACTCTTGTGAGCAAGAGCATTGATGTGAATACACCTGATTATAAAGCTAGAAAAAACATCAACATTTGCCAAGCTGTAGGCTGGCCAAAGTTTCAAAACATACAAATATAAAAAATTTCTTTGGACTTGATTAGTATTCAAATTCATTTTTCTCCTCACTTCTTTGATTGCTTTTGAAAACTGTTATTTTTCATTCTAACTTCTGAAACAGCATGATATTAAGATACTAATACAATTTACACAGATATAAAACAGAAACCAAATATTTACATTTGTTAATTACGTCATATGAGTGCTTTTTGCATGCCAACAACAAGAAGTTTAAAAAAACCTCAAACACTGAGTGCACTACTATTCAAACAAGTCCACCTTTTTTGTTGTCTAAAATGAATTTTTTTTATTTATAAATATTTTACTACTTATTCAATTAAATTTTAATTCTCATAAACCATGTAAAATCAAGATTGAGTCATTACTTCTTCTTCATTTCATGCTATTTTGTCCATGTAATAGTTAAAACATTGTTTCTTCCATGTCGTTATTGCCTACAGTTGAAGAGCTGAGACCACCCTTCATTACAAGTATTATAAATGAGGGATAGCGAGTCTGTGATTTGGTCATATTTAAAAAAAAAAACCAGTGAGCCTCTGTTGAGAAGGGGATGAGGGAGGGGGGAGGGATTAAAACAACTTGATGAAGGGTAAATTTTGCTTTGCTGTTTGAATTTTCCCTTTTTTTTATTCCCTGTTTCAGTTTGATTGTAATATTGTCTATTGATTTATTTAAACAGTCGGATCTACTTTTAAAAACACTTAATTTTAGTACCTCAAATATCCCAAACTGTTTTATTTGTATCAAAACATGCTTTCAAAATGATCGCTAGAAACTAAAGTTAATATCACATTGAATACTCTATGTTAAACAAGGTATTGTCTCTTAATGTTCAAATATTAAATTATTTCCAACTTTAGCTTTGCTGTAGGTATTTCATAATCTTATTTGCTTTCATCAAGATATGATAACTCTTTTACTGTTGAATATATGTCTTTTTTAAAAATACAAAAATTAGCCAACTTTGTTTTTTAGAAATGGTTCATGTGTCCTTGTTTGCTGAAACACTCTTGAACTTGCAGCTTTTTAAAAATCCTTTCTAAACACAAGACTTTTATTGTGCCTGTGTGAAATAAAAAGCATATTACTGAATATTACTGACACTTAGCAACTTAGCTGCCGGTCTCGCGCCGGCGCAAGACGCTGGGTTTACGGTGAGGGGCCGGTCTCGCGCCGGCGCAAGATGCTTACCGACCAACTTTTATGAGCCAGTACGGCGCCGGCATGCTAACGTGTCTGCACTGTGCTTGAACGTTCTAACTTCGTTGGCGAACTATTGGTTTTTAGTTATCTTTTATAAAAAAAAATTATTGCGCCTGCAATATGAGTACGAGAAAGGGTTCGCCACGTGCCAAAAAACAAAGGTTGGTCAAACCGTATTACGTACAAGATAGTGATATTGAAGAGGAATTATTTGGAAATTGTGACAAAGAAGATGACTATCAGCCGGGTAGTGATTCTGAGGAGTATTCGTCAGACGAAGACCGTAATCAGGGCTTGATGTTCGAGCAATTCCCACTAGTAAATATCGAGTTACGGCCTACTCCTTCACATGCGAGGCCGAATGAACCATCTACTAGCGGATCTACATCGAACTGGACGAGTACAGGTGACATGAAAAACTTGCATTTTAACAAAACGCTTTTTCCGGTGTGGTCAACGGACATGAACCAATTGATTATTTTGATTTCTTTTTTGACCAAGAATTACTTTCTATGATTTGTACGGAAACAAATGCTCAAGCTGAAAGATTAAAATCAGTAAATGAATCTGTAAAGGGCAGAATAAAAGACTGGAAAGAGCTAAGTATCAAAGAATTGAAAAATTTTCTTGGTTTACTGCTTCATATGGGTACTATTAACCTCAACAGGCTCCAAGATTATTAGAAAACTGATAGACTTTTTAACATTCCAATCTTTAGGCAGCAAATGTCTCGAAATAGGTTTCTATTAATACTGCGATGCTTGCACTTCACTTCGGAATCAGAAAGAGAAGACCCGCTTTACAAAATCCGAAACATGATTGATTACTTTAATAAAAAGATGGAAGATTGTTATTACCCATGTAAAGAATTATCATTAGATGAGAGCATGGTGCTTTGGAGGGGGCGACTTGCATTTAAACAATATATAAAAAATAAACGCCACAAATACGGTGTGAAGTTATACATGCTCACCCAACCTGATGGACTAATATTGAGGTTTTGTGTATATACTGGTGGCAGAGATGTTGATGTATCTGGAAAAGGTCATGCGGGGGAAATAGTGATGCATCTGATGGAAGGAAAGTTGAGAAGCGACCATGAACTTTATATGGATAATTTTTACAACAGTTTTGGCTTGGCTAAACGACTTCTGGAAAATGACACCTATTGTACAGGTACATTGCGTAAAACTTTGAAGGATAATCCCATTGAAGTGACCGCAAAGAAGCTAAAAAAAAGGTGAAAACGTGTCATTGTTTCGAGAAGGGGTTCACATAGGTAAATGGCAAGACAAACACCCTGTAATGTACATAACAAACCAGTATGAAAATAAAATGATACCTATGGTAAATAAACATGGCCAGACAAAAGAGAAACCTCAAGCTGTAGCGAAATACGAGTTTATGTCTGGAGTTGACAGGCAGGATCAACTTTTTGCATTGTACCCCTGCGAGAGGAAAACCCTTAGATGGTATTTGAAAATTGCAATTCACACGCTACAACTCCTTTTTATAAACTCTTATAAAATCTATAACCAATACTCAGGTCAAAGAAAGATGACCTTATACGACTATCGTTTAAACATAATAAATACTTTGCTGCCAGTAAAATCAGAACCAGAAGTAGGCGCCTCATCAAGATCAGTCGGGTCACGCCATTACATTCGTAAAATTACTGAGACGAATGCAAGAGGCCGGATACAGCGAAAAATGTGTCGTCAGTGTCACAAGAACAAAAAACGCACACACGTCCTACCAATGTGCAACCTGTGTTGAAAAGCCTGGACTTTGTCCAGAGTGCTTTGATAAATACCACATCAAACACAATTTATTAGAATAAGTCAGCTAATTTTACTTTTTTACGAGTTTCATTTAAATTTAAAATGATTTTGGAAGATTGTTGATTAACAAATAATTATTGTTTTGAAAATGATTACAAAAATATAAATAATAAACGATTTATGTAAATTAAAGTCTGCAAAATCATGATCTCGCACCGGCGCGAGACCCTGCATTGATAGAGAGAATTCCTTTCATAGTGCCAGTCTCGTGCCGGTGTGTGATATTTTTTATTTCTTATTTTTTTATTTTAATTACCTTATATATGCAAATGGTACTTAATTAATAACATTTTAATCCTTTTTAAACAAATAAACAATAAAAAAGAAAGTTGGCTTCTGACTGACTCCCATGTTCAAGACACTGGCAGTGAATCTGTTAAAAACACTCTTTGTAAAAAAAAATAACTTGTGATGATTCCAAAATTCACAATTTATTTGACAAATTGGAACTAAGCTTACATTAACTTTATGCACTTTTCACTAGGAATTGCTCTAAAGTTAAAGATTACGGACCAAATGTTATGATAAATGTAGAAGTATGGCTGGTACCTGGATTTAATTTAGAAGGATGGATTGGAACTGGAGAAGTTGAAGTATTGGGACCACTTGGTCCAATTGGAAGGTTCGTATGAACACTGAAATATTTTCACTACTAAATCGTACCAAATGAGTAATTTATTAGTAAAATTTTCCCTAGAAGGCTGTACATAAATGAAATCGTATCTTTTCTTCATATTTTTTAGCCCCCTGTTAAGTCACAAAGTGTCAAACTTCACCATGCATGCATACATTACAAGTATACATACATACATTACAAGTATGCATACATACATTGGCAGTTACGACACCTTTACTGACGCTACAGTTAGAATGTTTGACATGTACAGAACACCCAAAAAAATCAAAATGTCGGTTATATCTTGTATTCTAATTGATGAAATAGAAAAATATGGGTTATCTACGTATTAAAATTAAACCAAACTTTAAAAAGTTCAATGGAAATTCTATAATATTATTTCATGTTTAGATTTAGCTCCTAAAAAATGTAGAAATACCAAATTTCATAATTTTCCAATCAATGTTTAATAACTTAACTGATGACAATAAAATGACAGATTAATGTGGAAAAGAAATGGATTTTTTTTACCTTAAATTGTTAAATAATTCGTATATTTTAGTAATTTTTCTCTCAAACGATAATTTGTTAAAAACCAAATATAAAAAGCAAGCCTCTTTTGGATTAAACAGTTTTTTAATTAGGAAATAATTTTTTTTCTTCATTAGATTTAGCCTGATTGAAACTCCGCCCCACCCATCAAAGTTTTTTTCTTCTCTTTTCATATTGAAGTCGGTTATATGTCGCTGTTTTAATAAGCCTATATGTAAAAAAGCCTACTTTTGGGGATTGTACAAAAGATCTCCTCCTCCCCAACCACCAAATTTTTTTTCTTCTCTTTTCATGTTGAAGTCGATTATATGCTGCTGTTTTAATAAGCCTATATGTAAAAAAAACCTACTTTTGGGGATCGTATATAAGGTTACATTTGCAATAAAGGTGTAACCAAAGTAAAACAAAATTCTATATAAAGTTTTTTAAGTACAAAAAACTTGAAATTTAAATCAAAAGATTAAAACTGTTTAAGAAACTTAAAATTATGTTTGGATTTTTAATTGTATTGTTTACTTCCTAGCAGACATTTCTTAGAAAAATGCCAAACATACATTAAAAAATCTTTGTGTTGTAAATGACGTTAGAAAGAAGATGTTGATTCAAGATTTTTCAATTCACTCTTGAGGGTTAGTGAAAAAACACAAACAAATGCATTTTGGGATGTATAGGCAAGCACTGCAAGTAGTATCCAAAATGTAAAAAAGGAAACATTAAAAAGATAATATTGCTAGATATGCTAAATTTGTATTGTATGAACATTCAGTTTAATTTAGTTGTTAAATTATATGAATATTTTGTAACTGGCTTGTTTATTTAAGAGAATAAAAATGTATGATTACTTTTGTTCCTTTTTGTCAGTTCTGTTCCCTTTTTTAGTATCATCAATATCAGTATGGCATGGATCAATATTAATTAATTGGAACAAAATTTTTTATATTATCATACTAGGTCGAAAGAAAAATAAATGGGGATATGAAACAAAATTGAAAGAAATGTGATTTTTTTTTTTTTTTTTAAATTTGTGTTGTTTTTTCAATAAGTTAATGCTTATTGTGAGAGAGTGAGCCATAGATGTCCGAGTTCGGGTAATGGTGGACACTTTAGTTAATATAATTATAAAAAAAGAGTTTCTTTATTTATGTTTTTTAGTGGAAGATAAGATTTTATTCTGATTGTTATGAAATTTTGCACACTTAATCTTCAAAACAAGAGAAGGATTCCTGGATACTTGAAATTTCGAAACACCCTCCCACTTTTTCACCCTTTTAGAGTTATGATCATAGCTTAAAATCTACAGTTTTATTCCAATCTTGATAAAATTTGGCACACTCGTTTCTCGATGCAAGAGGCAGGTTCCTTGCTATTTAAAATTTGGTAAAACACTTTTCTTCACCTCGTAAGGGTTATAATCTTAAGATCTACTGAACCAAATTTGAAGTTGTTTTTTATATCTATATCTTGACTAATTTAGAGTTTATGGAACACAATTTCGTTTTGATGTTTTAATGCTAAGGTAGCGAAATAAAAGATGGAGGTTAAGAGGGGTATGTTTATAACTTATAATTGATTGAACTGGATTGTGTCCCAGAAATGCTATGCCTCAGCTGTTTGAACCCGGGCAAAGGCTGGCACTTCAGTTAGTCCCCTTTACAGCCAATCTAGAAATGAATAAATAAGAAAACAAAGCAGTCAATTGAATATAGGAAGATTATTTTTAAGGGATTGACACTTAATTATCCCTTCTGATCTGTTAAATTGGGGTAAGCATTCAACCATTAATCAGATCAAAATAACATTTCATTGTCAGTCAAAAAAATGTGCCAGGACTCTTCTGCAAAACCATTTTTAGAAAATAGCTCATCCCAGTGCCTCATTCATCTGAGATTATGGATTCTGAAAGAGGTGTTTTTTTGTTTGTTTTTTTTAAAGATTATGTTTACATATATAAGGATAATTTAAAATGGCTCCTAAGAATTTGCCTGCTAGTTTTATGAAATATTTTTTTAAATGTGCAAATTTATATAATATATATTCACATTACTTCAATATTAACTGTACTAATTTATATACTAATAAGAAAATGTATTGTAATTTTTTTTAATATCTATAGTTATCACATACATTTTTTATATGAATTTTAGACAACTTCAGCCATACATAACTAAACCAATTGAGTATGATTGGTAAATGATAAAGAGTTCTAATTAAAACCTTGAATAGTAAAAATACTGTTTAATGTTTTGCATTGTGAAACTTATATTAAAAAATACTATGTGTTAATGTTTCAATTTCATCAAGAGATTGGTAAGGGTAATAAAGCAGTTAGCGAGTTCCATACTTAAATCAAAACAAGCTATCCAATCTTTCTGCTATTAATATAGATTTCTATCCAAGTTTAAGTTTTTGATTACATCTCTATAAATTATGAAATATAGCTGGTTTTGAGTATCATTATGATATTTGTACAAATTAAAAAAACTCTTTAACAAGCACACTACATTTTAACTGCAAAGAACTATACATTCCAAAATATTAGTACCGGTTTTTATAACTGAAATTGTGAAAATGTTTCTCATCTTTAAGAGTAAATAAATACAAAATGTGTTCCTTTTTCAGGTCAGGTTGGTACATCAATGAATATACTGTAACTTACTTTTGGGAGGCTAATAATACAATAGTTGATCATTGGAAAGCTTTTACCAATGAAGAGGTGGTGGGTGATTTTCAAATTTTATCAAAGGACTTAAATGTGAAACGCCATTGTTTTTATGATGAATGTGATAAAGATGGATTTTATAAACCTCCACAATGCAAACGTCCTGGTAGAAAGTGTGCTACTCTTTTAGCTGATTACCCAGGTAAGTTAATATTTTAGAATAGTAGGTAATTTATCTATTTTCCTCGTTTTA
Source organism: Linyphia triangularis (assembly GCA_963978545.1). NCBI lineage: Eukaryota > Metazoa > Arthropoda > Arachnida > Araneae > Linyphiidae > Linyphia > Linyphia triangularis. Next base: position 29,971,215 of record OZ021733.1, read on the forward strand.
ATCACTATTAGGCTAATTATATCCTGCACAGAATTGAGGCTGAATATGCAATCTTCAATTACAATTATTTTACAATGCATTCATTAATGTGGTCCTTATTTGGAAAGAAATGTGTAGAAGATTCTTAAGGGCATACTCTCTTAAGGTGATATGACATAAAATATTTACTATTTTTAGTATTCTGTTTATAAAGTTCCAAAACAGAACACTTATAGAATCACTTTGTTGTCTGTCTTCCTGTCCAAAATATTAAAGTTGAATAATGCAGTAACAAGTAAACATTTTAAATTAAATTTGCTGCACACGACTAGCTCATACTTACCTTAACATAGATTTTTTTCAAAATTTTACAATTGTTTTTTTAAGCTTAAATAAGACTTTCTTTTATTCATTAACATAACTCATAGAAATTCTACTGTTTTTTTACAATCCTTGCAACAACTTAAATTTGTATCACAAGACAAAATAAACAATACAATGGCTAGTTCTTTAGTGGGCTCCAAAAATCATTTCAGTGGGCAAGAAGTCCTTCTTGAAGGTGCCACAGTTTCAAGGAAATTTATTTTTGCCCTTTAAATTATTTTTCATTCAAAGAAATTTTAAATGTGTTTAATAATTAAATTAATTTAAAATGGCTATAATCTATAAAATGAGTTATATATTAATATTCTTCACACAAACATACTTGTTAAACTGATAACGTATTAGACTGATGCTGAAAAAGACTGGTTACAAATCAAGTTTCACCCATTTAAATTTTTGAAACAAGTGACATTATTCAAGTTTCAAAATTTTCATTATTTTCCTATATGAGTTTTCTTAAACTTTGAATTTTTTTTGGAAACTATATTGGGAAACAAAGAAAGTATCAGTTTCCATCACTAGAAATATTTTTTGAGGATGTCTTTGTAAAACAATCAGTGTTAAATAAACCTGCATACAAATAGCCTCACTGAAAAGAAGTTCATTTTATTTGTTAACTATTGTGTCTATTGTGGTATAAATTTTTACCATAGCCATCAATCATTGTTATTAAGTTATATAGACGAGTTTGAACTGAATTTTGTAGTTTTTTTTTAAAGTTGTAAGGAATTATTTAAGAATTCTTTAGATAATTTTTTTTTTATTTATTTTCCAGCTTTGAATTTTGAACACATCAAGAATCAAATTGTAAGTTTAGGATTGTTGGTAAATGTTGTTTGGCTTGGTGATGATTTACAAGGGATTGTAGAGAAGCGTACTTTAGATAAGAAGAACACCGTGTTTTTTCACAAAAAGCCTATGTCTTTGAGCAGTACTTTTATTCATGTTTCATTTCCAAATTGTGAAGATGATCGTCTTTCTCCCTGTGTGTTTGATATACATCAACTATCAAAAGTAAGTTAAATTGACTAATCTTTAAATGATGATTATTACTCATTATTATTACTCATGACTCATTATTTCTTAAAAAAAACTTTCAGTTGAAACTTTGAAATTTTAAGTTTGGGAATTAGCATATCAAACCACATTGATGGGTATTAAGAGAACAATAAAATTATTTGTCCTCCAGACCACGACAGATAATTATTTACATGTTTCATGTTGTTTGTTTAGTTATGATTGTTGAAATTCTAAATTTTTGCTTTGTGTCACTTAAAATCATGACTACTTTTATATTGAACAGTGAGTGACCTATCATGGATGTTAATGGATCATATCTCAGTGACGCTTCACAGGAACAAAAGTCATTTTTCCTTCAGAATAAGACAGATTATTATCTGCATTCCATTTGTATATATTCTTTAAGAAGATTGTCAAAATTCAAGAAGAAAAAACTTCACATTAGAAATGCTTGAAGTCATGAATTCGTATATGGCAAACAGTATCACAATTTTAGTTTCAGAGTTTGACACAGAATTAGGTTAAGTTGGATATTGAAAACATTGCAATACAAACTCCTTTCTTTCTAATTAGGGATTTTTGTTTTATGACAATTTTTTTCTAAATGAGTTTTCTGTTTTTTAATTGTGTAATATATGACTATCCAAATTAAATTGGTGTTAATACCTCTCTGTATGAAAATTTACTGGGCTGATTGCAACCAATTTTATACAATACTTTTCAAACTCGTGGGAAATGATTTTTTAAACTTTAAATATTTGACACTCAAGATAAATTTGGTGCTGCTTAGTGTATTTTTAATTTAATGTATTTTTAATAAATGTATAGCAAATAGTAATTAATGAAATAGGTGATGTACAATAACTTTGTTGCCATGAATTAGAAAATCAAGTTTACTTCAGACATAAGGTTCCACGTGTCTATCGTCTCTTCATCTTGCATGAAGATTGTGGTGTGAAGATAATTTCTCTATTAGTGGGTGGAATTACAAAGTTTTGAAACACATCTGTATACTTTGAAGCATTTACAGTGTTTTTTATTAAATCAGATACTGTGTTTTCTTAAAAGAAATATGGACCTATAATGAAAGTCTGCATGAGGATACAGCACGCTTGTGTTGGTGAACTTGTGAACTACATACAGAATTTATGCATGTTAACAGCATCATTAAAATCAAAATATACTTTAATTCTGAATTATTTCCAAATTCCATAATTTAAGTAACGAATATAATGGCATACTTTAGTCACTTCGCATAATCGGCAGAATTCAATTTTTTAGTAAAGGGTATCTTGTACAGATAAAAATTTAAGGCAATTTGAATAGTTCTTCACTTTGTCATGTATGGCGTGATCAATTTTCCTGATAATGTTTGGATATTACTACTTCTAAATACATTTTTTTATTTACAAATTGATCATGGTTTTATTGCAAAAGTCCCTATTCCTTCAATCTATAAATTGAACTTTTAAAGATTACTAACTTGTTATTACCTATTACTTTTTTTTTATATACTTTTTAATTTCCTATATTCCTTAAAGGTGCAATACTAACATTGTTGTTCTGCTTATAAAAAAAAACGTTTAAGTAGTAATGCTGATCAAGTAAAGTAAGCATCTTGACCTTTAGCCAGTTGTTAATTGACAGATTCCTTTTATAGGTGATATCTCTTTTATAAATTTTTAAATGTTTTAAATGGAAACATTAGCTAAAATTTTTTCTTAATGACAGCAGAATTTACCTGTTATTTTCTTCAAAAATCAAATTTCTCTTGTTTAAAAATTGTGTGTAAATTTGGCTGTGATCATTTTAGCAGATTTTCACAAAGAGGGATCAAAGCACCTCCAGTTTAATTTGGATCATCCTGTATATAACCTGTTTTGCTACATGACAATACCATTCCCTAAAAATATGTGCATATTTTGAGCAAAACTCAAAACTTCCCAAGTTCAGACCAAGATTAAAACATAATTCAGCTTTCTTACTGGGATAACAATAATTTTTGCCCCCCCCCCCCCCTTCCCTTCTACATCTGACCTTTGGGTCATTCCATGTCAAATCAACACAAAAAAGTGACATTTTCAACCCGACCATTTCAGAATTTAATAAAATTTTGCTCACTTGTTGGGTTTATATAGAAAAGATAAAATGGCCAATATTAGGTTAGAATATCGTTTGGTTTCTGAAATACGGAGGTTCAAAAATGGGCCGCCAAAAGGTCAAAATTTCGCATTTCTTGCTTTATATATCTGGTTATAATTTTGTCCCTAATTATCATAAAACATTGATTTTTGTGTCAAAAAAAAGATAAAGATTTGATCTTTCTAATGATGTATTATTTATGGATATTTTTTTAAATTTTCATTTTAAGGTCAAACAATTTGACCTTTGACCTTAAATATCTCAAAAAAGGGTATATTTATTTTTTTCAAAAAAATATATGTTATTCTTACATTAATTCTCTACACAAATACGTTAGTTTCATAATGGGACCGCAATGGGATGCCAAAATATAAATTCAAATGTGAACTCTTGTCCCTAATTTCACGCAATAATCGTCTTTGAGTGTGAACTGAAGAATCCCATATTTGCATATGTAGCTAATGCAGTCAAATTTACAGGCTGGTTGGTTGGTTTTTAGATTATCTGGCGCCGTCAGCAACACGAGGGCTATAATGCGCCGAAACATTCGTCATTTGACAAGCCAACATACATTTACAAATACCCATGCCTAACACGGGACTCGAACCCGCAACATTGCAGTCTAGAAGCTAGCCCGCTAACCACTATACCATTTGGTCGGCCGAATATACAGGCAATCGAGTGTAAATTGACTAGTTTTCAAAAGGAAGGAAATGGTGAAGATTTTCATCTTGGTTCTTTTATTCAGTGGCGTAGCCAGGGGAAAGTATATGGGAATATATCCCCTCTCCAAGTTTTCTGTTAGATATTAGAATGCAAAAATCAAAGGATTGTTTTTTAAATGGTAAATTTATTTCAAATGTTTTTAAATTTCAAACATATATAGAAAAAAATACCTGTTATATGAATTACTAATCATACTCTGCATTACTAACTAAAAGGATTATAATGATTTGTTGACGTATAATTTCATATCCCCTTCCGAAAAATATCTAGGTATGCCCTTGCTTTCATTTCTACTTGCCGTTAAATGTAGAAACAGATGACTCAATATTATTTTTGGATGCATAAAAAAAACAAGACATCGTGTTCCAAATATCTGTAAAATTGGTCTGTGTTTTGGCAGGAGCAAGCGGAACACATACCGTCTGTGTTTGTCATATCCATGAAAATGTGAAACTAATGCTAATTGGATCTCATTTGAAGGAATTAAATAAAGAAATTGAAACTCCATTAGATTCCTATAAAACGTGTACATCAAAAATTGTTTGTAATCCTCCCCAAACAATATGTTACTTGGGAGAGTGCAGCAATTGCCCAAAGTTCAAAGAATTTAGGAGGTGCATTGAAAACCTTTTTGATGAAAATGGGATTACAAGAATTACGTACAAGCAGTGGATTAATGTTGACAGATTTACCCTTGAAACTTTGTCGAGCCCTTGTGATGACTTTATTGATTCGTTTCTGGATAAACATACCAAACTTATACGGCATTCATTCATTGCTAAGGAACAATCGTCATTTTTTAGTGCTTGTAAACAAAATCTGAAATCAGGTGAATATGTAGTTGTTTGTGATTTTTCTGAAAATTACTCCTTTATTCTTCAAGATGCAATTCAAGGATTTCACTGGAATAATTCGCAAGCGACTATACATCCATTTGTAGTTTATTATAGAAGACACTGACCAAGTCGTAGACAATTTTAATTTCGTAGTAGTTTCTGACTGTCTCCGCCATAACGCAACAGCAGTTCACTTATTCCAAAGGCATTTGATCGAATTCATCGAAAAAAAATTCAATGTGAAACCTAACAAACTTTTGTACTAATCTGATGGTGTAGCTTCTCACTACAAAAAACAAAAAAAAAAGGAAAAAAAATTATAAGTCTGTGTTTCCATAAAAAAGATTTTGGAATTCAAGCAGAATGGAATCTTTTTGCCACTGCCCATGGTAAAGGAGTTTCAGATGGCATTGGAGGTACCATAAAAAGGCTAGCCACTCGTGCCAGTTTGCAGCACCCATTTAAAGATCAGATAATGACTTCTCGACAGTTATTTGAATGGGCAACTGCCGATATTGAAGGAATGCAGTTTTCATATGTAACTTCCTTACAATATGAAAGAGAAAAAATCTTCCTTCAGAAACGATTCTTAACCACCCGAACTATTCCAGGTACTCAAAAATTTCATGCATTCAGACCCATTTCTATCAACCAACTTATGTGCAAAATGTATTCTAATTCCATGGTTGAAAAAAAATGAAACAAAAAAAGAAATTATAAAATTAATAGTTACATATGCAATGAATCAAGTAATAAAGAGTTATAATGATTAATAGAAGTTATATATGTAAGGAAGTTACTTATGCATGTGATAAATTAGCTTCAACAATAGTTTAAAGATAACGTATCAATAGAAAAATTGTAAGTAGTATTTCTGTTTTCTAATTTCAAAATATATTTTCCTAATAATTTGTATGAACAAATGTTTCTGATTGCATGCAACATTCCTTTTAAATAATTATCTCAGAAGCTTATTATTACCAATTAACTAGGTCATGTTTTTTAATTTTACAGCAAACAATGTTTGGATACTTAATGCAATGCCGAAAAATGTAATTTTTTCAATGTATAAGTAAACAATTAGTTTTTGCTCTTAAAGTTAAAAATTTATAACAAATCAAATATAAATAATCATAATTTTTAGCAAATAATTAAGGCTAAAGTTTTATTCTCATTACATGTATATAAAGATATTTTAAAAGGAAAAGCTATTTACATATAAACAGTTTTTGTAGGATAAGAGTGGGACTACAGTTACGATTGAAATTTATAACTTGGCATCCCATTGCGGTCCCAAAATGAGACTAATATATTTGTGTAGAGAATTGATGTAAGAATAATATATATTTTTTTGAAAAAAATAAAAATACCCTTTTTTGAGATATTCAAGGTCAAAGGTCAAATTGCTTGACCTTAAAATGAAAACTTAAAAAAATACACATAAATAATACATCATTAGAAAGATCAAATCTTGTTCTTTCTTTTGACACCAAAATTAATATTTTATGATAATTAGGGAAAAAATTATACCCAAATATGTAAAGCAAGAAATACGAAATTTTGCACTTTTGGTCAATATTTGAAACTCTATATTTTGGAAACCAAACGAGATTCAAACCTAATATTTGGCATTTTTTCTTTTCTCTATGAATCTAATAAGTGAACCAAATTTTATGAAATTCTAAAGGGGTCGGGTTGGGAGCCTTGTTGATTTGACATGGAATGACCCCTTTAAAGAAACCATCAGAGCTTTGAAGAAAACCAAAAATTCTTAATGGCTCTTCCATTTTTTTTTCAACAGTGCCTCTTATCCATTAGTTTCCCCCTGCACATATTCTAATGTTCCTTATCAGTAGAATTAAGAGTAGTTTCTAAAGGATACCATGAGAACCTACCATGACGAGAAATTGCTGTGACATTAAAATAAATGCTGTCAAGTATATCTGTGCTGTGAAGTTCTATTGATTTCACTACGACGAGTCTTAAAAAATAGAGTATATTTTAGAAAACTGACTGCATTTCTAGACTTTGACAAGATATTTAAACATGATGTGAAGATATTCAATTAGTTGGATAGATCTAACATTAGACAATTTGTTTAATGTTGGATCTATCAGTAGCTTGCCTTAACCACAATTATCTGAATAATTATGGTCACCACATATCCTTGAACTCTACCATAAAGAAAGAGGAAGAATTATATAATTAGTTCTCTACATAAAAAGATTCCAATACTAAAACTGACAAACAATTTTAGTATTAGAAAAACAAAATCAGGGTCACAATCTTTCCAGTAAGAAACTAATACAGATAAAACACATAGGTCAATAGTTTAACACAGAAAATAAACAAACATAACTATTGATGCTTAATTTTCAAAGTCTTTAACCCAGGATTTTGTTGGGCAATTTACATCAGCGAATGAGTGATAGTTCCAACCTCTTAAAGATACCTTTTATAGATTTATATATCTATTCAAAACGTACCTCTTTCATGCGACACTAAACTTAATTTACAAATTTAATCAATTATTTGCATGCAGCAGAGTAAAAATCATAATACTGATGCCATTATTAATGTTACTAATGCTGATTTACTGCTGCTAAAGAATTAAAGATAAATATGTGAGAATGTATATTTCCAAGTAGGTTTATCAGGTTGTTATTTATAAATAATACCTAATACAATTTTGTATTCTAAGAACTTTTGTCAAAAGGAAACCATATTTCAAGCATGTATGCTCGATTGGACAACAGTACGGTTACTGGTTTCTGGATTAATATTTTCTCAATGGCTGTAAATATGAAATATTATGCAAGTCAGATTTTAAAAAATAGAAAGAAAAGGTACAAATAAAATAATTTAGAAAATTTAAAAATTTTACTTAGCACAAAAAATCACTGGTAAAATTTTAAATAATCTGGGAATGTACGGTGTATGTTTTTCTTCAGAACAGTTGCACAGTTATAACTGTTCATAGTAAAAAATATCTATACAATTAAAATTTTAAGAAATATATGATTCATATTCCTTTCAAAATATTGACATTATTTCTCACTCAATTTAATAACTGAACTGTGGAGGATTCAGGACAGCATATCGACCTTAGCATATGCTGTCCATAGCCACACCTTGTTACCTTCCCTGAATGATCGGTCCATGGCCTTGGCATCGTGCTGGATCTTCATGCGCTCCGTCATGATGTTGATTCTCTCTCGAAGCGATGTACAGTTTCCAAACGTGCCTGGAGATCATCTAGATACTGGACAAGCCAGGAAGGAGTGTTCGGTGGTCGTCAAAAGAGAAGGTCGCAGGATAGCCTAAGATCTCTTCCAAACATCATTTGAAATGGTGTAAATCAAGTGGTCTCGTGAGTTGCATTCCTGTAGGCCGACAGGAACAGTGGGAGTTTCTGATCCCAATCTTGCTGGTTCTTTTAAACGAACAAAGAGAGGTGATTCAAAAGCGTTCTATTAAACCTATCGACCATTCTGTCAGATTATAAGTGCAAGGGAGTTGTACAAGTCTTTTCCATATTTAACAAGTCTCAAAGTCCAGTGAAAACAGCAGAATTGAAGTTCGTCCCCTGGTCAGAGTGTATCAGCAGTAGTACGTCAAAACGGGAGATCCAATTCTATACGAGAACTTCTGCTAAGGTTGGGGCTTCTTGGTCTGGAATCGCATATGCTTCTGGCCACTTGCTAAAATAGTCCATGACAACTAAGATGCATTTGTTGCCATTAGTTGTGTGAGGCAGGGGGCCTAAAACGTCCAATGCAATTCGTTCGAATGGAGCTCTTACGTTGCAACCTTCCACGAGTTTGTGTCTTTGGTCCCTTCTGTGAGTTGCATGCATCACAGGACTTGCACCACTTCTCCACATGGAACTTTGCTTTATTCCAGAAGAACCTTTACCTGATTTTCTGAAGAGTTTTCATAACACCGAAATGTTCTCCAGTAAAGCTGCTGTGAAGTTCTCCCAGAACGTTGGTAACTCTGGAGTAATTGCTACCAGAAGCTCTTACCATCATCAGACTCCCATCAATGGTAGAGTACTCAATTTTTCAAGTACAAAGAGTCCCACATAGCCCAATATCTTTTCATCGTTGGGCTATAGCATGCAATCTCCTACCAACTGGATTTTCCGTTAGCTTCTTCCAGGAACTTAATGAGGAGTTTTTGTCTGGATCTTCAACCTGACTCTCTCGGACGTTCTGATCACTACAAGGGTCCACGTCTGAGGTAGTTGACTGGAAGTTATTTTTCGAGACAGCTGATGTGGTTGCCTCAAACTTAGACTCAGCATTGGAACAATAACGGCAATTCTCCAGACATGGTGTTTTGGAAAGAGCATCTGCATTTCCATGGGAGGTTCCTTTTCGTTGGCGGATATCTATATCGTGTTCCTGTAGGCGCTTGATCCACCTAGCTAATTGTCCTTCTGTATTCTTGAAATTCAACAACCAAGTCAGAGACGCATGATCAGTTCTTGCAAGAATTTTTTTGCCGTACAAGTAATGTTGAAAGTACTCAACGGCCTTTACTATTGCCAGTAACTCCTTTCTCGTTACACAGTAGTTCCGTTCGGATCTTGACAGGCTCTTGCTAAAGTAAGCGATGAAGCTGTCTTCAGCTGGTTGAAGGAATCTTCACAGTCGGTAGTTCACAGGAACTTCTATTTGCTCTCTGTTAGTCGATGATGTGGTCTGGCGATCTTGGAGAAGCCCTTCACAAACCTGCGATAATGCGTACACTACACAGTCCTAAAAAGCTCCTCAGTTGATAAACATCATCGTGGGGCCGAGGCCAATTTTGTACGTCATGGATCTTGGCCGAATCTATGCTCACTCCATCAGATGAGATGTGTCCAAGATAGCTGTCTTTCCTCCTAAAAAGCTTGTACTTCGATGAACTAAGATTCAAGTGGTCCTCCCTAAGCTTCAAAAACACGTTCTGCAAGTGTTGATCAAAACTCCGCCCTGTGATAATGATATCGTCCAAATTTACCAGACAGGCTTTGCAGGGGAGTTCTCTAAGCACAGTTTCCATTAGTCGCTCGAACATAGCTGGTGCTTTACATAAACCGAACGGCATCACTGATGGTGAAAGCAGTCTTTTCACGGTCGTCAGGATGTATCTCCACTTGCCAGTACTCACTCTTTAGGTCTAAAGTTGAGAACCTGTTAGGGGAAGTGTATAGATAGAACTTCCTACAATATGCGGTTCAATAAGATGAGTAAACTCAAGACAATTGACGACATGTTAGCATTTAATATTTACAGTTATTTACAAGCAAAATAGAGTTAAAAGCATAATTAGCCTCTGTTATAAACAACAGCTCATATGAGGAAAAGATATACGTTCATCGTCTTATAGCTACATAAATTTATAGAACACTACAAGATGGAAAATAAAGTAAAAACCAAGTTACGTTGTCCTGGCAACGCGTAACTGCCTTCCAGGAACAAGAAATAAACTTTGATGCGTGGAATTTTATTAGCCTCGTGCACCACAGTACTCCCCCCCCCCCCCCCTAGTGAGCTACTCGAACGATGAAGTAACTTCATGTGTAACGAGCTGGAATGCGGATTGTGCGTCCAGATCTAGTCACTTGTGGCGGGATATCAAACTTCACTCTTTTGTTTCTCTTGGCTTTCTCTGTTGCTGTTTCAGAACTTGAAGACGGTGAAACAGTTCCGGAATTATTTTCCCCAGGGGCAGGTGCTTCGTAAGTCCTTTCGGGTTCTGTAGAATTGTCCGAAAAATAGGGTCTAATTCGATCTATGGATACGTTAACTTCTTTTTCTTTCATTCGAATAGTGAAAATTTTGTCGGTTCGCCTTAACACTTTATATGGTCCATGATATGGTTGTTGCAAACTGTGTCGAACATTGTCAGTACGGACAAATACGTGTGAGCAAGTTTTTAAATCCTTGAATACAAATGGCTTCTGCTTTGAGTGATGATGTTGGAATGGAATGGGTTTTAATTTTTCCACGGTGCTTTTTAAATTCTTGATAAATTCTGACTGTGTTTCAGTATTTGAATTCTCGAAAAAATCACATGGTAATTTTATATTTTCACCATACAAGAGTTCTGCAGGGGTGGCTTGACAATCCTCACGCAATGTCGTGCGTAAACCAAGTAGAATAATCGGAATTGACTTTGTCCAACTTGGGGATTTTCGTGGCACATTATACTGGCTTTCAAAGTACGATGCCAACGCTCAATACAGCCGTTGGTTTGCGGATGATATACGGTACTTCTATTTCTTTTAAAACCCAGAAATTTTGAAAGTTCCTGAAACAATTGAGACTCAAATTTAGCACCCTGATCAGTTGTAATTACGAGCGGAATACCGTAGCGAGCGATCCAATTCTTCAACAAAGCGTCAGAAACTGTCTCTGCTCGAATATCAGGTAAAGGAATAGCTTCTGCCCACCGCGTATAGCGATCAATTATTTTAAGGCAATATCGATATCCTTCCGATGACGGCATAGGACCAATCAGGTCTAGATTAATTTCTTCAAATCGTTGACTATCGATAGGATATTCTTGCAATGGAGAATGAACATGTCTAGAAATTTTAGATTTCTGACATTTCAAACAACTTTTAGTCCAATTGCGAATGTCTTTGTTGATTGATGGCCAAATGAATTTTGATGTAGCCAATCGAACAGTTGCTTTAATTCCAGGATGTGAGAGATTGTGAACACTTTGGAACACTGCTTTCCTAAAGGTAACTGCATACCTGCCAACTTGTACGAATCATCCGTACATTGTACGGATTTTTACTATTTTGTACGGGTGTACGAACAGCTAAAAAAATCGTACGGATTTCACGGTACTTTTTTTTTTTTTTATTAATTTTTTCAAGTCACCAACGAAACCGAAACGATTTTTCAAAGCTGCTGCGTCCGTCGAAATATTTATTCACACTCCAAGATTGCGCATATGTTCAGCACTAAAGCGCGTTGGCGAGGATGCATTGTTTTCTTTTCTGTTGCCGACTAGATTTGGCAAACCAAACCACTGCTTCGATTTTTCTGGCTTTACAGGTTAATAAAGAAGCAGAAAACCGAAAGTGCTTTAGTTTTTTAATTCTACCTTCTTTTGGACTGGACTCCAAAACGTAAATAATAGTACTGGACTTGCGCGTAAATAATAGCACTAAACACGGCGCCAGGGATGCACTGTTTTCATTTGTGTTGCCAACGGGACCTGGCGAACCAAACAACTATTGCTTTGCCTCAGACTTAAGAGATTAACAAAGAATCTGAAAACCAAAAATGCTTTAGATTTTGGTTCTTCCTTCTGTTTGGACCGTACAATAATGTTGCGCGTATATAATAAAAGCACTTAAGCGCGGCGCCGGAAATTCATTGTTTTCATCTGTGTTGCCGACGGGATTTGGCGAACCAAGCAACTATTTCGTTGTCTCCAACTTTAGAGATTAATAAAGTAGAAAACTGAAAGTGCTTTAGTTTTTTTTTTATTCTTCTTTTGGACCGTACTCCAACGCTGCGCACTAAATCGCGACTCCGCCGTTTTCAATTGTTTTGGCGGCTCTCACCGAACGACTGTTTCGTTTTCTCGGACTTTAGAGATTGAAGCACTTTCGGTTTTCAGCTTCTTTGTTAGTCTTAATTATTTATTTTAAAATATCCAAGTTAAACAATCCTGGTGTAAAATTCCAGAAAATATCAAGTTTTTTTGGAGTTTACTTGAAACCAAGCGGTTTACTTCTAATCATCAGAAATTCAAACAAAGAAACAAATTTTGCATTCTGCTCTATCTATGCATCTGATATTAAGATTTCTCATGGAGGATTTACTGATGTCGAAGTTCATATCAATTCTAAAAAGCAGTGACAACATCAAATGTAATAATACGAATTCGAAAGCCTGCATAATTGATATTTGTGCGTGTGATTAAACACTTTAAATACAACCAACTCATTGTATGTTTCACTAGAGTTTTTGTGTCATAAAGCATGTTTTATTTAGGTGTAATGTAGACTAAATCTTAAACCTCATCAGAGATTTCATCGTAAAGTTTAAATTTGATTTATTTTTAAATCCAAGTTAGTTTTTTATTTTATAATTTCCATTTTGTGCTAAAATGTAACAATTTGTTATATTTGAGAGCAATTTAATACTATGCAATTTTTTTTAATTTTTTTTTTTTTTTTTTGCCTTTGTAATAGAATTTCTATTATTTCTATATTACATTCATAAATATTGTCGCTATTTGACTTTCCATGAGTCATAGGAATGCAAATATTTGTTCCGTAAAAATTGTACTAATTTGAAAATGCCAATGTTGGCAGGTATGTAACTGGAATAAATGGCCTTTTAAATTTTGTGGAAGTATCGCAATATAATGAACGATTAGAGCCGAAAATTGGGATTAGTTCAATTTTTAATGAAGAATTTTGAGATGCCAGTAGTTCTTTTAACTCGTCGTCACTTTCCTGAGCTTCGGCTAAAGATTCAAAATCAATTTGAGGCGAAATTCTTATCTCCTCTAGTCTTGATAGTGCATCAGCAACGATGTTGTCTTTTCCCGAAATGTGTTGAATTTCTAGAGTGAATTGACTAATATACTCCAAATGCCTTTGTTGGCGAGGGGAGACTTTCTCTAATTTTTGTTGGAATGCATACACCAGCGGTTTATGATCAGTGAATAACGTAAATTCACGACCCTCCAACAAATACCGGAAATGCTTGATAGACGAATATGCAGCTAGCAGCTCCCGATCATACGTGCTGTAATTCTTTTGTGCCGGTGTCAGTTTAACAGAAAAGTATCCAAGTGGCTGCCAATTCTTATTCACAAGTTGTTGCACCACTCCGCTAACTGCTATATCCGAAGCGTCTACCATAAGAGCAAGTTTAGCTGATGACACTGGGTGAGCTAAAATTGCAGCAGATTTCAATAATTCTTTAGATATTGTAAAGGCATTTGACGCTTCGTCTGTCCACTCAATAACCCGATTATCATTATTTTTGCTATTTTTTAAATAATCGTATAAGCTTGCTTGGTGCTGAGCCGCTAGAGGTATAAACCTTCGATAGAAATTTATAATTCCCAAAAATCTTCTAAGTTGTTTGACTGTTTTAGGTTTACTGAAATCTTCAATGACTTTGATTTTTTCTTCCGTTGGACGAATTCCTTTTAGAGACACAATGTGGCCAACAAAATTTACCTCAGGTTGAGCGAAGTTGCATTTCCTGAGATTTAATGTTAACCCAAATTGCTGTAATCTTTCAAAAACTGTTCTGAGATGACGTAAATGCTCCTCTTTAGTGCGAGATGCAACAAATATGTCATCCAGATAGACGAAGCAGAATTCCAGGCCTCGTAGAACGGCATGCATGAATCGCTGAAATGTCTGCGCCGCGTTCCGAAGTCCAAAAGTCATCAAGGGAAATTCGAACAGTCCGAACGGTGTACAAATAGCTGTTTTTTCTATATCTGATGATTCCATGGGAATTTGATGATAGACACGATGAAGATCTAGTGTGGTATATACAGTACAGCCTTCTAATTGGTGCGTAAAATCATGCAGGTGGGGTATGGGATACCTATCTGGTAGTGTAGCTGCGTTTAAAGCACGATAATCCCCACATGGCCTCCATCCTCCATCCTTTTTCTTGACCAGATGCAATGGACTAGACCACGAGCTGCTTGATGGTCGGCATATGCCCCGCTCAAGCATGTAGTCGAATTCTGCCTTGGTGATTTTTAATTTATCTGGAGCTAATCTACGCACTTTAGATGCCACGGGCGGCCCGTTTGTAACAATTGCATGGGTTACATTATGGCTGACACTAACTTTATCTCGTTCTATATTTTCTGAAGATAAGCTTTCGTATTCTTGCAGAAGAGGATTTATAGCTGGCTCAAAATTACTACTATCGAGGAGTGTTAAAAATGAAGATGGTCCTTTAATTATTTTAGTTGGAACTGATAATGACGTTAAAGGATCAATCAAACGCTTTTGTTTAATATCGACCAAAAGTCCATGTGCCTCAAGAAAATCTGCGCCAATTATTGGCTTCGAGACATCTGCTATGATAAAATTCCATTTGAAACGTCTTCTCAAGCCTAAATCCAAACTGATAAGTTGCTTGCCGTAAGTTTTGATTGAACTTGAATTTGCAGCATAAAGTTTAAAATCGGATGGGGACAGCTTATTTGGTTTTGGCGGTGGAATTACGGACACATCAGCCCCGGTGTCGACAAGATAGTGCCTCTTGCTAGACTTGTCAAAAAGAAAGAGGCGACAGTTTATTTGGCCATAGTCGTTGGCCTCTTCAATCGACCGGCCCGTTAGTTTCCCTAAGTACTTGCTGGTTCTTCAAATTCGCATGGCTTTACACAGTGGCGTGCATTGCTTCCAAATTTGTAATGATGCCAACATAGTTTATAACAAGCAGGTTTGGACCGCGAACGACTGCGATTTCGAGCATTTTCAGCTTTATTTGAAGATCTACCCCTTGTCATGAATGTATCAAATTTCCTAGTTAATTTTGCAATGCTAATTTCCAAAGAACTAATTTTTTCGTTATTAGTATTATTCGGTTCAGAAATTTTACTGGATGCTTGATTCACTGTACATAATTCTGTTGAGCTAAATATTCCGATAATTTTATCTGCCATCTCTGCAATGTTATCTAAAGGATCGGAGCTTATTGACAATATTGCTTGAACTTGCTGCGCAACCTCTGTAGCCAAAGTGTTTTTAACAATTCTTTAGAAATGGAAGTTTCAGCCAAACCTTTCATTTGTCATAACAAGTCAGATGGGCGTTTATCTCCCAGATTAAGTTCGGTCAATACCTTTTTTACCTGGATTCTCCAGTATCTTCTAATCTATTCAACAATGCATTTTTTAAAGTATCGTATTTCCCATCCGCTGGCGGATTTGATAAAATATCCTCGACAAAATCTAAAACATTTTCATCCAATGACGCAACGACAATGCTATATTTAGTTACATCATGAGTAATATTTCCATTAGAAAACTGTGCTTCAAGTTGTAAAAACCATAGCTTAGGCTTATGTCGCCAAAAATTTGGCGGCTTTATCGCCACTCTGTTTACTTCTAAAATTACATTATCTTGACTTGATGAATTTAAATTATCGTCTGCGCTCTCATTCATGTTTAATATAAAGTTAAATCAGATAATAATAGTTCTATTTAAATACACAGACCTTCTTTCATCCAAATAAAATCTACGTCCTCAGGTCACCAGTTGTTAGGGGAAGCGTATAGATAGAACTTCCTACAATATGCGGTTCAATAAGATGAGTAAACTCAAGACAATTGACGACACGTTAGCATTTAATATTTACAGTTATTTACAAGCAAAATAGAGTTAAAAGCATAATTAGCCTCTGTTATAAAACACAGCTCATATGAGGAAAAGATATACGTTCATCGTCTTATAGCTACATAAATTTATAGAACACTACAAGATGGAAAATAAAGTAAAAACCAAGTTACGTTGTCCTGGCAACGCGTAACTGCCATCCAGGAACAAGAAATAAACTTTGATGCGTGGAATTTTATTAGCCTCGTGCACCACAAACCACTTGTTCCCCGATAGAGTGTCGAGTGTGTCCTCAATCCTTGGCAGGTTGTTGCTATCCTTTTTCATAATTTCGTTCAGCTTCCGGTAATTCACACAAAATCTGGTGGAGCCATCCTTCTTTCGAACGAGTAAAATTGGAGAAGCCCATGGACTTGAGGAGGGTTCGATGACTCTATTATCTTCCATCTCTTGAAAAGATTTTCGACCTCTTGTTTGGCAAATGGAAGCCTTTGAGGATGTTATTTATTGGTAAATGGGTCCCAATATCAATTCTATATTGTGTGAGATTTTTTCTTCCGACATCTTTTGATGGCACAGAGAAAACATCTTGAAATTATCTTATAAGGTTCCCGACAATCTTTTCTTGACTCCCTTCCTACCAAGCATCCTCGAGAAGCTGGTTCACTAAATCCCCAGTGTGTCCAGCCGAAAGCTCCTTAGATCTTTGTTCGATGCTTGTTACATGTGTGCAGGTGGCAATTTCTTATCCTTCTTGATAATTCTGGTACCATTGCCAGTGTTGTCCATTCTCATATGCTTCATCTCATGAGAGAGATCCACCAGCATTGCTCCTAGTAGTATTCCTTTCGTGACAATACTCGAAGATGGGAAGTCCGTCTCTCCAAACTGGAAGCTCTTCGGGACCTCTTCTGAACCCTTTGCAACCAAATCCCTCATGGAGGAGATGGTGATGTCTTCAAGAACTACTATCAATATGCACACAGTTCTTTCATGTTCAAACCGAACAGTGGAACTTCTTCGCTCCCTGTTTGAAGCTGACCTTTCTTGAAATTCAAAGTACTAAAAAGCCTCGAAGTGCTAAAGCTAAAGTGCCGCACCTCAAAGGGATGCCGCAAGGAGAAATGCTTTCATAAGGTCATTCCATCCATTAACAGTGGCAATCATATCAAACTGTGTTTGATATACACGCTAGGACGACTTTTTATCAAAAGTTGAAGCCTTGATGTTTGGATGTGGTGCCAAAACGGCAGTGGAAACCTCCTCCCAGTTCGGCATTGCAGCTGTCACAGTACTGCGAGTTTCTAGTTTTCGAAGTCTTTCTTCCATAGCATCTTTAATTCTTTCCTGCTCTTCTTTCATGGTGGAAACCTTTACTTCCATTTCCTTTCTTACAGTCGAAAGTTCTTCTTTCACACACGAAATATCCTCCCTCATCAATTGTAGAATAATTTCAGTACGCTCTACAAATCTGTTGATGTGTTGGCGATGGATACTTGGCGACCTTTCATCTCAGTGGCGATGGATTCTTGGTGAACTTTCATCTCGGTGACGAAGGATTCCTACTGAACTTTCATTCCGGCAATTATTTCTATCAGTTACTTCATTTGATCTTCCATCATTCCTCTAAGAATCGGCATTCGAAATTATGAAAATTCCATATCTGACACCAGTTGTTTTGAATTTTCTCAGAGGAAATGATAACACAGCTTTTTCTAAATAAAAACTATAATTTAACCTTTCTTCGAAGGCTCACAAACTTCTTCAAACAACAAAACAATCGCTATCAGCTTTCAGTACAAGCTACGATGCAATCAGCTTCGAACACAGCGTTAATTCAGGCTCAGAAAGTAAACATCGGAAGCTTTCCGAACAGCAAACGATTCTCAGTACAATTTATTTTTTTAAATTTCATTTTTTGTTTCTTTAAATTGTGTCACGGAAGAAATTTCTAGCAAAATACAGCTGACCAATCGTCTGATCGAAATGCTGTAAAATTTCTCGAATGATTTCGGTGTTGCCACCTTTTCCAACCTGAATTATTGCTGTTTACAAATAAAATAAAAATAGAACATTGAAAATAAATACGTCAGTGTTTACAATTTTATACTTTTTATACTTAGAAGACTTACTCTTACCACAGAAGGCAGTATCTCTGCTTCTCTAAAGGTAAAAGATACTGTGAGTTGGAGGTATCCTGCAGAGTGGGTAGTTGACGAGTATTCATTTCGATACGGGGCCGACAAACGAAGTTCGCTAACATTAGTGACACTCCCAGTTCTCAGGCAATTTAGGATAACAAATCAATTAGTAAGTAACAGCTTTACAGTGTCAAAACAAATTTTTTGTACATATTTTATTTTGCATTTTATCGCTAAGTCGTATCTTCAGCACTATTATTAGATCACCTATTCTTTGGTGTATCTGATACAAGCAACCTAACTCAGTAGTGTGTATGAGAGAGAAAGACTTTTATCGCTAAGTCGTATCTTCAGCACTATTATTAGATCACCTATTCTTTGGTGTATCTAATACAAGCAACCTAACTCAGTAGTGAGTATGAGAGAAAAAGACTAGGGATATCTTAACTACATTTATGACAACCACAAATTCTCTTGTACGAATTATCCAGACTATGCCATGCAATAAGTGATAGAGAGGAGCGAGTGCTGTTAGGGAGGTAAAGGGGATACACTTGCACCCTTGTTTATTTTAACAATTAAAAATAATGTGGAGAAAAGTTATATAATTCACTGAAAATAGAAGTATGTTATAGATTTTAAAATATTCAATAGAACATTTATATAATACATGAACTATTGATTAAAATTCTTAAAGATATCCAATTAAAAAACCAAGGTTAAAAAAAAACTAACCGCTTTGCATCCCTTTGGGGGCCATCTGCACTCCCCTGAAAATAATATTGTCAGCACCCATGCAGAGAGGCATTTGGTTTCCTGTTTGCTTACACACTTGTATCTAAAGGTTAAATAAATGCTGCTTCTTGAGCAGCTGTTTTGTCATTATTTTTTTGACCTTATTAATGATTAACATCCCTTGTTGCCTGCACTGAAATTGTCACAATATATATTTTTGAGTTGAGTTCAGGGACATCCTATTTCTTTGCATTGCACTCACAGAATTTTTGCTTCTAAGTCATTTAAATGTTAATGAATAATTTGTTATGTATTTATTTTGTTTAGTTTTTTTTTTCTTCTTCAGAAGTTGAAGATAGCAAGAAAATATAAGAAAAAACCAAAATAATATAATTTTGTGTACTACTGTTATGATTTGTTACATCAATGCCATACATGTTTTTCTTTCTTCTAGCTTGCTTGGTCCAGAATAAAATCACACGCACCTCATGCCTTTCATGTTTTAAAAGCGCTGTCTTTCACACAGTCTGACTATAAAAAACTAGTGCAGCAATATGTGCATGGAAAAACCCGAGGATTTACCCTTAGAGATATTGCATGTGACTGGTTAAGAAATAACCGTTATATTTGGAATCATTGGGTCCCTTCTGATAATGTAAATAGACCTAAATTGTACATTGGCGGAATTTTTCCTGTTAGTGGAGTTTACTTTAATCAAAGTGGAGTAATAACAGGTATGTTTTGATATTGATCTTATCAGTAATATATCTATTATAACTAGTCAATATGAGTTATAATTTTCCTTCCATATTTGTGATGTATGGATAAAGAATTAGGAATAAGATAATCTTCTTATTAGTCATATATAAATTTAAATCTATTGCTTTTTTAAATGGGTTTAAGAAAGCTTAAAAAAACGAATAAACCATTTATGTATGTGGTTGTTTGAAATATATTAAAGTTTCATAGGAAGTAACCATAGGGGCTCATGCATCACTCAATATTTTACTGTATTCATGAAATTAAGTGGGAAAAACATATTCTTTGAGAAATTCACTAAAACTGCTCATTAAAAGTTTAACCTTTTAAAATAATGTACAGTTGAATACTTTACTTTCTGCTCTATTTTTTTATTAATCTTTTAATTAATCACTTAAATATTTTTAGCTGCTCAGATGGCTGCAAAGGCAATAAATGATGATGACAATATTCTTGGAAATTATAATTTGACTATTCTGATTCGAGATGGACATTGTGCTGCTGATGAAGTTATGAAAAGTTTTATAAATTATGTTACTAACGCTACATATAAAACAATGGTTGGTATTTTAGGTAAGTTTCAGAATGATTTATCCATTTAAAAAGGCATACTTTAATGATAATCAATATAGCAATATTTAAGTGAAAGCATGCAGCACAATTATTTTTTTAGATATTTGCTTTAAAGAAGTTGCTACTAACATTGTCAGTAAAACACTTGGAAAGTCTACAGATAAAATGGTTGTTTATAATAATGGAAACACCTGTATTAAAAGGATACATTTAGTTATTATTGTTTACAGAGCAAAGTGTACTTACTTTTCTTGGAAGTTGTTTTTACTTTTTGTAATAATCATTCCCTTGTATGCTTAAAGTTATATTTGAATTAATTTCAAGTTGTTATTATTTAAAATCTGTTTAATCTGAGGGTATGCACAATTTGTGACCAGAAAATCCTCGTAAGGTCTGATTCTTTTTGTTGATCTTGTTAGTATGTCAGTACCGGTAATTGTATAATTGTTGATATTAAAAAAGAGATAAAGTAATTGCAGGATAGAATATGATTTCTATAAAAAATATCTGAAAGACAAAATTTGAAAAAGAATTCAAAACTCTGTTAGACCAACAGACATTAAAGAGAATTGTTACTTTAAATTGTCACTGAACGGTATCACTAAAATGATTATTTTAATCAAACAATCAAAATACTGGTTCCATTTCTATTATAATTTGTTGTAACATGCAAGAACAAATTATAAGACCTGGTTGGCCTTTGTTTGATAAATGGTACATTAATAATCAATTTCATTGCTCCAATCTTTTGAATTTAGATGTCTTCAAGTCTGAATTTTTTTTATTTTTTTTTTTGCAAAAAAAACTTAGGAAGATTTTTTCATGCTTGATGTACAGCTTTTTCCAGTTCATCTATATTACTGTAACACTTGCTATATTCATGAATTCATGCTAAAAATAGGTCGTTGAGTGTTGAAACCAACCTACCAACCATTAATTTCATGCACAGTTGACAGCCATTATATTGTTGAAATTCTTAATTATTTGTTTAATGGTGATTCTGATGGGGCAGATGCTTTGCTACGACTTCTCGATAACAATTCGATTTCAATGTTTAATTTATGCAACTTATGGGAGTAGTTCCACTAAAAGCAAACCCACTACACACCATGAAATGGCATTCTTCTAACCAGTGCTTTGAAAACTATCTCTACTTTTGCCAAATATTATGCCATGTCAGGATCTTTTCCAGAACAACATTTTGTCACTTCTTTTTATTAATTTTTTTTTTTTTAATGAGACACTGTAATGGGAAAATCCTTGGAGGCATCGTAGTTAGACACATTCCCTCGAAATCTGTTCCACATTCAGCCTAATCGTAAGAGTGGTTGGGCTTTGTCATTTGATTTGACTATACCCAAACACAAAAAGACTTGACAAATAATAATTTACTCGAGAATACTATAGCTGAATAGAACTCCTAAAATTAAACAGAAGAGAAATAAAAGTTGCTGTAGGCCTTTTAACTGTATCCTTCATCTTAAATAGACATCTTAACTTGTTAGGTGTTGTATATGACCCACTATGTAGAAGTTGTTGTATGACAGAGGAGGGCTCTGTGTATGTTTTGTGTGAATGTAACTACTACTCTGCCCAACGCTTTGAACATCTGGGATACCACTGTATCAATCCCTGAGAACTGTCAAATGTTCCAATCAGGTCTTTACTGATATTTATTTCGGCAACCGGTCTTCTTTAGATCAGATAGGGGGTTTCAGTACAATAGACTTTAGTCCCAGTGCAATAGACTTCAGTCCCAGTGCTTGTACTCGGTAGAGTTACCCCTAATCCTAAATCATAGCCAAATAAAAGAATAAAGTTACATTTAATTTCTTTACCTATAAATAAACACTACGTACAGAAATATACTACAGTATAAACATACCAGAAATTACATTGTTAGCCAACCTACTACTATGGAAAGATGGCAAAAAAGGTGAAACTCGCATTTCCATAACAGAAGAGCACATGTCCTTTCTGGCAGATGTCCACACCCAAAACACGGGGTGACAGCTTATGGCATGAAACGCTACTCGCATCAAGTACAAAAATTTAAACTTGTCTTCTTAAAACAAGACTAGGTACAGAAAAATATGAATCTAAAGTATGCTGTGCGTCCCAACTTAAATACAGTCTTGAGGCTATGTGGTCAAATTTCCATCAGACAGGATGGTTGGCTCTCAAAAAGTTATCCCTGCGAACATTCTAAGGTTGATGCAACCTAGCCCTTTAATCATACGACAAACACTTCTTATGATGAAGATCTTTAATTTTTTTCATCTTGCTTAAAAAAATTAGTTTTTGTTTTGTTATTATTCTTTACACAGTTCTTGATGAACAAAAAAAGTTTCAAATCATTTACAGTTCATGTTGCAGACATTTTTGTTTCTAGCACGCCATATGAATTGTTTCATTAAGGGGGAGTTAACTTGTACTTTGCCTTTTACAAGAATTTCAAAAATCAGTGAGAAAATTTTAAACTACAGTTTTAGATTGTTTAATATGAGCAACAATATTTTGTGAACCCAAATTAGGTCAATCCAAGAAATAAGTCTTGTTTCTTTTCTAATTATGATGTGCTTGTACCTTCCTTTACAAGGCTTTCTTTAGTGAAAAGAATTATGTAGAATGATTTGTGTAGCCCTCCAACAAAACTTAAAAGATATGTAAATTTGCATCTAACATTAAAAAAAAAAATCGATTTCAACTATTTTTCAACTAGCCATATCATTTTGTCAAAAACTGTATGCATTTGCAAAATACAGTTGGAATGGACGATTCTCCCATTTTTTATATATTTATTTATTCAATTCCAAATGTTTCAAAACGGCCATAAACACAAAAATTTCTGCTCACTTGCTTTTAATTTTTTTGAAATTTGTAACCTAAAATCGCTTGTTACATTTTGGTGGGAAAATTACACATTTGGCTCGAATCAAATGTGATATCACTTCATCTGAAACAACCTGGCTTGAAACGCAGCAGCGGAAACCAGTTTTACAAGATTCTTGTTAATCTTGCCAATCGGTATGGAATATGGCAATTGTCTACCAAACACACACCAACTATTTGCAGAAACCTCATGATCACTATAGAAACGAAAGAATTTCATGATGCCACAGCTAGAGCGGATCGTTTTGATTCGCACTGGGTTTCAGGGCATTTTCTTTTTTTAATATTTAAGTAACTAATTTTTTTAAGGAACTTTTGTTTGAATATTTGGAATCGGAAAGAAATTCTTCATAAATGTAAACTAACTTCACTCAATTTTAAAAAATGTGGGAATTGTCCATTTGCTATTTGGCTTAAAAAAATGCATAATCCAAATATTTATAACAGTTCTGTACATCCAAATTCATTGTTTTAAATAGATATTCATAAATTATACTACAGTGGTATCGGTTAATATAAAATATAGAATGTTGATCATCACATAAAATTGATCTGCTGCTCCAACCTTCATTTTCTGCAAAACAGATTTGAAAAATGAGAATGCTAGCATAAGCTTACAATGAACATTGTATCCTTCTTAGCCTCTCTCAAAGAAATTGAAGAGCTAATCCATGAAGCATAGTATAATATACCACTACTGTTATCTAGGACTTGTATATAACCCTTCTAATAAGATTCAAGCAGTTCTAAAGCCAATGGTTATCTAACAGCAGATTAACTACAGAATACCTCTTTATGAATATGTTTTCATTATTTTAGGCAGTCTCTGCATGTGTAACACTCATTTTTGTAATAAAATACATTAAGAACATTCATATTACTTTTTCTAAATAATTTTAAATAAACAGTTGAGTTAAATCACATGATTAGATCATATTTTCCAAATAGCAGTAAGAATAACTTTATAATTGTTATTTTGACCAAGAATTTTGTAATTTTTAAGTTATTATTAGGTATTTCCAGACTTGCATGTGTTTTTTTCCTCATTCATACAAATCATTCTTCATATTGTTGTTTTCTTACAGGTCCTGCATGCTCTGACACTGTAGAGCCAATAGCTGGTGTCGCCAAACACTTCAATACTATTATTATTAGTTACAGCGCTGAAGGGGCTGTGTTTTCGAACAGGGATAAATACCCATATTTTTTCCGCACAATCCCTGAAAATAATCAGTTTCGGTAAGAAAAAGTAGACTCTAATATATATTGTAAGAACAGCATGAATATAGTTAAAAAATAAAATTAAAAAATGTTCCAATTGTCTTTTAATTTAGGTATGTCTATTTAAAATTATTTCAAAAACTTGGATATGCAAGGGTTGCAGCTTTAACTGAAGATGGCCAAAAGTATCCTGAATATATATCCTACTTGCAAGACTCTATGCAAAAAAGTGGAATGACATTTTTAGTGAATAGAAAATTTCCCCGAGATAGGGAGTTTCTTGATATGAAGCCATATTTACAAGAACTGAAAGCTAAAGGTGCAAAAATAATAATTGGAGATTTTTTCGATTATGCTGCTAGAGCTGTAATGTGTGATGCCTATCATATGGTATGTGCCATATTAATACTAGAAATATTGTTAACAATTAACTTTTCAATTGAGTTTGGACAGCTAAAAGTATTTTCTTTGAGTATAGACTGTTGATTTTGAGCGAAGATTTTGCTGACATGGCCTCACACAAAAAGTCAAATGTAGATTTAGTAGTTATAAAAACTTGAAATATGTATATCCTATGGTCATCCTTAAAAACATCAAAAGATTTATTTTTATAGATTTATTTATGGAATTTTTTTTACACTCAGATTTCCCTGACTTAGCGAATAAACGTTCAAGTAGAAATTGTATTTCAAATATTTTATGCATATTGAAAGTATTATAACTCTTGACATCTAAATTTAAAAAATTCATTAAAACTGCCCAAATATAAAGATTTTTACCTATTGAGTCATAATTTATAACTATTGTAGCTGTTAGTAATAAAAAGCTCTTTTATTATGTCTGCCTATTAAAATATGAAAAAGGAAATTCCTAGCGATAATTTTAATTATATTCTCATTAATTTTTTCAAATATTCTAAAAAAATTTGTTATGCATTTAGTATTCTTACCTTAAAAAATCATTATGCATAAATAATATTTTCAGGGTATGACAGCTGCTAATGGATATGTGTGGTTTCTTCCTAAATGGTTTACTAAAGATTGGTATGATACAAACAAAGTTAATGCAGCTGCAACTGAGGAATTTGAGAGAGTTGAATGTACAACTGAGCAAATGATTTTAGCTATTGATGGTCACATGAGTCTTGCATATAAATTTTATGCAGACTTAAATAACACTATGCAAAAAGGAATAACAGTTGGTCAATGGCTAGATGACTACAAAAAGTTGGCAAAAAAACAGGTAGAGCTAATTTATTTATTTTAATGTTCGTATAAATATTATTCAGTAGTGGACCCTTTATCTAGCAACCCAAAAATTGGCATGTTTACAGATTCTTTTTTAATTTCAAAATTTGTTGTCAAAGTGATAGATTGTTTAACTCTTTAATATCACATCACTGTCAGTTCCATAGGCAAGTCGAGACAAGAAATACTCCCACCCTTCATTCCAAGATCAATAGCATGGTCAATTGGCCTCTTCAACTAAAGAGTGTATTCTTCTCCTCCTCTGACTTCACAAACCAGTTTTTGGAAGATGTTTTTCATCATTAGTTCCAGTTTAAAATTTGTTAAATCTCAGAATAATGGTGGGAAGAATAAAATAAGATAAGATCCAGTCTTGATAAGCCAACGTTTATTTAACGTCAAATAAAAAGAACCACACGCTTTAGGAACACATCACCAAGAATATATATACGCACACAAGTAGAAAAGAAATTTGCATAGACAGTTATAGTGAATGCAGTTAACAGTTAAATATTCCTAGACCGACAACCAATTTAAAATTACCATCATACGGCCCCATCGGTCAAGGAATGGCAGATATAAATAATAAGTATTACAATGCATACATTTCATTTGTTACCAATTCAAATTTAGTTTTTAACAAAGGTTTCGTTAAGAAATCAGCTAAATTATTCTGAGATTTAACAATTTTTAAATTAAATACTTGATCATTTAACAACTGTCGTACAAATTGGTATTTGATGTCAATGTGTTTTGTTTTAACACTTTCTTGGCCATTCTTTACAAAAAATATTGCAGCTTGGTTATCACAAAATTGTATAGGAAAAAAATCTGGAGTTAAATCTACCTCTTGTAGAATTCGTTTGTACCATAAAAGTTCTTTAACACACTCTGTTAAAGCTACGAACTCCGATTCCATGGAACTGAGGGCTATTGATCTTTGCTTTGATGATTTCCATGCTATCGGAACACCACAAAAATAAACCAAATAACCTGTAACTGAGTACCTTTTATTGAGGTTACACCCCCAATTAGCATCAGAATATGCATAAAGTAAAGAATTATTTCTTAAAGATAAACTAATTTTATGGTCTTTAGTTTGAAAAACATAATTTAGAATATCCACAATAATAAGCCAATGCTTATATAGGTATATCCATTGTTAAATTGAGCCATTGTGTTTACTGCAAACTCAATGTCTGGCCTAGATCTATTTGATAAAAATGATAAACAACCAATTATTGAACGATATGGGTATTTTTTCATTAGGTAATTTTCCTCAATTTCATTTTCATTTACTTTATCTGGTAAAACACAACCTATTTTAAAAGGCAAACTTGGAAAGCTTTTTGGTAATTCTTCAAATCTTCGCATTAATTTATCAATGTAAGTTGCTTGATGTAAATAAATATTACCGTTTATTTCTTCAAAATTTACTCCTAATAAATATCCGATCTTTCCTAACTCAGTTATATCCAATTTAGATTTAATCAAATAAATTGCCTCATCTAATACCTTTTCATTTTCCCCAAAAATAACCATATCGTCAACATAAACCACAAGTATAACATTTTGATTCAACATATAGGTACAATTAAC
Organism: Linyphia triangularis; assembly: GCA_963978545.1. Classification (NCBI taxonomy): domain Eukaryota; kingdom Metazoa; phylum Arthropoda; class Arachnida; order Araneae; family Linyphiidae; genus Linyphia; species Linyphia triangularis. The sequence continues at coordinate 29,998,807 of OZ021733.1, forward strand.
CCACTTCAATTTTATAAAACCAATATCTTCTAACAACTTATTTAGCGTATTATTCCAATACCTACTAGACTCATGTAATCCATAAATACTTTTATGTAGTAAACACACTTTATTTTCAGCTCCTTTGGCTACATGACCAACTGGTTGTTCCATATAAACCTCCTTGTCTAAATGTCCATACAAATAAGCAGCTTTAACATCCAGTTGAGCATGTCTCCAACTCAACATTGAAACTAACAATACAAAAAGAAATTTGATTATTGAAAAATTTACAACGGGTGAAAAGACATCACTGTAGTCTATTCCCCTAGTTTGAGAATAACCTTTTGCTACTAATCTAGCTTTAAACTTTTTAATATTATTCTTTTCGTCCCTTTTAGTAGAAAATATCCACCTGCTGCCTATAATTCTAGCGTTTGGTGGTGGATTAACCAAATCCCAAACTTCCCTTTCACGCATAGTCTGCAATTCATCTGTCATTGCCCTGTCCCAATGTGCTTTATTAGGCAAATTTTGCGTGTCTTGAAAAGTTTGAGGCGATTCAATCATATACAGTTCTTGCTGAAAAATATCACTCAAATGATTATCTATAAATTTTGAGTCATTTTCAAATACCAAATTAGATTCTTTATTATCAACTTCAGTTGTTGTCGTTTTAAAATCAAACTTTTCAGGATTAAACAAAATATTGTTTAGTTTACAATATTTTTCTGCATCATTTAAAGATCGTAATCTTTCATTACTTCCAGGCGGATAGTAATAAACATCGATTCTATCACTATTATTTCTCGGCCTTTCAACTCTATTCCAATTACTAACATCTAGAGGTAACATTTCGGTCTTAACCGGTAAATCGTTAGTAACATCAGATACAATCTTAATGGGTTGAGTGTTAGTAGTTTCATTAACATCAAGATCAGAATCACAATTGTCCAACAAAAAATGCACATTACTACATACATTTGTACTTCCGAATAAACTAGATACCCCTTTTCTGTTTTCATCTATATATACATGAATTGTTTCCTCCACAGTACGTTTATTTGGAATATAAATTCTATAGCCCTTGCGTTTAGTAGCATAACCAACTAGAATTCCCATTAGGGCTTTAGGTTGCAATTTGTTTCTTTTAGTACTAGGAATATGAACATATGCCAAAGAACCAAAAACTTTCAGATGCTTAACTGAAGGTTTATACCCTTTCCAAATTTCTATTGGAGTTTTACCCTCGGTTAATTTATGGGTACACCAATTTCTGACATACACAAAGGCTGACATACTTAAGAGCTTCTGCCCAAAAACTAGGTTTAAGACCGCTATCTTGCAACATGGCTCTGACGGCATCTAAAGCAGTATGGTTAAATTTCTCGGCAATACCATTCATTTCCGGGGAATAAATTGATGTACGCTCAATTTTAATGCCTAAATCATTAAGAAATTTTTCGAATTCTGAACTACAGAACTCCAGCCCGTTATCAGTTCTTACTGCTTTAACTTTCTTACCTAATTCTCGCTCTACTCGCGTTAGATATGATTTAAAACAACTAAATACATCATTTTTATTTCGAATCACAAAGACATCAATTTTACGTGAATAATCATCAGCTAGGGTTAAAAAGTACTTATTTCCACCTGTTGATTTAACTGGAGCTGGTCCCCATATATCCATGTGAACCCTTTCTAATACATTTTTAGTATTACATCTATATACATAATTTCGCTTAAATGACGTTCTTTTCGACTTAGAAATTAAACAAGTTTCACAATTTTTGCAGTTTTTAGTCAATGATAAATTTTCTAAACCTTTCACACTTTTATCTGAACTCATTTCCCTTAATAAAAGATAGTTAACATGACAAAACCTTCTATGAATCAGTTCAGGGCTTAAACTACTATACATTGCTGAAGTTTGAATTTGAGGATAAGCATACAAAATATAAAATTTTTCTTTTCGATGAACAGTTAATATAAAATTTCCATATTTATCATATATAATCATCTTTGAATTTCTCCATACGATTTTATAACCAGCAATATCCAAATTAGCACCTCCTATTAAATTGCGTCTCATATTTGGAGAATAAAGTACATTTTCTAGGGTAATATTAACGTTACCTGATGAGTCTTTAACTTCCAAAGAAATATCACCAACTCCACATATCACCGATGTAGTATCTTTGTCACCAATCAAAGCCTCAGTATCCGGTAACTTCTTGAAGTTTTGGAACAGCGATAAGTCGTTGCAAAAATGGGATGTAGCTGCTGTGTCCACTAAGAAGTCGACCATGTTGACACCAGTGTTAAACGCTTCACTGTCATTTTGAGGGTTGACTTCACTGTAAAAGTTCAGTTGTCGTTTAGACTCTTTCTTCTTCCAGCAATTTTCTTCGGAATGATTTGACATCTTACAGAACCTGCACGGCCCCATTCTTCGATATCGCTCGTTCGATGAGCTGGGTTCTTCATTACTTCTGGGTCCCAGTGCACTTCCACTGCTTGCATTAGGTTTCGTTGTGCTTCTGGATTGGAAAGGTGGACGTCTTGACCTAGCCAAGTATGCGTCACCTATTATTGACGATTCAAGTAGATCATCTTTCTTCTTTAATAATATTCTTCCCGATTCTGTAACAAGGTCATCTTGAACTCTGTCAAATTTGAAATCTTCATCTTTTAGTCGATACAGTTGTTGAACAATGTTTTCATAGTCAGTTGGCAGTCTGCGTATTAGTTGAAAACACACTAAAAGTTCCGGTATCTCGAAACCTGCTTCGATTATCATCTCTTTCTTTTCATACATTCGTTTACAGTAAATACCTATAGTTTCTTCTGCCGGGTTGAATCTTAGTTCGTAGAACTCGTCCAATAGACCTGCTAATCTGGCTCTTGACTTCGGTTCAAAATTTAGTTGCAAAATTTCCCAAGCCTCTTTTCCATCCGTTGTTTGAGAAATTAACGTTTGAAATTTTGGCTCTAATCCTTGATAAATGGAAGTGTACGCTCGTTGCCTTCGAAGATTATACGACCGTTTTTCTGCTGATGAAGCACTCGCACCAAAGTCTTCCTCTTTACCTTCTACAAAACTCCAGGAATCACGATCCATCAAATACACTTTCATATCCGTCTTCCATCGGGCGTAATTCGTCCCGTTTAATTTAGGAAAACTCAATCCAGCCACGTACTCGGTCATACTTTTGAAAAAAGTTTAAACTACGGCAACTTACTTCATATAGTTCAAAGTTACGCGGGGCCACATTGCTCGGCCCATAACCCACTATTGTTGGTGGGAAGAATAAAATAAGATAAGATCCAGTCTTGATAAGCCAACGTTTATTTAACGTCAAATAAAAAGAACCACACGCTTTAGGAACACATGACCAAGAATATATATACGCACACAAGTAGAAAAGAAATTTGCATTGACAGTTATAGTGAATGCAGTTAACAGTTAAATATTCCTAGACCGACAACCAATTTAAAATTACCATCAGTCCTGCACCTGCGCAATCCGATGCAGACAACATCAGTATGGTATTTATACCGCCAGATTAAAAGGCTTGTAAAAAGTCAGATTTCCAATGGAGGATGCAAAGTTCTTATAATTCCTGCATCAACATTAAACAGTTCATGAAGGACAAGGAATACCCCTTCTTTAAAGATACTAATTTCTGGGGTTTGGTATACCAGAACACTCTTATTGTGGAGGGCATATTCTTAGCCCATCCACAATTATTTTCACCAAACTGAAAGTTTTGAGTACCGTAGAGGAAGCAGGCAATGTTTACATTTCGTTTCATACGATCTGGAATAGAGAATGTTTATAATTATTCATCTTTCGCGAACAGGAAATGCTGGAGAGAAGCTCGTATTTAGATTATGCTAAAATAGCTGCATCAAAGTTGATGTTTTTTCCTGAACTGACCCAAAAGCTAGCAAATTCCAAAAAACTGGATGTTGTTTGCCCCAAACTTGGCGGTTAAAGGGTCTGTTACTGCATTATTCCTATAGATATTGTGGAATTGCATTTGTTTTATCAATATGTCAAGTAGTTCATCTTCTACTGCTAACCTTCATTATAAAATTATATTTATTAGAAAAAGTTCATCTTGGGCCGAATTCTAATAGCTATAAGAAAGTAGTGAGTTCCTGCAAAGTATGTTGTTTGCTGTATCTAGGTTGATTTTAAAGTTTGTTTGACTGTGATCATTCAAATTCGCAAGGAATATTCTGATAGATTAAAAATTGCAGGGTTTTTTTTTTTTGGGGGGGGGGGGGTTACTTAGCTTTATTTTACCAATTCCATGATTTTCTTTGCTCTGCAGAGAATGCAAATCCTTAAACATAATAAAACCCATATAAAACTCTTTAACTCTCAAAGTTAAAAGGGAAGCTATGAAAAGATATAAACCAATGAAGATAGAAAAATATAAATCTTTTAACAAAGTCAGTAAAAAGACAGCTTTAAATCTTTTCTATGCTAGACTACTAATATGTTTCCAAAACAAAGATAAATTTTTCTTTGGCAAATTTTTGGTATAGTGAAGGTTAAAGGACAAAATGTTTTGCATCCAATATTTTTATAAAAGTATTGCTGAAATAAATTCTGTACATTTTTATTCATTATATTGCTTAACAAATGCTGAAGTCAGCATTTTATTTTTACTAGAGGGCTCTGCCCCCATGCTTGTTGACAATCACCCTTACTCAGAGATGGCTGTGTAACAAGCTTATCTTACTCTTTAAAAGATTAGACGTTACCAGATTATGTCTTTGTTCAAAAAGGATTCAAATATTAGGTCAAATACTTCTTGTATCATATTGACATATAATCAAACTTAATTTTGTTTATATTCTGAAACACTGTACTGTATCAGACTTTCTTTAAGAAAGTGTAATTACTAACTTCTTGTTGTCAAACGTGCTAACATTTAGACTTTTTTAGATTGAATTCTACTAAAAATGTTATATCAGACTTGGTCGGAAAACACTAAATTTAGTCAGAATATTTAAACTAAACCCTTTTTGGGAGACTATTCCATCAGATGCTTGTAAAGCCTCTATAGAAAAGTGTTACCATCAGGTAATTGAAATACTAAGTAAACATTGTGGCATATGTTGTAAAGTTTTAGCGGTACACATGCATTATTGGTCCTGGTAATGATATCTAATTGGCATTATCTAGAAGACGCATAGTTTCACATTGCAAATCTCCTTGGCTCTACATTTCAGATCTAAACAAAGTTACCAAAAAACACTGACATTACTGTCAGATTATTGAAATACAAATTAAACTGCCAATTTTGATTTTGTTATTAATAAATATTAGAAGCAAAACAAAAATTGTAAGTACTGTCATTCCTCGTAAACAAATATAGTCTTGATTTACTTAAGTGTAAAAAAATTGTACATGTTAAAGGCATCTTCCCACAGCACACTGAAGCTCATATGGAATTGAGAATAGATAGATTACCCACTTAGGTACAGCTGCAATATAAGTATTTGCAATTTTTTAATAACTCAGTTAAAATATAAATAGTGTCAGTAGTATAATCCAGTTAAATATAAAATATTCTTCTAAACATATGTCTATCATTAAGGAAACAAATTAGTCAATTTCCTAAATATAAATTTGAGTGGTGTTGTGTAGCTCCACAGTGTTTTTATTTTATTGAATGCCATAGTGCCACTTTCAAAACTTTTTGTTTGGCAGAAATGGTAAACTGGAAAATATGCAAAAACCATAATATGTAATATCCTTTCAGTCTATCCTTCTCACTTGATAGGGAATTACATAACAAGTATTAGCATTGTTTAAGTTTCAGCTCCACCCAAAGTTACTAAATTGATCAGCTGTATTTAATGAACTTTTTCAAACTGCAACAAAAGGATTGTCACACAATAAACTATATTTTAGTAATAATTTTCATATTCGTAAAGTTATAAGTGTTTGCTGTGGAGTTTGTTGTGTTATAAGCTTTGTCTTTCAGGTAAAACTCTCACCTGAATTCAATATACAAAAACAAGGAACATGAGATGATCCTCTTTTCTAGGAACTCGACTATTGAAGATGTATCTGAGTACTTTGCCAGAAACGGTTTCAGTAGCAATTTCTTTGAAAAAAACAAAAACAAAAAACATCCATATAACATGAGAAGGAGGATTGTCAGTGTATTATACAGTACATTTGAATGAATATTTCATATATACAATATTAGTTTACTAAAGGAGATGATACTGACAAGAATATATTCTCAGTCAAAGGTTGAACTAAACAACACTCAATTTCCTAAGAGCAACAATTAATGGAAATCATTTACTTTAAAATAGCTTAGTAATTTAACATCACATGGATCAGGTCTAAAAAGTATAAACAACAAACAACACACATTCCGTTTAGTGTTGCCCTTCAGAATATCGGTAAACACTGCCGCAGTAAAGGCATGTTTGATAGAACTATGATGATGTATATTGGAATTCAAATAATTAGTTTTTTGGCATGTCTGCTTAAAATTTTATACATAAGTTGAATTATAATCCAGTGAATTGTAGAATAGTACAAATAAGTCTAGTAGGCTCATAAAATGTGTATATTATAAAATGTCCTGTACAAAGTATATAATGTTATGATTTTATAGTCTTTATTTGCATTTTTTTCAGAAACGAGAATTCAGCCCCTATGGTGGATATGCATATGATGCTGTTTGGGTTTATGCAAAAGCCTTGGATGCATTATTCAGAGAAAATAATTCACATGTGGCAACTCTTCACACTAGCAAAACTTCTATGTATGCTTTAATATTGTGTTTTTTAACAAAAAGTACAAATTAATTTCCACAAGTGTCTAATTTCTTTACTGTATGCAAGTGTTACTTTTCGTAAAAATTCTTTTTTTAATCACATTTATTTTGAAGTACTCTAATTTTTCAGTCTTCATATTAAGTCCCTCTATCTGTTGACGATTGTGCTATTTTATTAAATCTTGCAAATCAATTTCAATCAACTTCCTATAAACTTAAAACTTAGCAAACATGTATTAGAAACATGAAGACAATACAATCATTATTAATCAATATTTAAATCTCTACTGTTTTGATATCGATTGTTAGATGGCACATATACTTTTCCTTGTGCTTCCTCTCATTGTGAACCCTGACCTACTGAAAAGGGATTAGTTTGAAGGTTTAGTGTTTTTCTTTCCTGTGCAGTCCTAAATAATTTTTTATGCATCCAATATTGTTATGTAATTTATTAAACTAAAACATGGATACATTGCACAAGTGCACATAACCTATAAAATAATTATTGGACTGGGATGTTTCCAACAAGATATAAAAGAGTTCATGAGTTGTGGGACATACCTGTCTATTAGCAACTAATTTTTAATTTTTTTGTCATGTAACAGTGTTGATAAACGTGAACAACCAAGCATTGTGCATGTTCATTTCTAAGTATTCATTTGAAAAAGATGTCTTCCTTCTAAAATGATGCTAATCTACAACTTTATAGTTGCTGATTTTCATTTATCTTGCATACTTTTAAAAATAAGAAAGCTTACTCCAAACTTTTCCTCTTGGTGGTATTATAAGCAATCTCATGAAATAACACAAAATCGTGTTACTTTATTTAGACAACACTTTTATGACAAAAGCCGTCGATGTATAATAGTTTGAGGTGATAGAGAACTTTAGTGGACAACCTGTATGTTTGTTTTATTGTTTAATATCAAATAAGATGACACATATTACTACTTTTCATTATATGGTAACTTTCATTATAAAAAGTGTCATTGTTTCGTATAAATTATTGATTTCCTGCATTTTTCATAACAGAATCTAATTGTTAAACAATTTGAGGAATCCTAAAATATTGGATAACATAAATAAAATTTTTGCTTAGATCAACAACCTGGATAGCAACTGTTGATCATGATTAAATGTCACGGTTCTTGCATGATATTATTTCTCTCTCATTTAAAATACTTAGGGGAACCATAAAATATTTGTCTCATAGTTCATTATTTTTCACTATTGTATTGTTCCTGTTATTGTAACTATTATTTTACCCATATGGGTTGATTTCCATTGGTATTTCATTTTAATGTTCTTAAACTTTGAGGTTTTTTTTTTAAATTTTCATGTAATTTTCTAATTTTGAAGTACTTTGTGACTCTAAAATAATGGTCATGCAATTTGCATTCTCTAAATGTTATTTTAACCTTTAAATTTAAAAAAAAGTAACATGATAATATAAGGAGAAACTTAGTTTTAATGAAGTAAATTGTTTATTTGGGTGATTACATCTTAATATAATATACACTCAGGTAAAAAATAATTTAAAAGCTTTTTAAATTAAAATTTAATTTTGTAAATGTCATTATCCAGTGAGTTTTTATCTCCACTTTTCAATACAAATAGTGCTTAAAATATGAGTAAAAATGTTTTGTAGTATATGTGAGTATAATTATATAAAAGAGTACTGTATTAATTTAAAAACTGTACTTATACAGTAAATTTTAAAGTTCTTTTTAATTGATCAACTTTTTACCTGCCATAAAAAAATTTGTTTTTCATGTCTAGAAATTATTATAATATTTACACTTACTTGAGATGGTGTCTTTTGATAGCTATCCTGTATTATTTTTATTTTAATTAATAATGTGTGGTTGATTATAAGTATTTATGTATTTATTAATAGTTTTTCAAGTTAACTCTTTAAGTAAATTTGCCTAGGATGTGCAGTCATTTATCTATACAAGCTCATTTAAATTTTGGTAGTTCCCCTATCATGTCCATCCATTGTCAGTATACTGGGCAGGAGAATGACATTTTGCAAAAATAAAATTCCCTCCTGTTGTTCTATATTTATGAAAATAAATTTTTCTTCTGACCAGCCATGATGAAGCTTAATTATAAATATATATTTTATCATTAAAGTTAGTCTTTTTTCAAGTATGTTGTGACAATGGCTAAATATCTCTCCCTATCAATATTCACCATTCAAGTGCGTGCTTTAGATATAAAACTCTGAATGTTCAAAAATCAAACAATTTTGTTGGATGGAATTTATTGCTTCATTTATTTGGATGAAATTTATTGCTTTAATTTTGATAAAAATTATTTTGTGAACTTTTTTTCTAGAAATTTCTAAATCTGTGAGAAGGCTTTGTTTAGGGAAAATTATCCATGTATTATTTGAATTTTCATAAATTACATATTAATTACACCACTTTTCACACTAAATGGTCCCTATTTCTCATATATTTTATCAGTCCGAACCAAAATATGTTCTATATATTTAATGTTGATTTAGTTAAATTATAAAAGAAATTAAAAAAAAAAAAACTTTTTGTAGAATCAAATTTACGCTTTACAGTTGGAATTTTTTTTAAAGCTCAATATAGTCATAGTGCTTTGATTAAAAAAATATTGTTGTTGAAATAGAAAGTTGCAGTGTTATCTCAAGTTTTTTATGTCTCTGATGAAATACTTAAATATACTTCTTGATCATTTTATTGCTATAAAGATTCATCTATAATATGTCTAATCCTCAATGAACTGTAGTGTTTATAAACTGTATAAGCAATGAGCTACAATATCTGAAAATCAATTTTAAATATAACACTTCAGTTCAGACCATAATATTGCTTGTTGAAATTAAATTTTAGAAAATAAATTTTGTCTATTTCAATTCATTGCAGGCGACTGGTAGAACTTCTAAACGAAACAAACTTCAATGGTGTTACTGGATCACTCTATTTCCTAGGATCTAGTCGAATTTCTGATGTGATAATTTGGCAATGGTTAAATCGATCTTATCAACAAATTGGTGTGTATCATCCATCATCACAGACTGAAGGAGAATTGGATTTTAATGAAAGTAATATAACTTGGCGTACCTCTGATGGTAGAAAGCCGGAAGATGGTTCTATAGGTGATATATATATGTATATATTAGACAAAATGATAAGGCTAGTTAAAAAATTGTTCAAATAATAAAACTGTGAGAGGAAGAATTTATAAAAATGTATTAGGTATGTGCTAACAATTACAGGAATACAAATTTTATCTGAGTCAAAATATTTGTCCATTTCACTTATATTTTTTAACATGCAAACAAAATGAGACTGACTCGACCATTTTTGACAAATGTTGCATAGATAGTCCATGAGATTGCGGTCCTCCTATTACTTTCATCAGTTGGTGTATTCAAGTTTGACAATATTTGTAAAGAGTCCTTTTTCAGTTCATCTTTATTATTGTGGCACTAGCTATTTTCATTAATTTCAGATACCAGGTAATCCCATACGTTTTCTATTCAGTTAAATTCTTGGCTCATTTGTGACCAATCAAGAATTTGGACTGTGTTTGCCTCAAACTATGATTTGGTTGATTCAGAATAAAGGACAGTAACATTGTCTTGCTGAAATTCACAATAACCATTGATGTGTGGTATTTAAAACAGTTTGTTTAATACTTTTAAAATATTTCTAGATTTCAGATGTGTTCTCATAGACATGAGGTTGTTCCATATTATAAATTCAGTGCAATTTTATAAAATTATGCATTGCGATTCCCCTTCATAACAAATAAAGCAGGCCTTAAATTACCTTATATATGTAGTTTCAAATTGCTTCATGTTTGATATTAAACAAGGTAATTATCTACTACTTTTTTATTCCTTTAATTGTAGGTATCTATATTTAAGATTATGGTACATTGATTTCTTATTCTGCTAATTTTTTACATACTGAAATGTTTCTCTGCTAAGTTTTCTCAAGCTCTAGAGAAGATTTTTGTCAGATATAAAAATTTCAAGGCATGCAAAAGTATAAATTAATTATTTATGCTTAATAGTGGCTTATGTCTATTGTTCAAAATTCCTCATCATTCATAAAAAAAACTTTGTGCAATTTCTTGTTGAATTTTTCTTTATTGCTGTATAAATGTAAAGTTATTTATATTTCACGAAAAAAGAATCATGCTATCCTGATTTACTGATTTGACAATTACCTTATTTGTGTATAACCTATATTACTTTCATGCAAAAATCAACGAAACTTTTTAAGAGTTAAGTGGGAACAAAAGTGCAGACAAACAGCTTTAAAAATTTATTTTTATTGTAAATAATGCACAAAAAACAAAAACTGACTATTGACTCCTTCCAAATTCATAAATGGACATACCAATCATAGCAATATGTGGAAATTGGTATAAATTTAAGATGCTCCAAACAATTAATATGCAGAATAACACTTACCAGTATATATGATTCTGTCTTTGGACCATTCATATCATTCAACATCAAATCCAATACAACTGCAACAGGTTGTTGATAATGATAAACATTTACCATCAAATTCACTGCAGTGTGCAACCTTCTTAAGCAGTGAGACTAAGTTTTTATTTTAGACAATAATAATATATTAAGATTTAAAGCTGCCAAACATAAATTTAAATATTTATTAAAAAAAATAACATTTGCTTGTGTTCGATTGTGAAAATATGGAACAAAAACTTCAAATTTAGCCATTATCTTTAAATTCACTAACAGGCACATCAATCTGGCACATCAAGTATAGGTTACTACTAAAAAGAACATATTTTTTAATTCATATTTATATTTTAGAATACAGTAACTGCTCTGTGGAAGGCTTAAGAAGGTGGCTTAACATAACATGTGACCTTGCACTACTCATTGCAAACATTATGGGACTATTTGTATTTGGTTTAATGGTTATCTTTGGGATTATTTTTTACAAACGAAGGTAAGTTCTCAATATTAACTCTATAAATCATTTAATCTAGTTTTCAATAATTGAATTTTTGTTGGGAAGTCAGTTGTAAATGTAAGACTTCAATAGGCACTAGTATAACAAGCATGACAAAATTTACCCAAAAGGTGATTTTCACCTTTTAAATAAAAATTTTAGTATTCCAGAGATCAATTAGAAATTTAATTATTTTAAGATGGCTGGTACCCACTGTTATAAGAAATGTAACTTATATGAACTCTGTATAGATTTAGAGAAGATTGCCAGTTTGCTGTAGTGAACTAGTAAGGACTGACAGAACTAGTCTACTTTTCTTGAAAATTTATTGTTACTCTGAATTTCAATCAGATATTGGATATTAAGTCCTACAGTGCTGATAGCTTTGACAAAAATACAATTTTTACACTGAGGTTTTTTAAATTCTGATGTGGAACTATTCCTAATTACCCACAGATTTAGTATAAGGTTTTTTTTTTTTTATGCCTTTAGGAGTTTTATTATGTAAAGATATTGTCTAATGTTTAATACTTCATTACTAATGTTAGTATTGTAAACAATTCCTTTTTGAAATAAATAAATTTTTTTAAATATTCTGAAAGCAAAGATTAAGATTGATTTTAAGAATTATTTTTATTTAAATGAGTACGTAAAAAAAAAATTAATAATTTTTTTGTACAGTAGGGTGAGCTGATAAAACTGACCTTAAGCAATTTTGGTATAGTGTTGAAATTTTACTTAATGGGTCAAATAGAATGCAAAAAGCATTTTATCCATTTTGATTAATATCTAGCTGTATTCCTTTGTAATTGAATGTATAAGAAAAAATTTCAAAAAACAAAATTATAGTGTTTTGAAAAATATTTTTATAAATTACTTTTTGTACTCTATTTTGTAAGTTGACTGACAAATCAACTTACAAAAATGGGGTAAATTTGACTGACAAATCAAAATTTGCAATGAGTATTATAAATTTTTTTTAAAGTTACAGCTTTTTAGCTTTAAAACTTTGATATTATAACAGTAACTATTTTACTCTTTAAATACAAAGAGTAGTTGGTGTTTATCTCTTATTCCTATGGTGTTTAGTCACCCCAAGTTACCTGTAATTTAAACATCAGCGCATTGAAACGTCTGCTTAAAGTACATTTCTCGAAGAATAGTGTTTCTCGGAGATGTCGCAAATTTAAATCGATGTCTCTCCAAATTTATTAACAATTGGCTATTCAAATTTTTGGAACATTTCATTTATATAGTTCTAAACATTTTGTCTGTTCATAGAATTTTATTTTTTAAATTTTATTTTGGATTATAACATTTAGTGTAAAGGTTAACCTGGAAAAAAGAAAAAGTTTCAGCATTTCAACTTAGGGATTTATTTTTAATTTTTTCTAATTCTCCCATCAGCATTCTATGAAGACAATTTCTTTTTATGATGATGTATTACAGAAATCTTTCACTTAAAAAACAAATTCTTGACTTACATAAAAACGCTTAAACATCATTTATTATGTATTTTTCTTAGTTTGTAATTTTTTAAAAAATAGACACAATATTTAAAAAAAATTGTCTCAAAGACGTATAAACAGTATCTTAAACGCAAAATAAATTTTTGAAATAAAAATATTTATAAATAAAGTTTTTTTTTTTTTTTTGGTACTATACCCCCTTTCTAAGCCTTAAAATTAACTATCTGTTGCAGTTTCCATACATACTTTTGTTCATGCCTAAAAACATATTGTATGTTTTATCAATTGAAAGGTGAATAATAGTTTCAAAACAATGTTTATGTGTACAAAATTAAACTTTTTTGGTACTTCTAATTAATAAGCAACCTAAGAGAGTATTACTAAATGAGTTAATCACTTGTTTAAATGTTACTTCAACTAACAGAAAGACACTTCCAACTACTCAAATCCTTTTTATGGGAAATCAAAATATTTTCCTTAGGAGACAAATAGTGGGTTAATATGAACATGTGAGCATTCCTTACAAAAGCTCCATTTTTTTTCTTTTATTACTTTGGACTGTGGGTTTACATACGAATCCTTAAAAACAATTAAATATATTTGAGAAATGTGTTAAACCTTCAGTAGCTCTTAAAGTTTCTGATTCATAAGAATATTTCTAACATCTGGAATTATGTAGCATGATTATATCAGTATGATTTTTGCCGAAATTTCTCTTTTTCTCCCCAAAAAACATTACCTTCAAATTTTTTTTTTTTTTTCAAATGTTATAAAGAAATAAAGTTTCAAACAATTTAGAAAAAATGTGATTTGTGGTAAAATTTCAAATTTTTCAAATTCCTGTTTAGTACTATACTAAAATCTAATTTTAATTTCCACATATACCAATATAGTGAGATTGCTCATATAAAGTCTCAGTTCGTCCATCTATGGTCAACAATCCCATGCTAGAGTAAAGATGAGAGTTCTCATTCTAAAATTCAACCGTCTGTTGGTTCTAAAATTGGTGGCTGGAGCTCAATTTGCAATTGATTGTCAAAATTATTAATGCTACAAATATGTGTCATATCATTTTGATGGTCCATAATATGATTAGTAAAATAACCTAAAATTGAATCAGAAGTTTTAACCAGAAGTACCTTAAAGTCCAACCTGAAGAGTAGTTCATTAATAACTGTGTATCAAGAAACTTATTATAATTCCATAAAATTACACCAGACATCTTATTCCTTACCAAGTAAATTTTAGAATGATTTATTAACTTAAATTGTTGGCCTTACGTACTCTGAGTTCAATTCGAGGTGGGAGTTTCCCAAGATTTTTCTTTATAAATACGTAAAATACATTTTCCTAAAAGGTTTTAACAAAGGCATTTCTCCTTATATAAAATGCTGGTATACAATTAACATTTTCTTTTGCAATGCTTGGTTATACCTTCCACACACTCAATTAGCTCTTCGAAATCGCAAGAGATGTACTAAGTTTGTATAGAATATCATTCCAGATTCGTATAATTTGGAAAAAAAATAATTGGCAGATAAATTTTGACACAGTATATAATATACTTATTTACACATATATTTTGCTCCTAAATGTGTTAGAATCCAAAGTTACTGGTTATCCATGTTTTCAAGGTGGCTACCGAAGGCAGTGGTTTGTATCGAAAATTAAAACCAATGGCTATGAGTAATATATAGAGAAAAATTGGGAACTTTTGTCAGGATTGTCTACAGTTATGTTGAATCCTTCGATGAGCTGCCTCTATTTCAAGTTTCTACATAATATCCAGATGTTCAATGTTTGCTGTAATACATTTAGTTGCAAAGCATCTAAGTATTTAGATTTTAATTACAGTATTTTTAAATAATTCAAATGTTTTATTTGATAATAAGTTACATAAAAAAGATTTGCTCTTGCCACTGTATCTTACATTGTAGATATGAAAAAAGAATGAAACGCACTGAAGCAAGAATGAAAGAATTAGGTTTGATGGCCAGTAGTGGACCGTTTGCCCTTGATGAGTGGGAAATGCCAAGAGACCACATTGTTATCAATCGAAAGCTGGGTGAAGGTGCTTTTGGTACTGTGTATGGTGGCGAAGCCCATATAAAAAATAAAGGTTGGATTTCTGTGGCCGTAAAAACTTTAAAGAATGGAGCAAAATCAGAAGAAAAGGTTACCCAATTACTTATTCAATTACTTGAATTAAGGTATAATTTATATTGTTATATAGTTAAAACCACAAAAAATAAGAAATAAAGACTTAGATCAATTCTTTTCCTTCACTGCACACCTACACAAAAAATAATGAAAGTTAGGGCTAAGTATATGGAAAAAATGTAACATCAAATGAATATCCTGGTTTGCAAATCTGAAATTCTAAATTTACAGGAGAAGCAATTCAAAATTCTAGCCATATGGAATCTTTTTTACAAAGACAACTTTATTTTCCATCTAAGGGTTTATTTTTAAACGAAGACTTGTCCCGGATAATCAGAAATATCCTTGGAAATCCTTATTTCATCCTGCTCATCTTACAGTCATTTACTGCATCAATCACAACAATAAAATTTTCTGATAAATGCCCAAAATCTCATAGCATATTATATCATATGTCTGATCAAATATGCTATGCGATTTTGAATTAAACCATGGGAATTATAATAATGTCCCATAATCCTATGTGTATACTTCAATGCCAATAGAGTAAAGCACTTGTCACCCTTTTTTAGCACTTATTTTTTTTTTTTATCTCTTGGCAGTGGCACAACATTGACTTGAATACTGTTTAAAATTAAGTGGAGCTAAATTGTAATTGACATTTTTTAGTTCTATTATGATAATCAATTTCATTCTTTTTGTCTCAAGTTAGTTTCTTTCATTTTTATTTATAAATAATTTTTGTAAGAAAATGTTTTTCACCTTTTTCTTACAAAAATTAAAATTTTCTATACGTTAAAAGTAGTTATTGAAGTAAAAGAAAATAAGAAAAATATATTTTTCTTTAAATGCTATACATTTTAATTTCTCTTTTATTCAATTTAATTTGCTCTTCAAATATATTTCACTTATTTCATATCTTAAATTTATTTTGTGACATAATCTTTCTTTATATTGGAATTCTAAATATGTATTTGTTTCAGAAATCATTTTAGAATTGTGTAGACCGAATTCAGGATTTTCAGATGTATTAGGGATTTGTCGAAAATCTCTTAGGATTTAAGGATGTATCCAGTGCTTAATTGGGATGAGTTTTTCTTAGATTTAAGTATTATGGAAGACTATCTTTTAAAGTCCTTTTTAGGATTTATTAAAAGCTGGATTTTATGATTTCTATAGCACCATTTTTTTCTTTCAAATATCATGCTGATTAATGGGTAAATAGTAAAATATTTCAAAGAATGAGAAGGATTTCAATGGGTTATAGAATAATCCTACAAGAGATTCTTAGTATATTCAAAACTGATCCTCGAAGCGACTTTCATAAATCCTAAGATCCCAAACTAATCTTTAATACATCCTTAAATACGATCCAAAATAAATAAGATATTCTAGATAATTCTGTATAAATCATTATCTCCTACTATATGGTTCTACCTGAGACTTTAAATCCTAAAAGTTATCAGAAAATGACAAGTATATAACTTCCTCTGAAAGTCAAAAGTGAAAACATTTTAATGGTGTAAAGATGTCTTAACCAATCCATCAAAGATCTCGAACACTTTTTTTTTTTGTATGTGAGTTTATGCATCAAATTTGTGTGGTGTCTTGACACCCATGACAGTTAAAATCTGAGTCGCAAGAATGGGTGGACTGGGTATAATATACTCGAAACACAAAATACCAGAATTCCTATTTTTAGAATTCCCTTGCTGACCTGGCCAATACAAGGCCATGACCCTACATTCAACTTTACTAAAACTCGTCCACTTTTAAATGAGGGGTCGAGAAATAGATGGAAGTAAAGATGGGCATGGGTATGTCGCTCCCTGTGCGCCCGTTCCCGGGTTAAATCTCTGTTTCTGCAGTTAAATTCAAAATTGTTATTCAAACATTGAAAGAGAAATTAAAGCTAAACCAAATATAATTTTACTTTTATTTAAACTTTTCATGTTTTTAAAAGTATTAAAAGGCACTTGGACATCCACTATACCATATTGATATATAACCTTTTTGTAACCATTCATTTTCATTCAGTTTAAATAAACTTTCAGTAAACTTATATTAAATGTATTGTTCCTGATTTTAATTAATATTTTCCAGCTAGATTTTCTTAGTGAGGCTGAAATAATGAAGCAGTTTGATCATATAAACATTGTAAAACTAGTAGGTGTTTGTACAATGGGTGAACCAGTTTATACTATAATGGAATTCATGCTATATGGTTAGTTACATTCTTTAAGTATAATTTATTTTCCTGAAATTATTTGTTACCTTCTATAATTAAAATTATTTAATTATTAATATTTTATAATTTAATTGTAGGAGATCTCAAGACATATCTTCTGAGTCGGCGTAGCATAGCTGTCTGTAAAGATCGATTTAACAATGATGAAGTTTCAGATAAAAGGTTGACTAACATGGCTATGGATATTGCTCGAGGGTTAAGTTATTTGGCTGATAAAAAATATGTACATAGAGATCTCGCTTGTAGAAATTGCTTAGTTAATATATCCAGATCAGTTAAAATTGCTGATTTTGGAATGTGCAGGGCTATGTACGATTCAGATTATTACAGATATAACAAAAAAGGTTAGTTTTCAATTATAAGAAATAAATATTTTATTATTAATTAACTATTTTATTTAACTATCCTGCTAAAAATTCATTTTATTTAACTATCCTGCTAAAAATTCTGAAATAAGTATTCTAATATGCCTTGAAAACCAGAATGTTACAAAAGTATACTTTTTTAATGTATCTTTTGCTTAATTGATACATCATTTGTGAAATTTTTTTATATTCATTAATATTGTGTTATTAAAATTAAAAGACAATGATAAATCACTTCATCGAAAAACAAAAATTACAGTTTAGGGAATGCACTTACTGTAACATTTAACTTTTTCAGAGCTGCATCTTTACAATCCATAAGAAAATTTTGAGATTCCTACATTAAATTTATTTCTATGTCTATATTGCCAAACTTGTTTAGAAAAACTCAATTGTTTATCGATTCCTAGTGACACCATTGGACCTTAAGTATTAGTAAAAATGTTAAATATTTCATGGAATCAAACCAGCATGCAGCCATAACACTAGCGTGAAAAATTAATAATAACTGCTGCACATGAAGATTATGGAGGTCTTAATGACTTCTTATTGGTGTAGCATAAATGTAGAGAGGTGCTGTCTCAGGTGTCAAATCTTGTCATCTGACCAACTTCAAACTTACGAGCATAATTGTGGATGTTATAATACTATGGTACAGCATAGCCATTGTATAGCCCTCTAACAACCAAAATTTAAGTTGCAAATAATTTTTTTATAAATCAAAAATGTTGATATGAATATGAATTTTGAAAGAAATAATATGAACTATCACATTTTCAGCAAATCCTTTAATTTATTTTACTTGAAATGGCTTGAAACGATTTTTTTATTTTTTCAAACACTTGGCAACTATAAATTTTTCACACAAAACTCTTAACATTTGAACTGTGACTTTTATCAGTGAGAGGAGGAAAGTTACCCAACTGATTAAATCTAATGTCAGATATAGGACAGCCAACAGAAGTCTTCTCGACTAGTATTTTGAAAACCTTCATAAGTTTTTAAATATCTGTCTGTATATTGAATTTTATTGGTCATTATAAAAAAGCTGCAGCATTTAATTTGAATGCTTAAAGTGGGATTTTGTTGTCATTACTCTACCAAACTATTATTATAGGTGTCTTCTGTACAAAATCAAATAATTATAAATTAAAAAGAGAAACTATCTACAAGTAGTATATTTTTCAGGTTCATGCTTCATATTCATCAAGTTGACACCCCCATCCCTTTTTTATACACTAATTGCTTTCGGCATATCAAACATCTATGAAACTTTTGGATGCCAAATCCACTTTTGAACACTTGATGAGGCATTGAAATGATAAAAATTGTCCTCTCTTGCACATTTGTTTATTAATTTAACTGAAGTTATGGTTTTATCATAAGTAACGTATTTATATAATTTGGGATAAGTCCCTATTCATTAACAAATGCTTGAATCAATCCAAGAATAAAAAATATTTCTTTCTTCCAATTGATTAACAATCAGAAATAAAGACAATTGAATTCTGTTGTAATTCACTTAGCGTTTTTTATAAATGAAACGAGTTTTTTTGTCATAAAGAGTTATATCCATATTAAAACTGCATTATACTTTTACAAATTCAATGGCAACCTTATAATATTATTCTATATTTGGATTTAGCATCCAACAAATGTTGAAATACCAAATTTCGTAGATATTTAATCAATGGTATGTTATTTAAGTGATAACAAGTGAATGTCTGGTTAATGTTAAAAGGAAACCACCTTTTTAGGTATATAGGGTTAAATACTATACTATTTTTTATTAATTTTGCTTTAGAAAATAGTTTAAGTCAAAATATAAATAACATGCAATTTTTGGGTTAGACAGTTTTTAATTGTTAAGAATTAATAAAAATCTTTTAAATTCCATAAGTTAAGAAATATTTTTTTACCTCCATTAGATTTGCCATGATCGAAAACTCCTCCTGAAATTTATTTATTTCTATTTAGACTTTTAGTTGCAAAAATGTTCGCTAATATGCAAAAAGCATTGCTTCAGATAAATCCTATGCAACAGTCAAACTTTGAAATGACTTAAGTTTCACGCCATTCCTTTTCAAAACTACCTTTAAAATATGCTTTTCAGTCTTGCTACAAAACTAATAAGTGTTTTTCACCATACAGAAGTGAAATTTTGGATTAAGGGTGTGTAAGTACTCTAAATCGAAGTTACATCGCAAAGAATGGAGTTTATATACTTTTTAATAATTTTGTATCAATAAAAACTAGTAGACGACTTCTTAAAAGATAAGCATCTATACAGAACTAATCAAAATCATATCCAAAATATGTGTTTGTGCAAACAGCTTTATCCTATTACTTTTAGAACTGAAAATTAGCTTTTTTTTAGTCTACTTTACACATCAACATGAAAATCAAATGGAGAAGTGTCACGATTCAGTTAGAAAGTTTCCAAGTGCAATGCCAATCAGAGTCACATTATTTTGGGGACAAATGTTTTATAAGAAAATTGACAAATTTAAAAAAAAAAAACTTTAGACTTATTTTTAGTCCAAATTAATCATTAAGTACTAAGCGCCTTGAAAAGTTTTCAAAATATTACTTTTCAAGAAATTGGAATAAACCATAAATTATTTGTTTCAGAAGTAACCTGACATCTTTTGGTAAGAATCTATGTTTTAAAAAACAGTTTGTACTTTTTAAAAATGTCAGATATTTGGTGTAGTTCAACTAAAAAAACAAACAAATTTTGTATGGTGCTTGCATCACTAATCCCTAAAGGATTATTGCAGCTTATCAACTTTTATAGCAAAATTTATTTGCTTAAAAAAAACGCTAAATCTAGTAGAAATCCTAATTGATTTAGTGTGTTCTTTATCTACTTTGGACAAGAAAAATTAATGTCAACCAGTTTAGTTTCACAGACAAGTGAAGTAAATATATTTACATCTGATCTGTTTATTCATATCAAGCATTGCTGATACACATTGTACTTATATGGATAAGAATTGGAACAGTGTATTTCTAAATTTTGAAAAAGAAAATTTACAGCTTAATCAAAAGTTCTCTAATTTGTATAAGTCTAAGTGAAAAAAATATAAATTATTAAGCAGTCTTGCTATTTAGTGCATATGCACAACACATTCGCCTGTATATTGGCTTAGTGAGTTGCAAAATAGAATTATAGAAAAAAATGTCTTAGTAAACTGTTGCCACTCCATCACTGGTTCACCAATGTTTATCAACATTAAAACACAGTGGCGGCAAATGGCAAAAAGAGAATGGCTACCTACCATATGTCCAATTTGAATGGCACTAGCCTTTTATCCTTTTTTTTATTGGGATAATTATAATTTTAACCATTGGTTCATGTTTCAAGGTATGATTTCTAAGCATTCATGCTAATGAACCTACCACACACAGCTTTGAGACTTGTGCATAAGTTAGTCCTTAACTAAGTTAACTCTAATTATAACTAAGTTCGAACTTTGCTTAGTTTACGTTGTAAAGCACATTAATTTAAGATTTTGGTCTTTTAAAAATAAGGAGGTATTTTTCAAATCTATTTTAAATTTTATTTTCAATATTTTGACTGTTTATAATATTTTAAACATTAATTTTTTTAATTAAACCGTAGCGTTTCATACAATTTTTAATTAATTTAATTTCAAGGAATGCTTCCTGTCAGATGGATGGCTCCTGAAAGTCTCATTGATGGTCTTTTTACCCCAATGTCTGATGTTTGGAGTTATGGAGTGGTATTATATGAAATAGTTACTTTTGCAAGCGTCCCATATCAAGGATTATCTAACAATGAAGTCCTAGACCATATAAAAAACTTCAAAACACTAACTGTTCCTGAAGGCACTAAACCTGAACTGTAAGTTATTGTTCTAATGCATCATTTGTTTACTGAAACTAAAGCTTAAAATTGTAACACTGATTTTTGGTTTTTTTTTTTTTTTTTAGAAACTCACTTTTACTTAGATGTTGGTCTAGATCTCCACAAGAAAGGCCTCAAGCAGTTGATATTGTAGAAATATTGGCACACAATTCTGAGCTTATTTCTCCATGTCTGGAAGCACCAACTGCTAGTGTGGAAGTTATAACCACTGGAAATCTAGAACTTCCTATGCATGAACGTACTCGAGGACACTCTTTATCTTCAGTTTGGCAAAGTCAAAAACATGTGTCTGTTGACCAAACTGAAGCTGGATTTATAGAATCTACAATAATACCCATGGATGTTCGTGAAAATGGACCTTCAAAACTTGGAGTGAAGTCCTCTAATAAAAAGACTCTGCACGAAAGCTTTAAAAAGAAATCTAAAAAAGAATCACGTAAAGACAGATGGCCAGAGGTTTTTCTACAAAGTACAAACCTCTAAGTAGTAACTTTTGAAAATTCATTATACATAAAAAGTCAATATTAGTTGGTTTCCAAAGGAATGAAACAAGTTTTCAAAGTAATTAAATTGCTTTGTGTAATTTGTGCAATATTTTGGATTTAGGTTTGTTGATCATTATCAACTATTTTTTGTGTTTTATTAATGACTTTCTTAACTTTAGTTGTAGAAGACTACAATTTTGCTATTAAATTTCACATAAAAGCATTGAATACTAAACTTGATCTTTTACACTTAAAATGTTTCTTAATGACTGGAATCCCCTCCTTGACAGATTATGTTCTTTTTTTTTTTTTTTTTTTTTTTTTTTTTTTATTCAATCAAACTGGTTCAAAATTTATTGATATTGTATAAGCAATAATAAAATTGTAGTGTATTCATTTTTTCTTCTAATAGATGATTCAAAATAAATAAGATGTTTTTATGTGATGATTAATTTATATGTTTGGTTATACTATTATCATTACATTATTAAAAAATTTATGGTTACATTTTTGGTACATATTTTTCTATTTACTCTTTCTTTAAACAGTAATTTGAATTCTAACTTTAGACCTATATGAATTAAACAAATTTATGTTCTCTAAAATGTTAAATAATTCTTCTCTATATAATATTCTCTTTTGTATTTGTATTACAGTTTTCATATTATTATATTTGCTGCTAATTTTTTTATTTTTTAATATTTGTTAAATCAAATGTATATTTTTACATTCTTTGGCATTGAACTAGTAAAAGTATTAATCAGATCTTCGTTAATGAACACCAAATATTCAGATGTTTTTATTATACTTAAACTTTAAATATTGCTTTGTAAATCATAGCCTAGGTAACAAAAGCAATAATTAGGATTGAAAATACACACTTTCTCTTCAATTAAATTATTATGTTGCAAACTGAACATTTTACCAACAACATTTTTGCTCTAATAACCATTGAAAATGTTTGCAAAATATCTTAATACATGTGAATACTGCTTTTAGTGTGTTTTGTTTCATGTTTTTAAATTAGAATATTTAAAAAAAAAAAATATGATACAGAACTTTCAATATTTGGCCACATAAATGAGTTATTATTTTTACAATTTTGTCCTTGTAATATCTGTTTTAGTTATTTTTACTATCGTATATACAGACATGGTGCAGTTCAGTGGAAACACTGATTTTAGCTTTTTTGGCCGAAACTTCAGTACTCAGAAATTAGAAAACTGGGTTTAGTTAGATTCTCCTGTTTATCAATATAGTATTATTCTTTAAAGGTAATGTGAAATTTTTTGAAAATTTGATGTTTTTTTTTTTTTTTTTACTGTTTTCATTGCTTTTGCTTAAAGTTAAGCTTTTTCTGCTTGGAACCTCCACTATGTCTGTATATATATTTACTATGTAGTTAGAAGTTATGAAGTGAATATTTTGCAAGAGTTTAGCTTTTTAGTATTTAATTAAAATATGTGCTTTCACTAATTTCAGTAACATGTTAACTAGATATTTTTAAAAAATCTAATATTAAAAGTTTCTTAAATAATAAATTCCTCATAAAAAAAATTGTTTACCAACTTTTTACGTTTTATTAAAATTAGTTTATCGACTTATCCAAAATTCTTTGGGGTCAATAATTCCCAATATCATTTGCTTCGCTTCCTATAAATAAAAACTGGTCCAAAAAGAACGTTTATTTTTTAATTTGTTTGTAATAAAATATATGTATTAATAAAGTAAAAGTAAAAAATGTTTATTATGTAAGAAAGTTATTTGTGGCAATTGCAATATTATTCTGTCTTCAACACCTGGTTTTTAATTGACTTTTTTAAAAAGTGTGGTTAAAACTTTAAAACAAGCATACTTTTACTTTTGCATGTTTATTGTAAATAAATAACTGATTAATTAATTGTACCTATTTTTATTTACTCTAATAACAATTCGTAACAATTGCAAGTAGGTTTTTTTTTTTTTTTTTTTTTTTTCGTTTTTTTTTTTTATAACATATTTATTTAAATTAACTATTGATTTTACTATATTTAACATTAGAATAGTTGCACATCTAAATTTTGTTGTTACTTTTGAATAGATTAATTTTTATTAAACTACCAATGGAATTTTTGTACGGGTACTGAAATACAAAAGCTACAAAGCAAGTTGACTGCAAATCCTAAAGCTGTATCCTTTGCAGCTATTCTGATAGTTTTTTAAAGTATTGTATAGCAGTATTTATGAATCTACATTTTGTATATCTAAATTCTTTACTGCTTGTTTTCAGTACTTTCACTGTTAAATTTTCAATTAGTTCTACAGTTAAAAGTTTCTACATTAAGCTTTTAAAGTTATTTATTGAAAAGTAATTGAACTTAAATGCTAAGTTTTATTGTTCATAATACTCAAAGACTAATATAAAATATCTATGTTTGAAATTGTGTTTTTTAAATAAATTAGCATCATTCCAATGACAAAATTCATTGTTTAATTTGTTATGCAATGTAACTGTTTATGACTGTTGTTTTTGTTAGGACATAAGTGGGGCATTTTGTTAGGACTTAAGTGTTAAGTGTATGTATATATATGTGTAATAAATGACTAGAATTGATTTTTAAAATTTGTTTATTTCCTATATACATTATAAGATCAGTAAAAATACACAAAGATTAACTGTAAAACAATATGATAATGGTAATTGAGAAATATTTTTTAGTTAGATTGTGCCACAGAATTTCTTTACTTTAAATTTTGGTTTAATTTGAAAATTTTAAATAAATGGCAATTCTTTTCTAATATTTTTCTATTTTAGTTTTTACTTTTACCTGAAGGGCTTAGTGGATGAAGGTGGTATGCATCAGAAGTAACTTTTGAGATATAGACTAAAACTTTTTCCTTGTGTGTGTTAACATGACTCCTTCACATGTTAAAATATGCTGTTTTTTGTTTTAATTTTGTCACAAGTCATTTTGTAGAGAAGCAGTGTAAATGTGCTAGAAGTTAGCCTGAACATAAACTCTATTATGAAGCCCTAGATTTAAAAAAAAATTGTGCATTCCTTTCATCCATCTGTTGCTTATGTTCCATATTTAGACTATTTGGCATTTGTAAAATTTAATTATACTTAAAAGTAGTTAACAATGAAGTAATTTTCAACTAAATAAGAAAGTTGTTGAAGCTGTGTGCCAATAAATTAATATTGGTAGTTTTTATTAAATTATCATCTGGTGTTAATATTCTTTATAGAATATATTCGAAAAATGTGTACGTATACTTTCTTAAAATAACTACCATAAAGCAAATTCTATCTTCATAAATCCTTCCATATAATACCTATTGTGTTATGACATGGTCTTATTCTTGGATTGAAGCAATCTAGATTAATTACACGAAAGATTGCTCCTGGAATCAAACGATCCAAGGCTAGTTCAAAAATTTCTAAAGGAACCTTGAAAGTATGGCCAAAAGCGCAATACAGGTAGGACATCTTCCTTATAATCTCGATTAAGGCGTAAGGTACTCTAACAATAAAAACAACTCTTCTGGTCGAATTTTTAGCGATTTGAACCTTCCTTGATCATTTAGAACTATACAGAGAATAACAATGAAAGGTATCTTTTTAAAATACAATTAATGAAAGGAAAAGTGCTTCTTAAAAGCAGCTTAAGTGTAAAAAAAAATTGATTTAAGGAGGCAAGTGGGCTAATGTTTTATCGTTCGAAAGGAAGTTTAACCTAGATAGTCCTGATGTATTTAATTATTATTGTCATGATATTCGGCGAGAGGAGAGGTACTTTTAAAAGCTCCGATTTTGGGAGAGACAGTGACATGGTTGGGGAAGCGTTTACTGCTGATGGAACTACTCCCTTGGCATTTATGGTTTCAACAATGAACTCGGATCGTTATCAAGATATCTTAGCAAACCACTTGCTACTAGAAGCTCCACTTCTTACCAATGGTAATTGTTGACGCCGTCCCGATTTAAGTACTCATTTATTCTAAAATCATCAGGTTGTGCGATCTCGCTAATGTGTGGGCCCTGTGCTATGATTGTCTCGCCAAGGCCATTTGAAAACGAGATTCCCCCTTTTGTTTAATTTGAATATGAAATGATAAAATATCTTCTGTTCTTGCATAATATTGAGACGTAGCACTTGTAGGTGCGAGTGGTACGTTTGTCTTTGATACGAAAAGATGTGCAAGCGGTCATTTTGGTGAAACCGCTCCCAAGTAAAATAAATCTAGTTTTCAGTCCACTGACTATCTTAATTGAGTTTTAAGTAAATATTCATTAGTAATAACAAGTAATTTACGAGTACATTAGTAATAACGAGTAATTTACGAGCTAGCGAGGGTGAAGTATATTTTACAATGATTATGAATTTCAGAAAGACAATACCTCTGTCCACTGTTCTAGTTCGACAAAATCATGGTTTGAGGCAAACAAAGTCTAAGTTCTTGAGTAACAACCAGCTAGTCCAGATCTCAACCTAATAGAAAACTTATAAAGTATTCATTGTGCGTGAACTTTAAGAAAACAGCAAGTGCTATAATAATAAAGATGAACTGAAAAAATCCATAGAAAAATTATAAGAAATCTGCTTTTAAAAATATTGTCAAACTCGATAACATTCTTACTGATAAAAGTAATAGAAAAATTAGGCAACTCCATTAGCTATTAATGTATTTTTTACAGTATTTTTGCCGGTCTTATCATTTTGACTGCGTGTTATAAACATTGTAATCTAATAAGAAAACATATTTTGATTCTCTATAAAAAATTTCATTTCTTGTAATTGTTAACGCAATAATATAACTATTAAAAAATTTCATACATTTTTCCTCGGGTAACTTTTTATATTCCTGCTATTTTTCAACAGTTCCTATCATTTTGTCTAGGACTGAATCAACGAGTTACTCCATGGAGTAGAGGTATTTTCTTTCTGATATAATAGTTTTATCACCAAATACCAGCTAAAATATTTAAACTTGTTCTTCAATTATATCAAAGTAACATGCACTACAGCCAGTGCAGCCGGGCTGTACCTAGATTTATTAGCTCAAAAGTAACATTATATGTTTTACAGTTTTCTAAAATGAAGATCCAATTTCTGCGGTAAGTGTAAGAAAATTCAATAAATAGCAAACTTCTTGCCTCAATACTCAATTAACAAGGGGGGGGGGGGGGAACACTTTCCAACTAAGGTGATCTTCCTCCGAACAGCTGCCATATGTTCCTAAATCCTGAAACGCGTTTTAGCTGCGACATTGCCATGTTAACCATTGGAATCTAATCGAGCCTTCCTTCCACGTAATGTGTAGCGAGGCAGCCAGATTAGCGATTATCCGACTTCGGTTACCCTTGATGAGCATGTCTGCTTTAAAATAATCTCTAGATGAAATTTGTGCAAGATAATCGTATCATCTGAAAGATAAAGAGTTATTTTATTAGTTTGAAGTACTATTTTGTTCTGAAAATAAATTTGAATATTTTAAACTCATTGTCTACAAAATCGTGTTTTTGGAACGTGGAACCTCACGCGATCAGAGAAAGAAGGACCGTATACAAAACGCATTACGACATAACCCGGTTCCTAATGAGGTGATTGTAGCGTTACCCCTTCACTGTAACCGTCATTTGATATACTTACCTGTAACCGTAATACATAAGCAGTTGAATAAACGATCTTCATACTAGAAAGACGTCTTGTTAGCCCTCTCCCTATTTAACGCAGAACGCTACATGGTGTCAGAAGTGGTTCATAAAAGTTTAAGATGCCGGACCCAATAACCGAAAACACTTCTGGATTAAATGTGAAACCGCCCTCGTCGTTGAAACTGAGTGGTGATAACATGCCTTCTGCGTGGAAAGATTTCAAGCAAAGATTTGAATGGTATGCTACTGCCACGAATTTGAATTCAAAGTCTGCAGAGGTGCAAGCTGCAGTATTGATGACAACTATGGGAGAAGAGGCGATACCTGTTTTCAACTCATTTCAACTCAGCGAAGCAGACAGAAAGAATATAGTCGTGCTGAAACAGAAGTTCGAAGATTATTTCGCGCCAAAAGAAAACGAATCTTTTGTGCGGTGGAACTTTTTCAGATTGAGGCAAAATGAAAATGAAACATTTGACGAGTTTCTTACCGAGGCCAAAACAAAGATTACAGGTTGTAACTTTGATACACTTGCTGATGGATTGCTCCGCGACAAAATCGTTTTCGGTGTACATAGCGATCAGGTACGTGAGAAACTGTTGGCCGAAGAAAATTTGACGTTGGTCAAAGCCATACAAATCTGCCGTGTTTCAGAGCAAGCTTCAAAACAGCTGAAAGAATTAAAAGGAACTGATTTAAAAATCGACCGTGTGTTCAAAAAGAAATCGTCGCATGACTCAACCGTTAGCAGGAATGGTGGCTCCTTTTCGCGAAACGAAAATGCGGGAACACAAAACAAAAATGTTAGTTTTGTTTGTAAGCGATGTGGTTCTAAACATCCACCTTTATCTTGCCCAGCATATAAAAAGCGTTGCAGAAAGTGTGGTAAGGTAAATCATTTTGCTAAAGTTTGTAAATTTAAAAATGTATATGTTGTAAACAAAGCTGAAAATGATCTTAATATTCAAAGTGATGAAGCAGTTTATTTAGATACTGTTGCTTTGCATGTTAATTCTGTTACAAATAGTGATTGGTTTGAAAATGTTAAAATTTCAGGTAAACCAGTGCTACTTAAATTAGATACAGGTGCACAGTGTAATGTACTTAGTCTGGATTTAGCTAAAATAATTAATGTGCCCCTTGAACAAACTAAAGTTAAGAAATTAGTTTCTTTTAGTAATCATGAAATGAAAGTAGTGGGTGAAATAAATACTGTGGTTCAGATTAAAAACAAAACTGGCAAGTTAAAGTTTATTGTTGTAGACAGTCATGTTAAACCTATTCTGGGTGGTGAATCATATGTTGAGCTAGGATTAATTCAGCGTGTCATGTTAACTGAAACTGAGACCCTTCCTGATGATTGGAAAACTCAAATTTTTAATGGGTTGGGGTGTTTAAAAGACTTTACCTATGATATTGACATTGATAAAAATGCTGAACTTGATTTTTCCCCACCTCGAAAGATACCCTTTTCGTTGCAAGATGATGTTAAAAAGGAAATAGATAATATGGTTAAACTAGGTGTTTTAGAGCCAGTAAATGAACCAAGTTATGCGGTTAGCCCATTAGTAATTGTTAAGAAAAATTATAAAATTCGAGTTTGCGTAGACCCATCTAAACTAAACAAGTTTGTTAAGAGACGACACTTCCCATTAAAAACTGTGGAAGAGATAGCGAGTAAAATTAAAGGTACTAAACATTTTGCACTTTTAGATTGCAAACGGGGATTTTGGCAATTAAAAGTAACTGAAAGAACGTCAAAATATTTAACTGTGAATACACCTTGGGGACGTTATTCTTATAAAAGAATCCCTTTCGGATTGGTATCGGCTCCAGAAATCTATCAACAGCAAATGCCAGAGCTTTTAAAGGATTTTGATAATGTAGAATGCTCTATGGATGACATTTTGATTTTTGAAAATTCTGAAGCAAAATTAAATGAGCAGGTTGATAAAGTGATGAAGAGGTTGTTCTTGGCAGGATTAAAGCTTAATAAAGAAAAATGTGTGTTGTCTGCTAAGAAAGTTAAATTTCTAGGTCATATCTTAGATGAAAATGGAGTGTCCCCAGATCCTGAAAAGGCTAGTGCAATTGATAAATTGAAAACCCCGTCTAATATAACTGAGCTTCGTAGGTTTTTGGGTTTAGCAAACTATTTGGGTAAATTTATTCCAAATTTTTCGCATATTAGTGAGCCTTTAAGAAAATTGCTAGAAAAAGAAATTGAGTGGGAATGGTCAGAATCTCAGGAAAATTCCTTTAAAAAGATCAAACAACTTGTGTCATCCGCACCAGTGTTAGGTTATTACGATGTAAATAAACCTGTAACAGTTACTGTAGATGCAAGTTCAACAGCGTTAGGTGCAGTTCTCAGTCAGAATTCTAAGCCCATTGCATATGCTACCAGATCTTTGTCCAAATCTGAGAAAAATTTCCCCCAAATTGAAAAAGAGGCATTGGCTATGCGATTCGGGTGTAATAAGTTCCACCAGTACATTTATGGTAAAGAATTAATGATAGAAACTGATCATAAACCATTAGAGTCCATTGGTAAAAAGTCAATTGTTCAGGCTCCACCTCGACTGCAACGCATTTTTTATGACATATTGCAATACAATCCTAAAATTGTCTATAAGAAAGGAACCTCAATTCCTATTGCTGATGCGTTGAGTCGTGATTGTGACAATACTGAACAGGACACTGATGAAGACACTTGCATTGTTCATGTAGTAGTGCCGATGTCTGAAAACGCATTAAAAGACTATAAGCAAGAAACAAAAAGTGATCAAGAACTGGTAACTCTGAAAAATGTCATTCAAGTAGGATGGCCGGATAAATGTGCAGATGTGCCACGAGACGCACAAAAGTACTGGAACTTTAGAGATGAACTATCAATACATGATGATCTGCTGTTTAAAGGAGAACGAGTGGTTGTACCAGATGCCTTAAAAAAGAGACTCCTCGATCTGTTGCATCAAGGACACTTAGGAATTCAAAGTTCTCTGAGAAGAGCTCGTGATTCATTTTACTGGCATGGAATGACCGCTGCTATTGAGGACATGGTAAAAAAGTGCAAAGTCTGTCAAGAAACACAGCCAAACAAGCCGAAAGAAACAGTGCTGATAAAGCCAATCCCTGAATAGCCATTTCAACGAGTAGCATCAGACCTTTTTGAATTCAACAAAAGGCAGTATATTGTCATTGCCGACAGCTACTCTGGATTTTATGATTTTAAGAAATTGAATCACTCGACTTCGAGAGAATGCATCGAAGCTTTAAAGAGATGGTTCTCAGTACATGGTATTCCAGAGATTTTTGAATCAGATAACGGTACACAGTATGCATCGAAGATTTTCCATGAGTTCCTGGATAGCTGGGGAATACAAAAACAGAGGTCAAGTCCGTACCATCCACAGTCAAATGGACTTGCAGAAAGGGCAGTTGAAGCATCCAAAATAATACTCAAAAGGTGCCGTAAAGACAACTCTGATATTTCCCTGGCTCTGCTGAATCTTCGTAATACTCCACGGGAAGCAGGCCTCATGTCCATCAATCAACGCCTCCTGAGCAGAACAACAAGATCATTGCTGCCATCTACGATAAATTCTCTCAAACCAAGAGCTGTTGAAGATGGCGCTGAAACACTGAGACTCATCAGAGAGAAGAAAACTCAAGCTGCTAATCGGCACATCATTCACCAAAAGTCACCAACACACAATCCTGGAGATATTGTTAGAGTTCAGGCTGGACCAAGATTACGGGTAGGAGGAAAAATAGAAAAAATGGTCAATCCAAGATCTGCCATTGTCAAGGTTGGAGACAAGAGCATTCGACGCAACACAATCCACATTCAACCAACATCTGCAGGCAGAGCTAGCTTCACCTTTCAAGAGCTCTCTGAATTTTCAGTCTAATTCATCCTGTCCAGTTGCAGCACCAACTCAAGAAAATTTAAGAGAGGTTGTACATTCACCTCCACCTCCTACATTGCCCAATTCTCCAGATGTACATGTGCCATCAAGTCCAATACGTACCAAATCAGGACGAGTCATCAAACCAGTGAAGAGACTGAACTTATAAACTTTATTTATATTTCCTACTTATAGTGCTTAATTAATTAAGTTTTATGTTTCTTTAAAATGTTTAAAAACTAATTACTTAAATGTTTACATTAATTTTATAAATTGGTAATTTCTAAAATTAAAATTTTAGGGGAGATGTAGCGTTACCCCTTCACTGTAACCGTCATTTGATATACTTACCTGTAACCGTAATACATAAGCAGTTGAATACAGCGCTGCCAGGTTTGGCGATTTTTCGCCAATTTGGCGATTTTTGAAGGCGTTTGGCGATAGGTTTTGAGGGTTTGGCGATTGGCGATTTTTTGGCGATTTAAAAAAATTATTCTGGCGAATTTCCACCTTTTTTTGGCGATTTTCGGATTTTCCAGTGATTTTCTGGATATTTGCTATTTTTTTATATATATATATTTTTTTTGTTTTGCTTAAAGCAGACTTAGTCAACCTTCCTTGTAACTGTCTGGTGAATGCAGGCACCTGTTGTCTTGAATTATTGAGGACTGGTTAGAAGATACATTTATTGCACTATCATTAAAATACTTTGGCTTACTTTTTGTTCCTGTTTTGTTCTCAACCATTTACTTTTAAATACTTTGCTGTTTGTAGATTATTAGGCATTAAATATGGTACTTAATTGATATCTATTTTAAGAATTCGGTTGTTCATTTAGAATATGGCCTATTTTTTAATTTTATTTTCATTGGGGAAACAATTTTCTTTGAATTTTGTATGTTGTATTTCTAAATCCTAACTTCGATTTTGTTTGCTTTTGTGTGTGGCGTACGAATCTGAGAAAATGATAACGACAAATTAATCCACTTGCCTAGCTTTATCCATTCGAGCTGAAACTTAGCAGATAGATTTCGATATCGATAGCAATGCATTCTATCAAGTTTTAGGGCTGTCACTAAATGGCCTCTTTTACACACGTTTCTATTTGACTTGGAGGAACTAATTAACTCATTTACTGTAATCCAATTGAACTTAATCTAAGTGTTGTAGTGTAAAATAAAAAGAGGTGGAAGAATTCGAAGTGCGTTTCAACTAATCACAAATTGTTTTCTTATTTCGTGCAAAGGATTTTTACTTATTAAGAAACTTGATTCGTATCTAATAATCTAAAGGTGTTCCCAGAAATAAAAAACGAGAGGAAGAAGCAGTCTTCCCACGTAGGTGGCACATGGAACGCGACAAAAAGAAAAAAAAAATTGATTAATTATTGTAACTATTATAAGAAGTCAACCGATTCCCCGAAAATCCGTTGACTTCTTATAATAGTTATAATAATTAATTTTTTGCCCAGAAGTCAAAGTCAATGAAACATCTTTAAAAACTTTTTAGCATGTATTATGAAATGAGTATCTTATTTAAAATGATAAAAGTTTAATAAAAAAAAATTAAAAAAATTGAAAATGTCGACATCAAAAATAAAGACTAAAAATTAAAATGTTAGATCAAACACCAGTCATTCATTTTAAGTTACTTGTTTCGTTCACATACCAAACTAATCGGAAATTCTCAAATAATTTACAAAAATGTATCACATATTTTTCACAGCAAAATCTAATACATTAACAAAGAGATACAATAGATTTGAGAAGTTTTTGACTATTGAGAAGTTCTAATTTAAGCCGATCCAATTGAAAAAAAAATGTCATAGGAAATAGTTGTTTATGCAACTAGTGGGGAAAGTAATACTTTTACAAACAAGGTAAAATGCTTATTTGATGAGTGCGACCCAAAATAGAATATCGTAGATCAATCTGTTCGGGAGTTATGCTTACTAGGTCTACGGACGTATACCGACATTGTTCTAGACCACTTTTTTTAACTCAGAGCACATCCCAAAACATGAAGAAAAGCAAAAATCGATTTTTTTTTTTTTTTTACCGAATCCAATACTTTTATTCCCTGTTTTAACAAATGGATCATTGAAATTCATAAAAATAAATTTATCTAGTTCCATGTAAAAGCATAAAATTATTGAAATGCAAAACTGTTCGTGTAACTAAGAAAATATGAAATATTGTTTCAAAATTTTCCATAGCGTGAAGGAGTTCTGTGGTGATCTCAATTTTCAAAATATAAGTAGACCCGACAGGGATTGTGACAGATGTCCGATTATTGATGTAGTAAGAATCTGAACTGTTAAAAAAAACAAGTTTAAAATTTTTAACAAATTAAAATTTCCAAACTCATAAGATTATTAAGAAAACTAATCAAATAATTCTTATTCAAAAACATAAATTCTTATTTTTATATCCAATTAAAGCATTGTAATCAGTCATGTTAACTATGTCAATATTTTTTTTTCATTTCTCTCTAAAGTTAATTAACTCTTTTTAGAAATAATTGTGGTTAAAGCTGTACTATTTACTTTTTTATCTACCATTTTCTTCATCATTTCCAGGTTCGTTGTATTTTCTTCTATTTATACTGTTTCTTCCCTTGAACAAAATCAAATTGAAAGTAAATAATAATTTGCAATCTTTTATTATTCTTATTGTTAAGTTTTAAATGACAAGCGTAAGGAAATAACCTATGAATATCCAAGAAAAATTTCCAATATTATTTCGAAAGCAACGAAATTTTTTTTTACGTAATGAATAATACGTGGCAGCCTAAACTGGTGACACACAGGCCTCACTAAAAGGCCGGGCACGGCGCGGATACAAGCCTCCTTTTGATAAATGTCGAAAGGGGAGAAATGAAATCTTAAGGAGGGTGGAATTTGTTCCTGTGTGTCTTCAGCTTAACTTTCCTAAATCCCAGCCCAGTTAACAGTTAATAGATAGAAATGGAAAGGAAAAAAGCCAAACCAGAATCGGTTTCGGCTCAAGATTGGAACAAGGGAAAGGAAATGACACTGCACTTTTCACCCCCCCCCCCCCACGCCGACAGTGCGACTAGTATTTTAACAAACACAACAGGGTACCCCTTGGTCCTTTGTTCTGTTCGCCGCGATTTGGTTCTGCATGCGAGACAAAAAAGACAAAAAAAAAAAGGAAAGAAGAAGGCTGGAGGCTAGAAGCTAAACTGCCCTAAAACGAGATTCTCCACAACCATTTGGTTACGTTAAGTTTGCCCGCCAAGTCGATCTAATTATTTGTCAAGTAGGCGCTGAGGTTTCTTTGTAAGAGAACTCCTGGGGGTCAATAGGGAGGGATAGGAAACCCTAAAAACGGCTGTAAACTAATTGAAATTTGAAACGAACACCACAGTGACGAACACTACCGGGTAGGGGATAAAATAAATTGATCTTGTGTTTTGTCGCCTACTCGTATAGTAATGACCCTTGTTTATTTAATCCATGCCTTGAACTTATCAGATTACTCGAAAAAATGACCTCTCAGTAGTAAAAAAAATACATTCTTTTTTGGGGGGGAAAAAAAAAAAACGCAGATATCCTCATTTTCAAATTACCCTCCAACGTTGAAAAAACCAGGTATTTATCCGCTAATTGGCTTGGCTGGAAAGGCAATACTATTGATAAACACATCTTATTTCTAAGATAATTAGTTTTTTTGGCGAATTATTTTCTCATTTGGCGATTTTTGGCTATATTTTGGCGATTTTCTTGATTTTGAGATCTGGCGATTTTTGGCGATTTTTTAATAGGCTGTTGGCGATTCAGGCTATCTGAGAGTTGGCAGCCCTGGTTGAATAAACGATCTTCATACTAGAAAGACGTCTTGTTAGCCCTCTCCCTATTTAACGCAGAACGCTACAGTGATAATCATTATCTACTCGTCTGTCACAAG
Source organism: Linyphia triangularis (assembly GCA_963978545.1). NCBI lineage: Eukaryota > Metazoa > Arthropoda > Arachnida > Araneae > Linyphiidae > Linyphia > Linyphia triangularis. The sequence continues at coordinate 30,034,668 of OZ021733.1, forward strand.
AGCTCCTCCCAACCTCCTGATTAACAATCGTCGTTGCCGAGGTATTCGACGCACGGATACAGAACCCCTCAAACAGACACACAAATATTTTTTCTTGACCACCTTTTTTAACTCAGTACATTAAAAAAAGAGTAGAAATGCAACAAAAATCTTTTTTTTACCGAATACAATACTTTCATAATCCCCTTTGTTAACATATTAGTCCGGGGAATAGAGACTGAAAAAGGGGTCTTACCTTGCAAAAGGTTATGTAGTTCTGATTTTTTAATATGTTATAAAGGTCGGTCCCGTGGTTTATAAACCAAGTTTTCGACCTCCTAACCCTTGTGCGTTCTCCGTGGTGCACCAAAAACTGAGCCGTTTTACAGTTTATACGTCATAACTCTTTGCCAATGCATCTTAGAAACAAACATTATATTCAAAAGTTGTAGAATATTAAATTATCTACAACTTTTGTATACTAAGTTTTTTTGTAGACCTTTTATGTAAATAGTTATGTCGCATCAAAGTCAAAACTTTTTCGTAAAAATGCTACTTTTTAAAGATTTGTGTCAAGTTTTTTGATTATATCTTCATAATGGTACATTTTAGAGAAAAAGTTTGTGAATAAAAGTTGTAGAGCAATAAATTTCCTACAAGTTTTCTGCATAAACTTATTTTCTAGGACTAATAACAAAGGAGTTACTCTGCTTTGTGTATTTTCCGTGGTGCACCACACAAAAAATACGTTTTTCAGTTTATAGATCATAACACTTTCGCAATGCATTTTAAAATCAAACATTAAGTTCAAAAGTTGTAGAATATTAAATTTTCTACAACTTTTGTGAACAATTTCCTTTTGTAAAGCTATTATGTAAAGAGTTACGTCTTATCAAAGTAAAAACTTTTTCGTAAAAATGCTGCTTTTTTAAGTTTTTTGACGAGTTGTTCAATTTTATCTTCATAACAATAAGTCGTAGGGAAAAATATATTAAACAAAAAATGTAGATCTATAAATTTGCTTTAAGTTTTATATATAAAGTTACTATCTAGGACTAATTAATAAGGATCTACTCTTCTTTGAAGGTTTACGAGATGATAACCTATAATATTTTATGTATCGGTAGGGGTTTAAAAATAGCTTCTTACTGCATAGTCTGACAATTTTAATAAAAAAATAAAACAATATATATAATACTAATGATAATGTAAAATAAAAAGTGGAAATGTATTAAGTAATGTATATATCTATAGATAATAATAGTAATATAAAATTTACCATTTTGGCGTGATGCACCACAAATTTCTGCATTCGGAAATAAAAATGAGAAATAGACTGCATTCAAGTGGCTGATTCTAAACTACGTGGGGTACATATCTTTTGAGATGGAATAGAAAAATCACAAGTCGGGTGGCATTAGTGACATGTGAGGGAATTCTTTTAAGGACTCAGTTTCCGCGAAAACACCATATACTGTTGATTGAGATTTGCCACTGCCGAATTCAGGGTAGAAGAACCGAAAAACCATTCTCAACCCTCCCCACCACTAACCATCCCGACAGAATATCAACCACTCTCAGTGTAGTTACTTAATATTGGAATACATGCGTTGTAATGTTGGCTGCTTCATCAAATCCAATATTACAGGAATTTACAAAGATCTTCCTAGATCCTAATGCCAGTGTTTCAAGCATCACCGAAGCAGTACGAAGCAGTATATTCTTGATGCTCTCTTTGGTGGTCACAGGGCAATAACTTGAAATGCTTTGCGTTATAAGAAATTTTCCATATCAACAACTGGGAGCAAGTTAAATCTGTCAAAACTACCTCCGAGCCAAGAAGCTCGCACATACCATCAAGTAAAGACATGGATGGGCCAATTGAACAATCCTCTGGTCTGTGGGTGGAAGATGGACAGTAAAGGATTTTTCCTATTACAACCACCAGGGATTCAGCTCCTCAATCAATTCTGACCTACATTTTCTGCCAGCGCAACATAGGATGCACTAAGGCCTGCGGTTATAGAAAGGCCGGTCTCATGTGCTCCATAATATGTAAAAACTGTCATGGACAAACCTGTGACAATACAGCCAACATCATAATTGATGACAACGATGAAGACGACCCAACAGAACTCTTAATTCAAGAAGTAGCGGAGGAACTAGCCGAGCCTTCGTGGCTAAACGAAACTAAAGTTAAGAATTTATAAGTTTTCTAAATTGGTAAGTTTTATTGATGTTACTATTATTATATATATATACACATTTTTATAATATTTATATTTTTTGATTTATAATACTATTATTTTAATACCTATATTGTTTTATTTTTTATTAAACTTCTCAGGCTTTGCAGTAAGAAACTGTTTTTAATATTAGATCTTATCAAGTAGCTCTTTTGTTATTAGTCCTATAAAATAACTTTGTATATAAAACGTAGCAAATTTATGGTTCTACAATTTTTATGATATACTTTTATGGATATCATCTAAAACCTCAACAAGAATTTTAAAATGGTATTTTTACGAAAGAGTTTTGCTTTGATGCTTTTCATACAATTTGTTTTTCATACAATAGTTCTATAAAACAAATTTTGCACATACATAAGTGGTAGAAAATTTAATACTCTACAACCTAAAATATAATTTTTTTCCCCTATAAAATGCAGTGGAAAAAGTATATGATCGGTATACTGAAAAAAATACAAAATTTCAGAATTTAGAAGGTTTTTGGTGCACCATGGCGAAAATAGTAAAATGATATTACCGTTATTGTATATAGATATATACATTTAATATATTTCCACTTTTTATTTTACATTATCATTAGTATTATGTAAATATTGTTTTATTTTTTTATTAAAATTGTCAGACAATGCAGTAAGAAGCTATTTTTAAACCCCTACCTATACATAATATATTATAGGTTATCATCTCATAAACCTTCAAAGAAGAGTAGATCCTTATTAATTAGTCCTAGATAGTAACTTTTTGTATAAAACTTAGAGCAAATTTATAGATCTACATTTTTTGTTTAATATATTTTTCCCTACGACTTATTGTTATGAAGATATAATTGAACAACTCGTCAAAAAACTTAAAAAAGCAGCATTTTTACGAAAAAGTTTTTACTTTGATACGACGTAACTCTTTACATAATAGCTTTACAAAAGCAAATTGTTCACAAAAGTTGTAGAAAATTTAATATTCTACAACTTTTAAACTTAATGTTTGATTTTAAAATGCATTGCGAAAGAGTTATGATCTATAAACTGAAAAATGTATTTTTTTTGTGGTGCACCACGGAAAATACACAAAGCAGAGTAACTCCTTTGTTATTAGTCCTAGAAAATAAGTTTACACAGAAAACTTGTAGGAAATTTATTGCTCTACAACTTTTATTCCCAAATTTTTTCTCTAAAATGTACCATTATGAAGATATAATCAAAAAACTTGACACAAATCTTTAAAAAGTAGCATTTTTACGAAAAAGCTTTGACTTTGATGCGACATAACTATTTACATAATAGGTCTACAAAAAAACTTAGTATACAAAAGTTGTAGATAATTTAATATTCTACAACTTTCGAATATAATGTGTGTTTCTAAGATGCATTGGCAAAGAGCTATGACCTATAAACTGAAAAACGGCTCAGTTTTTGGTGCACCACGGAGAACGCACAAGGGTTAGGAGGTCGAAAACTTGGTTTATAAACCACGAGACCAACCTTTATAAAATATTAAAAAATCAGAAATACATAACCTTTTGCAAGGCAAAATGTCTCTATTCCCTGGACTATATGCGTACATGGAAGTACAGAATTGGCGCTAGCAGTTTCGCCGCTCCGGGCAAAAAGATGAAATTCCGCCCCTTTATGACAAAAATTAAAAAAGATAACCTAAACCCTTACCGCACCTAGTAGTAAAATAAAACGGGAGCAAAAATTTGGTATTAAAAATGTTGAAGTTTTGATTTGCCAAAAATACAAATTTCTTGATTTATGATTTTGGCACTAAATTGAAATTAAGGTTGCACAGAAAAAAAGAAAAAACACATATCTAGAATATAATTGTGAAATGCATATATTAAAAAGATAGTAAAATAAATTATGGAAACACTAAAAATAAAAACCTAATTATTAAAAATACAGTTAAACTTAAAAGTGTTTTTTTTTTCCCCCTCTCACTTTTAATTCTGATATTTTTTTTGACAGCAATTTCTTTTTTCGCGACTCTATACATGTTCCAATAAATTAAAACACATGGTAAAAAAAATTCTTTTACAGCACTTTGTATGTATGTCCATTTATTTAAATTATAATTAAAAAAAAAGTTCATTTTTTAATTTATACATTTTTAAGCTGGAGTTTATTAAGCTTGTGAGCGGTTTACTTGAAATATTTCGATATTTTATCTATATTGCTCTGTATTTTTAGTTCGGTTTCAGATTTGGTCTTTAATACACGAAAACTCTACTCATCTTTCAAAACGTGTTTTTATTTAAAAACTACTTACCTCAACCTTCTTATGTCTTTCTCATGCTTGAGGATATTTGAAGTGAGTGGGTACCTATACTTAAAAGTTCGTAAAACATATTAAAAGCAAATTTTATTAAAATTCCACCCATTAATTTTTCATAAGTATTCAAATGAATCTTGGTGTTATAATTTTTTTCATAAACTAGTTAATTTTACAGTCCAATTGTCACCTCCTAAGGTTGCCGTCCCAGGCAGGGGTCCGGATACCCCCCCCCCCCCCAAGACCGGCCCTGGAAAGTAATAAGAAAATCGTTAAAAAATACTTAACAAATAAAAGCTTCAGAGGAGAGGCTTTCAAAAATATATACCAAGATTTGTTTTAATTATTCTCCAAGAGAAAATGTTTCAATTGTTAATTAACCTTTCATTAGGAATTGCAATCAACCTGAAAAGTTAATGATTTAAACAAAATTCTAGCTGTCTTGCACCTACCTGGAAAAAATCTTGCTGGTGTCCATGCATAGAATTTCTGTTTTCGCTTTAAAGCAGCGTTAGCCACTACGCGGCCCACGGGCCGGATGTGGCCCGAGACAGATTTTTCTGCGGCCCGCCGACAACACAGAAAAAAAAATCACATTTCATGGTATGAACTTTTTCTTTACATAATTGCAATTGGAAGGAAATAACATGTGTTAACTATGTAGAACAGAACTCTCCACTATGTGTCCGAAAAAACTAAATGTAGAAGCTTTGAACAAGATGGATTTCAACACGAATAAATACAGGAATAATTTATTGGACAATTAACTCATTTGGACAATATATTAAGATTGGCTGCAATAAATACTGCGACAGACATCGACTCTTATAAAATAAACTAAACGACTTCGACCACCATTGTCTCACAGTTGATATCGACTAAAACAGAGTAATCTTGAAGTACAGTTTATAATCTTTTATTAAAAGTTAGGTGAAGTCCCGTTGTCATGTTGGAACAGAATATTCATTTCTTTTTTGGACTTTAATTTACAAACGATGAAAACTGTTATTTTTTAATTATTTAAAACAAAAAACCAATGATCAATTGTAATTTTTTTTAAGATAAAAAAAATTCATCCAGTTTTCAGAATGCTATATATTGTTCAATCGATAATAATTAAAGATACATATTTTGATGTATCCGGCCAGCGAAAAACTCCAACAAAAGTCTTTCGGTCCGCCTCTAAAAGTTAGTGGCTAAAGCTGCTTTAGAGCCTTGATTCAGAAATGAAGGGTCCAGGAAAAAACAAATTTAGTCCTTTTTTCCGCTCCCTTCCCTCCTCCCCACCCCGTGATATTGAACTGTTGATGTCTTTTTGTGTCAATAATAATGTAGACTTTGATGGCCAGCCGTCATTTTCTATTCTTGTTATTTTTTACATTCAATTAGAAAATGAGTAATATTTAATACGAATTAAAACCATTATTTGACTGATTTTATTAGATATTTACGGTGCATGAAATACACGGCCATGTAGCACTGAAACATTGCATAACAATATTTATTAAACGGAAATATTGGTATTATTTTTACATTTTTTAACCATAGTTTATATTAGACCAAAACAAAGTTCAACGATTTTTTTTTATTCATTAATGTGTTAGTATTTGTTATTTATTTCAAAGTCCTTAAACCTATTAGTTACTTTAGTACTTTTATTATGATGGTAAATTTAAAACATTATCTAAAATTACTTATAATTACTGAGTTTTTCATATTCATTCATAACACCCATAGGGTTATTGGGGACCTAGGGGATAGTCCGGGAAGGGGGGAGGATCTGAGACCAAAACCCTCCGATGTGTGTTTGCTGTGGATGGACCCCCCCCCCCCCCCTCCCCTGTTGATCTCTCCCTTCAGAGGGTTACAGTGGGCCTCATTTAGTTTGGACGAGCAAATATAAGTATTTTTAGCGAATTTTTTCCAGTTATTTTTTATAGTAATATTATAAATAGGGTAGTGTTTTCCTACTTAAATATTGAACCTTAGATTAGAGGATAATGATTGTTTTTTATGGAAGATAGTTCGTTACGTCAATGTGGTATTTTTTTTTTTTTTTAATATTTTTTTTTATTATTATTAGTGGTGGAAAGTAGGATTGAAAATTATTTAATGATTTTTGTGGGTATAATTGTAACAATATTATCTTTATTGTTTTACTTTGAAAATACCTAGAAATGTATAAAAAAAAAAAGGACAAAAGAGCAGAGACGTCACAAAACATGAGGGAGTACAGTCCTTTTTTGTGTATCCCGTATCCCGTACTCAGGGTAAGCAAATTGATAAATGTGTTTACTTGTTTGGAGTTTTATGACTCAAGGGATATAGGAGGATCCTGCTACGCAGTAAGATTGTAACAACCTGAACTAACCTCTCTCTTTCCCTCTGCATCCGCTCTACATCAAAGCGAGGCTGAAAGTCATAATAACTACTCAATTAATGTATTTTGAAAAGGTTTCCTGTATACCTATAGTGCTTGTAACTATTGCTTACTAAAATACCTGGAAGCCATTAACGTTTAAACTAATAAAAATAAATAAACTCAATCAAACAAAACAGTCCTATTAGAAAAATAATTTATTTTAAAGTTAGAAAAATAAATTAAATTTTGCTTTTCTTATTTCAATTGCATTTTGTATGTTAAAAAAATTGTTAGCCTATTAAATTTCAGTGTAACCTTAGGGACACTTATGATTTCAATGGCACTATGTATTAACAGTTCTTATGGCCCCGCTTGTGAAAAGTAAATTTATACAGACTTATTTTCTTAAGCCGACCTCATCAATTTTTTTTTTTTATCAAAAGCTAAAATCTACTTGTATGTTCCTTTTGAACGGTATGATTATTCTTAAAAAAGCAGTATAATCATGTTAAAATATTTTCCTAGTCTGATTTGTATGAACTGATTCAATTTAACTCCTCAAAACTAGAAATATTACTGATGATGATCAAAATACACGTTTTCTTTCAAATAAAGAATGTTCAAATTCTGAACTTTTGCTATTGTTTATTATTGAAATATATAAAGAACTTTTAAATTGACCCTCCTCTAGTTTATATTTCTTTTGACCAAAGGAACAAAAGATTTTTCTGTTTCTTTCCAAACTTATTTCTCATAAAGATGAAGATCTTTTTCCTGTAAACCTGCCAAGAGTAGAGAAAAACTATTTACAGCAACAGTCCCCCGGCTTTTACTCAGACAGTGACCTCATTTACTAAGCAAAAGCCGCCTGTGAAAGCGTTCTGCCATTCGTTTGACAAGATATATGAGCTAGCTTAAAAAAATGAATATCGCTTCCAGAAATCTCACAAGGGAACAGATCTATCCAAAAAAACGAGGTCTTCTAAAAATTGAAACTACATCTCGTCAAGTTTTGTGGTCAGTAGAAAATTATCTCCCTCTTCTTGTATCTCAAAAAACCATATGCAGTGATACCTTTCGAGTTCCTACACTTACAAACTCATTGTTTTACTTATGTTTATCAATATGTGAAGGCTTACTATCCTTGAATGTTATTAAAACTTTAAAGAAACTTTCTTTGTCAACAATTATCAACAAAAATCCTATTAAGGTTTTTGTTATGATAAGAGATGATGAGAATCGAATCGGACTTACGAAAGAGCTTGTCATGCCGAATGATGACAATATTACTCTGCCTATACATTTCGAAGCGGGTAATAAGCTTGTACCCGAATTTGCAATCAAAGCCTGTCTAGAAGTACAATGCACAATAATTAACACTGAAACGGAACATTTCCCTCTCTTCAAAACAATTCACGAATCTTCAGATAGCAAGGCTTACGTACCCACGATATCATCAAGTGAATTAAAAGAACATCTACAGGTGATTCTTGAAGGGGAAGTTCACAACCATGTTACGATATGTGTTGACGATGAACAGTTTCAAGTGCATAAAAGCATATTGTGTTCGCATTCACCAGTTTTCACAGCTATGTTTGAACATGACACTCTTGAAAAATCTATGAGTCGAATATGTATTAGCGATATTTCTAGTGAAACGCTTAAGGAAATGATTTCTTTCCTTTACTTTGGAAGTACAAGCAAAATGTCTCATAAACTAGCGATGGATTTGTATGTTGCATCTGATAAATACGCAATGACCGATTTGAAAAAAAAGTCCTGCCACTTTCTAACTAAAAACTTAACAAAGGAAACTGTACTTGATATTCTCGTAATGGCAGATAGGCATTCCGATGAAGAATTAAAAGTCATGGCCATTCAATTTCTAGTTAATGAAGCTTCTGATATTATAGAAACAGATGAATTCCTGGTGTTCATAGAAACTGAATCCGAACTATCCAGAAGTATTCTTCTGCATTTAGTGAGAATTGTTGCAAAATAATTACTGGCGATTGTTGTTATTCCTGTGGTAATGACGTAAAGAAATTTATTATTCTATCCATATGATGCTTATTTTGAATATTGTGTTCAGTTGCTGGCATGTTTTAAGAGCTTTTATTAATTAACTACGGAAACGAAATTTTCGACTGAGTTTTCATTTTCTTCTTGAATCCTGTCGGAATAAAATCTGCCCCATTTGAATTACGTATACGGTGAAACTTTTTAATAGTGATTCATTATAAATGATAAAATTGTCAGAATAAATTATTTTATTTTTATATCGGTAGAGAAAAGGTAAGCATTTACAATCATATATCTGTAGATTAACGCTAGGTAAAATGATGAAGATATTTTTTAAAAAAGGTTTTTTAAACAGCACTACAAATGGGCTTACTTTAACGCCTTAACTGGATCTGTTTCAGTTATCAAGAGAATAATAATTGAAGAGTGATAATCAATAATTGACATAGAAATATTTTATATTTGTGTTGACTTTTTTAATAGTTAATAGTTAAGTAATTTATTAATTAGTTAAATTAATTAGTTAATTTTTTAATAGTTAAGCAATTTATTTTATATTGTTTCGAACAGGGAACAATATCGATAATTCCTTGTTATCAAATATTTTTCATAATTATTTTAAATTTAACTGAATAAAAATCCCTCATATAATAGTATAGTTTTCCTACTAATTGAATGTTTGTTATATAAAAACGATTTGAATTTTAAAATTATTCGAAATAGTAGAACATTTTTATGAGTATATGGTAGAAGATGTGAGGTAATTATTTAATTGTTGTTTCTTGCAATATTTACAAGTGAATTTATTAACTTCCAATAATTGGATATAGGAGCCTTCGTGAAATTACTGGGTATTAGTCAGGGCCGTCGCTAAGAATTTTGGTTGGGGGGGGCGTAGACATCCTTTTGCCGAATGAAATCAAGGCATTTCCGGTGTAAATATAGAAAATATAAATTAAGGTGCTAATAAATTGTTAACTAATTTTTATTAATGTAAAATTAACGTATAAATAATTTTTAATTAATATATGAATAATTACTGCATAATTAATTATTAATTAATGTAAAACTAATTGTTAATGCATTTTTTTTTATTTAATTGTGAATTGTTTTATTTAATGTGAAATTAGTTTGAATTATTTTTAAATTACCGTCTAAACAATTTTTAGTATTTTATGGCATTTTATTAATACGTACTTAATGTCAAATTTTAAGTAAATTCCCATCACATTATAGTTAAAGTTCCTTCAAATTCATTTAATTTTTCATTTCCTTTTAGTAAATTAACCCTTCCTCTCCAAACAAAGTCAATTATTTTTGGAAGCGTTTTTATTTGGGGGCAGGGGGGAGACATTTATACCTTGCAGATAGATAGAATTCCCCCCCCCCCCCCACAATCTTAAACCAATTCAGTAAACTGAAAAGTACAAGTGCTTCATTTCGATACAACTTTTTTTTAAATTTTCAAATGGCAGTTTCGAAAAAAAAATAATTAAACGTGTAAAAGTGGTTGGAAAATAGCACTTTAACACGAAATTAAATAGATGAAAATTATTGATCAAATAGGTGATTTTTGTATAATGAATTGTATAAAGGTTGATCAAAAAACAAATTCTTTAAAAATTCTTCTTTTTAAAATTCTGGCTGACTATTGCTACTACAGAAAATTCCCTACGCGAAGCACTGCAATTTTTATAATAGATACAATGTCAGGGACATAAGAAACATGCACTTGCACTCCTTCCCCTCTGGGTTTCGAAAAATAAAGTAACGAGGAAAAAAAAGTGGTAAAATTTAACAAGAAAAAAATATATATGGATATTAATTCATCAATTTGAACAGAACATTAATGAACAATTATTTACTAACATCCAATTAGGAAATCCAATTCCCATCTTCGAAAAATCAAGGATTAAACAAACACTTTTTTCGCCTTACATCTCCCTGCAAATAATCATGTAGGCGTTCATGGACACTATAATTGCATTGCAAAAGACAATTATCATTAAAAATGATTTGTTAATTATCTAATTTTTAAATACTTTTTAACACATTTTCCTAACTAAAAAAGAAAAGATTTTGATTTTTCTTGAAATGTGTGTCAATAGTCAAACTTAATTTTTTTGTAACGATTCAATCCAGGAACCTACTTCTAAAAAGTAATTACTTCGAGTATATATTTTTATCAAAATTGCTGGATTTAATTTAATGATTTTTGTGTGGTTTTTCACTGATATTGTATGGTTTTTCAGCAATAATTTCTGCAAATATTACTCGTTTTTTGAACAATAATCATTTGTTCAAGAAGGAAAATAAACTTGAAAATGCTAGTTTTTTTCCCCCCTATGCGGAATTAAAATGAAATGAATTACTTTAGCATTAAGCCAAACTATAATATTTATGTGCAAAAAGGTAAGTTATTCGCAACTAATTGAACCTCGAATTTAGTGACAAAATACTCTATAAAAAAGCATGCCATAATTTTTAGCACAACATACCAAACTATATAAGGAATAGTACGTGTGGGGTTTTTTGGGAAAGGTGTGGGGGGGGGGGGAGGTATTCAAATCTACGGTGTTAATCCGATCTTGAGGAAGAACAAGTTGCACATTTGATCTTCAAAGCAAGAGAAACATCACTGTCAACATGAAATTTCCATAAGCCCACCCCCATTTCCCTTACCAACATGTAATGTTTATGATCCTAATTTGAGATTTATTGATCCAATTTGAAATATTTTTAAAGGCACTAAAAAATCTTAGTTTGAAAGACAATTTTTTCCCAATGTTTCGAATATTAAAGTGGTGAAATCCAGGATAGGTTGGTTGGTTGGTTGTTTTTCAAATTTATTAGGCGCAAGGGCAACACAAAGGCCAAACTGCGTCAGAAATCGAGGATAAGAGTGAAAGGATACTCACAATTTGCAATACACTGAACCTGGTTGTATTGGACAATGTCAGTCCACAGCTATTTGAGCACGGGGAACATTAAGAATTTTAGATAATATTATAATAAACCTTTCAACACTTTTCCAAAGATTATTTTGTAAGAATAAATTCGATATCGCCTTCCAGTTTACAAGTGGCATGCATTATTTTGGGAATGCATTTTCAATATATGAAGTACAAGGTGGTTATAAAGAAACTTTGCCGATATATGGGCCTCTAGCTTCCGTTCCGTTTAACAGATCGAGATGAGATTTCAGGTATAGTTATTCAGAGGTATGAGCTCTAGATTCTGTGAATTTCAACAAATGGCGCTCACGGTTATGGTTATAGTTACATGCATGAAATTGTCAAATGACAACGTCTACTTTTTCCTGTCGCAAAATGTTCAGTGCATAAGGAAACCCTAAAGAGAGATGGAACGGTACGTGTATCACAAAAAAAAGACGCATTATGCACGCACAAAAAAAAAAAAAAAAAAAAAAAAACAGCTCTGCGAACGACCAACAAAAACGTGATTGAGGCGCACGATGGAAATTTGCATTTGACAGAGACCAAAGTTCACATGAGTGCAATCACAGGCAATTTAATCGGTTTTCTAAGCTGAATATTTAGTGAGCGGCCTCCATTGCTCCGATCGTGTTTTTGTTGGCAGTTCACAAATCTGTATTTTGTGAGTCGGTTTTTTGTGATACACGTACCATTCCAACGCTCTTTAGGGTTTTCGCATGCGGGGATCATTTCTCGATAGGAAAAAGTAGGCGTTGCTATTCGTAACTATAACCAGGGTAATCGTGAGCGCCATTTTGCAGAAATTCACAGAATTCCGACCCCATACCTCTATAACTATACCTAAAATCTCATCTCGACCTGTTGAACGAGACTGCCTTTACACATCCATATATCTGCAAAGTTTCTTTATGACCATCCTGTACATAACATCATTTATGGAGTTCTACTTGACATTAATTGCAATAACTTTGTAAAATGCGGGTCAATTTTCGTATACAAAAATTTTGGTGTTTTGAAATTTTGTATAAAACCTTTAACTCATATGATGTACATTGCATACTTTATGTAAATGACTTTTAATGTGTATGTCATGGTTTTTGAGGCGTTGTCTGACGTACCACAAATACAAGTATATCATCTACTGTAATACATCAAAGTTATCTAATGTCAGTGAAGATATCAATGATTAGATTATTTTAAAGTTCCTGTCAAAAAGGATATACTTACTCCAATTCAAAATTGCCGACCGTCAACTGAGGCGGAATTGTGATCACAATTTTATAATACTAATGATGAGTTTAATTATTTGTACTTTGTCCATTCAATATGTTTTGAAACATCCGTCAGTAGGGATTTTTAAAAGAAGGGATGAAATTTCAGAAATTTGCCGACTACCAGCCTTTCTAAAATCTTATGGTAATATTTATATGGTAATATTTGCGTTCGCAGTCCATCATTGTAGCCCGAAAAAAAGACACCGACTCCCCTATAATAGACTTCTATTGTAAAAATGTCGATTCGTCAAACTCGGGTCACGCTGCATTCAGATATTTTTAATATTTTTGTTCATTTTTTTTATTTTTGAATTCAATTTTATTGTGGATCGACTTTAGAAAAAGAAAAATCTCGATAAAATTTTTGAAAATTTGCCGACTGTCCAACTTTCTAAAACTTTGGGGGGGGCGAGTCGTCTCCTACGCCCCCCATTCCCGTCGTCCCTGGTATTAGGAATTGTTGTTTATTTTTAGCTTAATTGAAACCCCCATATCAAATAAGTCGTCAAAACATCATGATATAATCACTTTTCATCAGCCTTCACTCTCAGTTATTTTTCTATAGTTTAAATAACAGAACCCATAAAAACAAAGTTTTAAATATAAATCCCTTATATGCATTGCCAATATTTAAATTCATTAACATAGCACCGATTCTGTTGTCAGATTCTGTGTGCATCTAATATTAAATATTAAAAACATTTCTATCAGCAAAATAAAGGGGTAAACTATTTTTAAAAATTCATTTATTAAAAATTAATGCGATTATTTTTTGTTACAATTTTATTATTTATTAAAACGATTTCTGTGATAGGAAAGAGTTTCAAGTATGATCGGTTGAAATTCTTTCACTTACAGAGTTACTACGCAACGTAAAGTTGAATAGACAGGTCTTTACTCCATAATGAATTTTTGCATTCACGTCCATTATCTTTTATTTGTTCTTATTAAAACAATTTTGGAAACAGGAAAAACTTCCTTCAATGATCGGTTAAACGCGATTTCAGCGTAATTGGATGACGACAAATTGGTTTAATAATAATATTCCGTAAAAGCGACTGGTGACAGTGACAGCCCCCAAAATTTGATAGAATGCATTGTCATCGACACCGAATCTATCTGCCAAGTTTAAGTACGATTGGATGACAAGGGGGTTAATTAGACTTCTGCAGATTTGCCCGGCGGCAGCTACATGCATGCCCATCCACTCACACACACAAAATTGAAGTTAATATAAAGGATTTAATAATATAACCCATAAAAACAAAGTTTTTAATATAAATCTTTTATATGAATTGCCAATTTTTGTATTCATTAACATGGCGCTGATTCTGCTGTCAGCGTGTGCTTGTTGTTTGCATCTAATTTTAAATATTAAAAACATCTCTAGCAGCAAAATGTATGGTTTGGTGGTTGGCTGTGTGTGTCGATGGTGTGCAAATCTGCGGAGGCCTAATTAACCTCCGTGTCGTCATTCAATCAGTCTGAAGCTTGGCAGACAGATTCGATGTCGATGACAATGCATTCTATCAAATTTTGGGGCTGTAAATGTCACTAAAAGGTCGCTTTTACGTAATACTAATAAACCAATTTGCCGTCATCCAATCGCGCTAAAATAGCATTAACTGACCATCGAAGAAACTCTTTCCTGTTGCCAAATTTTTTTAAATAAATAATAAAATTGTTTTTATCAGAATACATAAAAGATATTTGGATGTGAGTGCATAAAATCACGTTCATTTTAATAAATAAATTTTGAAACGTAGTTTGCCGCACATTTTGCTGATAGAAATGCTTCTGATATTTAAAATTAGATGCAAACACCCCAAACACATGCTGTTTACCGAATCAGCGCTATGTTAATGAATACAAAAATTGGCAATGCATCTAAAGGATTTATATCTGTAAAAATCTATAAGAATTGCAATAATTGATTTATATTAAAAACTTTGTTTTTATGAGTTATATTATTATTCCGTAATTTAAAAAAAACATTGTGATATGCATGGTATACAGGGGCGGATTTAGAGGGTGCAGCGGTTGCGACCGCGCCCCCCATAAAGTATGTCGTCTAAATTATTTTTTAAGGAAAGTTTCCACCACATGTTACAATGAAAAAAAAAAAAATTAAATTTCATTAATTTTTTCAAGTGTATGTTAATTTCAAGATCGTTTGAAATCAGCAAACAATATTAGTTGTTTCAGATTATCTGGCGCCGTCAGCAACACGAGGGCTATAATACGCCGAACCATTCGTCATTAGACAAGCCAACATACATTCACAAACACCCATGCCTAACACGGGACTCGAACCCGCAACCTCGTGGTCTAGAGGCTAGCACGCTAACCACTATACCGTTTGGTCGGCGCAAACAATATTAATCTTTTTCTGACATTTTCCATACCTCATTAACATAAAATCGCCTAACTGAGCATCTTTTTCTTGGCCCGTGGATGGAGTGGGGAGGGAGACACCATGATTTTGATCACCTGCAATGACTGCACTGGCCTACGAATCTGCACCTCTTGTGCTGTTCTAAAACTACAAAATTCACCAATATCGATACGTTTTTCTCATTTGCGAGTCGGAGGTTGGACGAAAGACTGATACCATTTCGCAACATTCTGCCGGTCTATTTCTTCATAAGAGGCCAATTAGCAATATCGCACCAACTTCTTTCTATGTACAAAAAATCACGCACTCAAAAACTTTAAAAAAAAAAAAAAAAAAAAATCTTAATTGGAATTGGAAAATAAAATGCCAAATTCATGATTAAAAAAAAAGTTTTGAAAAATCGGTACTGTTGTATTATTGCAATTCTACAGAATATTGTAAGAACCCACAATTCCTATCAAGACTAATTAGAATGACCCAGAGGTTTATCCTCTCCTTCTCTTTCTCTCTAAAATATCTTATAGACTGAGAGGCGACTGCAATTTTTGGACCCCATCCAACATCATTCTGATTTTTTTTTATAGAAATTAGAGAAAGTGAGTAGATTACGAATCCACTGGTCTGCCGTGGCAAAAATGGCCGAAACTGGTCAAAAATCGACTTTTAATAAGTTGAACTAAATCCAATTGCCAAATGAGCCATAACTTGCCAAATAATGAGCATTTTTTTTTATTTGGTAACCCTCACTCTTTAATTATCAATTAAGAAGGTTGCAGACGATTCAGATATCTGGCGACGGTCTACTTGCATCTATTAAAAGGGAGCCAAGTTGACAATAAACATTACGTCACGGATGACGTAACTGATGTCACCAATTTGGCTTACTTTTAAAAGATACAAATTTTCCAAGCCAGAGATCAGAAATCGTTTGTGCTTTTTCTCATTGAAAATCAAAATGCAGGATTGCCAGACGAAAAAGTTTGTTCTCTTTTTGGCAAGTTATGACATATTTGGCAATCGGATTTTAGTTCAACTCATTCCAAGTCGATTTTTGATCAGTTTCGACCCTTTTTGCCACGGCAGACCAGTGGATTCCTAATAAACTCGCTTTTCTCCAATCTCTATAAAAAACTCAGAATGATGTTCGATGGGGTCCAAAAATTGCAGTCGCCTCTCGGACTATTAGTTTAGATAGCTTGGGAAGGGGAATATAAGGACCCCATCCTCATTGAACTTTGAATTTGAGATTATAGACTGAGGGTTTATACCATTCTCCCCCTTTTTCGTGGCAATTCGCCTTACCACATGTGGATATCAAATTACTGAAATACCTCTACTCTGGGATGAATCGAATGGAATGGTCAATTTTTGTATTGAAGTCTGCGATGTCTAGTCTTTTAGATTATATGTGTCTTCAATCGATGTGATAGAGCAAAATAATTGAGAACAAATAACCAGGGTAAGATTTTTTTTAAATGTACTCTTTATTTTACAAAACGTAAGATTTCCTTAACAATTTGTTTTTATTTAAATATTTGCATTTTTTCCCGAATTTTTTTTTAAATATTTCAGTTTTGTCCGAGTTATTAGAATTAGCGATGTGTTCAAACTATAAACATTATATTCATCCATAACAGTTTAAAGATAGTTCCATATTTTCTGAACTTCTTTTCGAAATATTAAGATCGAGCTAAATGTGGGGCTATATAATCTTTTTCAAAGTGAGTAGACACTTTAGCAATTGTGACTGATATACTTGTGTCGATTATTGAGCTACTTTGTAACAGTTTTCCAGGGTTTGTTCTATTTAAAATGCATATGAAGTGCATTTCTTCCCTTGAATGACCTCCTGGAAGGTGTTCCCTCCTTGATAGACAAACTAATATGAGTACTCCACATCTTGATATATCGACGTTCCAGTGTAATATAGCGCTTTTGTAGCTATTGTGCCAGAACGTAACCTATAATATGTCATTTATTGCTATTCGAAGAATATCAAGTTATTCATTATAAAACTGTTATACTAGTCAACATTATAAAACCTTCAACTTAAGGTTGCAAATTTATAAATATTTTGCATTCAAAACTTTTTTGGCAGTTTTCATTTGTTTTGTTATACAAAAGCCAAAATTATTTTATATTAATTGATTATTGTATCTTGGTGCACGGCAGTGCACCCGCCAAGTTCACTGCCAGCCATCTTTAACCGGAAGCCACTCAGCAGTATTTTGACCTCTTATATCTGCGTATTACAGTATGCTTGAGAGCTGAAATAATTTATTTTTTACTGGTAGCTGTTATTCACTTTAGTAAGACCCCTAAATTTCAAGTCTCCAATTAATTTGGTTGTCGAGATAATCAAATTCGAAAATGGCAGAAAATGACATATTTTGAAATCAACCCAAAACTCTCTCACTGATCATCAAATTACTAAGGTACTTCTAGCAGAGCTAGAAGTGTGAAATTTGGTATGCTTGTAAGGTTTAACATGTATACAAAGGAAAAAATCAAAAAATCGAGATTTCCCCCTCCGAATCCCCTAAAGGGGGCAATGTTCGAAAAATTTGAATCTCAATTCTAATACACTTCTATTGGGGCTAGAATTATAAAACTTAGAATACTAGTAGCTCTTAGCATATATAAATAAAGGAGAAACTCACCACATGCCTTAAAGTCTCTAAAATCAAGAAATAATTTTTAAAAAAAGTGTACTTGAAAAATTGACCATTGGCGATATTTTATCGCCTACGAAATGATCGCCAAATGTTAATTTTTTTCCCCTTGGGCAACCTTTTTTACATATCTGAATGAACTATTTAATTAAAACAATTTTATATTATCGTTCATATTGAACGCATAAGTACATCATGGATTGCGGTCCGGTAAATTTAACTTTCTGAGAAAAATCTCAAGTAATCCTCCGCTAATTGAATGCTGTTAAGAACGTTTTTAAATACTTCCTTAACACCAAATAATAATTAAAAGATATATAGATCTTGTAGTTAGCCGCAAACAAAAAGTTTGTCAACGTATACTAAGTAACAAAAAAAACAAAAAAAAACAACATGTATGCTTAATCCTTTCAATCCCAGGAAGTTTTCTTGCAAGTTTAAAAATTATGAACACAAACATTTTAAAACTAGTTTTTGTTGTGCAAATAAGTAATAGATTTGAAATTAGTACCTTAAAAAAAAGAAGTGAAATCCCAACAAAAACATCTCTGTAAAAAGGCGCCAAGTTCGTCATGCAATGATTATAGCCGTGAAAAGTATTGAGATCTAAAGTAGAGCCAAGTTAAAAGTTGTTATAAATAACGGACAATAATGGCCAAGTGCCACAAATATTTTTGAAGCTAGATATTAAGGCCTATACAGGAGAATTTTGACTTTGAGAAAAAAAAATTTACTAATTTTCATTGCGCATAATTTATAACTTCTTTAAACTTGGCTCTACTTTAGATCTCAATACTTTTCACAGCCATAATCATTGCATGAAGAGCTTGGCGCCTTTTTACAGAGATGTTTTTGTTGGGATTATAATTGACTGAAATATTAAGAGGAATACCATATCAATTAATTTACTTCAATTATTTTGAAATATTTTAATATTTATATATATATATATTTTTAATATTTATATATATATATATATTTAATATTTACTCTAACTTCAAATGTGTCTTTGTGTTTGACTCAAACTTGATGATATACCTGTTAAACTGATTTGTTCAATATAAGACGCAATACATAACCGATATGAGATGCCACTCGTGATAAAAAAGCAAGTTCTATGGTTATATGAGCGTTATTGTTATTATTTTAATTTTACATGCTTGAATTATTGCAGTTTGGATTTTTTTTTAATATAATGCAGAAAGTTATGTAAATTTTTAGATAACATAAAGTTGATTGTTTGAAAACTTTTTTCTTAATATGAGGATTTGCCCCGCTTTTTCAATTTAATTTCTCTTTAAATAATAGCCGACCCAACGGTATAGTGGTTAGCGTGCTGGCTTCTAGACCGGGAGGTTGCGGGTTCGAGTCCCGTGTTAGGCATGGGTGTTTGTAAATGTATGTTGGCTTGTCTAATGACGAATGTTTCGGCGCATTATAGCCCTCGTGTTGCTGACGGCGCCAGATAATCTGAAAACAACCAACCAACCAACTTTAAATAATATTTATATGATAAAATATAAAGTTCTGTTTAACCAATCTCGAAGTTTGCATTTTTAATAAGTAGAGAGTAACCAGAGTTAAACTGCTCCTATAAGAGAAATTTCACAATCCAATAAAAATATGAAACTTTAAGGGGAAAGAGCTTTAAAGAGGCTATTCTTTATAAATGAAATAATAGATCAAAGTGAAATTAATCTAACGAAGTTTTAAATATATTGTTGTCCTTGAAACGCCATTTGCGAAAATTTGAACAATTATTTTTAATGTTTTAATTTCAAAAAATTTATGATCATCTTATTTGGAATTCTGCCACTTTGATGAGTTGAAAATGTGGGCAGAATATTTAATTGGGAATTAAATTATTTATGATGTTGAAAACATTAATAATTTAACTTATAATATTAAAAAAGTTTCATTTTGAAAGGAGTACACTTTGCCAGATCTGTAGGCAATCATTTTAATGGGTTCTTAAATATTCTTTACCTAATAAAAGTATTAAATATTTACAATTTAATTTCTCATTACATATTTACAGCTGGTTAGCTATGTGCAAAAGAGGGTTGTCGAATCCTATATATATATTTTTTTTTATCTTTCATCGAGTCTTGGTAATACCGTTTCTAATTGATAACCCCCTCCCCCAAGTTGACAAACTTTCACCGCCTCTGGAAAAAAAAATCGCAATCATAAACCGCACGCCCCCCCCCCCCCCTTGATTGACCTCTACATCCGCCCTTGATGGTATAAAAATAACTAAGCTAAAAAATAAGCAACATTATTAATCGGAAAGGGAAAACTCGTCAATCAGTACATCTATATTGAAAGAAGACTTCAAATGAGTACCCGAAAAAGGTTCGTACTGGGCTAAATGTTTCAAAAGTAACAAGAGAAAATTCGCCTACGCAGAAATCAATTGCAAAGGCTATAAATACATATGCAGCAACGGTGAACAAAATAAAAAAAAAGACCCAAGAATAACAGCTTAAGAAATATAAATAACATAATGTTTACCGCTTTTTTTCGAGACATGTGGCTAAACGCATGACATCTTTTAGAACTCTACATAGGCACCAACTACACAGGGGCAAAGGGGACGATCGCTCCCGTGCTCCCTCAACACAAAAATATCATTTCGCCCCCTCTCCGAAATTCTGTAAGAAAGTGTTTTCGAACATAAAATATTGCGTAAAAAGGACATTTTGTAATGTTCTACAGAAAAAAAAAAATCCCATAAAAATAAAAAGTAAACACAATTTTTTGTAAGCACACTGACACTATCCACCCATCTCCCCCAAATGAGAACCAAGTAAAAGAAGCAGCTTTTTTGTACAATTTCATAAAAATATATATATTAAAGTATTATATGATATTGGAAAAAGTAATTTTGTAATACTGAGATTACTGGTATAAGCTCTTCAAACTAATTATTATTCAGAATTATTAAAATTTGCTTTCTTCGTTTTAGAGTAATATCATAAAAGTATGCCTTTTAAAATAATGTATGATATTGAAATAAATTTTCTTATAATGATGAATTAACTGGTTAGTGCTCTTAATTTTTCCGTAAAATGTTTCTGAACTAATTTTATACAAATAACTGTAGTACATAAAATCAAACAGTTGGAGAAAAATCTATTACTATTATAGCTAGTCAAAACTATTTGATAATTTTTTATCTTCCTTTTTTTTTTCTTCTTCTCATCTTGATAAGAGGATGTGGCTTTTGTATGATTTGATGGGTAGAAGGATCTATCCCCCCCCCCCCCGGACCCCCAGAAATGATTCCGATACTTAGGAATTTATGCCAGGCCTACAACTTAAACGCTGCATTTACTAACCATTATTTTTTTTATTCTTCTCAGATTGATTAGAGAAAGTGCCTTTTGTATGAACTAATGCGTAAGAGGGTCTGTACCCCCCAGAAATATTTCTAGATGTTTGGTATTTTAGCTCGGGTAATGGGGGGGGGGGACTGATTAAAACGGGTCAACGGATTTCGGATATTTATCTTTTGCTCAATTTCAAGAAGAGACTTTGATACTTTGAGTTAAACTATTAAAACGGTGTAATTCGAAAAAAATAAAAATTACTTATTCTTCAATTAAATTGCATGCTTATCGAAGCTCTGAAAACACGTGTTTCGACTTTTTACTTAGAAAACTACTTTCAGTTTAAAATAAAGTTTTCTAGGTGTGTGGTCGGATTTGAACCTCGCACCTTATGATCACTAGCTTAATATCTTAAGGACTCCACCACTAAAACTAGATGAAGTTCTCTTAAAATAATAACAAGTCTTATATTTCAAACTTAAAGTCAAAGTTGGTTTGAAACGCATTTTTATTCGTATGTAAAAGCTAGTAACCCTTAATTTCGCATAGAAAGGAAGTATTTTGTTGGTATATTTTACTTACTTTGTATAATTACTTATTTTTTAGTATATTATTGCATGTTTTTGTACACAAGTTATAATAGGTCATATTTTTTATTACGAAAATTTTTTCTGGTTGTGGTAAGGAAGATTTCTTCTTAAAAGAAACGAAAAAGATTTGGATTACAAACCTATATCTCTCTACGATATTTAATCATGATATTTATTGTCACTCTCAATACAAAGTGTAATATGTGAATATCTAATGGTGTTATCGCTTACACCATTTTTTCCCTTTTTTTTTTTTCTTCTTAGAGCGACGATATGATTATTCACCCTAAAATTTCCATTGGTCCTATCTTACTCATTTAGAACATAACAAACGTAACAAAAAGAATTGATATCACCTAAAAAACAACTAGACGTTGTAAAGAAAGCCCGCCTAGTAAAATAATCAGTCAGAAAAAGTTGTGAAATCTAATGTTTGTCGCCAAGCGGCCGCGTTAAGTTTCTTTGGGGTACTTGTACACAATGAACTGAATTGGGACTATTAAGGGGAATCCCCAAAGGAAATCAGTACTTAGCAGGCTAGAGTTTTTATGGAATTAATCTCAATTCAGTGCAATGGATGTAAGTAACTAAAGCAAATGAATTGAGATTAATCCGAAATAACTGTAGCCTGCCAAGTTCTTATAGTCTATGGGGATTCCCCCTAATAAAACCAATTCAGTTCATTGTGTACAAGTACCCAAAAGAAACTGTCGGAGGGACGCAGAAAAATCTGTCGCGGGCCACATCCAGCCAGCGGGCCGCGTAGTGACTAATGCTGGTGTAGGGAGACGTTTATAAATTACGTCAAGCACACGCAAGCGGGGGAAAGGGAGGAGGGTTGGCTCAATGAGTTGGCCTGTCACATGGAGAGAAGGGGGGGGGGGGGAGTGCATAGCGTAAAAGTTTCACTTTTGCTGGAAAAACTAAATAAAGTTTTTTTTTTTTTTTAATTTGAAGTTAAAAGAAATTGGCTTCAATCTTTTGAATTGCTCATTTGACCAAGAATCACATAAATAATAGCTAATATGCAATAAGTGAGACTTTTTTTTTTATCCAAGTTATTTTTAAAACTACAAGCTACAATAAATGGGCATTATTTTTTATATATTATAGTGTATTTATTATTTAATATAGCGTAAAAGTTTCACTTTTGCTGGAAAAACTAAATAAAGTTTTTTTTTTTTTTTTTTTTTTTTTTTTTTTTAATTTGAAGTTAAAAGAAATATTGGCTTCAATCTTTTGAATTGCTCATTTGACCAAGAATCACATAAATAATAGCTAATATGCAATAAGTGAGACTTTTTTTTTTATCCGAGTTATTTTTAAAACTACAAGCTACAATAAATGGGCATTATTTTTTGAAATTTTAGAAACGGGGGGGGGGGGGTTAAAATAAATAAAATTAATTTTCAAGAAGGAGAGGGGTGGGTGGTTGGAAAAAACTTGACATAATTTTAGGTTAATTAAGGAGGTGTTTGCAGGACGTAGTTTATGTACGTCCACTATACATTGGGATGGTTGGTTGTTTTCAGATTATCTGTCGCCGTCAGCAACACGAGGGCTATAATGCGCCGAAACATTCGTCATTAGACAAGCCAACATACATTTACAAACACCCATGCCTAACACGGGACTCGAACCAGCAACCTCGCGGTCTAGAAGCTAGCACGCTAACCACTATACCGTTTGGTCGGCCCTTATACATTGGGACATGCTTACTTGAGTTCACTGAATACGCTGCAATGATGTGTGAACCGGATTTACTACGTCCTTATTGGCTGATTGGAACGATGTGTAGCCGATTCTTTAAAACTCTTATAGTATCTGTGGTTAGAAAAGTAAAATATTAATTAAAGTATAAACTTAATAGAGCTTATTCTCTTGCTGCTATCAACAAGTTTAATACAAAAATGTTTAAGTTTAATACAGAAATACGGGCGCAAGTTATCATTATTACTATAAAAGTTGTCCCTCTCATCACTGGTATGCAGCCAAGAAACCGGGCTCTTCACTTGTATCTATTGGTGATAGAGCCTCTCGAACGGCAATTTCCAGATTGGCAAGTGGACACACGAAGAGTCTCTTATACTCTGAGGGTAGAAAAACTTACCCTGTCTGCTCCAAATGTGAAGCTCAGCAGGCCTCTGCCGAACATATCCTGGACTGCTTGGGTCTTTCCAAAGAGGACTTATACGTTACACCACTTCTTGTCATCGACTTTTTGAGGGTCAACAATTTGTTGGATCTTGTCTGACTTCGTCAGACAGGTGGAGGATAAGAAACAACAGCAACAACAACTATAAAAGTTGTGATTAGTCCTGATCTATATCTTTACGCAGAAGGTTCCATTCTACAGCGTTCAAGGCTCAAGTAATGTTGTCCCGAAATTACAGTGTTTCAAAATTTGACGGGAAGCTTAGCTGAAATAGAGATAACGGATTAGAAGTTAAATAATCTGTAACTAATTTTAACACGAAGTTTATTCCATCGATACGATTTTTGGTTGTTCAGTTAGCTTTTAAATCTGGGGAACATGTTTTTTTTTGCTAAAAAGTCATTTCAAAACTCGCGTCTGCTAATCTTAATAACAGCTTGAAGGCACGATACCTTTTAATGAATTTATTATTAACGAAAATCTATTTTAAAGATAAAAACTGGTTTCAAATTTTAATAATATAGTTTTTATAAATTAGTGATAAACTTTTTAGTGTTTCATGTCCTAAATTAAAAAACGGAACCTAGGGTTCCGTACCATAAGGTAATAAATGGAGCACTTATAGAATCACTTCAAAGCATGTATGCCAAAAGCAATTTGAATAAAATTTGGTATACAGCTAGTTCATTTCACACCCAGTTATTAACAAGTACGAAAAAAACTTGTTTTTTCATCTTTATTCATACTTGATTTACAGCTACTGAATACAAGCTCATACACCCACTTTTAGTTTTAGGACATTCATGCCTGTGTAAGCAGAAGGAATATTCTTATTTCTTATCCTATCGTCTTTTCTCAAATCTAAGGAAAAGTTCACACTGAAACCAAACACTTAGCTTTTAATTAAAAATTTATAATTAATTGACACCAAAAATCATACTATTTCTGAAAAAAAAAAAATCAACATTTATTAATTGGGAACAAGGTTTTCATGATGTTTCCTGAACCACTGAATGCAATAAAATATGCGAGCCCCCATATAGGAAACCAACAAAAGAACAGATAATGAAGCACCTAAAAAAAAATTAGTGTGTAAGCTATTCAAATAGAACTTAAACAAACAATCGTATCTTATTCTGTACGTTCCTAAAAAAGAACGTATAATTAGTACAAAGAGGAAATTGTTCCCCAACTGTAAAAGATGACCGATTGTAGGACAATGTAGGATATATTAACCCTTTGCACTCGAGGCCTTTTTCGCGCGGAGGGACCAGCAACTCGAGGCATTTTAGGCTCGGTTGGCGTTTATGGATTTGCTTCATAGAAACTAAACACAGTCATTGGCTTTGCATCACATATTTCCGCATCAAACCTAGTGGTCCTCTCGTGTTTCGGCATCCAATCGTGTGGTGCCTGAGAGGCGCCGCTCGAGTGCAAAGGGTTAAAAGAAGTAAAAAAAGAGGGGGTATTCAGAAAAATATTTATTAAAATTTTAAAAAATGGACCTACCTACGGCCACATGGTTGAAAAACTTAACTCTGCATACCTGTTAAGTGAATAAAAATGAAGAATCGTATCCTGTTCTGATAACTCGGATGGCATAGAAAATAGCAAAAATGAATTAAAAAAAAAACACTGAAAAAGTTGTTGTTTTTTGCAAAAATGTAAACATTTGGCAGCGGCAAATAATTAAAATACAACAAACTAAAAAACATTGACAAGGTTATTTTCGCACAAAATTAAAACACTCCACAGCGCCAGATAAAACGCAACGGACTTAGTACATAAAGTATTTAAAAAAAATAACAAAAACAACGGAGGCGGAAGAAAAATTTAACTAAAAAAATACAGAAATGAGAAGAAAAAAAATTGCCAAAGTCTTTTTCGCACAAAATGAAACTACTAAGCCAGCCAAGAGTGTAACATGCTACATGCTTCCATCTGGCGAGAAGAAATACACTGAAGAATTTCCCTCTATTGAGTTATCGTTAAGATAAGATTTTAATGATATTTAAGACTAACTAAAAGAAATTTTAAATTTCCGGGTCTCAAACGCAAAATAAAAGAGTAGATCCAACTTGCTTTACAAACTTCAGAGTGCTCCGAGAAGAGGAAGTTAGTTTCTTAAGAGCCACAGATAGATTCTTTGCTTTATTAGTACAGTATAGAGTCAAAGAACGTAACTTTGACTTTTAATACATTGGAATGGAAATAAATACATTGCCTCTAATATAAAATCGCTTCGTGTGCGTGATTTTTTGTGATACCAATGGTCCCTATAAGAATTCTCTACGAAACTGGAATTTTTTTATTAACGTTTTCATATAATTCTGAATTAAATACTCGCTTATTTGGAGATATTTTTTTTATTCCGAATATAAGTGTAGTTTCAATTCATTTTGACACATTCAACCATTTTTTAACCAAAACTACACTTAGAAAAGTTTTTTAAAAATTTTATACTAAATAAAGCCTTTGTACTTGAAAAATTATATTGTAATAAGTGCTTAGTTCTAGGATTTGGTTGGCGATTTTGATAAGAATTTTATCTGCAAATAATAAAGGTCACAAAACGTCTTAAAAAATTATCCTCCTTTAAGTTTGGCAAATATTTCTTCAAAACAAGGAGATTAATTGATGTTTTTAAAAACTTGCCTCTTTTGGAAGGATTAGCTTTGTTTTATCAGATAATGATTTTATACTGAAATGTAAATTAACATTTATTTGAAATTAAATAAAGAATTAATAAATATTAATTAAAATATGAAATTATACTTAATTAAATACAAGTGTGTTTAGGGAACTGGTCCAGATCACAATATAATTTATGCACCAATATGACGAAATGAAAACAGGAAGAGAATCAGTTAATTAGCATTAAGTATAACATTGATTATGACTTCATTAAATCTTAATGAAATATCACTTAAAATGAAAGACATTTTAATTAATAAGTTCTTTTAATTATTTAGTAATCTTTTCAAACTGTGGAAGGTGGTCAGTTAACCAAATCCAGCTGAAGAAAAGGGGGTGGTATTTCTGGGGGTCATTCTACACCCGCCAGTCTCTTTCCCCTCCTCCTCTCTCCACACATAACACCACATTTTTTATTTTTTCACTTTGATGGCTATCTTGGCAGATAGGGATTGAAAAGGTGGACTTCCTGAATGGGGATGATCACAGGGGACGTTTACGAGAAACTGTCGAATAACAAATTTTGTAATTTGAAGGTCATCTACAATGAGGCCTCATTGTATGGAGGATATTAACACTTTGTACACTCTTCCAGCTGATAGTATGATTGGATTGGAGGGTAATAAAAAAAAGACTTGAGTTATAAAAAAAAATTAGGAGGGGGAGGATCCACAACATATTTCAACACTGTCCGAAGATCCTTTTGTTACATTATTTCAGCCTGTATACATTTCGATTATCACTTGTATCGAATTTTGTTTGGAATTGATGTTTTGGTTATTTTGTTTCCATTTATTTTATATTTAAAATCCCGGAGATGATTATTTAGCAGAATTTAGGTTTAAGAGAATATGCCTCCACTGAAAGAGAGGAACCGAAGTGATGCAGTCTTGGTATGGCTGAATACAAAACGTCGAGTAAAAGACACTCCAAAAGCCAAGTTTCAAGATTGGTACAAAGGTATAATCAGTGAAGCTGAAACTTCAAAGAAGGAAGAGTTGCATAATAAACAAATAAAAAGGCCATTTAAAATTTTATTATCAAATTTAAATAGATGAATAATAATTGCACTCCTTTAATAAAGTCATATTTTTAATTTCCTTTTTTTTTTTTTACGACTCCCCAATTTCTGATTTACGACTGCCCGAACACAATTTATGACTGCCCAAATAGGCCACGACTGCCCGTTAGAATAGGCCTTGTTGTACAGATGCATCCACATTAAAAATCAAGCAACTCAAGGAGTTGACCTTTAGTTTGAGATATGATCTCCCGCGTCATCAGTGTTTATTGGGCACTGTATTCTCATACTTAACATTAGTTTCTTAAGGAATTCTGGAGGCTAAATTGCTCGTCCCACCTTTTGAACTGTTTGCAAGTGATGGAAAGTTAACAATACATAAAATCTTTCCACAAAGGATGTAGCAAAAAATGCCTACACATGCTTGATGAAATTTGGATTAAAGGAATGATCTGACTTACTTATTGCGGCAATATTCATATTTTTTAATTTTTTATCCAAAGCAAAAGTGGGATTAATTATGATATGAGTATCAATAAACACGATTTAAAACCGATATTTCACCATTAAAAACTTGTCTAGATCAAATTAACTTAATTACAGTAAAAAAAAAGTACAATTTAATTATCTTTTACGCTCTTGGGGAGCTTAATAAAGCAATCCAGCATTTTGTATCCAAAACCAAAACGTTTTAACAAAAGATATTTTTTACTCGAAATAATTTTTTCAGTATCATGAATAATATTGGACGTCAGAGGATCTGTTGAAAGGTGGGAGTATGATAATACGTGGTAAATGCCAGTTCAAGACAACGATTTGGTGGAAAAAGAGTTTTGTTATTTTGATACAATATATATATCAATATATTGGATTATCTTCATCAAGCTACCCAGGAGCGCAAAAGATAATTAAATTCGACTTTGTTACCGTAATTATGTTATCGTGATCTAGACAAATTTTTAATTCTGAAATAGCGGTTTCTAAATCGTGTTTATTGGTACTTGTGACATATTTTATACCACTTTTGCTTTGGATAGACGATTAAAATATATGAATATCGCCCTTGTACGTAAGTCAGCTCCTCTCATCCAAATATCATCACACATGTGTGGGAAGCTACTACGATATCCATTGTTTAAAGATTTAATTAATTGGGAACTTTCCATCACTTGCAAACATTTCAAAATGTGAGATGAGCAATTTAGTCTCTAAAATTCATCCAGAAACTCAAGTTAAGAATGAGAATACAGTGCCTAATAAATGCTGATGATAGAAGAGATCACATCTCACATTAAAGGTCAACTCCTTAAGTTTTGAAAATTTTGTGTTAATTTATAATCAAGATAACATGCACAAAATGTTGTCTTATATTGTGTGTGTTTTTTGTTTTTTAACAAAAACCATTATAATATTTTGGCATATGTAGGTGACAAATTAAAAAATTTAAATAATATTAATGACTTGTGACAAATATAGGATAAGATAAAGTACTGCATAGATGTTTTTTTTTTTAAAGAGAAATATAGAAGTAAACATAGAGCTTCATTAAAAACCCATCCCACAGAAGTTTTCTGGATGCGCCCCTGCCTGACAGCCTTCGATGAAAAGCATTATTTATTGGAAGAGGGAATAACAAACTACGCATATGGACACTACAACATATTTTAAATTTCATTTCATTTTTCTAAACCATTTATTCTTCTACAGTATTAACATAAATCACTGACCCAACTTAATCCAATAATTCTAAAGCATTAATATGACTTAAATCTTTGGTAAAATTAATAGCTGCAGGAAAATCAAAGTTTTCCCATATTTTGTTTGTGCCCATCAACGTTAATTTATCACATTTCAGACAAGTATACGTTTTCTTAACTAGTCATAGTCATATTGAATGGGGGAGGTCAACTGAGCCTAGGTGCTGATTCCACTAGGGAATATTGCACCAACCCCTTTATTTTAAAAACCCCTGTCAAAGAAAGCCAGATTCCTTAAGAAAGGTCAAAAGGCTTTTGACAGGTTCCTCGTGGATTGTATCAAGTTCTGTTCCAAGACCTAAGCTTGAGTGCCTAATGTGAAGAAGAGCTTCACATTCATTCTTAACTAGTTAGTCTCCTTTAAAAACGTTTTAAGTAGTGATAAGACATTACATTTTTAAATTTCTTTTTGGACTTAGTTGCAGTGCTAGAAGTGAGGGTAGACGCGGGGGGACGCATCTCCCCACTTTTCAAGAAAATGCCAATGCGTCTCCCCACTTCTAAAACAACTGAAATCCATCCCCCACTTAAAAAAATTAAATATTAACCTTTAAATGTAATGACACTAAGAAAAAGTGATTTAAAGTTTTTAAATGTAAAAAAAAAAAATTTATGAAGTGTATCATACTATTATAAAAATGTAGGGGAGAGTTCCCCAAAACGGGATAGGCGGGCAAAACGGGATATTGAGCCTCGGATCTTGGCTGGTAGTGCTATTTCGCGGGAGAAAGGCTAAACTGGTTCCCGACCGCCATGAGAGCATTATCAATTGATCTCTCAATTCTAGCCACTTGTTTCGCAAAGAAATATTTTTTCAAAGTTTTCAAGTGAGATTTTTATTTACTTTGTACTTTTTTTGACTGCAGAACAACTATCCTTGTGCTTCTCCGTCCTTCGGAACAATTCCGGTAAGTACTGTGTTTTGTTCATAGCTCATTTAACAACAATTTCATGTATTTAAAGTCATGCTAGTGAGTGACGGTTCAGGGGTCAGCCATTTATGTTGTCAAAAGCATCACGGTCGGGCAAAACAGGACACTTTTGGGGTGCCCAAAACGCGATACAATTTTGATGTGTGCCGTTTTACCCGACCATTTCCATTAATGTTTTGGCAATGTGTTTAAGTTATTTAAATTGAAATAAGTAATGAATTAAAATATGTATAATCAATTACAACAATTTATTTTAATTTTAAATAATTATATTTTCGAAATAAAATAATTTACTTTACTTTTGGGGTACAAATAATTGGCCTGATTTATGTACAAAATTTAGTTATAGATTAAAACTGTAAGTCAGAAAAATATTTTGACCAGAAATTTAAGTTTTAAATTAAAAAAGGTTGATTTTTTTTTTTTTTTTTGATTTTTTTATGGGGGCGGCGTATACAAAGATAAACCAGAAAACCACACGTTGTGTGCACTATAATATTATAAAAACATAAGCTAATCACAACTAAACAGCAATTATAATAGGAAGCCCATATAAACTTAAGTTGGAAGAAGAAGAGCGTGAAAAAAAGAACGAGAAAGAACTCAAAAGCTGAAAAAAAGGGCTGCCAAAACCAGTCTCTTGAATGTTCCGAAGAGAAAACAAACGAGGCGTTAAAGAAAACCAAGTGGAAATACAAAACAGGCAGATAAAGTTAAAAAATTTTACTCTGAATCTGAATTTTTTTTCAAAAAATCGAAAAAAATGGACCTAACATAAGAAAACCTAAAAAAAAAAAAATCAAAAATCATCAGTTAGCCAAGGTTGGACGTCGTCGTCTTCAGAAGATGAAGCTGAAAAAGATGAAGCATGTATTGACTGCAACGCTCTGTATCTTGAATCGAAATCTGGAGAAGGCTGGATACAATGCTCGAGCTGCCAGGGATGGGCCCACGAAGCCTGTTCCAGAGCAGAAGAAGACGACTCATTTTTATGCGATTTCTGTGTAATGTAATTTTTCAAATTTACAATTAAAAAGTTTCTTCCTATAAAAACGTAGGCTATTTTTGTTCTAAAAACTAAATCAAAAGTAAAATCAGCAAAAACCTAATAACATAAAAATCCCTATCCCTTTTTACCCACCCTTGGTAGGGTAAAACGGGATCGTGTAAGACTTTGTGAAACCAGTATTTTCACATAAATATTATTGAACAAACGTGACAAAAGTCTTATTTTAAGTAGTTGAAAAGGTATACTTTTAAATGACGTCTAGCTTTGGAATGTACCTTGTACACAACAAGAAATAAAACGAAGAATAGATAAGCTATCCCGTTTTGAGGTACTTTCCCCTATTATACTACTTTGTATAAAGATATAGGTATTTTTATTGACAAATACTGTTACACCTGGTCAACTTTTAACTTCGGAGGAACTTTCTTTTAAGTTAAATTTCTATTTTTGCTTCATACAAAGCTAAATTATTAAAAAAAAAATTTTTTTTTGGTTCTCTATTAATTTAATTCCATGAAAGTATGCACATTTGGAAGTACTATTTAAATTTAAGTAACCAGTTATGTATATAATTTTGAGTTATTATTTCACTTTACCTTTTACTTCCAAGTAAAAAAACTAAGTCGTAGAATATTCATTAAAATAACAATAAATTTTGGACCTTTGCTTAATGTTAGTATTAAGATGTATAAGTTATTTCGTTACTAGTTAATATTTTTATTATAAAATACGAAATTATAAAATTTATCGTGGGGAGAAGGGGGGGGGGGGGGGTAGATGCAAGTTTTGGCCATCCCCCACTTTTCTTTTCCCACTTCTACCTCTGCTTAGTTGAAGGTAATTTTTTTCTAAAGTCATTTAATTTAATTTATTCAAAAATAGTTCATTCCATTCCAAAGGATCCATTGCTATCTTTTAAGAAAGCACCATTATTTTTATTTGATATGGTGGTGCTTTCTTAAGACTTTGATGGATGGTTGGTTCGTGACCTCATGTTTCAAAGAAATATACTTTCTTTGAAATAAGCTTAATTTAGGAAGAGTTGAATGAGACGGAACCAGTTCTTCTTAAAAGAGGTACTTGGATGGATGTGGGACCTTACCTTTAAACTTAGAATTTATTTTTCAAAGTTTGTTATGCTAAATTGTATACATTAATTCATTTGAAGCATTTTTTTACGAAAATCTTTAAAATTAACTTATTCAAAATTGAATAAGAAAGGGATGGGGAGTTTGATTTAGTATTTGGATATTTTGCATAATAAGAATACTGGATAGTTACAGAATATTACATGTGATCAAACATTAATATTTAAATTTTCATTTCTGTTTTTATTTGAGATATAAATGAGATTTTTTTCTTTAAAATGATCGAATACGTAAATTTTTTTAAAGCACACACTGAACGTATAAGTTAGTTTATACATTTTAAAAATACTTTATATTAACTACGATTTTGTTTAATGTGTGTTTGTTCATGGTGGGCAAATCTGTGGAAAAGGCTAATTAACCCACTTTCTGCCATCTAATCGATCGGAAACTTTGCAAATAGATTCGTTGTCGATGACAATACATTCTATTAAGCTTTGGGGAGCACACACACAAAATCCAAGGTACGGGAATTGATAGTCTTCTTTGTAGTGGTCAAACATTATGAAAAGTTGATCTGAGCTCAAAATTACATAAATTTCAATTTCACTTAAAAGTTGACTATGTATGTAAATGATTTATACTAAAAACTTTGTTTTATGTGTGTAAGTTTTTTTACATATCTACCAGCATATTCTGTTATTTCCTTATAATGAAGATGCTATTATTTTCCGACACTACAGCCTTATACAGGCTATCCCAATTAATTTTTTAGCATCGGATTCAATCCGGTGGCAAGGCTCTCCAGTTTATATTGCCAAAAATGTTAAGTTTTTTTGTTTTTTTTCTTTCTTTTTTTTTTTCTTGGAATATGCTTACTTATATAATATTATACTGAGTAATTTTACAACATTTGCTTTTTCTATATAAGTTGTTAACACACCAGTAAAAGTTGGATATGGCTAAAAATAACATTACAATAAATAAAGCATACTAAATTATAAAATTAGAAAGGTTTTTATAATTGGCACTAACTAAAACTGAAAAAAGTAATTTGTTTTTAATTCGTTTGAAATTCTTAAATATCGAATTTCAGCAAAACTAAAATGAGGAAAAACGTGTCAAATGTGAGAACGCTCATTCTAAAAATTTTCCAGCCAGCCTCGGAAGGGTATAGCCAGGGCCCGATCATGACAAGTTGGGGCCCAAGGCCCGGACACATTCGGGGCCCTTTTTTCAAACGAATGATTTACTGGAAATGGACTTGACGCAAAGTCAAATGAATTAACATGAAATATAGAAAGAGTTGATAAATTAATGTTAATATTTTTTTCTAAAAGTTTTTTTAATCACAAATAAACAAATTTCAAACAATCAAATTTATGAATCAAAAGAGGAAAAACTTTGTTACACATAACATTGCATTTCACTATGACAATGTGTATATCCGTGACGTGAAATTTTGTCTATTTTTCCTCCAATTGCATTTCTTTAAAATTATAATTTTCTGACTTCAATAATCCATCTTCAATATGTAACTTTTTTATTGGATGAGAGGGTGAGTGCGACACAGCATTATTCACAACTTCATAGTCTACATTTGCTGATCTCACAATAAATTTGTCAAGACTTCGTTTAAATTTGTTCCATTCTATCTTTCTAAAAAGCTTGTGTTTCACGCTTTTAAACGGTTTATTTGAATAAATACACTCTGGGATACTAAAGACGGTTCAAGATCAATACGAAATGATTTTTATGTAAAAATTATTTTGTACAAGTTATAAAAGATATTCACAAAGCTTTTGTGAAACAAAAGTGGTTCACAGCCAATTTCGTGGCCCTCTAAAATCATGGGGTCCAAGGCCCGGGCCTTGTGAGCCTAGGCGATGATCAGGCCTTTGGTATAGCGCGTAGTTGTGTGCGAAATATGTACTTACAATATGCACAGCGGCACAGCGTTCAATGGTACATTAGTTGTATGAACGTCTTGCAGTTTAGTAAAGCTTTTGAGTCTGAATAATTCCCAATAATGACATTTATTGGATAATTTGAGTAATAATCAACAAAGAGTTGGTTGGGGGAAAAAACAGTATATTTGCTTATTTTGTCTCAATCTAATGGGAGGGGGGCATTCCGAACTCCGGTTACTAACTTCGGTTTTGCCCCCAAACTTGCTAAAACACAATCTCATCAACAAAGAGTCTGTGGCGACATCAAATAACAGATCAAACTTATGTGCACTGGAGTACTCTTTTGCACAGGGGTAAAGTATCGATTCCGAGACATCATGGTCCTCGGTTCAAACCCCGTTCGTCGCCCATTGAAAGCTAGCTAACGCTTTATTGGTGACTGGACTAAAAATGATTTATGCTGCCATCTATCAGTGCTTCTAAAAAGGAGACATTTCATCGCAACCAGCCAACACTCACACAACGATGCAACAAGCATCTCAAAAACCTCCAACTCCGATCAGACATTGATCAACAGCATCGCTCCTTCGTCACTGGGAGGGGGCTATATGTGGTGACATCAAATAACAGATCAAACTTCTGTGCACTGGAGTACTCTTTTGCACAGGGGTAAAGTATCGATTCCGAGACATCTTGGTCCTCGGTTCAAACCCCGTTCGTCGCCCATTGAAAGCTAGCTAACGCTTTAAGTCTATTTACTAAGATTCAACCGATTGAATGACGGAAAGTGGGTTAATTAACCCGCCGAAATTATTTTTTTTCCTCGTCAAACTTAATAGGTAAAGGTTTCAGTCATTAAATTTCGCCAAATTCAACATGTTTGAATTATGCTTGGTATCTGGATAATAGTACGTGAGTAAAAACTATTAAGCCTGACGTAAGGTAATAGAAGCGAGTGTAAAAGTGGTCTTTGCGTGACTGTCCCAAAACCTGTAATGCATTGTCATCGATAATGAGTGTACCAGACAAGTTTCAAAGTTTTAGTTCCATTGAATGACGGGAAGTAGGCTCATTGGTAATCCTAAGTGCCAATTGAAGCGTGTGTTAAAGCGGCCTTTTAGTGGCAGTGACACCTCCCACACCCAAAACTTGACGTAATTTAACCTTATCGACAGCAAATCTATCAGTCAAATTTCAGTTCGATTGGATGATGGCAAGTGTGTTAAGTTGGCCTCCGAAGATTTGCCCGCCAGGCACAAACATACCCATCCATCCACTTACCCACACACACACACAAAATCGAAGTTAATATAAAGGATTTAATAATATAACTCATGAAAACAAAGTTTTTAGCATAAATCCTTTACATAGATTGCAAATTTGTGTGAACAATTGCAACTTCTTGAGCTCAGATCGAGTTTTCATAGTGTTTGAACACTAAGAACAAAAGATCCATTCAGAACTATTTACTAACTTATTTGTTGCCCATAAACTTGATTGAATACATTGTCATCTACAACGAGTCTATTTGCCAAGATTCAGTTGGATTGGAAGACGGGAAGGGAGTTATTTAGCCTACCGAAGATTTTGCTTCGTCAACCTTAATAATAGGAATAGGAGAAGGTTTCAGTCATTATATATCTCCAAATGGAACATGTTTGAATTAAGCTTGGTATCTGTATAAAAGAACGCGATTAAAAGCTGATAAGTCTGACGTAAGGCAATACGTGTATAAAAACGATCTTTGTGTGACAGTCCCAAAAGTTGATAGAAAACATTGTCATCGACAACGAGTGTACCAACCAAGTTTCAAAGTTACTGTTCAATTGAATGACTGGAAGTAGGTTTACTAGTAATAACACGCACTAATTGAAGAGTGTGTAAAAGCGGCTTTTTAGTGACAGCTATCAAAAGTTGATAGAATGCATTCTTATCTACAACGAATTTACCTGTGAAATTTCAGCGCGATTGGATGACGGCAAGTAGGTTTATTCGTATTGCCAAGCTATAATAGAAGCATTTGTAAAAGAGGCCTTTTAGTGACAATGATAGCCCCACAAATTTGATACAACGCAACTTTATCGATGAAGAATTTATCTGTCAAATTTCAGCGCGATTGGATGACGGTAAGTTGGTTTATTAGTATTCCCAAGGTAGAAGCATGTGCAAAAGCAACCTTTTTGGTGCAGTGACAGCCTCCAAATTAGATAGAATGCATTTTCATCAACATAGAATCTATCTGTCAAATTTCAGCGCGATTGGATGACGGCAAGTTGGTTTATTAGTAGTCCGAAGATAGAAGCATGCGTAAAAGCGACCTTTTAGTAACTGTAAAAGCCCCAAAATTTGATAGAGTGCATTGTCATCGGCACAGTGGTGGCTCGTACACTACAGCCAGTGCAGTCGGGCTGCATCTAAATTTATTAGTTCAAAACTAAAATTATATATTTTACTAATTTTCTAAAAT
This sequence comes from Linyphia triangularis, assembly GCA_963978545.1. NCBI lineage: Eukaryota > Metazoa > Arthropoda > Arachnida > Araneae > Linyphiidae > Linyphia > Linyphia triangularis. The sequence goes on from OZ021733.1 coordinate 30,071,801, forward strand.
GAAGATCCAATTTCTTCGATAAGTGTTAAAAAATCCGCTAAATAGCAAACTTCTTGCCTCAATACTCAATTCACGAGGAAAAAAAGAACGTTTCCAATCAAGGTGATCTTCCTCCGAACGGCAGACATGTGTTCCTGAAACGCGTTTCGACTGCGACGTTCCATGCGTTGCCATGGTAACCAATGGAATCCAATAGAGCCTTCCTTCCACGTAATGTGTAATGAGACAGCCAAAAATGTGATTTTCCGACATCGGCTGCCCTTGAGAATTTCTGCTTTAACATAATCTCTGGATGGAATTTTCGCAAGATAATGGTATCATCTGAAGGCTAGAGAGTTATTTTATTAGTTTGAAGTACTATTTTGTTCTGAAAATAAACTTGAATATTTTAAACTCATTCTCTAAAAAATCGTGTTTTTGGCACATGAAACTTCATTTAAACAGTGATAACTGAAGTTTGATATAATCTTTTTGAAAAATGATTTGAAAATTCAAATCTACATTAACTATTAAATGTTTTGAACCTCAGTCAAATTGATTGGAAAAGAAAATGAATTTTGTTAGATTTTTACATGATTGTGGAAAGTGTGTGTGTGGTTGGGGAAGGGGAGGGGGATGGGTTGTTGTGATGTCGCATGTTTCCAACTGCACTAACATTTTCGACCACGGGCCGCCACTGCATCGACATCGAAACTATCTGCAAATTTTCGAATCGATTGGATTACGGAAAGTGGGTTAGTTAGGCCTCCGTAAATTTGTCTGACTGGTACACCAAGGCCTATTCTAAGCAAAATTTACGACTGCCCATTACGAAATTCCATCCTCTCCCCCCCCCCATCTCCCCTAAAAATAAATAGTCTAATAAAGTCACCAGTGATATAAATAGGTTATGTTTTGAATTTAGTAATAGCTAACCATTGAAGTATTCACCAAGTGACTAAACCCCTGTCTTGTCAGAAAAGGTTTCTCTCGTGTTAAGAATGTAATAATCCGTCGAAAGTGTAAAAGATTTTTTCTTATCCGGCAATTGACAAAACACTTGTTTAAAAAATATCATAAATGTATATTAAATGGTTTACAATTAACGAATAAGTACATTGAGTCATCCTCTCTAAAACATTTTATCGGGTAGAAAATAGAAGGGCTATTGGTTGAAGGAAAAAAGGCATTTACTTTTTTTTTTTTTTTTCCTTCTTTTTTTTTCTTCTTCTTTTTTTTTTTCTTCTTCTTTCTAATTTTTAACATACCTCCTTAATCAGTCAAAATACCAGTTGGTAAGTATTTTATAGAGCCAGAGTAAGTGTCTGTGAAATTAACTAAATGCATACTACATTCAGGTATTGTGAATCAAATCACCTTCATTAATCTAGACTTTGATTTTTTGAAGTCCAATTGGATTGCTTAGGATTAGAGGTCCCTATGTGTGATTTATTAAAAATTGACCAAAAAGTTTATTCTTGACGCATTTTCTTACTTATAAGCTTTTCCCAATACTTGATTCCCTAGTTTAAAGAGTTATATTCCACAATTAATTAATGTTAAAGATTTACTCATCAAGATGTCAAGTATATGCTTTATATTTCAAAAAAGCTATTACAAATTTAAAACTATTTTTTAAGTAATTGTAAATGCAATTATTTTTCTTAAAAAGAACTCAAAATATCCATGTTGTGGACTTGTATCTCCACTAAAATGGATGTGTTAAAATGCTAAAAATTACGCTTCATTTCTATTAATAAATCTCTAGTTTCACAGTTGGTTAATTTGTACGCTCAATGAACTATTTTTTGCACAATAACAGCTAATCCTGATGTGACCTAGTTTCCGATCCACAACGTTCATCCATTCATAATCCAGGATTCGAACCCGGTACCTTTGGCATGCGATATCAGAGTACTAACCTCACAGCCATTAGGTGGGTCTAGTTCGTAGAATTAGATTTGTTAATTCAGCTGTGGCTTAAATAACAAACTTTCAGCTTAATAACTAAATACCATATCTACTGATAATTTATCTTTGAATATAACAATAAATTGATTTTTAATACGTTAATCTCGTATCCTGCTATATATTTCATATTTATTTTAAAATGTTACACACCTTTTCATTATGACGTTTCAAGAGTCAATCGTACGCAGTTGTGTAATTAGATTATTTTATTATGAAAAAAAAAAAAAAACGTTATAAAAGATTACCAGTCGCCATTGCTGCTGAAAGCACACAATTAAACTGTTTCGTTCCTTAGAATAAACTGTTGTCAAATCACTGGCCCTCTAAAAATATAGCGTAAAGATAAGAAAAAAAAAGTCCCCTTCAAACCACATTCCTGGGGGTGGAGTGTTGACCGGAAATATGGGGAGCAGGATCGAGGGGAGGGACACTAGATTTATTGAGGAAGTTGGAAGATAATGTTCTGTAAAAGACCTCCACCTTGTCCTTGTCCTGTAGTAATGCAAACAATTTTGTCACACTCTTTTCTTGTCGCAAGATTTTCTTAAAATTAATTCTTTTTGTGTGCCAAAACTATCTTATCTTGAAGTTTGTGTGTTAAATTGGTCTGAACTATGAATCTTTGAACTCTTTACTATACACATATGCATGCTATGATGGCCTTACTAAGCTACAAGGCTAAAAAAGATCCCAATGAAATAAAACGTCGTTAAATGAACAAACAAAGGAAATATAAAATCGAATGAAAAAGTCCTCATGCATATTAGCAAGAAAAGAATATTATTTTAAAATAATAATAAAAAGCATTTGTCATCAAATTGGGAAAAGAATTACTTGCAGATTAATAATAATTTTCTGAATTAAAATAAAATGCGCACACGCAAAAGGAATTTTTCTTCACTTTTTAAGAAAAAGAACTTAAAGAAAACACATTCAAAGTAAAAGTTTGAAAAAAATATTTGAATGTTGGGCTTAATAATGTAATGTCACCAAATCTATATTTATAAGTAAGAGTGTATTTGCCTAATTTAATGTATCCTTTGAGTTCGAAGAATAGAAATGAAAGTTGGTAGGACCATAATTTGAGATATTTTGAACCAATTTCAACTGTGTCATATTTTTAATGCGTTTCTTGAGTAACTCCCATTATTGGAAAAACAATTTCATCCCAATGTTTTTCTTCTGATAATAAGGAATTAAGGAGATAATGCTCATAGCTCGCAATCGGCTGTACATTTTGAACTGGCATCTCTAAAGCTTTAATAAGTTGATAAAAGAAAACAAAGAATACGGAAAATTTAGGGAGGGGAAGAAAGGAAAAAATTATTGGCTTGCAGTGTTTTTTCCTTTACTTTTTACTACTGCCCAATTTTAGATTTACGACTGCCCATTTTCAATTTATGACTGCCCAAATGAGCCACGACTGCCCGTTAGAATAGGCCCTGTGGTACACACATATACACATCCATCCATTTACACAATCATCTCGAAATTAATATAGTATAAAGGATTTAAAAATACAATATAAAATAGCAAGGAAATTTCCTCCGTGCTCAAATTAGCTCAAATAATAATTTTTTGATAGGATATATCCCTATATCCCAACCTTTTATCTACGCACTTAGTTTCAGACATTCTGAATCATACATTTACTTACTTAATATGTAAGTTTTTAATTCTTAACAGCTTCTAATGATATAAACAAAATTTTAATACAGTGGAGAAACGAAAACCGCTTCTGGTGTTGATGTGGCTTAACAAGCCACATGCAAGAAAATTTCAATTGATTTTTCATAATAACTAATGAAGGGTGGCAACGTTAAGAAAAGTTTCCCTTTTTTCAAACTAAAACCGTAAATGTGATTTACTATTTAAATTCTTTCAATTTTTCAGTATTATTTCTTCAAATTAGAAAGAAATTAATAGTGTATTAATATGAAATGTATTTGTGAGTTATTAAAAATATTTCAATTTGACTTTACAGGGTATAGCGGCTGGAGCATACGCGCCATTTTGTTGCTACTAGACAAAGGTGAAGGAAGTACTCTTTATATCTCTGTGCAAATTCGCCGAATTAATCTACGAAAATGAGTTCTACCGACAAGTCAAATGATGTTGTTGTTCCACGAAAGGAAGATGCTACCACTGAGAAGGAAAAAGGGCTGAATGATGCAAAATCCGAAACTTCTCCTCAAAAAAGATCTGCTTCCGAGGTAAGTTCTAAGATGCCGGTTTCTGTGTGGATGGCGGCCATGTTCCAGACTAGAGTCTTTGATTGTGTGATGAGCCTTTTCTTTGCTATCCAATATAGTTTCCTTGTTAATTTTCTTGAAAAGTCTTCTAAATCGCTAAAAAATGTTATATTTATTTGATAAGTCATTCAAAATTTATCCAGTGCTTGCAGTCAGCAAAATGTAATCAATAATAATTTTTTTATGGAAATTATATTGCTTAAAATTATTAAAAATCTAATCCCGGTCATAAATACATGTATGTGCCGTAAAAATATTTTTCTTCCGCCAGGAAGTTGTTTAACATGTTACAGTATCCGCGTTAACAAACACTGTAAAAAATGTACTAAAAGGAAAGCGTACTAAAGAATCGTTTTTCTTTTCTATCAATATTTGTGCTTGTTTTCATTCTGTAGAGGTTTTAGTTTCCGATTCGGCGCCATAATACACGTAGAATTTGAAACGCAAATATGGTTAATAGTTTCACTTTGGTTCGCTACAACTTGATTTGAAATTTAAATATTTTAACTTGTACTTATCCTGGTGTACGTATCCTTGTAAAGACGTGGTTAATTCCAAATATATAATTTAATTTATTGTACATTTTATAATTTCTTAATGGTTATTTTTTATTTTAAGATTAACTAGGTAGGTGTTAAGTTGTTTCCTTTCAGTTTCTTTTTTTTTTTAAACTAATAGTTTTAACTTGTGGAAGTAAACTGCTATTACAAAAGAATATTTGGTACAGATGTAGTATAGGACATTGCTTTGGTGCGATTTTAATGTCCTATACATCAGTCCGAATATTTTTTCAATAATAAATAGTTCCAAGTATAAATTATATTTAGAATATTTTGAAACAGTGACCGTTTTTCTTGAATTAAGGTTGCCATTGCTCTTAAGTTAGTTCTTTTAATTAATTTGTTGTGCTATTGCACAAGCAAGGTATTTATGATTGTGAGTCAAGATGCTCAAAGAGAGTTATGCAATTAACAAATTGGTTTTGCGTAACATTATTTCAAAGAAATAAAAACTACCCTGAAAGCTTTGTAATAAAAGATTACTTGTAATCTGTATTTTAATTTCATTAATTAAACTATCTCAAAAATATATTTTTAGTTTGTTCAATTTAGTAACTCCCTATACCGATTTGTACTTTCACTCTTGTGTTTTATTATATAATATAATTATACGTATTTTTTAAATTCAATCAGAATAGTAGTAGAGTACTTCTAAACTTGTCTATTTTAATTATATTTTTATTAAATGAGCATCATTATCCTGGATGATATATTTTTTCAGTGAAAAATATTTGGTAATATTCTTAATATAATAAGTTATGAAATTATTTTCCATCGTATAAAACACTTTATTATAAATGTTGGAAAAATAGTTTTATTAATTTAACATTTATTACTGTATAGATGGCTCTAGTTTATATTTTTTAAATACATTTTTTATCTGAAGGTTAGCCTGGAACATAAAGTTATTAAAAGGCTATTAATTATTTGTGTACTTGTTTTTAAAGTGGTATAATATTGTGACCAGGGTTGGAATTTTTTTTTTTTTTAAGTCTTCTCTAATTACATTCCTACATATTAGTAAATAAAGTTTGACATAAACTAGAATAATTTATGTTCAAATAATTAGTATTTCTTTAATTTAAACTAAGTAAATAAACAATTGTTGCTACTTATGTGGACATTCAAATCATATTAAATTTTAATATTTTATTTAGGGATATTATTTTTAAAATATAGTATACAATAGTAATTGTTTACTACATAATACATGGAATATTTATTGCTCTCGGATTCATCAGTAATGGTGATAAGTTGTTCAAAATGATATTTTTAATGTTTAGAAATAAGTTGTTAAACACAAAAACTCTATTTTAGAAACAAATTTAAAAAGGAGCCTAAAATTTAAGTTTACTTAATAATTTTGAATTATTATAAAACATTAATATATCTATTAGTTTAATATAAAAACTTATTGTTGATCCTTCTAAAAACTTCAGTAGTCTTTAATTAGAAGTCTTATTTTAAAATAGGTACATACTTTAGAACATATTCTATCTATAGTACCTAATCATATAATTTTTCATTTAGTGTATTATTTTCTTTAAAAATAATAGAAAAAAAAGTTGAGTTGTTCAATTAAAAATAGAAGTTATTTACAACATCAAATAATTTGAAATATTTAATTATATATAAATAAAAATAATTCTTTAAAAAAAAACAGTTGGGTTTTTTTTTATAGAGAAAAACCATTTGGTTTTAACCATACCAACCCTGATTGTGACATGTATTTTTCCTATTTTGGGAGAAGGACCCAGGAACTTATGAATATTTTTTCATTACGTATTTACTTAAGGTTGGCATGGTTTAAACCAAGTGGGTTTTTTTTTTCTCATAAAAACAAAAAAACAATTGGTTTTTTAATGAATAATTTAAAATTGTATTTTATTTATTTTCTAATTAGATTTTTCAAATTATTTGATATTGTAATTGACTTCTATTTTTAACTGAATAACTCGACTTTTCTTTCTATTATTTTTTAAGAAAATAATTCACTAAATGAAGAATTATATGAATATTATTGATGGAATAAATTCTAATGTATTTTAAAATAAATCTTGAAATTAAAGACTAAAGGTTTTTGTAAGTATGAACAATAAGCTTTTATATTATACTAATTAATATTTCACTGTTTTATAATAATTTATAATTATTAATTAAACTTAAATTATAGGCAGCATTTTAAATTTGTTTCTAAAATAGAGCTTTTGTGTTTTAACAACTTAATTCTAAACATTAAAAATATCATTTTGAACAACTTATCACAATAACTGATGAATCTTGGAGCAATATTCCATGTATTATGTAATAAACAATTACTATTGTATTATAATGTATACATTAAATTTAAAAAATAATATCTCTGAATAAAATATTAAAATTTAATATGATTTGAATGTTCACATAAGTAGCAACATTAGTTTATTTACTTAGTTTAAATTAGTCAATTCGCGGTAACTCAAAGTTCAAGGGACTGGCCAAATTCTTCGAGTTATCCGAAGTCATTTTTTATTCAAGTCATATTCTTGGGACCTAATTAAAACTTCCAGATAAACGAATATTCGACTTATGAGACTTCGAGTTGATTATTTTCAAAATAAATATTGTTATTTGAACATAAATTATTTCAGTTTATGTAAAATTTTATTTATAATTATGTATACATATAATTAGAAAAGGATTTAAAAAAAAAAAAAAAAAAAAACGGATTAAACCATAAAAATCTGTTTTAAATCAAAGAAGAAGAAATAACTTGTTTTTTTATTCTAAAGAAGAAATTTTTTTAACCTTTTTCCATTTAAAAATCCCTCTTCCCCCCCCCCCCCCCCCCCCCCAAAAAAATTGGACAAAATCAAAGTTCTCGTAAAACAAAAGGTTAGTGAGTAACGAAAGAGATAATTTAAGGAGAAAGAAGTTCTGTTTATAACTAATTGTCAGATCTGAAGAAGTCTGCCAATATGAATAAACTGCAAGAGCCGAAATTTCGAAAGGCTCTGTTACTTTTAAAAATTTTAGAAAATGTATGAAAGAGAAGAATGATGCTAATTATTTTGTAAATAAAATTGATTTAAATTGTTTATTTGTCAATTTTGATAATATAATATTTTGAAGATTTGTTCAAGAAAAAATGAGGTTTTATCGTTACATAATTGAAGTAATCTATTTTTAGGATGGGAAATATCAGTATGGTATTGAGTCATTGAGTTTTTTTTTTTTTTTTTTTTTTTTTTAAAGTTTAATTTAGTTTTAATATGTATATAACTCCCTAGTAGAAAAGGAGATTTAAAATTTACACAAATTACAACAGTAATTTCTATTTTTTTTCCCCCTTGAATCAATTAAAATAAGAGTAGTGTTAATTTTTTTTGTTATGCTATTGTTTTCAACATGAAAAGTCTTCATAAAATCCACTGCTAGACATCTATTCACAGAGTGGCCACAGAACCTGGAAATCAAGGAAATGTCAGGGGATTTTTAAAAACTTCTTGAAAATCGGGGGAAATTTGTATTGTTTACGACATGTTTGTCTGTATTTTGGCGCTATTTACCCGGAAATTTTTGGTGGTAATTGCTAAATGTTTCGTAATAGTTTTAACTTTTCATTACCAGCAAAACTATTTTTAAAAAATTTGCATATTATCTCTTTAGCATAAATGTTCTATTTGATCAGGGTGTCTAGACATCTGAAAAACCTAAGAAAATTAGGGAAATTTGAAAAAAAAGTTTGCTCCCAAATCAGGGAATTTTTTAGAAATCTGTCAAGTAACTTTTTTTCTGAATTTTGTGGCCACCCTGTATTCAGGTGTCACACAAATCCTTCTAAACCCACTTTTAAATACCTTAAATTTGCAACTGTGTCCCCCACCCTTCTCCCTATAACTCACTGATGAAAAAAAATCACAAGTTCATGTCAATATATTTTGGATTTTAATTAAATATATTTAAACTTATTTATTATTCGATCTGATAGTAAATGACTATGGTATGAAAAATAAGTTGCATAACATCCTGCTTCTAGACCAGCGTTAGCCACTACGCGGGCCGCATTTGGCCCGCAACATATTTTTCTGCTGCCTGCCGGCACCTCAAAAGATTTTGAAAAAAATTCAAATTTCATGATATGGAATTTTTTCTTACATAATTGTAATTTATCTGAAATAATGTGTTAATTATGAAGAAAAGAGTTCTCTATCGCGTACCCGAAAAAACTATATGAAGAAGCTTTCAGTAAAGTGGTTTTCATCAAGAATATAAATACAGGAATAACGTAGCTGAATCTCATTTGGACACTTTATTAAAATTGATTGCAACAAATACTGTAAAAGATATCGACTATCATAAAATAAACAGAACAATTTCGATAGTCATCGTCTCACAATTGATATTGACTAAAACGGATTCATTTGGTATTACATTTTAAATACATTTATTAAAAGTTAAGTCAAGTCGCATTGTCTCATTGAAACAAATGATTCACTAGATTTTTTTAGACTTTAATTTACAAATAAATTTTTTTAATTATTTAAAAAAAAATCAAATATCAATTACTATTTTATTAAGATAAAAATTAATATTTTTTTTTTCAGTTTTCAGAAATGCTATATATTGTTAAATCGATAATAATTAAAGATGCTTATTTGGTGTATCTGGCCCGCGAAAAGCTCCAACGTTAAGTTGTGCAGTCCGCCTTTAAAAGTTAGTGGCGAATGCTGTTCTAGACTAAGGCTAGAAAAGCGTATGTTTTTTGTTTTTTTTTACGAAGAGCTCTAAGTGTGGTCTGTGACTATACTAGAGGACAGTATGAAGTGAGCTCACTGAGTACGATGTAGAAATCGGTTCTCGGTTTGATGAAATTTGGTATAGAGGTTACGTACGTACAAATTTAGAAAAATGCAAAAAAAAAAATTTAAATATATCGACTAGTTTTGAAAATATGGCTATTTAAAATTTAACCAAAAATCACAAATTGACATGTTTTCAAATTGTCATAATTGGTTTTCTATTTAAGCTAGAGGGATGGTTCTGGTGCCAGTTTTTAGCAATTTGTATGGCCTTGACTATGATATGTAACACAGTTGTGATTAAAAAATTTTTTAAAAAATTAAATTTCAATTTTTAATTTTAAAAAAACATGTCTTCAAAAAATTCTAAAATTTAATTTATACTAATGTTAAATAACCAACAAAGTTTCAGAGTAAGATGCTAATGGGTTTAGAGTTAAAAAAAAATTTAATGGGCACATCATTAAAATTAAGGCTTATATATAGGAAGGATAAATTGTTGTAACTGGTTTTCTAGCTAAGCTATAGAGATGGTTCAGGTGTCAATTTTTAGCATTTTTATGGCCTTCAGAATGATATTTAATACAATTGTGATTTAATTAAAAAAAAATTAATTTAAAATTTAAAATTAAGCCTAAAAATAATAATTTTTTAAATATTCTATTAATTAATTTATACTAGAGTGGAATGGAATAGTTTCGGAGTGGAATGGAAATGGTTTCATTGGTAAAAACTATTGAATGAACACTGTTAAAATTCAGGCTTATAAATGATCAGCAAGAATGGCATAAAAAAAACATTAATATGATAATAAAAGTGATAACTTTGAGCCTCATCTTGCACAACCATACTACAATTTTTTTAGTCTTGAGTTACTGCAAATTCAGATTCTTTTAACTGGTGCAGTTTGGCCCTTGAGTTGCCCTTGCACCAAATAAATTCTAAACCCTACCAACCAAATCAGATTCTTTTGAATTTTATTTAACATGAATCATGTAAGATATCTGTTGTTTTGTAATAACGTCATGTTTAACCATACTAGAGGACAGGATGAATTGAGCTCACTGAATACGCTGTAGGAACCGGTTCCCCTATCGTTGTAATGTATTGAGTGAGCTCAACTCATCCTGTCCTCTAGTATAGAAGTGTCCATTTGTTAATTTAAATCTACAAAATCAGTTGATGATTTTTACTACTTGAACCTGCTAAAATACCTACAGTTCTTTAGTCGGAGCTCAACAAATTTTGAAAACCCTATTTTCAATTTTGGAAAATTTGTCCTAGAATAATAAGTATGCCTCTTTAAGGTTGCATAAAATTAGTCTTTTAGAAATTTTAAATTTGTTTCCATTTGGTTCAGTAACTGTTATACAGTCTTTATCACCTGGCATAGCTCTACTGATTCATCATTCTTGTAAAACTCGTGAATATTTTTAACCATTTCTTTAGAAAGACTTTATTTTAGTTTAGGGTTAGGACTTTACAAATTTCCTTTGTCTTTTAAGTAGATTTTTTTACCTTGTATGGATCTTGGATTTATGTACCTTGTTGTTAAAGACTTAAATATTATTTTTCTTATTCCCCAGTTTTCAGGTAGACGAGATTAAATCGTTATCTTTTTGTTTCTACTAGTAGCTTTTAAAAAATTGACTACGATTTTTCAAACATAATTCCTCTTCACCATTTTCAGAGAATCTTCATCCAACATAAAAGTTTTCTTACTGCCAATTTTTTTCTTCTTTTTTCTTGCTGGCATAATGTTAAATTTGATTTTTTTTTCTCTATCGAATGGAAATTCTCTTAGTTCTTGCAATGAAGTGTTTAGGGTGTCTTAATCACTTCTGGTTATGCAGAAAAATTGTGATCTTTATCAGATTCTGAACTTGATTCCTGGTGTTGATGAGTAGAGGAAGAAGCAGCATTTTGATTTCTTAGTTCACTAATTTCTTTTCAACAAATATCACAAATTTTCGTTGTCTTGTGCATTTTAGAAAACAAAATACACATCCAATCAGTAACATTTGTTCACTTTTTTTTTGTCTCTAATATGATTTTCCTAAAAGGATTAAAACACTGCAATGATAAGAATTCTTTATCTGCACCATGTTTTACTACTACTATGGTCATCCTTTTCAGACAGGTTTTTAATTTACTAACAATAAAAGCAGTATTCGAATTCAATAGCAATTCAAGTTGGAAAAAACTTAAACTGCTCAGTCGTCTGAAAACATATGTTTACAGTGAGACATTCGCATAGAGAATGAAAGAATCCCTGAAAAATTATTTCCCATCAAAAAAAAGTAGCCAAAAATTAAAGTTCTGTAGAAAGATGATTTTGCTGAGAACAACAGCACTGCCTCCTCATTCTCAACCATGTGGTCTCATAAACATTTCATGTACACCAAAAAACATTTTTATACCAAAATATTAAAGTATACAAAAACCATTTATTTGTAAAGTTTAATTTTTAATTGAAATTACAATTGTGTTACATGTCATTTTAAAGACCAAAAAAATGCTAAAAATTGCCACTTGAAATATCTCTTGTTTAAACAGAAAACTAGTTATGACAATTTGTCCTTCGTATTTATAAGCCCGAATTTTAATGAAGTGCTCATTAAATTTTTTTTTATCTATGAACCCATTCGCTCTGAAACTTTGCTGATCATTAAACATTACTATAAACTAAATTTTAGAATTTTTTTTTTAATTTTTGAAGAACAAATTGCTAAAAACTAGCACCTGAAACCATCCCTCTAGCTTAAATAGAAAACCAGTTACAACAATTTGAAAACGTCAATTTGTGATTTTTGGCTAAATTTTTAAATAGCTGTATTTTTAAAACGAGTCGATAGATTTCAATAAAAGTCTACATGTGTGTAAACTTTCTGCCAAATTTCCTCAAAATCTGAGATGGCGAGGTTAAATTTTTGCAAAAAGTGTTGATTTGATGTGGAATGACCCACAGCTGCCTAATCCAGAATCACATTTCTTCGCTAATATCTTTTTTCCTATTTGATGCTACTGTAAGTAGAATTTAACTCATTAAACTGGTTTAAAGTTTGTGAAAAGAACATTCTAAAACATCTACTCCAGCATCATTTAGTTTCTGTACCAAGGCTTATTAATTTATGGTCATGTCAAAGCAGAGTTTTGCACTCAAAAATATGTTTTCGATGGAGTGATGGAATCAATGAGATGTTAAAACTGAGGGGTAGGTATTGGAAACACTGTAGAATGGAATTCCACCTTTTCATTCAAAGGATTAATTATTTTCTTAATAATTTTCAATAAAATTTTGTTATTCAGTATCATTTTACTACCCTATTTTTTTTTACATTTCACCACTCATTAAATATCATTGCAGGGATAGCACGCCTGTGCCAATTTAAAATACTGATACAAAACAGCCTTTTTTGTGTCAAACACTGCACCATTTTTTTTTTAATTTGGTGTATGTGTCTGTTGGCTGAAAACCGGTAATGTTTCTGTTCCGATTCATCGGCAGTCGTTTCGTCATTGTCTCTGTATATCAGCTATTCCAATGTGATTCTTCCGCCGATCAGCATTTTTTTTCCTTCGTATTTTCTTGCTTTTTTCCACAAATTCCAAAGAAATTCACTGTTTTTCTCGCGGATAGAGGTGTTTTATCTATTAATAAAGTTTTATTTTAGATATGGTACAACTCCACGAATTACAGGTTTTTTGACCGAAATTTCGATTATGAATGGGTCGATCAAGTCGATTCATGCTTGTTCTAGTGTTTTAGCCTCATTACTTACGTTAGTGTGATGTTGGTATATACTGAGAGTTACCCCTATGTAATGGCCCCTATTGGCGAGATTTGCAGTTCTCTATCGCCAAGATTTACATTGTTGTGTGATGATTATTTTCGCAATATAATAGGAGATTTACATTCGGGTAGAAGGTGCTATTTACGTTGGTGTGATGATCATATTTCGGCAGATGTTACGCTGTTGTTAATATCCGATTTTACCATGTTTGCAATTCTAACCACGGAACTGTTCGCTGTCTGATGCACAATATTGTCGGTTATTCTGCCAATGTAATAGCGACTATTGCAGAAATTTGTGCCTGTGTATTGAACATTTTAACTGATTTTTTAATTAATGTGAGGACGTATTCGTTGAGGGCTGTTGTAAAATCTAATATTACCATGGTTTGCGCCGATGTTATCCGATTATATTACCGAGATTTGCGCTGGTATGATGGGCGCTATCACCTTTATTTACATTGCTGTGCGATTGCCATTGTTGCCGAGATTTATGAAGTAATATCAGCTATTGCCGAGTTGTGCGACGCCGATGTGGTGGTATTCGTCTAGACTTTTGCTGATGTGATGGCTGCTATGCCCACGATAATAACAACTTATGTATGAGGTTGCTATTTTTTTATTTAGTTTATATCGATTCAGAAATGCTAAATTTTTAATATAATATTGTGCGCAAAAATTAGTACCAATTGTCCAATTATTATGTATAGTCAATGTTTAAAATTGTAATTTTTACTCTAATTGTATGCAAAATTTTTTGTCTATTTTAACTTGCCAACCAAAACTTTTGCATTAACTGTTTAGATTTTCAAAAGTGTAATAATTAATTTTTTATTTTATTCGTGTATTTCATAATTTTTTATGGATTATTACGTACTCATTTGTTTACTGTTTGAGTAGTAGTAATTGACATGAACATTACTGTAACATAACTTAAAGAATTGAATGTTCTTTTAAAGAACATCCATATACTAGTGTTGCAGTGTTACATAATTGCAATAAATATAATATCCTTCCAAACAAAACAAAGCAATCTTTCCTATCATAATACAAATCTTGATTTAAACTAGGGCACAGTTATTGTAAATATATATTTCAATCAATTCAAATTTTGATTTTAACTTATAAAAGACAGAAACAAAATGTAATTTTTCTTGTCACAAAGTCGATAAAAATCTGATTTCCAACATAAATGAAATTGGTACAAAATTGAATTTTGGCTTATACGAAGTTGATAAAAAATTGGATTTTGGCTGATACAAAATCGGTCAATGGCCTGGCCTCTCGGCTAGTTAAAATAATTATGTTAAATAAAGATATTTTATTGATAGTTGCAGATTTCATAGTAAAATTACAATATTTAATCTAATGTATTTTTGAGTTTGTCACATTTTTAGCTTTATTTGATTCCTAATATAAATGATGTGTAAAAATAAAGTTGTACCAAGAAAATACTTGGATTTCCTATTGTTGCATTTCTTTTAAAAGATATTATGTTTATTTATTTTTAAGGGCCCTTTCCTTACATTTTTTTTTTATTTGCAGTTGAACAGTACTGATGAAGCAAAGCAAAAGATCCAGAAGGTTAGTAGAATTTTTTTTGCATTCATTTAAAAACTGTTGTAGGAGTTTTTGCATTGTATTTTTATTTGCTTGTTATTTTTGCACATGTGGCTCCTTAAAATCTCTTGTAATATGCAAGGTGGTTCATAGCAAGAGATTTTTTTTTTTTTTTTAAATCCATTCTCAAAATAGCATAGAGTTAATCGCAGCTTTCGCAAAAATGCCCAGTGGAGAAATTTAACTACAATATTTACTTTTTTTAACAACAGATCCGATTAACCATTGCCATTAGCCGCAAAAATAAACGCACCTATGCAAGTAATGCTACATTTTATCTATTTTAATTTTGCTCCTCTTGATAGAACCTTTCTGATCAAGTTGTAGAATTTCTTTTAAGAAAAAGTTTATAAATATATATAAGTTGCTAAGGGGAATTGCTTGTGCATTTTCTATGATTTTTTTTAATAAATTTTATGATGAGGACTTAGTTTGAAATTGGTGACTTCTGTATCCTTTATTTTATTAAGAGCAGAGCAACTTGCAAAGTTCCATTTGCTTTTTGTTTCCATTAGAAACTGGAAAGTTCTCCCTACTTCTAAAATAACTTGAATTTGTTAAAGACCCCTTTTAACCTGGAAATATTCATTTGAAAAAAAATTGGAGGATTATGTACCTGTACCTAGTAATATTAGCTTTTTTTTTTCTCCTTTTTTTTTTTTTTAATTCAAATTGCCATAAATTTGTTATGTGCTATACACCTTGCTACTTTTATAAATAAACTTCCCAATTCAAACATTTAAAATGCCAAGTGAATTATTAATTTTAAAATTTGAATATACTAATTTCTCCTTTTTTTTCCCTTGCAGATTGATCATAAAAGTAAGTGATTTCAAGACATACAGATCTAAAGTTGTCTATTTCAAATTTGTATATTTATGGTATAAATTGTTAACTTCTTACTTTAAAATTGTTGCATTCTCTTATTTCTAAAATTGTGTATGTTAAACAAATATCTAAGCAAAAATTAACACTGCACAATGTAACTTATTAGGATAGTGATCATGTTAAAACAATAATATATTTTTAAATTAAAAGGAAAGTAAGGCTAACCAAAAGATGTCTTCAGTGGTAGTAATATGTTGCTTAGCTAAAGCTATCTTTTAGTTGGGAATATACGATAATGTAATTGTATGTTAGCCATGGTTTAACTTTAGCCCATGTTGTTTATAGCTGTCTGTTTCAAAGATGCTGGTGTTGCTTAGCTCATGCTTATTTTGCTCTACATCGAATTTTAGTCAGAAGTGGAAATTTAGTATGAGAGGATAAGAGTTTGCTAAGATTTCCTTTAATAGCTTACCTTTCATTTCTTCAACTGCTAACAGCTCAATTCAACCTAAGTATTCATAAGTCGAGTCCATTTTATGCAAAATATATTTTTTAAAGAGGCATTTGAATCAGATAAGCATACTGCATGCCTTTGAAATAGCTTGGTTAGTCCTCTTACAATATATCTTTGTCTAAGGGCAACATCTGATTGTTTCTTTTGTGATTTAAATATTAGAATACGCTCAGATCATTTTTACATTTTCTGTGTAAATCTGAGATTGCTTTGATGTATATATCTTTTAGATTCAAACATGCCAAATTGTATTTATTGTTATACACTTTTTAAAAGTGGTCTCTTGCTGTTGTAAAAATGGAATCTGTTTAGTTTGCAGATTTTAGAAACTCTTTTTACTGGTTCTTATAAAAATTAAACTAGTATATTGCAAGTAATTTTGTATGTAACCAAAATTCTTTGTAGTAATGCATTGGTGTACACAATGAACTTTCCATTTTGTGAACAGTTGTTTCTCGCATTTCTTCAGCTTTGAATTTGATGTGTATTATCTAGGACTATTACAAAGCTATTAACAATTAGCATAATGAGAATCTTATCTTGTATAAGTTGAATAACCAACCATATCGCAAAACAAATCTGTATATGATTAATTAGAACTTTCACTCTGTCGATAAAAAGTTACTTCTTTCTCCACTAGATTAAAAATAGGTTGTATTGGTTTAGTGTTAGTTACGGATTACTTAATTTTTTTTGCTTATGTAAATCTTGCGTATGATAAAAAAAAATCAGATTCATATGCAACTAACATACTATAATTAGGTTTCTGAGACCTATTTATATTTAGACTGTTGCATATCTGCTTTTGAATCTTAGCGTGTGAGTATGCCTGTAGAGCACTCTTGCTTCTTAGCCATTATATTTGAACCACTTAAAATGGTTGTATTTTGTTGATTTCATCTTGATGTATTTATTTTCTTGTATTGTGAGGATGCTGAAATGAATCTGTGTTTTTGCTCTAAATTTAACTTCTGTATGCAGTTTGTTGCGATACCCAAGTCCTTCAGTAGTAGTGGCAATCTGAACTTGTTTATCTATTTGTCAACTCCCTGTTCATTGCTCTTTTAACCAGCATTTTGGAGTATTTGTTTTCTACTGCACTTGTCCAAGTTACCTAATCATTTCCTTTGTTTTCAAATCAAGAATCAATTTTGGTGGTCTACTTCATAATATATTTATCTATCTAGACAATCTTGGATTTGGTCGTATGATGTTTGGGATTAGCAAACCAAAACATTGGTGCTGTTTATGCATTGTTAATACCTTCCCATTGATTTTAAATATGTTAATAGTATTTCAAGAATGGTCTATTTGGTAATTTCCTTTAAATACAGCCTTGTTTAGTATTTGTTCATTTTAATAGTTGATTTTTTTTCTGTCAAGATTTCTGAAAAGTAGCCTCCACAATTTTTCGGCGTTGTGTTTTTGACAGAAGTCATTTATTTTTCTTGACGACTAGTTTTTTACTACAAACGTACATTACAACCACATTTTTTATCTGATATGCTTATTTTTATTTATATCTTGCTATGTATGCTGGTTGACAAAGTTGTTAAAATATATTGGACTTAAAAGGTTTATGGACATGTTTTCAGTTGAGGAATTAAAGAATTCCTATACATGTTCAGTTTTGAAGGCTTTCCAAATAATTTATTTAATACTGAATTTTCATAGAAATATACATGCTATTTGGAAATTGCCATTTCAGGTTTTAAATCATTTAGGTTATAGGCTATTAGTTGGACTTTGATTTTTGTGCATATATTATTCTTAGTTTTCTACCCTGATGTAGTCTTTCTGAGCTTTTGGAAGATACTGAACTATGTTTATAATCTAATTTGAATTATTCTATTTGTTTTGATTATGCATAGAATTCATTGAGTGTTATTGGCAATACTTGCTTCTAAATTTTCTACCTTTTGTTGGTATTCTCTTGCTTGTACAACGAATTCTAAACCATCTTATGGTACTTTGCCATGAAAAAGTACTGCTTTTTTCTTAAAGTTCTCTAAAAGGTTTTATTTTACAATTTTTCTGTTCAAAATTGTATTTGATTTTATCTAAGAATTTCCATATGTTTTTTTTTGTTTTTTTTTTTGCATATGTATGGTATTGTTATTTATCAATTGATTTGCTGGACTTGCAATCTTTTATTTGAATTCCAGCTTTAGACTGTGCAATATCTTTCTGTTATGGTCCTTTGTTAGGAATAAAACCTGTGCACTGAGTATTCTTCCAAAATCTTCTAAACCAAATTACTTGAACAATGACTTATTTTATAGTTAAGATCAGATTTAGGTAGCACAGTTCAAAATATACCATAAAATGCAATAAATTCTAACATTTTGAGGAACCTTAAGTTATATACTATGTGCCTAGATAGTTTTCAAGAATTTATGAAAAATAATTTTTTAGATTAAATTGGCAAAACTTTATATACACAAGAGTATTTTCACCATTCTGTACCTAAAAGATAAGATTCTTACAAATATTATTTGGTATTTTAAATTTGCATTTTTACATTAGAAATTTAATTTTCATAATACTTTCTATTTTTATAAAAGAATGCAACAATTAATTTTTAGTAGTTTTTGTTTATGCAATTTATAACGGTGTAAAAGTGTTACCTGGTTTCAACTGTCTGGCATTTCTAAATTTTTCTTTTTAAAAAACTATTTGTTTATGTCTCATGTGCAACTCCAATTGGTACCATCAGAAAAAAGCTACAGGTACTTAGTATATGGCGTTTGACTCTGGCAAAATCGTTAATACACTTGGTTCTATTGTTCTGCAAGTAAATTATCATTACATCCCGTATGAATTGCTGGGTATGTGATAAAGGGATCAATGTGTCTAAGCTCAGTAAAATGTTTGAATATGGCAGCATTTATTCTTAATGAATTCAAATAATGTGGTTTTTGTATTTTATGAATATTATATTTTAGCTCATCATTAATAATTCGACTATTCTTTACTTTATACTCAAACTTTAAGTAATTGCCTGTTTTGATTTAATAATATGTAACAACCTGTAACAATTGTAATTCGTAGTT
The DNA here is from genome assembly GCA_963978545.1 of Linyphia triangularis. Taxonomy (NCBI): domain Eukaryota; kingdom Metazoa; phylum Arthropoda; class Arachnida; order Araneae; family Linyphiidae; genus Linyphia; species Linyphia triangularis. Next base: position 30,091,152 of record OZ021733.1, read on the forward strand.
TTTGGTTAGGCATAATGGAGTTAGTGTGAAATGATGAATTATTTCTCGAAGTTTTTTAATCTTTATGTATCAGTTAACAGTTAAAGGCCAAATGTATTAAAATGTAGTATAAATGAGTTCTATCAAAAGAAAATCATTACCAAGCCAACTATCTGAATAAGATGTTTAATCAAGAAGTGTCAGTTTATAAGAATTATATGTAAAATGAAATTCAAGGAGAAATAAAACACAGAAAATATTTTTTTAAGTGGATATGTAAACCCCTTGGGAATTTTGATGAAATAGGAAAATGTTTCTAATATGCTGGGAATGTTCACATTTCTGTTACTATTTTAAATTCGATTTCAATTTACAAGTAAAGTTTTCACATTTCTACAATTTCCTAGTTATGTTAATTTCATTTAAGCAGTCTTAAGATGGCAATGCTTTAAATTAGCTTGTGCCTGGAATGTAGATTAACAGCCTTTCTTTTCATATATTGCAAGGTGTTAAGCTTATTCTGATGTATTGCTGCAAGTTATTTATACCAGTTTTGTTTAGTCTTGTATAATTATGTAAGAGACATTATTTAATTGCAGTCATGTTAGTTTTATTTTATTTAATATTACTGCTTTTTGCAGGATTTTTTTGCAAATAATATTGCTTTCATGATATCGTTTTCAATTATTTTGCTTAACAATTTTCTAATCAATTAGGGTTTCTTTATAATTATTATATTCTCAACATTGTTAACTTGTTGATGCAAGTCAATTATCCATTATTTTCAGTCTGCTACTTAGCATATATAGCCATAGTTGGGGATTTTGAGTTGGAGAACCATTTGATTTACAGTTTTGTTCTCAAATCTGCTAATGTATTTCAATTGCAATATGCTTTCATTTAGCATCAATATTGCATGGTTGATATATTTTTGATTGTGAGTTGTGTATTCTTGCATTTGAATTGACAGAATTGTTTTTAACTTCCAAAAACTCAGATATTTAATGAGTAATCATTTAAAATTCTTGTTTGCCTTGTACAAATGCTTTATAATTGCTTTTATAAAAAGTTGTAATGGTAGGTACACTGTAAATGGTCTGCAATGCTGCAGCATATTATACAATCCAAGCAATGAATTATATTAATTTGAGTTATTTTTATTTTATTCAGATTTCTAATTGCTTCTTGGCAATTTTTTATATGCATACTGTTGAGTATTTTTCTTATGACTAGAGTGGATAAATTTTACTAAGAAGCTTATTTACTTGGATTAATTTTTTTCTTATCCTCTTAACCGTTTTTCTTTTGGTATAAAATTACCTATACTTGTGAATTATTGCAATTTTCCATAAAATCATTTGTTGCCAATTGCATTTCACCCACCTTTTGGTTTCTATACTTGTAGCTTTCCATCTGATATTGCATTTCTTTTTCTATATTTGTATGGTTTCTCAATAAGCTCCTGCAAATTAACTTAGTCATAGTAATTTGCTCCAACAAAAAGTTGAATTCTTTTTATACTCTTTCCAGTATGTGAAGGCTTGGTACTCTACTAATTGCTCCTAATTTTTAAAAAAGTTCTCATTAAAAGGTAAAGTAATGTGAACTTTCCTAAATCTATGTATAATTTCTTCTGCGACATGGCATGCATTTAAAATTACTCGGGTAAATTTGCTATGTTGTAAGCATCCACTATTTGATAAGAATATTCCCCTTGATTTTTTTACAGTTTGTGCATAACAAAAGAAAACTATAATGAGGAATGATAGTGGAAAAACTTTGTAAGCGTGCCAATTGGTATATCTTGGCTTTACACTTGATTTTTAGCACTATGCCTAAAAATCATATTGTGTACTAAGCGGAAGTGTTAGCTGGATGTAATTATTTAAAGAAAAGATATGGGGGTGAATTCCTAATGTCTGAAGTTACAAAAACATTGTCTTCTATTTGCTTTGAAATTTGTCTGAAGATTACAGCACTGAAGATTGTATGAAAATTCCTACTACAATTCCGTTGCTGATTTTTAAATTCTTCTGTTATGAAATTGCAACATTATCTATCTTATGAAGTGTTTGTTTGTCGAAAGCTATATGAATATTCGAGGAAGCCAACTAAAATGTAAACTATAGTAAGGAATTTTTTCCCCTCCTCCAAGTGAACCTTATTGTATTCGAGTTACCCTGTTGGTAGTTATTAACCAAGTTTGCTATTATGCCCAATTCTACTTCTGGCAAGAAATCCTTTGTGATTTAACCAATAATTTATATCTTTTTGCAATGTATTCAAGTTGGGAGGTTATGTAGTATGTGGAAGCTTTCATGTATGACAAGCTACTTGAAAGTAAGTTGGCTTTGATGCACTCTGCATTAAATACCAGTACTTTTTAAACTGCACAGTTTCTGACAGTTTTTGTAGACAATGTAAATTATCATTATTTCTGTGTCTCAGTTTTGTATATTTGATAATTTAGAAAAGTCTATTAAAATACAATGTGTAGGACTTGGTATGGAGTGAATGAAACACTACTTTTGAAAAATATTCTCTTGGCAAGGGAGGGTGAAACAATGTTTCACTTATAAGGAATTTGAAGCATAATTATAATATCTGAAAAAGTAATAAGTAGTTGAAAAGGCGTAGTATACAAATTATGAAATTGAGGGGTAAAAGTTGGTTCAGAGAAATTTTATTAATGAATAAAACAGAAAATTTCCACTTGCTACCTAACAGTTTTAAAACTGATCTAACTTACATTGTTACAAGTTGTTACATAGTGTTAAATATTCAAAAGACTTCTAATGTCAGTATGAATTTTGTAGATTTTTTTATTTATTGTTTTACATGAACAGTGACTCTATGATCTGACAATCAATATTGCTTAATGTTCTCTGTATTCCAAATTAAATGTGGCCTGCTTTCCTATTGTATCTTTCCTGGGAAAAAATATGTAAACAGTTATTAACTGTATAATTTCTTATGTGCTATGATCAAAGTTTATTTTATTGTATACTACAATTTTTATGCAACATGTTAATTTAACTATGTACTTCAAATTGTATTCTTTCATGCTTGAAAACTGTTATACTTTTTTTAATTCTTCCAGGTAAGTCATCTGTTATGCAATGTATTTATATATAATTTCATTAACTTTTTTTACTGTGATCATTTCATTGTGAAGTTGGGAGTTCAATTGTTTTTTCGAGTTATGTCAAATCTTTGTTTTAATTAATGTGGTTAGGTATTTATCATGTATTTGGTCATTATTCCTAATAAATAGCTCATTAACTGAAGTTAACTTTACCCAAGGTTACTGACTACCTAAGGATTAACAGGTAAGTAGATTGTCATTTTTTTATTATTATATATATATTTTTTTTTCATTTGGGGTTAGACTGTAGATCAAAGATTGTCTGGTTCTGGCTGCTTTACATTAGCATTTTGGGACCTAGATTTGTAACATGTGTTTTGTCAGCCTGTTTCTGTTCTGAATACTTTTAAAAACCATTGTTTTTGTTCTTTTATGTATTGAAAGTTGTATGTATATGTATATTTTTTTCTATACTGACAAACAAGCCATTTTAAAACTAGACCTATCCTAAAAGTTATTGCAAATATAGAAAACTGTACTTTCATGTTTTTGCTACTCATTAACTATGCAAGATTCAATACTATAAAATAGAACATGAGACATGTATGACATGGAAAACATAGCTACTCTTCTCAGTTGCATTTTTACATGAGTATTTTGATTAAGACTACTAACAGGTTTAAAGATTTTTAGATTCTCGTTAAAAGAATTTTTCCATTATCAGAAGGCTCTTTTCATTGAAAGTGGTTGAAAAAACTAGCAGTCTAATCTTTGATTCATATGCGTGTTATGTTTAAGCAGCAAACATTTTCAAACTATCTAATAGTTTTATTAATGGGAACAAAAGTTTTTTGTTTTACCAGCTTTCAATAAATGGGAACAAAAGAGTTTTGTTTAACCAGCTTTCAATAAATGGAACATAAGTAACTCTAGGATAACCATCTGATATTGTTTAGAAAAAAGTTTCTCTTGGATTGTTGATTACTTAATTCAATATAATTTTTATTTTTTGATCAAAATGCTCTAGAATGATATGGCTATGTTTTTTTTAATGCAGTAAATGTTAGATTCATTCACAATATGTATCCTCTCTGTAACCAGCTTATAAAATAATTTGTGTAAAAGCTAAAGCTTCAAAACTTTTTCTTCCTTAATGTATAAACTATCTGTCTTAATTTGTAATATAAAATGTTTAACATCCAACATATAATGCAAGGAATGGAGACTTACAAATGTGGTCAGCAACAGGGAAACTGTCGAAATATTGGTATTTTTTTTATTACCATTAATTGCCATAGTTCACGATTTCAATTTTTTACAACAAAAAAAAAAAACTACAAGAGTAAGAAATCACGTTATCTCAATCTCCGAATATGGTGCCTTACCCTCTTGATGCGTTGGTTGGTTACTTTGCATAGTGATCAATGTGTGATGGTAAAAACAGTTGAATATTGGCTATATTTTCAGTTGAAAAAATCGCAAAATAAAGCTTTTTGTAGCAATTTTTTCTCATAAAACAACTTTAAGGACTTTTTTCAATGCCGTTAAGTGTTCATCGGTTATCTCGACTATTGAACATTCCTCACAATTCTTCGTTCATAAATTTTCCCTCTGATTTTAACGAACATCTTAATGAAAAGAAAGTTTATTCTAATGAGCGAAAAAAGTGTTTTGTATTGTTAATAACTATTTGTTCACATATTGAAGGAAAATAAAAGGGTGAACCTCTGCTAAATCGGACATTTTGAAATGACAACTGTATAGTATAATAATACATTTTGCTGCTAACTTAATTTCTATAAAAGCTCTGCAAGGGTGAACCTCTTTTCTATCTCTTTCAATTATATGTTGTCTTAATTTTTCCCATTCCAAAGCAAAAACACAAAAAAACTCGTATTTTTTACAAATCCTTTTGAAATCTATATTTCTTCATGGTTTAGTTTTAAGATATGCAGGCATATATTTTTTTTCCTCGGTCAACTTATGTGTTGATAAAATTCAGTTAATCCTGTTAACTAGGCAAGTTATTTTATTTTGTATGTAATCCAGTTGTTTCTACTGATACATTGGATCTATTCAAATGTGACTCATTTTATTGCTGGGTATTTTATTCTTTGGTTCTTTCATTCCCAAGTACCAGTTTTACACTGAAGTACAGGTAAGCTTGAATATTCCTTGTGTGTAGAATTTCATGTTAAATATAAATAGTTACGCTCTAGTAATTGAGGCATCAGATTTTTGGAATTATTAGATTAAGTTAAAAAATTAGTGGGTTGAGTATACATGTGTTCAAAAACTACCTCTGATGCATCAATTAAACAGAGCCAAACTTTTTGTATAGTGTTTTTGGATTTTTTAAAATACCAACCACAGCTCATTTTTTGAGGGATTAGGTTGATAAGTATTTGGTTTTTTTTTTTAAGTATAGTCAAAATATATAATTGTACAAGGTGCTTCTAAATAGTGGCGAGTAGATGAATATCCTAAAAGCAACGTAAGTTTAATATGTGCCCACACAAAGAGAGAGACGTATGGGGATTGTACGTAGCAAAAAGAGTGCAAGAAAGCTACGCAGATAAAACTGCTACAAGCAGTCGAACGGTGTTAATGCGAAAACTAATGTCAAATTGAAATGAAACAACAGTTGAACATGGGAGTTTTGTTACAAATTCAGGAAGATGGCCACAGGATCGCATGCAGCGTTGCTTCAGATGTGCAGAACAGACGCTGTGAGCAGAAAATGCGTTTACGACTGGTTCAAACGTGTTTGGGAAAAGAAAAACCATGGATGAGGAACGAGTTGACCCTCAACAAGTGTGACAGATGCTGCAATCTCCCCAACTATCTCTACAATGGTATCGCCTGAGGAATTGGGAAATTACCAAGACTTCATGTTGATCTGTGCTCCCTTTCAATTTAACCTTAGTTTTCTTACACCTGCCTATCGACTGCCTACAGTGGTCTATTCTGCATAGTTTTCTTGCTATATGCCATCTCTTTCGGCCGATGGTCGCATTTTTAACTCTCATAGATTTTGATATATCCATCTATTCACAGAACTTTTTAGATGCACCTCATATGTTAGTCTTAAAAAATCACTTATTAAATTTCCATGAATAGTTTAACTAATATCGCTGATAAAATGGTAGGCACATTCTTTTATGTAATTAAGACGAATTATTAGAAATAACTGTTTAATATATATTTTTGCTATTTTGTTTGATCTAGCTCTTTTCCGCTTTAACTAGTTTTAAGTCATATCTGCCCTGTTATGTACAAGAGAGGAATTTTTGCTTACAGGATTACCATGCAATAACCGAAAGGGAACTAACTATGAATAAACTATCTTACAAAAATTCTGCTACTTTTTCTCAAGCAGAGAATTCTTTCTTGCTGTATCTTGTTTCTAAAGAAAAATAACTTATCACATCCCTATGTTAATAACGATATCCTCAGAATTTTTTTATGCCGTTGATGCTTTAATTCTACTGGAAGCTTATGTACAGAGTGGTCGTAATAAAATTTCCTCAACATATGAACCCCAAGCACCCAATCCAATCAAAAGGAAATATCTGATATTGGTATTTTGAAGATTGAAATGGAAATGATTTCAAACAGTTAAGCTGTTACAGTGAAGAAAATTTTTAATTTTCGAATGGCAACACATTTTTTCCTTACGCCAATTGACTAAACAGATTGAAAAACATAAATTGACTTTGATGTCGAAAATTGGTGGTGTAAAGCTTTGCAAGGAGAGTTTTGTAAAAGACCAATGACACACAGAGCAAAGTTACAATGACACACTTAGCATAATTCACAGGTATAGACAGTTGTAGTACGAATCACAAAACACCATATTTTTAAAGCATTGCTTGTAGAATGCATTTAATAAGCAGTGTTGAAAGATTGTTTCTTCAATCTTGTGTTGTCATTGGTTCTTTACAATGATCTTTGTACATGTTTTACACCATCTATAGTCGTCACACGTGGTATCGTTCTAATGCCATTTATGGTTTTTCAATGCACTGATCAATTTGCACAGTGATAAGGAAAGGTGTTGCCATTCAAAAAAATTTCACTGACTGTAACCATGAGAGCTCTATTATTTAAAATCATCATAACCTCAAGTGACATCAGAAATTTCCTTTTGATCAGTTAAGCGGATAGGCCGTTAAGGGTTCACACAGTGGGAAGTTTTTTTTATAACTACCCTGTATTATAGGTAGCTGGTATATTAATTTCCAATAAATTTGAGTTAAACCACCCTAGGATTATCATGCTATATAAAAACAAACGGAACTACTTAAGTCTAAGAATATTATTATTGTTGGAATGGGATAAACTCTTTCTCTTTATAATGAGATAGAGCTAAGTCACCATACAGGGACATAGAATATAAATAATTTTTGTATAATGTTGGTTTTAATAAAGCAAGATTTACGTAAAAACTGCTTGGATCAAGAATATGACTAGATGTGGGATGTAATGGATTTATAATTTAATAAGCTGGATGCCTTGAAAATATTTTAACAAGCTGAATTTAAAAAAAATCAATTTAATTTTATAGCTCATTTGCTTATTTCCTGTATTGTTTATGTGTAATTAAAAATGATTATCAAATGAAGGAGTAAAGATGCGTTAGTGAATAAATGTTCAAAAAGCAAGTTTTTCTTTCTGACAATGCCTACTTTCCCCAATGTTTTATATTTTCCCTTGATCCAACACCTTTTCCTCCAAAATTGATAGTGGTAGTAAGATTGATTAACATGAGATGAAGTTAGTTTTAAAATAATTTAAATAAAATAAATTAAAATTTATTTCGATTTCAGAAATAATTGTTGTTATTTCAGAAAGATATTCTATTAGAGTAAAGTATATTTTTTACTGATAAATTAAAGTAAAGGAGTTGTTCTTTAGGAAACAAAACCCTGTTCTATTGAATGTCTACACATTTTTTTAATGTGCATGGTATTTTTTGTTTGGAGATTCCCTTTCTTGAAAATTTTCTCGTCTGCTACCTCAAAGTGATAGCCAAATGGGCAATTTTTATTGCAACACCTCTTCTATCTGATACAATGATATCAAAGGTTTTCTGCCTTGAGGCTTGATTTTAAGGGACTCGATACCCGAAAAATAAGATGTATATCGATATTGAGATTTTTATGTAATGTTACTCTATGCATCTTTACCTTTCCATTGATGTATTACTTTTGTTCCTACTCAAATTAAAAGTATGATATAACATATATATGAAGAAGCAAATTATCAATGTTACTATGTAAGCCTTTAACTTTGATTTTCTCTTAAACATGATATTTTAAACTTCAATGTATCTTGAGAAAATCACAGTTTAAGGTAAAAGTCTTTTATAGTTAATATTGAAAATTTTAATTTTTAAAACAAAATATGACATACTTCTAATTTGAGTAGAACCAAAAGTAATAACACCATTGCAAAGGTAAAGAAACATAAAATAAAAAACCTAAAACCGATTTACTTTTAGCATACCGAGTAGTCTTAAAGTAAATAATGCGTATGAGCCAGATGTTTTATTTAAACTTGTTTCGACCTTAGAAACTAGATAAATTGTTTCGACCTTGTTCGAAAACTAGATAAATGAATCTACAATAGGTATTGGTACCTCATTAAAAAAACGAATGCTGTTTGTGTTTCTGAAGCGCGATCGATATAATTTTAATCAAATTAATCGATTGAAAATGTATTTTCATTTAAATTTTGCTTTACAAGTTTTTTGGATACTATAATAGCTTCATAATGTATAATAAAAACTAGCCAAGTGAAATATAAATGAGTTATTTATATGTGTTTGCAAGTGTGACAATTCTAAATCCTTTTCTTAAACCCACCACAACAATCTATCAATTTTAGCAGTGTTATTTTCAAATAACAATAGCTTTTCATGACTGTATAGTCTCGAAGCAGAGACCTTGCAACATTGTTGCAGGAAAAAAATCAGCCGATGCATTAATAAGAATATGTTGTCGATTTGAATAGATTAGATTTTGATTCCACCAATGAGAAACATGCACAAGTGAGAAAAATTAATATTTTTTGTATTTGCTAGTGTTATCCAACGAATATATTTGAGCAGTGCAATTATTTTTTTATCTTTATGCTTTCAATTAATTAAAAAATCGAGTTAGAAATTAGCTGAAATCGAAGCAAAAGTCACGTGACCAAAAACGCATATAAAAAAAAAACCGTGACGTGGTTACGCATAGATAAAGTCGAAAAACACGGAGGAAAATCCTCACTTATTCCTCGTCTAAAACTGGTTTTAGACTGGTTCATTATCTGTGCATTGATGTCTCGCGCAAAGTGGCTTTTTCCCGCCAAATCGCAAAGTGAAAAACTAAATATTTTTTTTACTATCTATCAAGAGTTCAAATTTTTGAAAGAATGGTATTGTTTTTCATGATTTTTTTTCTCTACTTTTATTTAAAAATCCAAAAAAATGTGAAAGTTCCTCATTAATATCTTAACATTGTTGCATCTAAGTGAATTATTCTTTAACATACAAAAATGATTAAATTTTAACGCTATAGTGGTTGTGTCTGGCTTATTTTCCCTCAAATGTAGAGCACTTGTATTCATTCCTATTAAGTTCCTTACCTACAATGAGGAACTTTCACGTTTTTTGGTTTTATTTTTAAATAAAAGTAGAAAAAAAATCATGAAAAACAATACCATTCTTTCAAAAATTTGAGTTCTGATTGATAAAAAAAATATTTGTTTTTCACTTTGCGATTTGGCAAGAAAAAGCTACTTTTGCATGTGACATCAACGCGCAGGTGGTGAATCAGTCTAAAACCTGTTTTAGACCAGGTTTCTCAACGGAATCGATGCGAAAGAACATCATGGTTTTTATGCATTTTTGGTCACGTGACTTGATTTAATTTTTGATTGAAAGCATAAAGATAAAAATAATTGCATTGCTCAATGTATTCGTTGGATGACACTAGAAAATACCAAAAAATATTAATTTTCCTCACTTGTGCGAGTTCCTCATTGTAATTGCTATACATATATGTTACTGCTAGTTTGGTAAATTTGCGTATAATAAACTATGTAAAATATCCACTTATTTTCTAAATAAATATCACTATAGGCGATAGTTATTTTGTGAAATAACCAATTACGTATAATGTCCAAATTAGATAACCTGTAACATATATATTAGAAAATGCTAATTATTTTTCCTTTAATTGAATGTAGTTTTTTCCCCATAGTAAAATTATTATAACTAATTTTCAATATCATTAATCAAGGTGCAATGATTCTCAATCATTTAAACCAATTCTTTATTTGTCAAACTAATCTAGGATTTCATATGCATGTCTATAGCAATTAAAAATCGTATAAAAGGGAAAATTAATATTATTCTTCATGAAAGATCCTGGATCATGGGTTGAAATGCAGTCCATAAGGCCGATCTGTCGTATCTCGTCAAATAAGTATTGGCTAAGCCAAGGCATAAATGACATGAACTTGAATAGGATTTTTATACATAAGTGGTTATAATTAAAGTTTAATTCGTTAGAATGAACTAACTATACACAAAGGGGGATGTGTGGTAAAGCATAAGAAATAAAACTATTTTGAACTATTTTTTTTTTTTCTTATGGACACAATTTCTCCTTTTTGTGTACATTCAGTTTATTCTGATGGAGTTTTTTACGTTGACGTTTAATTATAATCGTAAAACTATAACGTCACTTAATTCATAAAACATTGATTATCCACATTCTTGTCTACAATCCAAAGGGCCAAATCAAAAATTTAAATATCGATTTATTTAAAAATATATATATTTTTTTTTTGGAATTTGTCTGGCAGGGGTCTGGTTAATAAGTGATTTTTGTATTGAAATATAAATGTAGTTTCTACTTTGCCTTCACTAAACAATCTATAGTGATCCTAAAATGGCTCATTCATACCATATATATTTTAATAATTATTTTTTTTTTTTGGTAGGAGCTTCAACTTGGAAAATTATATGCATGTGCTAAATAAAAGCCCAATCACTTTCTAACAAATCAATCTGAAATAATATACATGTTGCATTTCTTTTCAAAGCCATATAGGTATTATAGAAACCAAATTTAATTGTAGCGAGTCATTTACTTTTTTTTTTTACAAAACAAATAGGAAGTATCAAATTTCATTTTTTGGGAGGTTGTAGAGAAGTCACGTTAATTTAGAATTAATTTAATCTTCAAGTAATGTGAACTGAACAAATTGAAATTACTGAGTTTTAATTGTATTACCATGCTGTGATGAAAGTATAATTGAATTAAGTGCTATTTTAAATTGTTATTGTATAGGCATATAGACATTTATTGCAATTAATTCATGTAGGAAAATAAAATACATACAAATAAAGCAATATTATATTATTTGGTATGTAAATTTTTTATGCAATTACACAGTTTTAATATGTATAATTAGTTGGTTTACGACATCAAATTGTTTTTTAGTGTAAACATATTGTTGGTTGGTAGTTGATTGTTTTAGATGAATTTTCACTGTGCAAGATGTTATTTCCTGTAAGATATTGATAGACATTAAGTTAGTATGAAAAGCTTTCTTTAGGTTATAGCAACTAGTTATCACATTTGATGTTAATTTTCCCTTAAAGGTAAGTACATAATTCTATTCTAAATTTGGAGGCAAATTGAGTTTCCAATGTTGATTGTTGAGTGACATATTTTATTCACGTGTAAAATTTATTTCAGTTTTGTCAATAAAGTTTTTTTTTTTATAATTATTTCATTGTCATATGACTGAACTTATGTATAAAAAAAATAAGAAGAATTTTCCACCGAATGCTATAGGATACTACCTCCATGCAACACTGATGCTTCTTCCTCAACTGAAAAGATGAAATTGTAAACTGAGTTATGTTCTATACCAAATATTGATTTTATAATAAAAACATTTTTTTATTTTTACACTTTTGTCTATCAAATGGAATCTGCTAATATTTGTATTTTGTTTATTGAAATACAATAAAAATGACTTGCCAAGACTATTACAAAATTGATTTTTTTTTATTACTAATTATTCAAATATATTTATGTGTGAAAAGCTTTTGTATTGCAAATAAAGATATTATAATTTTTTTGCTTAATTTGTCTGCTTTTCATTTTAAGCTTGTTGCTTGTAAGAATTTGTCTTTCATTTTGTCTGTATATAATATGAATTATAATTATGCATATAAAAATTGCTTGAAAGAATTTGTCATTTTAATTTCTGTTAGAACTGATGACTTTTGTTAAATGGTATGGTTATGTACTTACATTTAGAATAATATCTCAATTGAATTTTTAATTTATATTCTGTTAAACACTTAATGTTAACTTTTGTCCTAGTATTATTTGAAGAAAGGAATATGTTTTAGTCATTGAATTTTATGAAGTGTCTTAACTATTTTTATTGTAAGCATTTTTAAAAAGTACTTTTGAGTTTCCGTAATAGAATAGTTGAATTTTTAATCCTGTTTCTTATGTGCCTGCTGTATTCTGAGCTAAAGCATATGGTCCTTAATCAATACCCTGATATCATTTGGGTGCCTTGAATGTGCGATTTACTTGTTGAAATATTTTCAGGTGTTTTACATTGATCGCAACATATATATTTTTACTAGGGTTCAGTCCATTAAGTCTGAATAATGTTGTCTCTTGATTTGAACTGAAGAAAAACGTTAGATCTTCTACTTGAAACTGTCATAAATTATTATGGCAGTTGTTACTTGAAACTGTGCTATGCTTACAGTTACGGAAGACTTATCTGCATTAAATGATTTTTATGATGCTTCAGACTGTTATGCCCTTTCAAACAAAACGGTTATTTTTTGCCAGAGAGACTGCCTGTGCTATGACATGCTTCGTGGCTTATATACCTGATTGGAAATTGATTGCATCACAGACCAAGGAATGCACATGAAAAAGACACCTTGTGCAATGCCAGATATAATTGGTTTCAGGTCAATACACCAAATGTAAAAATTTGGCTGATGAAAGTCTAATTTTGAACATCCTTTAAATAAATTTCAGGTATGTCTGCTGGACATCATGCATGAGTCTGGCAATGACAACATTCACTTGAGTCTGGCAAATGACATCTCATGCACTTGAGTCTGGCAAATGACATCTCATGCATTTGAGTCTGGCAATGACCGCACTGCCACTCTTAAGATGTGCTGTGTTAAGAGGTATAATATACTCCGGTAATTGGAACCTTACCAAATATTTCTTATTATTAATTTACAGGCCAAATTTGCAATTGCTTCACTTTGCAAATGCATGAGTATCAGGTATATTCTTGCATTTCTTCTGCTTAAGATTATTAAAGAAAATGCTCACTTTTCTGCCTTGTAGAAGCGCTCTACTTAGTGTATATGTTCCAATATGAATAGCCCTTTTCCCTTAGAAAACTGGTATAAATGTTTAAGCCTATTAGTTACATTCTCCTAATTTAGTATTCAATATTGCAATGTTTCCTTCAAAATTCAACATGTCCTTGGAAACTGCAATAAAATATATTCATTCCTATTTATACTGTATAAATATATCTTAAAAGTATGCATATTGAAACTACTTTTGATATGTTTCATTTAAAAAGTGGTGCCATTAAGGGTATTAAGAACTTATAATTGGGTAATCTTTATCTCGGAAGTAAATTTTCTTTAGCATTGCTTGTTTCCTTTTCTCTCTGGGTTACTTATACAAACTATTAGTTGTCAAGTTACATCTGATTTACTTGTCTATGTCTTTCAAGGTTAAAATATTCAACTTTGCATGTTAAATTTACAGTTTTTTTCTTTACTTCACTTGATTTTTCTTTTGCAGCACTTTTTTCAATTTCCATAGCAGGGAATTAATATAATTAACTGACATTTAAGTATTCTTACGCTGTTTGGTGTTAAACCTCTTCAACCTTGTAGAATCTCTTAATCAATAACTATTAATCCTGAGAAGTCTAACGTCTAAAGCTTCCTTTTTATAAATTAAAAAAAAATAGAGGGAATGCAAATTAAATGTTTTTAAGACTTAAAAATTGGATTTTCTTTTCTGACTCGATTCTTTGCTTTTAGTCTGGACACCTTTACATAGTTTTTAGCCATGCTTGTCTTTTCATCAAAGTTGCGTTGAGGTTATTTGCTAGCAATGTATGTATTTACATGTTTTTATTTTTTTACAGATAAGGAAGAAAATGGTGAATCTGAAGAGAAGTATGATGATGAAGGGGACGAGGATGATGATGTTGTTCCCGATGATTACGATGAAGGAGAAGATGGTGAAGGAGACGAAGGGGAAGATGGTGCTGATGAGGAGGAGGATGAAGATGATGAGGCTTAATTTCCGTTATAGAGCATCGCTTCTAGGGGGATGATTAGCGAACAAAATATATTGTCATTTTTTTCCTTATATTAAAAACAAATACTCATTTTTTTTAATCAAGCGCCCATTTTTTAATGTGAATTTAATGTTGCATTAGACACTCCAAATAACAAACCTTTAGTGGTTGAACTCCCCTTCCATTGTAAAATCATTATAGCCTTTTATATAACAGATACATAGATGTAATTACTACAGATTGTTGTTAGTTGTAAAAATTGCACAATATTTTTTGAAGTTAACATCTCCCATCATCTCATCTGTCATATTTGTGCTGTTACTCACCGGTCATTTTTTAGATTATGTCTTAAGCATAACAGTGAATAAAATATGCATGGTTTTATATGTGATGATAACATTAAATCATTTTGCACCCTTTATGGTTTGGTAAACATTGGATCATATTCTGTGTACACGTTCCCAGCCAACATTAAAAGTCTTGTTCATAACATGAAAAAGTGGCTTAATATCATTATTTTGTATTTTTCTTTTTAAATGGAAAATTCCTATTCATCCAAAACTTAAACTGGCAATGGATATATTTGTTTGACTAAATATCATTTTGATTCACTTGCACATACCATTTTCTTTCACATATTAGTTTTTCTTGTTATTGTATATACTGTTCAAAATTTCCTTTGTCATTAGGTGAAACAAAATTTCTAAAACCAGTGTATTGTATTCTCTTAATTTGAATGAAGCTATTGTGTATTTTGTTCCCAGGTTGTCAATAAAGGTTCTTTGATTCATTTTCCCTTAAAAATATTTCATTTCTTTTTATCCTTTCTTTGTTTACATCCCAATGAAATTTGTCATGCTTTCTGATTAAATAAATACAGAAAACCTAACCACCTGCCTCATTAAATATTTGGAAAGGAGTTGACTTCAAAATACTAATTTTATATTTTGCCTCATTTTGATTCTGTTATTTGCCAAGTGAATCGGAACACAAAAAAGTAGTTTTTTTGCCAAGATTATGTTCCACACAAGATTCAACCACTGAAGAAGAGACTTATTATTCCCATCAAGACAGTGATCTAGAGTTAAGGCTTGAATCAATGTCAAAAGAGGATCCTAGTTTTGATGTTCCTGAAAACTCGATTGAACCAACAGATTTTTCACCTGGTGACTTCGTTATCTTCAAAGTATATAGAAAAACACAATCCTAATGCAAATTCAGTGTGAGCCTTTAATTACAGCCACAAGATTACAGTTATGTAGTCGCATTTTACAAGAAGCACCTAGGAACGAAGAGATATTCTGGAACAGATGATGCTTTTTTCCTTCTAGATGTTTTGAGGAAGTTAGTCTTGCGACAAGCTAGACTAGTTATTAAGTAGATTCAAAGATATTAATTCAAAAACTTTCGGATGAAGTTGTTTCGTATTAGGTTGGAAGAAGAGTTGAAACACTTTCAAACGTATGATTTGTTTAAACAAAAACAATTTTTTTGTCTTACATTGAAGGATTTTGATCTTGTGTTCCTATTCATCCCAATGCATTATTGCTTGTTCTTTTTCACTCTGTGAATGGCTAAAATAAGAACACACTTAAAAGGTAACGAGTGTTCCATTCACTCCTCTGCATGATGTTTCGGAACACCATGGGGAAAATGCTAGCCATGCTTTTTCAACATTTTTGGGATTGATCCTCTAAGAAGGCAAGTTCTAAACAAGAGCAAGTTTTGAAATATGTTTGATCTTATGTCCATTTTTTACATTGAAGTTTCAATTCACTCCGTTTTACGATATACAACTTGAATCACCAATGGGTAAGCAAAGCTCGGGAGAAATTACCTGTTGTATGTGTAATAAGACTATTAATTCCGAAAATTGATTTTCTACTTTGACTCAATATATAGGGACTAATATCCACGCTAAAAATACGAATTTATAATTAGAGCTTCAAGATTGATTGTGCCATGTGAATAGGAAACTGTTATAGCTGAAAGTTCCACCACAATTCCTACTTCCAATAAAATTTACTCTGGAACTGCAAAGAAATTTATGCCCAAGTAGAATTCTACTGAGTGAAGCAATACATTAAATTTACATATCACCTGCTGCTAGTGATGATTGAATTTGTTTGTTTTTTTGTGCCTGACTGTTTCTGTTTAGGATATACTTAAGTATAACTTATCGCATCAGACTTTGGTCCAAGTTTTTTATAAGTATTGAAAAATATCACTGTCAAACACAGTTTTAAAATGAGACCACAAATCATGGCAACCAAGAAAAGTTGCACACTGTCGTAATGATTTGGTCTGGAGAAGATGACGAAGTTTCATTTTGGGTCATGCAAAGTGAAACGTGTCAAGTACATTTTTGATGGTTCTGCACTTCAAATTAAACAATTTCCATTGGTTGAATCGAAAATTATTCGTAAGTTATTTGACTTCGAATAACCAACGAAGAAATTATTAACCCTTGCATGATTTTATATTTTTAAGACAGTTTCTTTTTGTTACAGGACCACTGAAAAAATATACCAAAAAGAAAGAAAATGTGTTTCTCTACGATAAGTGGTATAGCGTATTTACCACACTATACATGAGAGGGTTAAGGAAAGAGCCTTATTGGAACTTGAAATTCACACATGGTGCAAAATTCTTTTTAAATTGTCTTAAAAGAGTGGAAAGTTTTCTAAACTGAGAGTTGATGCATATATATATAGTTTTAAACTAATTGTAATAAGAACTGAAATTATTGTCACATGGCTAGGTTCGAAAGATTTGAAGCCTAAGCAGATCAAAACTTGCTGAAATTTATTCTGATGTAACTCTTCGTAGATTTTTTTACAACTCCAGAACTTTCCGTTCTAATAGACTCAATACAGCTCTTTACACAATAACGGTGCTCAAACAGCAGTTAAAAACAAGATACACAACTGGTAAAATAGTCGCACAAGACAATGCAATACAGTTCACTACTCTGAATGCTCGCTGAGAGACAACTAACTGGATAACTCATTTAACTCTAGGCCGGCCTTGTATAGAAAAGTTTCTTTCGCAAATCTTCTAAGATAGAAATTTGGAGAACTTTACAGATCGTAGTCGAAAAGCCCTATACAGGTACATGGGGACCAAAAATGTCGCCAAGTTTGGCGACCAAAACCGTTTTCAACTTGGCTCTATCTCGCCAATTTGGCGAGATTGCCATTAACCATAATGTTGGCCTGCTCCTCGTAAAACTCGTTTTCCAGCATGATCCCTGTAGAACTCGTTTTCAAGCATTAAGAGGCGCATTGCAGGTAAGCGAAGACAAACGCTTGCACTGCCTTATGCGAAATGTACATAAATTTTCCTTTTTACATAATACTACGAAATATTTACAAATATACAGAAATTCGTAACACTATGTAATGAACTCGAGTTCAAACCATATTCATCCGATTTTGTCGGAGAATAGACATCTAATGTAAAGGTGATAGAGTAGCACCACTCCCCACTGTTAATTAAAAGGAAATTTTTTTAAATCTTGTGAAACGATGACCGGTGGACTTGAAGCCTTATGTTATAATGAACTAGAAAAGGCAAAAACAAGCTTTCTTTCATCTAGGAAACTCTTGAGATGTTTCTCGCAGGGATATACTACCCCCTTTCATCCCTCCTCGACACTCGCAATGTATCATCCGGAGTCCTTGGAAAGAGTAGGTATCCCCGATACAAAGAGCGCGTGATAGTCAACTTCAAAATTATTGTCAGCTTCAGCATCACTTGCAGTTTTTTTTTTCTTCTGATGCCTTATTTTTCCTCATCAGAACACTCATTAGTATTTTCCACAATGTCAACTTAATGTCGTCGCCACAGTTGAATGGATTATCTTGGGAAAAATTATACATACCCGCTTGCTTATCTTCTACCCAAATACTGTAAGGCTCCTTTCACCCTATCCGATTTCCGTCGGACGACAAAAAGTAGAAAGACAAATTCTTTTAGTTGCGTGAGGAAGCGAATTGCTCCTTTCACATTATCCGGCGACGTTAAAAAGTCAGTCGTGTTAGCAGCCGTCAGGTGCTACTGAAACATCTGACTTTTTGTCGTCCGACGGAAATAGGATTGTGTAAAGGAGCTTAACGCTCATCGCAATCGTATCCGACAAGATAACTTTTGATAGCTTTGACTGGAACATGTGTATGATAAAGTTTTAAGTACGGAGAACAGCTTTTACTTCGCGTTAAACGGGATTTCGTGTAAAGCGATTTCATGTTCACGGATTTGGACTGTAATTAAATAAAACTAACTCACGATCGCTAAGCTGAAATGATTCGTCAAAAGGCCCACACACGTCTGCTGACATTAATTCATCAGGATCAGATGCTTTTTTCTTGACGCAAAAAAAATCTGCTTGAGGAACATCCTTAAATTTCAAATAGACAATCTTGGATTTAAAAAAAAAAATGCTATAATTCAGAAATGGGCAATCATAAGGAGGTGCTGTTAGTGCTTCTTTTTCGATAAACGAACTTATTACTGCAATAAAAATCATAAAATAGATAGTTGATATAATTTCATTAACATAAAACATGCCTGATTCATTGATGAAATGGCAATATAACTCAGGAATGAGGGGTATCCAGCCACAATATAGTTAGTCAATTAACTAGACGTGAGGCTGACAAAATTATCAAATTGCCTATTTTCTTAGTTACACTACCATAGCCTGATAAATCAAATTGATTTATTTCCCATAAGTCCTGGTGACGGGATCAAGGAATTTTTAAAAAGGAAGTAATTACAACAATAATTAGTTACAACATCAATAATAATAAATAGTTGTTGCTGTTACTTGGGTTCTGTGACGACCTCCGCTGCTTTTATTCTGGACAATTTTTTTGGGCAAAGTTTAGATCATTTTATTTTTTTCCATTCTTGGGACCCACTGATCTGAAGACTAAAAGTATTGCAGCTCAGTGTTGGGACCAAATATTTAATTCTGTTTATAAGTTTTTGTATAGAATGGATATCTTTAGAGCAGCGTTCTCCATTAACTTTTAGTTGGTTGTTTTCAGATTATCTGGCGCCGTCAGCAACACGAGGGCTATAATGCTCCGAAACATTCGTCATTAGCCAAGCCAACATACATTTACAAACACCCATGTTTAACACGGGACTCGAACCGGCAACCTTGCGGTCTAGAAGCTAGCACGCTATCCACTATACCGTTTGGTCGGCCCACTAACTTTAAGAGACGGGCCGTGTGATTTATGTTGGAGCTTTTCGCTTGCCAAGATACACCAAAATATGTATCTTGAATTATTATCTATTTAACAATATACAGCATTTCTGAAAATTGATTTTTTTTTTTTATCTTAATAAAATTACAACCGATATTCGATTTTTTTTTAAATTTTTTTTTCAAATAATTTAATAAATAATAATTTTCATTATTAGTAAATCAGAGTCTAAAAAAGAAGAGAATCTTTTGTTTCAACGTGACAATGCGAATTGACCTAACTTTTAATAAAAATATTTAAACTGTACTTCTCTGTTTTAGTCAATATCAATTGCCAGGCGATCGAAATCGTTCAGTTTATTTTATGATAGAATCGATGTCTGTCTCTGTATTTGTTGCAGTCAATCTTAGTAAACTATCCAAATGTGATTAAGTTATTCCTTTATTTGTTCTTGATGAAAACCATCTTGCTGAAAGCTTCTTCATGTTCCTTCGGGCACGCAGTGGAGAACTCTGTTTTACATAGTTAACACTTACTATTTCGGACAAATTACAGATATTAAAAAAAGTCCATACAGTGAAATTGGTCTTCCGTGCTGCCAGCGGGCAGCAGAAAAATCTGTCGCGGGCCAAATCCGGCTCGCGGACCGCGTAGTTTCTAACCCTGCTTTAGAACTAAGAGACAGTGACAGCTCGCGCAGTACAGCCGGGCTGCATCTAAATTTATTAATTCAAAAGTAAAATGATTTATTTTACAATTTTTTAAAATGAAGATCCATTTCTACGGTAAGTGAAAAAAAGTCCGATAAACGGCAATCTTCTTGCCTGAATAATTCACGAGAAAAGACCCGCTTCCAATCAAAGTGATCTTCCTCCGAACATAGCAGCCGTGTTTCGGGCAGCCAGCCATGGTAACCAATGTAAAACAATACAAGCTTTCCCTCTACGCAATGTAATAGCGGTGCTGCCGATCAAGTATTATTTCTAACTTCGGGTGCCCTTGAGAATTCGATGAGCTGATTGGCTCAGCATATGAGAATCTACGTGGGTGGGGTAAGTGTGTACCAAAATAAAGCCATTTTATTACGACATCTTTGACTGATTCGCAAGTTTAAAAGAAAGGAGGATTGATTTTGTTTTCAAAAAATAAGTAATTGTTATCTTTCTCATCTTAGAGTATGAAAGATTATAAGTGTGGTATGGGGTGGGGACGCATGTTTCCGGCTGCACTAGCATTTTCGATCACGGGCTGCCACTGCTATAGTGGCTAGAAGGGGTAGTGTGCCGTTCCTATGATAGCGATTCATCCCCGGAGCGGACGAAATCCGCACCGTGGCGCTGTGATCGTTTCCGATGCATGGAAGAGCGAAACTATAGGAAAAGCAGAAGAAATTGAGGGGAGATTATCGGCCATCAGAATTAAATTCATGCATTGAATTACTTACAGAATATTTCTAGGGTGTACATTTCAGCTTTTTTGGACTTTTCTTTTTTTTTTAATTAAAATGAAGCAGTTAATATCAAAGGCAAAAGATTCTAAATTTATGCAATAATTAGATGCAGAAGGAATCATTTAAAATTTGTCTGTGTCGTACAATAGTTAATCTAATCAAACTTATCCTTCCCAGATGATTTTAATTAGAAAGGACGAATCTTCTTTATTTATTGTGAATTTTTCACACATACCCATCAATTCAAATACTCCATCCACTTAAATACTCTCTCTATATTAAATTTTTATACAAAAAAAAGTAGCATACCATCTAATAAAAACTAAATGAAAGAGAAATAAAATACAAGAAAGTATTGAAATTTCATGAGGAATTTTCTTATCTGATTTTAATTAGAAAGGAAAAATTATTATCTTTGTTGTGAATTTTTCACACACACATGAATACAATTAAAAAAAAAAATGCATACCATCTAATTAAAAGTAAATAAAAGTATTGAAATTTCATATGGAACTTTCTCACCTGATTTTAAAAAGAAAGGAAGAATCTTCTATCTTTATTGTGAATTTTTCACAAACACACACATATGAATTCACTCCATTTTGCAGTTCAATAGTTAATGTAACCAAACTTATCCTTCCCAGATGATTTTAATTAGAAAAATCTTCTTTATTTATTGTGAATTTTTCACAAATACCCATAAATTCAAATACTCCATTGTGCAGTTAATCTATCCAACTTTTCTCTCTATATTAAATTTTTATATAAAAAGTAGCATGCCATCTAATGAAAACAAAATAAAAGAGAAATAAAATACAAGAAAGTATTGAAATTTCATATGGCATTTTCTCATTTGATTTTAATTAGAACAGAAGAATCTAATTTTCTTTATTGTGAATTTTTCACACACACATGAATTCAATTAAAAAAAATTACATGCCATCTAATTAAAAGTAAATAAAAGTATTTACATTTGACATGGAACTTTCTCACCTGATTTTAATTAGAAAGGAAGAATCTTTTTTCTTTATTGCAGATTTTTCACTCACACACACTTGAATTCAATACTCTATTTTGCAGTTCAATAGTTAATCTAACCAAACTTATTTTTGTATGAAAAAAAAGTAGCATACTATCTAATCAAAACTAAATAAAAGACAAATAAATGAAGATATTAAAATTTCATATGAAACTTTCGGAATTAGAAATTAAAAATTTATAAGACATTCATCGACACATTTTGAAAGATACACATTGAAGTAAATATTCATTAAATAATTGTATAATACAATAAAAACTAATTTATACTGTTCTCCTCAACTTGAGTAGTTTCATGCATTTCCTTTTTTTGTTCTTCAAACTTATAGTTACTCTTCAAATAAAAATGCATCCTTCTAAGAACATAGAATTTAACAATTCATTTCGTCAATTCATATTTATGTTCTTTACATCCTACAAATGACAGATTTATTTTGTTACATCAAATGTCAGGTCCCTGTGTAAGCTAGTTGTGCTCAGACTTTCAGTAAAAATATTTTCTAAGCAGCAAATAAAATCATATAGTTGCTTTGAGGGATACATTAAGCCACCTAAGTCGAATTCCTTTGCATAAGAAGAATCTTTGCTATCAACCTCGTTTTTCTGTGATGAAAGGAGCAATCGACAGTCCTCACATTTTGTAAGTTTGAAAAATTTTCCTACGATATATCCTGATGTATAATATATCAGTCTTGTATCACTATGTTGAATAGCAATGTCCAGACTGTTCGTAGAGTCACCTAAAACTTTGTAAGCTTCCGAAACTTTCCCACACTCAATGAGGTCATCTATCATGGTTTGCAATATTTGTTTGCCAGAGAACTGTGACTGGGAAGGATTAATTAGAGCATTTGTTATTGATGGGGCAGCATTTATTTTTTGGTGACCGTGCTAAGTTGTAGAAGGGTTTTAAAATTAATCAACAGGCCTGTTTGTATCAATATATGTCCATAGGGCAAAAGACTAAACATTTCTTTGGTTTTGAAAAGTAATTTTTGTCCAGTATTCATTCGCAGGACAGATTTGGGTCAGAGAAAAGACAATTTTTTCATCACATTATAAAATTGCTTTCATCGATTTTTGTCTTCTGGTGTCAGGTTCCCGGCATTTTGGATTTCGTTTTTCTGGCAATTTCTTTGTGTAGTAGCTGGGGAGTTGATGATATTCTGTAGGAATGGCAACGACAATAAATTTTGGCTTTCCTCTTGGAATTAAAACTTCCGCTTCATTTATCACATGCCTGTAAAAGCATTCTATACATTCTTCTTTAAAATGCTTCTCGCACACCACATCATACACCCCAAGCTCTTTTTCCTTCCTTGGAATCATATTTTTCCATTTTTGAAGTACTTCAACATCTTTTGGAACATTGAAAAGCGTTTTTTTTTTTTTTTCGGTAGTGCTCTTGTAACCAGTTGTACACTTTGGAACGAAACAAGTTGTATTCGATTTTCGTTTCTTAGAATTTGAGTCTCTTTCAACCGATTCATCGGCCTTCATAGCCTTTAAGAAATAATCCTTGAAACGAAAAAATGATTTAAAATTTTTTAAAGTATAAAAAACCTCCGAAAATGTAGTTAATTTCAAGCTACAGAACCCGACAGATGCAATGGTTGTTTGTAAACAATACAGCGGAGGCGATCGCAGCGCCTCTAGGGGAATTAGCCTGATTCGCGACGAATTTTCCTCCCTTCTCCCCTAAGGAACGGCACACTATCCCCTCTAGCCACTATACCACTGCTATGAGAGTGGATCCTCTTTGTGATTGTGACGTTGCTTCATTTCTTGAAAATAACTGATGTTTCATCTCTTTTATAAAGTCTACTCCATAGGCGCCAACTACATGGGGACAAAGGAGTCGACCACCCCCGTGCCCCAATCAACAGCGGGGCTAAGGTAATATTTCGCGCTTATGGTCAACTCTTAATTTTTCCTCGGATATCTGGACTTCTATCTTGATATCCTAAGAATTGTTCGATTCGATATTCAGAGATTTTTTTTTTATTCTCTAAAATTTTGTTAAATCGTTTCGAAAATTTTGGTCAACATGCCAGGAAACTGTTTTCTTCTCAGCTCTTTCTAATAATATCAACTCGTTGATCTTCATGAATCCGTTGAAGAGTGACGTCATACGTATATGGAGACCATCGATTTAGATATATCTATATCGATGATGGATACAAAAGGCTTATTCCTAGTTCTTCTTGATCTATCCCTCATTGTAGGGGTCCACCACCACGACAAACTTTTTCAAAAGTTTATTCTGAATTTAACATTCAATTTCCGATTGTTAACAAAGAATTAAAATATTATTTACAAAGTAGGTCTCAATTTCTTTTTTATATTACCTGTGTGTTGCTTTAAACTATTTTTTAAGTGTACTATATATGTATAACTTATAAATAAATCATTAGCCACAAATATTCTTGACAGTCTTCCCGCGATATTTTTGAGCAAAATCAGAAGAGTAAAAGACTATTAATAGTTTATAGAAAATTTTTTGCTACTTAAAATTTCCAAATATATAACGTTAAGTGTGTTTAATTTTCAAGCTGATTGTAAATAATTGCCTTTTAAAGAATGATCTGTACAGAACCGAAAGTAGTATTTAATTGTTTTTCCTATAAAGTTCATGGTTTTATTAAAGCATTTTTAACCAAAATGTTAAAAAAATAGGTATGAAAAAATTATAGTTATCCATAGTGATAATAAGGCATTGATTCAACACATTACTTTGGTTACTAGATATTTTGAGTGCATGTTCAAAATATCTTGCACATGTTTTGCTAATATTTAGATATATTTAAATAATTGGCAGTGATATCTTGTTATTATGTTTTTGTACTTGATGCAAATAATATACTACTGTTAATAACCTAAATATCTGTATTTTTGTCAAACTTGTGTGAATATTTATGTAATAGTAAAGTATAACAAGGTCAATTCGTAGTTCACGTTTATGGGTTGGCGCACTTTTGAAAAGTTGGCGACAAAGCCAGAATGTCGCCAATTCGGAATTCCAATATGAAAAATTGAGAAACGAACCATCTCCATGATTTGTAGTATAGGAAGGTTGAAGCCAAAGCGCGTCAATAAAAAAAATGGGATTGCCAAATTTAGAACTGTATCGCCTACAAAACAGCGCCAAATCGGCTTGGCGATATTTTAATGTCAACTAGGAATAGACCGTATAACAACATTAGTCATCAAGAAGCCTTTTCATTAGACAAATAAAGATAACTATCTGTTAACACCCTTTGGTGGCGCAGACTGGGACCCTTGCGCCATTAAGTCCCACTGAACTTTCCGTTTAGGCCGCGTCAGTCATCGGTGGCTGACAGTGTAAAATATGATATAAAACTAAACAAATTACATTGTTTTAAGTTATTACTGAAAATGTACTTAATGTTTATTTAATACAGGATTATATCTTTAACACGTTGCGTGACATGTCAGCCATCGGTGGTTGACACTGAACTTTCCATTTAGGCCGCATCAACCACCAGTTGCTGACAGTACGCTGTTGTTTTCCCCACACCTATAATTTGACATAGTGCCTTTCTTAATACTTTTTAAAGTGCAGGAAGTTTTTAGTTTTTGAAGTACTATTGTTATTTCAATACATAAAAATTTTATTAAATATACTATATCCAAAATGCTCTGGTGAAAAATTGCCTACCTAAGAATTTTTAGTCCGAGGTCTGGCAACGCTGCTTAAACGTGTGGAATGAATGACTACAAACATTTAATTCTAAACGTAAATATCTGCTTCTGTGATAAGAAACAATGGCTCTAATATATTTACACAGCTGTAGTGAGTAAGTTTCAATCTGTTAGTAGTGTGCTTCGCATTGATAAATCACAATACCAGCGCTTCTAGGAAGCGGGTAGCCTGAAGGGGAATGCTTTAAGAATTCGCGTGGCGCTCAATGTGTTAGAGGTAAAATTATATAA
Organism: Linyphia triangularis; assembly: GCA_963978545.1. NCBI lineage: Eukaryota > Metazoa > Arthropoda > Arachnida > Araneae > Linyphiidae > Linyphia > Linyphia triangularis. The sequence continues at coordinate 30,117,253 of OZ021733.1, forward strand.
TGTTTCGATAAATTATTTTTAAAGTTATTAGTAATTTTTGCATTATGTGTAAGCTTGTGTCCCTAATATTGTGTTGAATTGATGAGAGAATAAATCAAGCACATTTGCCATTATTTTTTTAATGTGCTGTGTAATTTGAAAATAGAGTTTGAGGAAATTCATAATGTTTAAATTACAATGCAAAAGTTATGGAAGAATAAGTAAGCAATGGTGGTTTTTAATCTGTACTAACGGTGCTTTTACAATATTCCTTGCAATAGCTAATTAAAGAAAAATTAACCTATATATTAGCATTCTTCCAAAACAAGCAACATTTCAATATTATTATTATTTTTTTTTAAATGCTATGAATATATGTTATCTATGTATATAATTTGTCGTTATTTAGGCTTTATACAACAAGAAAAAAATACCAGCAGTGCAAAAATCTGTTAATTGTAAGAAGGAAAAAAATATTTAAAGAAAAATCCCTATGCTAAGAAAATGGTGTTCATATGCGACAATTTTTTAAATGATATGATTTAATTGTAGACACATTTTATAGATATATTTATTCTTGATTTACATTACAGAAAAAATAGCTAAATAAAACTGAAAAATTAAATTAGAAATAAAATAAATATTTTAAAAGTATGTGAGTTCTCTATCAATAATAAGATCCAATTACTTTAAAAATATGCTTATAAATTAAACTAAAAAAAATTCTCAAAATTAATTACAATAGTATTAGGGTACTTTTACACTTATCTATTTTAATTATATTTTGAATGAATTGCATGCATAAGTATCCTGGTTTTCTATCATTGTGTTCTTTATATACCCAAAATGATGAAACTTGTGTAATTAGAATCTGACATTCTGTTTTAAGTTTTTAAAGTAAATTTATATATTTTCTAAAGGATAACCCTGTTATATATTTTATTTTGTAATATAAATTTTTTTTCACCGGCCTAAGTATTTTTTGTAGTTGCCAAGAAAATCTTTCTAATTAAACATAACTCTGATGACAAATAATTTCCCAATTCCACAAAGAAAAAGGTGCCAATTAAGAATAATTATTTATACAGTTTACTAAAGAAATAAAGTTCTTGAAATAGGCACAAAAAATTCAACACTGCTACCATCTTTAGTTAAAGTCAGGGTTGAAAAGAAAACTTTTTTTCTAAAAAACCAAAAAAAAACACTTTTTTTTTTAGTTTAATCTGTTTTTTTTTTTTTAAATCCATTCCTAATTACATTTATACATATTTATCAATAAAATTTTACATAAACTAGTATAATTTATGTTCATATAACAATAAATATTCATTTTGAATATGATTTTAACTAAGTAAATAAATAATTGTTGCTACTTATGAGGACGTTCAAATCATATTAAATTTTTATATTTCATTTAGAGGTACTATTTTTTAAATTCAATGCATACAATATAATACAATAGTAATTGTTTACTACATAATATATAGAATATTGCTCTTCGATTCATCTGATATTTACAAAAACTTCAATAGTTTTTAATTAGAAGATTTATTTAAAAAGCCATTGCACGTAGAAATGAGGCGAAATCGCCAAGATTATGGCCATCACTGAATCAGAATTTCATGAATTTTCTTTTTCTTATGTTACCTTACCGTAGAAAAGAATAAATCTGAAATTTGTAGGCTAGATATTTTTTATTTTTGGAGTTATGAGGGGGATGGGGGTCAAAGTGTGAAAAATATGTGTGTCTTAGAAATTTTTTTTTATTGAATTTGTGACTGAGTTTGAAGGGCTTCAGATATTTTTTTTGTCTAATAGCTTATATAAGTTGTATATTAGCATCTCAAAGTGAAAATTCACTTGTAAATAGTTAAGAACCACAGATGATGACTCCCCCTCCCCCCCTCCCAAAATAGCGCTTTTTTTGTAAAAAAATTAATTTAAAAAATGCAATAGATCTTGACTTTGATATGATTTAAAATAAATTTTTCTCCATATAAAGAGAATCTAAGGTTAATTCTCATTGAAGGTACTCGGAACCTCAGGGTAAGGGGGCCCAAACATGATCCCTGGTGAGTTTTTGTGTTATTTCAGAGCATTATTATTTCTGCTTGCGCCGATTTCCAACATGTAATACACTGCTTATATGGAATTGTTATACATAAATACTCAACATAATTCTTTCACAATATGGTAGAACATTTTTTGAAGGTTGAAAAATGTCCGAGAAAATTCAATTTAATATGAAACTACTTTCGACGTGAACATGATTTTACGGTACTTCAAATGATTATTTCTGCTGACTCTGATCTCCTACATATATACTGCTTACGTGGAATTGTTGTCTCATCATAGTAGTTTTACAATATGCGAAAACATTTTTTTAAAGGTTCAAAATTTTTGGAGAAAATTCAATTTAAAGTGTAACTAGTTTCGACACAGACACGATTTTATGATTTTTCAAAGGATTGGTTCAGCTGGCTTCAAGCTCATAAGCAAATAATTCTTGCACAAGATTGTGGTCTCAACATAGTATTTTCATAATATGAATGGACATATTTTGAAGTTTCAAAAATTTTTAAGAAAATTCAAATGAATATCTAACTACTTTCGACATTAACGCAATACTTTGAAGGTACCCCCATTTTTAAGATAAATCAATTTTAATAACCACCTTTAATCCATTTCTGTTATTTCTCTGTCAATTGTTATTTCTTGTAGAACAGGTCACATTACTTATATTTTTGATCACACAATTTTATACAAAGCTTCTGTAATTTCACGGTAAGAAACTTTTACAGCCTTTAAATGGCTCACACAGTTTCATTTTATAGTGGTCAAAATTTTGACTTGGATTGAAGCCATTTGCAACAATCCTTCAAAATGGATTAAAGGTGGTATAAAAATTTATTTTTCTTAAAAATGGCGGTGCCTTCACATTTTTTTTGTTTTATATTGTGAAACTACTATATTGAGACAACATTTTTGTGTAAGAAGTATTCTTGTAGAAGCTTGGAGTAAGCTGCAACAATCTTTTAAGATGCCATATAATCACATTCTTGCCAAAAGTAGTTGCATATTAAATTGAATCTTCTTGAAAATTTTTGAACCTTCAAAAAATGTTTTTCTTTAATTGTAAAAATATTATGGTGAGAGGGACAACAATACCATATAAGCAGTATATGTAGGAGGTCAGAGCGAGAAAAAATAATGCTTTGAAATAACACAAAAACGCACCAAGGTTCATGTTTTTGGCCCCTTACCTTGAGGATCCAAGCTCCTTCAATGAATATTAAAGTAAAGTTTTCTTGCACTTATAAAATTGGATTTTTTAACGAAAAAGTTTCGTGTTGGGAGGGTTTTTATTTATGGCTCCGACTATCTACAAGTGAATGTTCACTTTGATGTTTTAATATATAAGTTGTTAGGCAAAAAACATTATCTGAAGCTCTTCAAACCCAGTCATACAATTACAAAACAGCAAGAATGACAAAAATATTTTTCTAAGACACGCATATTTCAAACTTTGCCCCCTATAACTTCAAAAATCAAAAAGATTTATCCAAAATATTTCATATATGTTCTTTCCTATGGTAAGGTAACATAAGGAAAAAAATTATGAAATTCTGAGTCAGTGATGGCCTCAATCTTGGCGATTTTGACCGATTTTTACCTAAAGTAGATGTATATTAATTTGGATTTCCTTGAACATTTTTGATCCTTCTCAAAATGTTCTTAATATTGTGAAACTAATATGTTGAGACAACGATTCCATATAAGCAGTACATTTGTAGGAGGTCGGAGCCTACAGAAACAATTATTTGAAGTACAGTAAAATTGTTTTCACGTCGAAAGCAGTTACATATTAAATTGAATTTTCTAAAAAAAATTTAACCTTCGAAAAATGTTCTTCCATATTGTGAAAGTACAATGTTGAGTCAACAATTCCATGTAAACAGTATATATGTTGGTCGGCGCAAGCAGAAATAATGCTCTGAAATAACACAAAAACACACCAGGGGTCATGTTTGGGTCCCCTTACCCTTAGGTTCCTAGTTTTTTCAATGAGTATTAACCATAGATTCTCTTTATATGTAGGATTGTAGTGACTCTGCACAACAAATTCCTTTAAATCTTATCAAAGTCAAGATTTATTGCATTTTTAAAATTAGATTTTTTACTACGAAAAAGCACCGTTGGAAGGGTGAGGGCGGGGGAGTCCTCACCTGTGGCTGCGACTATTTGCAAGTGAATTTTCACTTTGAGATGTGAATTTTCACTTTGAGATACTAATTTACAACTTATATAAGCTATTAGGCAAAAGAAATTATTTGAAGCCCTTCAAACCCAGTTATAAGTTCAATTACAAAACAGCAAGAATGACGACATATTTTTTCTAAGACACGCATATTTCACACTTTGACCCCCATAACTCCAAAAATAAAAAGGATATAGCCAAAATATTTCAGATTTATTCTTTCCTGGGGTTTCAGTAACATAAGAAAACAAATTATGAAATTCTGAGATTGTTTTAGACTTGCTGTTGCTCGATTTTTATGTGCAAAGCTTCTTAAATTACATTATAACATATTCTATCTATAGTATTTTTGTATAATTTTTCATTTGGTGATTTATTTTCTTTAAAAATAATAGAAAGAGAAGTTGAGTTATTATGTTAAAAATTGAAGTCATTTACAACATCAAATAATTTGAAGAATCTGTTGATTAATAAATAGAACTACAATTTTAAATTATTAAAAAATAAAAATAAAAAATAATGATTTTTTTGAGAAAAAAAAACTTTTAAACGTTTTAAACCAATTGGTTAATTACGGTTTAAATCAATTGGTTTAAACCATGCCAACCATGGTTAAAATACTGAGTGTAATATAATCTGCCAGGACAATGATATTTTTTTCAGTGTCAAACAGTTTGTAATTTGGAAAAACATTTTGTAATATTGGAAAAACATCTCAAAGAACGCTTTGAAATTATTTTCATATTCCATGACATTGGGAATGCTTAAATTGATTGAAAAGAAAGAAAAGGGTTTGGATTATGTATTAGCAATTTTGTCAATAATATCTTATGTGGCCTCAATATTTCTTTCAGCTTACTACATATTTCAAAACAGAATGCAGCTCAAAATAAAAAAAAATAATGATTTAAATTGTCATTATCTTTTTATTGCTACACTTGCAACTGTCTTTTTTTTATGCTTTCTGTTTAATTTTGAGTAAAATTCAAGTATGTTATTGTTTAAATAATGGGAGTTTTCCAGTTGGTCTTAATGTTTTTTCCAGCATTGTAATATAATAGTTGGAAAGAGTTTTTTTTTAAAATTAAAATAGAACTTTTTTATTGGAATTCAACCACCATTATTTAATGGGCCAAAACATGAATAATATATTTTAATTTTTAAATAAAAAATATTTGAAATTTAAAAAAAAACACTGAAAGATATGCTATACACAAAATATTCTATAAGATAAAGGATTTAGCATGTTCATTAATATATATACTTTTTTTTAAGATCCAGTTTGGTGTCATTACTCTCAACTATGTCAGGTAACTTGCTAATTTATTTTGGTTCCGTTTTTTATACTATTTGTGTACTTATTCATTTATGCATCTTTTAAGAAGTTAATTTTTAAAAAAAAAACACGAGTCATAGAGAATTGTTAGTAACTGTATCTAAAATCTTGTTTCTATCAGTTATATAAATTATTTGATGTATTTGTAGACTGTAACAAGATACAGTTTTTTTTGGGTTAAAATTATGAATCTACTAGCTAGTGTTTATGCTCTATAGACATTTGAGATTTACACTTTCGTCCCACATATTATTACCCTATAATTTAATTTTCATAATGTTAATTCTGGAAATGATCACTCGCAATTTGTTCAGCTCTTTCCTGATATTTAAAATATCGAGATTAAGTTGTTAATCGAGGAATAAACTTTTGTTCACCTTTTTTCACAATGGACTTCTTCTGAACTGCTATTCCTGCTTATAATTCCATGTCATTTACCTGACCTCCCGGGCAATATTTCGACGTCAGTCACTAGCAATTCAAAAATCTGTGCTTCCTCACAATAACTATCAGTCACATTTTGAAGAAAATAACAATTATTCAAGACGGCAAGTTATTACTAATATGTAAAATACTGAAATAAAGACTAAAATGGAACCAAATTATTCAAATTCAAAGTGTTTGTTTATTTGGGAACAATTCCTGCTGTTTATTTCTGTTGCAATTAAATGCTTAACATTGCCAAAGACACCTCATAATTTTGAGCTCTTAACAGATTATGAATGCAAAGTGTTATCATAATGTATGAGCGGACTAGTATGTGTCGCAGCAATTTTTGTGTGAATATCGCTCAAGTGATTAATTGTAAAAAATTTAAAGTATGTGACCCCCATCAACAATATAATGTCATATAATCACGCTAGGATTTAATAGATAGTCATGGTGAATGGGGGAGGTCAACTAAGCCTAGGTGCTGATTCCACTAGGGAATATTGCACCAACCCCTTTATTTTACGACCCCCTGTCAAAGAAAGCCAGATTCTTTAAGAAAGGTCAAAAGGCTTTTGACAGGTTTCTCGTGGATTGTATCGAGTTCTGTTCCAAGACCTAAGCTTTAGTGCCTAATGTGAAGAAGAGCTTCACATTCAAAAAGTATATGGTGGGCGGTTTCCTCCATCATAATACATTTCCTACATAAAGGTTCTCCTTTAAAGATTCCAATTCTATGAAGGTGTTTTCTTAGGTGATAGTGGCCTGTAAGAAATCCAACTATCACCCTCATCTTATCCCTGCTAAGACGCAGGATTTGAGATGATAGTTTCATGGAAGATTCTTAGATCATAAGCCTCGCATGTTTTTGATCGGTGGTTTGTTTCCACCTTTCTGTGGTTTCTTTAAATAAATTTCTCCTATCACCCTTTTTGCAATAGTCTTAGAGATCCCACAAAAAGGTCCAGGGCTTAAAGGTAGGTCTGCAGTTCCCAGTTTAGCAAGCTTATCTGCAGTTTCATTTCCTTCTACACCAATATGTCCTGACACCCATGTAAGAAGGATCCTATTATGGGTCCCCAAGTCTTGTAGAAGGTTTCTACATTCCCAAAAAAGTTTGGAGTTTATTTGAAATGAGTTTATTGCCTTTAAAGCCGCTTGACTGTCGCTAAATATGTAGATCTTCCTATTTGAGTAGGATCTTATAGAACATTCATGTAGACAGTGAATGATGGCAAGCAGTTCCGCTTGAAATACTGTGGCTTGTTTTCCTAGTCTGCGGGCAATCCTTACTTTAGGTCTAACCCCACAGATTCCAGCACCTGCCTTTTCGTTCTGTTTGGAGCCATCTGTGTACCACACAATGTCTCCATTTGTAAGCTTGTAGTTTTCCTCCTTCCATTTCTCTCTTAGGTCAATAAGTACCTCTAAGGGTCTTTGAAAAAGGAATCTTGTCTCCATGATGTCAGAGGGCATCAAAAGTATAGGGTCAAAGAATTTTTGATTAATGCTAGTATGGGACACTTGGCTGGCAAAATTCATCCACAATTCAGCATTTTCCAGTCTGTAAGAGCTTCTTCTGGCAACACCACTGATGAAGATATCAAGTGGGACAACAGAAAGAATAGTTTCCATGGCTCTGGAGGGAGTAGAGGACATAGCACCTGTTATACTCAAACAGGCAGCTCTTTGAAGGCTGTCTAGCTTTGTCTTATCAGTTAATTGTTCCGTCTTTTTCCACCAGACCACTGCAGCATAAGTCACAATAGGTATAATAGCTATAGTATAAAGCCAATAGGTCATCCTTGGTTTTAGACCCCATGATTTACCAAGAACTCTTCTACATCGTAGAAGTCCAAATTTTGCTTGGTTTATTTTGCTTTTCAAATGCTGATTCCAGGTTAATTTAGTGTCGAGTATAACTCCCAAATTTTTAACCTCATTCAGCATATTTACTTTTTCCCCCAACAGGGTAGGTATATCTCTTTCGTCAATGCAGGTTCTTCGCGTAAATGGGACAAGAGTAGTCTTTTGAGGATTTATTCTCTAATTCTTCTCACAACACCATCTTGCAATTCTGTTCAGGGTCCCCTGCATGATATTTGTCACTGTTTTTTCATCTATGCCTGATATGTAGACAACAATGTCGTCTGCATATCCCTGAGCATAAATGCCGCTTTGATTGAGGTCTGCTATTAGGTCATCAACCACCAGGTTCCATAACAGAGGGGAGAGAACTCCTCCCTGAGGGCATCCCCTAGTGGGTCTATAGCCTCAAGTGTTGCCCCAAACAACTCGGTTGTAATAATTCTGTCTGCAAGCAAGGAGTTTATCCAGTTGCAGATTAGTGGTTCAATAGCTCTGCCTGCAGCAGCAGTGATTAAGTTAAAAGAGGTGTTATCAAAAGCACCCTCATTATCTAGGAAAGCTGCCAACGCCATTTCCTTGTACTCCAGAGTCTTTTCAATCTTTACAACCAGGTGTTGCAAATCCACCTCTGTAGATTTACCTGATTGATAGGCAAATTGGTTCTTGTGAAGAGATCTTGTGCTCCTCAACACATCCCTGATGTGTCTATCAATTATCTTTTCCATGCACTTAAGTATGAAAGATGATAGACTAATAGGACGAAAGTTCTTAGCCTGGTCATATTGGTTTTTTCCAGGTTTGCGCAGAAAGACTACCCTTGCCTTTCTCCATTGTCTAGGGATGTATTCAAGAGCCAGACTGGTTCTGAACATTTTGCACAGGATCTGTGAGATGAGTTCAGCCGATTTCTGAAGCATAATCGGTATTATCCCATCTGGTTCTGGAGTTTTATATGGTTCAAAGGAGTTGATAGCCTATAATACCTGTTTAACAGTAAAGAATTTCTTGGCAGCTATCCAATTTTCCCTCCTCTCCCTTATTGGAAATCCCAAGGGAGAGGGGTCCAATTCATTGGGTACCAAGTTGGAGTTGGGAAAATGTATCTCAACCGGAGTCTCTATAACTTCTTGGCCAGTCTTAGTATAGCCACCGGAATTATTCTTATGAGTCCCCACCAAAATTGGCGTATCTCTTTTAAGAATTTTATGGAGTCTAGCACCTTCAGCAGTACTTTCAACTGAATCACAGAACTTCCTCCATGAATTCCTTCTGGCCATTTGAACAGCTTTGTTGTATTCTGCAAGTAGGCACTTATATTCTTCCGACTTACCAGATTTTTTCGCTTTTCTGAAAAGTTTCCTTACTGCCTTTCTCTTCCCCATGAGATCTTGGTTCGACCAAGAGTTTGGTTGTTTACCCTTTCTCATAAGCAGAGGACAGTTATTAATATATGACATGTGGATTGCCTGCTGCAGACCGTCTGCAAGCAATTCCAGATCATAAGTGTCATAGATTTTCTGGGAAAAGTCCTCCAGGTAATTTTGGAGTTCATTATTGATAAAGTCCAGTTCGTTCTTTTGGGATCTCTAAATTTTTTTTCCCAGTGATATTCGGATTTTAATAAAAAATTGATAAATTGATGGTCTGCCATTGAAGGCTTCTCATCAACATGCCATTTTTCAATATAACTACTTAGTTCTGGACTGACTAAGGTTATATCAAGTACTTCCTTTCTTACACTGTTAATGAAGGTCGGCTTATTTCCTACATTTAAAATATCTAAAAGTCTAAGAGTAACTCACCTCTGTCATTGATGTTTGAGCTGCCCCAGATTGTGTGGTGTGCATTCACATCACAACCAAGAAGTAGTCCTGATTTCTGCACACACAGTCAACAATCTCTTCAGCTCTGTGCTCACATGATCTTTTTCTTCATATGGCAGGTACCCAGAGCCTATCAAGATTTCTTTGGTTCTCCCGCCATCATGAAGTGTTATCTTAGCAACTGCCAAGTCCCTAGAACAAAGTTCATGAATCGGCTGTGCATCAATGTTGTTGTTAATAAGCAAGCAAGCTCGTGGAGAAAAGCTCGCAAAATCATAAATCAACTTACCTTCACTGTCCCTTAATCCCCTGATGCCTTTTTTATACAACCAGGGTACTTGAATTAGGGCAATGTGGATACCCTCAGTCCGGAAGATCCCACTGAGGTTGGCAGCAGCAAGTCTTTTATGATGGAGGTTGATCTGCAGAAGCTTCAGTGACATGTTCAGAGGAAGCAGCAGCAGATGGTTTTTCCAGAATTCTGGCCTGCACTTGGGTAAAGCCTAAGTAAAATTTACTTTCTCTACCTATCAAGGTCTTGGCATCTTGTTCTGGAACGTTTACGACAATGGTTCTACCCTCATTACCAGATTTCTGATTGAGGATTCCCCATTCTGTGGCTGTTAGTCCTCCATTTTGAGCTTCTACTTTCTGAAGAATCTCTTGGCCAGAGAGCTTGTTGTAAAGAGCTGGTATCTGAGATATGAATTTGGATGTTTTGACGATTCTACGTGCTTCGTCAACAAGAAGGGGCAGGCCGTTCCATGGTGACATTTCTCTAACAGTTCTGGTCAGCCATTGACTGCTGTTAGAGTCAGCACAGAGGATGATAAAGGCCCCTCCTTCCAGACGACAATACTTGAATCGAGGTCTGGTTCCCGAGGAAATGCTCTCAATTCTAGCCATTGCGTCTAGTTGGAAGGATGTCAGCTGATCTTCTGACAGTTTCTGGTTTGGATATCCTTCCACGACAACTGCCATCTTCACAGCTGACAAAGTATCACTGTAACTCAGGTCTCTCTCGTCACCGGGTTTGGTCCTTTTTTTGGCTTTTTTCTCTTCAGAGCGGGGAGTGCTACCATACGACCTTGGTCTCTTAGTAGAGGGTCTGATCGGGGTCTGTACCTCCTTTCTTCTGGGAGTGGTTTGGGCTTTGGCCTTTTTTCTTCTCAGGTGCCCTTGGCTAATTTCCTCTCTTTGGACAGCCGTTTTTTGTACGATTTTGTCGATTCTTTTCTTCTGTTGGTTGATCCTATCAAGCCCCGAGACTACCTTTTGGAGATCGGGATCTCTTTCAAGGTCTGTCTGTAAGGTTGAAGGGCTTGGTACAGAAGATTGGGTCTCCGTCAAGGTCTGGGTTTCTTCCTCGTTGGAGTCGGTGTTTTTTTTTTCTTCCTTTTTTTTCTTCTTTTTTTTTCTCTCTCAATTGTATCCATTAAAGGTTGTATTATTTGCAGGAAGTATGTAGTCCACCCCGCCAGAGCCTGCATGCCAGGGTAAGGGAAATTACTCCTAGAGGTCGCCAAGCACTCTAGGAGGCTCCGTCAAAGACACCACTTAACCGTTGGTGCCATGCACCCATCAGCACGGGTCGCATAACACTTTGAGTTGACGGTAGCTGGTCCACGTCCCCTTATTCAATATTCGGAAGATATCCTGAGTAAGTTTCGGCTCAGGACATTCGGCTATCCGCCACCTGCCGACGCGCTCGGTAGCAGAGCTCATGCCCCGAGATTTAATAGATAGGAGCTACATAAAACACAATGCATTCAACATATTATGGTTAATCTCCATGACGAAAAATATTGTTATGCCCATTGAAGTAGTCATCCAGTTAAGACGGAATATTTCATCGTACCAAGATTTCCATGACTAAAAAATATTGTCATACTTATTTAACAGGTTAATACTGTAAAATGTACAATAAGAATGACCAGACCAGTTCAAACTTTTTTTTGCTCAATTTTTGCACTGTTTTAAAAAAAGTGACATGTGACAGTGACTATGTCATGATCTTGCATAGTGTTGGGTCCTATCCCATTTGACATAAGGCAGTCAAAATTGTGTTGCAGTTTCAGAAAAACCCTGGGGAACTGTACTAAAACTATTGGGATATGTTAAAAGTATTATAAACTATATGCTAAATCTGTCATCTGCTGTAAATGTAAGAATTTAATGCTTCCTCGATTCAGATTTTTCTACAAACCACGATTACAGAAATTCTATGGGTGGCATGTTACTATTTGTTGAAATAACACTTGTTTCTTAGTTCACTTTTAAACACAAATAATCTCTCATAGCATCATGGAAACTGAACACATATGTATGACTGAAGTTGAAAAAAATTGGTATGGATAAATAATATATTGTTAGTGTGTACACATTTAGGTTTAAAAATAAATAACTGTAATGTATACTGTATGATAATCGTGCAGCAAATTGACTTTTCTCATTCATTTGTGAGAAAATCATGGAACTAAACATATGCATTATAATTTTCTGTGAAATCTAGTTCTTGAGGTTCAATGAAAGGTATATCTGAAACATGGATAACTTGGCAGATTTCTTTACTAAACCTTCATAAAACAAGGTACCAGTTGAAAAAAATTTGTTAGAAGATGTTTGTAAATGATTCAAGAATTGTAAAATATTTTTGCATTGTTGAATCATACAAAATATTCTTTATAAATTTTGTGAATAAGGGGACTGTTTGTTGGACTAAAGTTGTTTCCTCACCCAATATGAATAGTTTTCTGGGTTTTACTTTGAGTTTTTTTTTTTTTTTTTTTTTGCTCATGCACAACATTTCGTTTCACGGTTTTGTCCTGTTATCTATAATGTAATAGTACATGTACTACCAATCAGGGAGGTGTACGTTTCCCCTTTCGAGGAAGTATTACAGAAGTTGTTTTGTCGCAAACGCACCATACAAGAATGTATCCTTGAGTGGTGTACACATGTAGATAAATGATCCGTGTTTCTTAGTGTGTACTTCTCTGAGTATGTTTTGATAGCTGACTTTGGCAAGTAGGCAATAATACTGTTTTGTTTGGAGAAAGGTTGCTTTAATGTTGGCGTTTCTGCTGGTTTGTAAATAGTTATGCTATTTGTTTAATATTATGTATTGGCCAGACATATTATTAAAACTAACTTTTTTATAATGCATTGGCAGCAATGATTTCCTGTTAAGTTTGATTTGCTAGTAGTGAGCTTTTTACCTTTTAAAATTGCTTTGCCTAACAATGAACCTTTTAGCGAGCCTGATTTGTAAAGTATCAATGACTAGATTCTATACACATCAACAATCTCCACAACACAAATTTACAATGTAATAAAACATTTTAGCCCCAATAGCAAACCAACAAAAGAACAGATTAGTTTAGTATCCAGAAAAACAAACAAATTCGTATATAAAGCCTAAAAAAGAACGTATAATTTATACCGAATACCAGTTTATAGCAAAAACATATGAAAACAAATACAACATAACGATCTGGCAATTCTCCCCCACACAATAAGAGCCTTAAAAATCCCACAGTATAATCTAATTAAATAAGAATAGCATGTTAATGGCAAGCTCAATTAAAGAGCGGTATGAGACACAAAGCCTAATAGCATTGGAACTTAAAAGCAGTAAAACAGTAATGCAGCAATGAAAATCATATAAAAACTAACTTGCATAATAAATCATCAGATAAGAATAAAAGAGCAATGGCAATGAAAATAAAATAAAAATTTATAAGCGGTGCAGCGATGAAAATATAACTTTAAATTCACCCTCCAACCAGAAAAATGAACTAAGTATATTACACTCGTTTGTGATGAAAAAATTGTCTCAAAATTAGTGTTTTCTGTATTTTTTTAAATGCTAATTACTGGGAAAATAATTGAAATATTCTATCATAATCAGTTTGATCACTAAGTGAATATCCAATATGTATGAGTTTTATATAGTTACAAGCAATGTAACATTTGTATGGTCTTAAAAACATATTTACAGATTTCAAATAACATTTTACTGAATATAAATTCAATCCAAGAAATAATTAACTAATATTTATGTAGGATTTTCTTCTTAACGTGTTAACTGTCAAACACAACAATGGAGCCAGAGAAAACAATTTTAAGTTAGTTCATGAGCATGTTGCAGTATGTATCTTCCCCTCTTACCCACCATCATTAACATTTCACTATCCCCTGCAACTTTTTTTGACTCCCATCAATGTCTTTCTTAGCTCTGCGCTGTACACATTAGGGTGGGCCAAAAAAACGTTTTTGTTTTGTTTCAAATTCTAATAGCACGGAAAAGTTGCAATTTAACTCTAAATGAACGAATTTTTTTTTCCCTTTCACATTTTCCGCTCGTGCATATTAGTTGAAATTTGCTATAAGTGAACATTTAATTGAAATACCTAAAGTTAGTCTGCTAAAAATAAAAGCCAACATTTTAACTAATTTCTGTGATAATTTAATTTATATTTTTAAACTGGCATTTTTACAGGCAGGTAAACTTTGAGATGCGGCCCTGTAGAACCTGAAACTCGCCCTGTAGAACAGATAGATAGTAGCCCTGCGTTTGTTTCGCTGTACAACTTGGTAAAAATTGGTTTAGTCAATCCCAAGTTATGATCATATCCCCTTTAAGCCCCTATCCTCGATTTCACCACCTTATTTCAAAATATCGGAATGTAATTGTGTGTCCCCGATAACCTGGAATAGTCATGTAACCTATAGAGGAAAAAATCCAGGTTTATAATTTCACCCCATATCCTCGATTACACCACCTTAACAAAAGATCAGAATGAAGTTGTGTCCTCTATAATTCAAGATACCTATAGAAGAAATCAATTCAATTGCTTCAAATTGATTCAGCAGTTCTCAGGTTATTATCGTACCCCTTAAGAAGTGAAAAAAGGGAAAGGGCTTTTGAAATTTCAAGTAGTAGAGTATCTTAATGTTGTGGCAAAGATCAAGTGTCCACTTTTTCATCAAGATCAGAATAAAACTGTATAGCTTCCTATAAAACACACACATACATACATTTTCTTGAATGTAATTTTTTTTTTTTTTTCCAATTACATCTGTATTTTAAATTCTTCCTTTTATAAGTAAAGTGTTTTTACTTAAATAGCTCTCTTCACTTATTTATATTTCACTATTATCAAATTTGAAAACAAATGTATAATTTATCTCTATATCATGCATTTTTTTAGAATCACGTAGGAATGATACAGGAGCGTATAGGGAGAGGATCATTGATGAAAACAACAGATCAACTATTCGAAGCATCTGTTTGTATGTGGAGCCACCTTCCAAGGAAATTACTGCTGATTCAGATGTTGATAATGGCTCCGATTTCATTCATCGTTCGAGAATGCAAGATGCATTGATTGAAAATCTGAGTGTGACTGCGGCCTAGGAGACTTGTGTCCCCAATTTTGCCTGGAAATTTTTTATAGAAGTTTTCTTGAAACATTTATTCTTTCAGTCTATTATATAAATGGTAAAGTTGACCTCACATAACAAGTGTTGGTTACTTATGATGGGTGTTATGAAGTACAGGAAAATTAAATGGCCTAATGAAATATGTTTTCATAGAAAATAACGAATTTTGCTTTTGCAAGTGCAGCTGTTATATTCTTTTTCTTTAAATATCAAATTTAAATGGTGGCATATTTGCTACCATGTTTGTTGGTAATTTTTTTTATTCAAAAATTATTTAAATATATGTTTTTATAACATATTAAATGTCCCATCATTTATCTTTAATGATGGAAATTTTAATTTACTAATGGTGACACACTTATAAGTTTGAAACGTTTCAAAACAACATTCATTAAGCATCTTTAAAAGATGTTTTAGTGTTTTTGTAGTTGGTTTCTTCTAAATTTAATAAATATATAACTAAAAATTTAAATATTTGTACAATATCGAATTATGGAATAAGTCGTTTGAAAGTGATTAAAAAAAACCTCAATTGGAATGTTTGAAAATGCTTAAAAACATTTAGATTTTTCTATGAATACATCTATCTCATACTGTATTGTTTATTTCCCTAGATGACCCACCATTGATTAGTACTGCTAATGCGGCAATATTTTGCACTCTTATCAATTTTTCCATAAAAAGTGGACAAAAAAAGTTCCTCACTCTTGGTTTTATAAGATTGTCTTTAGTTGTTAAAGACAAAAAAAAATAAAAAAATTTTATATTAATTGAGTTTATAATATTTAAATGATTAATCAAAGTTATGGTAGTGATTACCATGGTTAGTGTTCACTGTTTTCATATATTTGTTTTGTTATGATTTAAGTGTTATTTTTCTTACAAATAGTATTTTTTCACATAATTTTATATTATATTTGTTTTTGCTAGGGTTAATTTTAGAACCTAATTGCATTTGTTACTAGGACTAAGGGGAAAAAATTAGAAAAAAATTTCATATACTAATATGATAAAACTACCAATTTGTGTCCTAATCACTGAAATATCATTTGAATGTTTCTATAAAATTTAGTTTATTCAATGTGAAACATTTCATCTAAAAGAAATTTTCCTCTGCAAATTATTTGTATGTGTGTGAAAATGATATTGAAACTCAAACTGAAATACAATAAATGTTTCATGAAATTTGGTTTTTGCTTTATTTTAGTTATTGACGCTTAAAAGAGAATTTTACGATTGCTGCACATCTTAAACGATGATTTAATTTAATATACATTCGCTATACATTCTAAGCTCTGACAATATTTATTCATTTCTAGCTGTAGTGCTCGGAATTGCCCGGGCTCAAACAGCTGTGGCCCTGTTCAAATCGATTCACTCAATTGCAAATTATGAACATGCCTATATCCTTTAGTCCTGTTTTCACCATTGGAAAGAAATTATAATCTCGATGATAATCTGCATTAGTCACAAGATACCAAAAAAATAACCTACTTTAAATTGGCTCAGTTGCTCTCAAGTTGAGTGATAATAAAAAGAGCAATGTAAAGTGTAAATTTTCAAAGAAAGTTGGGATAAATTATACTCAATACACTTACATGTAAAAGAAACTATTTAAATATGATGATAAAGGCCAATTTCCAGTTCAAAAATCGAAAAGGTTGCAACGAGCTTTATAATTTAATATCGAATACAGTGATGAATAAGATTTAAAAAAGTGCCTCCTGGCTTTTGTTAGAAGTAGAGCACTCGGATAAAAAAAAAATTCTAAGTGTAAAGTTTTCATAACATATTGGGGTATTTCTTTGTTGTATGTAAAGTTATATTAAAAAATTATTATTTTAACTAGGTCAAATGAGTCATTTTTGCAAAACAGGAAAAATGCATGTCACAACATTATACCATTTTAAAAACAAGTACGAAAATGATGAATTGCCTTTTAATAACTTCCATGTTGCAGGCTAACTTTCTCATCAATGACACATTGAATTTTTCTTATATAAATGCATTTAAAAATATATCAAACATCCAAAAGTCATTATCCTGGCTTGTCACTAGAGCCATCTATGTTGTTATAAATGTTGAGTAAATTAATAATAAAACTAATTTTCAAAACGACTATTAATTTAATGCATTTACAATAAAGTGTTTTATAGAATGAAAAATCATTTAAAATAATTTCATTCTTTTTTCTTTTAAAAAAAATTACTTTAAAGCATGTCACTGGCATATTGCATTACACTCAATATTTTAACTACGGAAGGCAGCCTGCATTTTATTTCTAATGCCAATTCCAAGAACTTTTATTTTATTATTCTTGGTTGGCACCATTTCTTTTGCCGAATTTTGAAGTTCTGTTCCATACGACCTATGTTTAATTCACATCATGTTCCTGGCATTTATAAAAAATACTAAATGTGTAGAAAACAAATGATATTTCTCTATATAATATATAATGAAGTCACATTTTAGAAAATATATATATATTAATTACAAATTTTTAAATGGAATGTGTCAACTTCTAATTACATCAATTTCATCATTATCCTGGCATATAAAGAACACAATAGCAAAAAACCAGGATAATGGTGTTTGTTATTTATTCAAAATATAATTAAAAGTGATATAAGTTTAACAGTACCCCACTACTATTGCAATTAAATGTGATTTTTTTTTTTGTTGTTAATTTGATTTTTTTTTTTTTTTTTTTGTTAATTTAATTAGCATTTTTTTAAATATTCTCATTTAAAAAATGGTCGTAATATGAACACCATTGTCTTAGCATAGTTTTTTTTTTTTTTTAAATATATTTTTCTATTCACAATTAACAACTTTTTACGCTGCTGGTATTTTTTACTTGTTGTATAAATCCTAAATAATAAAAAAATATATATATATAACGCACATTTAACAGCATACTTTTTTAAAAAATGTTTTAATATTGAAAAGTTGCCTGTTTGGGAAGAACGTGTCCCGTGAGTCGGTTGTTTTAAATAATTTTTTCATCATAACTTTGCACCTGCTAGTATTGTATAAAACAAAAACAACTTTTAGATTCATCTTAAAGTTTCTTTACAAAGTTACTTCCAATAAGGGAATTTACCGAAATTAATCTGAAACTTCATTTTGACAATTGAAGATAAACTGCTAGCAAAATTACCAAAAAACAATTTGCAAAAAAAATTAGAAAAAGCTTTTAATAAGAAAAAGAGCAAAAATTCGAACCGCAAGACTGATTAAGCAAGACTTGACGTAATTTCTCGCATTAAAATTTCATGACCGATACTGAACCTGCATACGTTCAGACTTCCTCAAATCAGTGATGGAATGAATACCTTTCTCACTCATTTTTCTCTAATGTTATAGCCTCTATCGGCATTATTTGTATTTGTAAGTGATGGCCATTTTTCTGAGCGTTCAGTGGTGAAGTAGCCGTTATTTTCGTGATTATAGCGGGAGTTATCGCCATTAATTACATTCTTGCGTGACGGTCATTTTCATGATGTGTTACGATATAATAGTCACTGACGCTATTTCAACGATTGCACCTGTTAGACCTGGTACAGTTCAGCTGAAACGCCGATTTTAGCTCTTTTTTTTTACTGAAAATGTCATTCCTAAAATTGGTGTAAATCTGCATTACAGTTTTATTGGGCTTGCTTGCAAGTTTCGCAACAATGGAACCTACGTACGTTCCAACTTTCCTAATCCTCCGATGTCATGACCATTTTCCTGCAAATTGCCAACCTCTATCGGCATTATTTACTTTGATGCGTGGTTATTATTTGCGTTGAACATTACTATGAGATAAAGAATGCTTTTGCTGAGATTTGCACTACTACAGCGAATGCTATCGCCGAGATTTACCTGGTTGTGATGTTCATTTTCGGCGAGTATCACGCCGATATTATAGCCGATTCAGAAGGTTTGCGCCTCTATAGTTGCCGCTATCGCCGAGATTTACGGTTGTGATAATCAATTTCGTAGATTTAATTCTAAGTAAAAGATTATACGTGTATTTACCATATTCTCCAGCAGTTTGTAAAAGCAACTGATAGTAGTTAGAAAAGGACAGTCCGAAGCCATGGCGGTATGCGGTATGGTATGGTATGGGGGCGTGACCGGAAGGGGGCGTGACCGGAAGTGGAGTTGAGTTGTTCCCCTCTTGCTGTTGTTTTAGTTTCATTATAAGCTGTTTGTGTATGACGTCACAGTAGGTATGACGTCATAATGTGTTTTATATCAAAGTTTTGAGCGGTGGCAACACTTTTTTAGTTTCGATTTATCTAGCAGACGGGGTTGAGTTGTTCTAGAACTGCTTCTAAGTGAATAAGTTAGAGTAATAGGCTTTTATTGCGTGACGTCACAGTAGATATGACGTCATAATTTGTTTTATATCAAAGTTTTGAGCGGTGGCAACACTTTTTAGTGTCGATTTACATTTAAGATGGAGCTGAATTGTTCTAGGGCTGCTTCTAAACGAATAAGTTAGAGTGATAGGTATTTTTACTAATGACGTCACAGTGGGTATGACGTCATTCTATGTTAAGATTTACGTTTTAAGTGGTGATAACATTGGATATATACCAAATTTAGTTTTCAGGTGTTGGCAACGAGTTCTGATCGGTCAGCTAAATGCTCGCTGGTGATTGATAAGTTTTAAACATGTGACCAAAAGTTAACTCCTGATTGACTGTTTGGTTTTCTAGCGAGTTACTTACATATCCTTTAGCCAAGTTAAAATACCTGCAACAAAGTTACACAAAAAAAAAATGTTAAATTTGAAAAGTTAATAAAAGGAAGGCCATTTGCTAAGGGTCTAAAGAACCCTAACCCCGAGCTACACGTGACATTTCAATATTTTACCAAACAATTGTTAAAATATCGACTATCGGACGTTGCCTTCATGGTAACTCATCTACCCACCCCCCTTCCCTAACTAATTTTGAATAAGTTAAGACTTTAGAATTACAATTAATAAATTTTGAAAAATTATTTATTAAAGGTGAGGACCCACCTCCAGCCCGATACCTCTTTTAGGAAGAATTGGTACCGCCTCACTCCACCCTAACAAAACAAAAAAATCTGTGAAAAAAAAAAAACACGAAGTATTAAACACGTCTTTCACACTCAGGTATCTAAGTAGAAATGGCGAGACGGCAACCGGTAGCGTCTATATATGAGGGGTGATCACGTGACTTCACCGACCAATCAGGTTTCACGGTAGAGGGTGCTACTGACTATCGACCCGTCAGAAGGGAGGGGAGCGAGACTAGGGATGTTTCAACACGCTTCAACGCGTTTGCGAGTTGAGTTGTTGTGTAACGATCTTGCTTGAAACAGTTAAAGTGATAGATAATTTGTTCGTGACGTCATAGTGTAGCGAATGGGTTTTTAGCGTAGACAGTTGTTGCAATTGGAGTAATTATGAAATTTATTAAATATAAAGATAATATTTAGTAATAATTATCAGATTTTATTATTATTATTATAAAAAATAAACTTATAAAAAAAAGTGAACGTGAAAATTTACTTTACGAATAAAAATCATGTCTTTAAAATGTGTACGAATATCACTAAATAAGAGAAAAAAGTAACATACTTAAACTCTTTAAAATAAATAACTTTAACATTAACGTAAAAAATTTACTTTTCACATAAAAATCACTTTAAAATGAGTAAAAATATCGCTAAATAAGAGAAAAAAAGTAACTTACTTAAAATTTCTAAGATAAATATTTAACCTTTACTCGAAAATTCCCTTCATATATAAAAATCACGACTTTAAAATATGACATGCAAGAGAAAAGTAACGTACTTAAACTTTCTACGACAAATAACTTTAACATTAACGTAACATTTTACTTTACACATAAAAATCCCGACTTTAAAATATGTAGAAATATCGCTAAATAAAAGAAGAAAAAAAAAAAAGTTACATACTTAAACTTTGTACGACAAATAACTTTGACATTAACGTAAAAAATTTTCTTCACATATAAAAATCACGACTTTAAAATGTAACGTGTAAGAAGAATTAGCATACTTAAAATTTCTACGACAAATAAATTTAACCTTTACGCGAAAATTTATATACATAAAAATCATGTCTTTAAAATATGTAAAAATATTGCTAAATAAAAGAAAAAAACTAACATACTTAAACTTTGCACGACAAATAACTTTAACCTTTACTCGAAAATTCCCTTCATGTATAAAAATCACGACTTTAAAATATAACATGCAAGAGAAAAGTAACGTACTTAAACTTTCTACGACAAATAACTTTAACATTAACGTAAAATTTTACTTTACACATAAAAATCCCGATATTAAAATATGTAGAAATATCGCTAAATAAAAGAAAAAAAGTAACACACTTAAACTTTGTACAACAAATAACTTTGACATTAACGTAAAAAATGTTCTGCACATATAAAAATCACGACTTTAAATTTGAAATGTAGGATGAAAGTATAACATACCTATAATTTCTACGACAAAGAATTCAAACATTGCCGTTCATGTCTTTAAAATGTATAATGACAACTCTAACTTTTAGAAAAAAGAAACACTAAAAATTTACAAGGCAAAGAATTTAAAATTGAACGTTAAAATTAACTTTACATGTACTATCATACTCTTATATCAACGATAAATAAGATAAAAAAAGAAACTCTAAAAATTTATAAGGCAAAGAATTCAAATAATACGCGAAAATTTACCTCACATATAAAAATTATGTCTTTCAAATGTGTAAGAATAACGCTAAATTAGAGAAAAAGAAATATTAAAAATTTATAAGGTAAGGAATTGAAACAATACGCGAAAATTTATTTCACACATAACATTTCTATCTTTAAAATGTGTAAGAATAATGCTAAATTAGAGAAGAAAAAAAAATAACATACTTAAACTTTCTTCGACAACAATTTAAACAATACGCGAAAATTTCATACACAATTATTTTCTTAGGTTTTAATGTTAAATAATGGGAAATTTAACAGAATAAAAATTTCAAAGATAAAGAATTTTAACCTTTACACGAAAATTTACTTCACATATAAATATCATGTCTTTAAACTTTAACGCGACAATTTACTTCTCATGTACAATTAAACTCTTAGGTTAATGTTAAATAAAAGAAAAAGTAACATACTCAAACATTTCTAAGATAAGCATAACGTAAAAATTTTATATCATGTGTTTAAAATGTAACATATAAGAGAAAAAAAAATAACATACTTGAACTTTCTATAGCAAAGAATTTAAGCGTTAGCGTAAAAATTTACTTTACATATAAAATTCACGTCTTTAAACGGGATGATAAGCATGTGACGGTAATTAGCCAATCAGGTTAGCGGTAGGTGATACGCCACTTGCCGGCATTTTTAGACCGGAGGATGAGTCAAAAACTTGTTCAAACAGGTCGGGAGACTTGTACAGCAAGAACAACAGCATCGACGCGCAAGCAGCGGGTGATGCTGCGGTGTGTCAGCAGGTGTTCGAGATTATCGTTTTCCTACTTTTCCTTTTTCATAATGAAATGTTTGTGAAAACTTGGAATGAATGCAGTGGATTTCAAAGACACATTAGTAAGTGAAGGTAGAATTCGCATGGACTTTCTTCCAAAAAGTATGATTCACTTGGAGAATTTAAGATCATTTCTACTTGAAAACTTTTCTATTGTCTAAAACATTGAATATTGTTCAAACTCAGTGAGATTATATGCTACAATACGGGTAAAACTTAACAAAATTGTTACATAGAAGAAAAATAGTAAGAGATTTAAAATAAATACTAGTTATAGATACTCCAAGGAAAAAAATTCACCTCTACTTTTCAATCGGAAAATCAATGCAAGTTGGAAATTTATGTTACTTCAAGAAAGACTTAGACAATTTACTTTGTAATAATATACATTAAGGTGTCGTATTAACTCGTGCAATACATGCTGACTAAGGTTTATTTTACTTAATATCTAAGAAAGGTGAATTGGGGGAAAATATTAAATAAATTGTAGATATTAAATACATTGTAGATATGCATTTAAGTTTTGAAAATCACCTGCAAGACTTTTAAAACATCTTAAGATAAATTGAAAGAAACTTGCGAATTATATGTAAACTATATAACTTTTTATACTCTGATAGGAAATCACAAGTAATTTAGTTAACTTTTTTCATGGTAACACTCATATTCAACGACATGTTTTTAAAATTTAACCTTCTTTACATGATAATAGTTATAAATTTTTTCAATCTCAGATGCGATATACTATTATTTCTAACATATATGTTACGAATTGTGTAAAGTTTTTAAAACTGTATATGCAAATCACCAATCAGAAACATAAAAATCTAACATCAATCAAACTAAAATAATAAGATATTTTCCTTAGTGGAAATAGTTAACTACTCATGTGATGGAATATACTTAGAAAATTTAAATACTGAAAAAAGTTTGCTAGGCAAACTTAAAGAATATTTTTTTTTTTCTTGTGAAAAACTAGCATAAATTTGGAAAATGTAGAGTTTGTTACTACGTAAAATTGAACATCATCTGGACAAACTAAATTATACATGAATTTTTTTTTATTTGAGAGGTGCTGACAATATATCATTAATATAGAGATTTTTAACTTCCACCCATAATTTCTAAATAACTTATACATAAATTTCAGAAAACTGAAACGGAATGTGTTTTACAAGACGCTTATTTTGTAAGATGAACATTCAATATTAATATAACTGAGCAAAGTTCATTCCGGAAAAAAACATGTAAAAGATACTTATATTTTGAAAATAGTTTGAAATATCCTTTTAAATTTATGAATGCTCGCTTTCGAAAGACACAAATAAAACTGATATTACACATGATAATTAACACATGCATAACATTAGTCAAACAAAGTGGAATTTTTATTGCTTGTGACCGATAACTTTTCAGTGAAGTAGAATAACATACATAGGAAATGTGTGCAAACTTTTTCAACTTTTAAACCAAGCATCATGTAAAATTATAAATTACGATAGGAAATAGCACACTTCAGAATCGGAACAAGTCTTCTAGTTAAGCTAAATTTATTTCTCAAGGAATTGAAAGCATACCAGAAAAGTCCTTATCATTTCGCATCTTTTCTCATGTTGCAAGAAGACATACTTTGTAAAAGATCCTCGTAACACTTAACAAAAATCAGTAAAAATAAATATATTTTCTAGGGCAAAGATAAAACTTCACAACTTAATACTGAAATTTAGCTAAGTTGCATATGGTTTATTCACATAACTCGCATATGCTTCGAATGTTGAAATATATTTGTCAGTTGAAATCAAACTCATCGAAAATAAATGCTATCTACATTTTCAAGTCGGAAATTACTATTAAATAAACTTTACATGTAAAACATTGTCATGTTAAAAAGAAAAATCTACAAAAATGTAAATGATAATTTTACTGTTGGTACATAAATGATGAATAATTTATGATTTTATTCTAGGCAAACGTTTTATTGTCTAACAGAGAACTTAAACTTTAGCAGAAAAACGAAAAAATACAATTTTTAAATCCTATCATGCTTGTTGAAAATTGAGTTTATTAGCTGTTGTAATAGATTTTTATTGTCCAAATTTCTATAGTTTTTCTTCCCAGTGCAATAAAATTAAGTTCATGTGTAATGAGTAGGTTTTTTTTATGAATCTTATAAATTTAACGAAATTATTATGACCTAAGAGATTGAGTGAACTGAATAAATCAATGATGTAAATTTAAACAGTGAATTGAACTGATACATACTATAACTGTAAAGAAGTATGACAAAGTGATAGATGAAGTGAAAATAGAAGTTGAGTGAAATGTGTTGAAAAAAAGTTGAAGACGACAAGAAATTCGTAAATGAGAATTATCATTGACTTATATTAACTTCGTTTTTCTTGCTTATGACAAGAAAATACACTCTTTCTTATTAAGAACCAACTTGATATCTTATCATAGAATGACAATGATGAAATATCTATACATTAAAAAAAAATACCAAACTTAGACATAGCAAATTTCTTGAAATTCATGTATAATGTGAGAAGTTTTACTGGAAATATAGAAAATACAACATTGAAAGATGTGAATGTTTCGAAGTACTTTATCAGAAGAAAAAAAAAATGCGCTGAGGTCCGCTACAAAAATTTTTAGGAGAAAGTTTAAACAAAATTTAAAATCAAACATGCTTTTAAGTGGGAACACATATATTAAAACTATAGCACATTAAACAATTTATATTATGTCATCTCGGTATCAAACTGAATAACATGAAAAACAACGACAAACTGAATAAACATGATAATTATCAATATATGTGGAAAAGTTTCCTTTTCTCACATATAAAAAAAATAACACATTGACATACGTTAAGATCACGAAACATGCGTAATCATATGCCGATAAGAGCAACCAATGTTGCGGGGAGATATTCACTTGATGGTCAATATCCCATGAATAAATTGATTGATTGAATTTCTAATGCTAATTCCAATAGTATTCCATGTAACTTCAACTTGATATTTTACACTATAGATATATTTATTTTTCAAATATATTGACTTTCAAAAAATCATCCTTCAATATAAGAATGATCATAGTAAGAATAAAAGAAAAGATACTAAGCATTGATTTAAAGTGTATTTATTTCGACTTAGCAACAAATCATATGCTTGAAACGAAAATTGCTTCGAACCAAAGTATAACTATCCAAATTCATAGATTCCTACAAGAAAATTTTTCTCATCTAGTAATTGAATTTTTTTTCTCATACGCATTATAAGTGTTGTCCAATCAGGTGTAGAATAGTTGAAGATATCCGACCTCTTTCTAAATATTAATAAGTCACTGTTGAAAAACTTATAAAAATTTCAATTTACACTTAAAGGTTTTTTTTTTTTTTATTTTTTTTTTTTTTATTTTTTTTTTTTTATATATATATATTTCAAAGAATTTTTTTAAATCAATATGTATATTTAAATACGGAAACTTATTCACTTCAATAAATGTATATTTAAGTTATAAAACTTGTCGTATGTATTGAAAAATTGTAACTTTTCGTCTTCTTCGTATAAATCGATAACTTATACACTAGTTCTTCATCAAATAATCTTCTAAGTAAATCTTTCAAAGGTAAAAACATACTTATAGCTTTGCATTTGTAACAAGTTAAATTGTACATGTTTCATGTGAAAGTTACAAAATTTTATATATTTTCATGGAAAATCGTCGAAATAAATACACTAAGTCGAAATAAATACACTTTAAATCAATGCTTAGTATCTTTTCTTTTATTCTTACTATGATCATTCTTATATTGAAGGATGATTTTTTGAAAGTCAATATATTTGAAAAATAAATATATCTATAGTGTAAAATATCAAGTTGAAGTTACATGGAATACTATTGGAATTAGCATTAGAAATTCAATCAATCAATTTATTCATGGGATATTGACCATCAAGTGAATATCTCCCCGCAACATTGGTTGCTCTTATCGGCATATGATTACGCATGTTTCGTGATCTTAACGTATGTCAATGTGTTATTTTTTTTATATGTGAGAAAAGGAAACTTTTCCACATATATTGATAATTATCATGTTTATTCAGTTTGTCGTTGTTTTTCATGTTATTCAGTTTGATACCGAGATGACATAATATAAATTGTTTAATGTGCTATAGTTTTAATATATGTGTTCCCACTTAAAAGCATGTTTGATTTTAAATTTTGTTTAAACTTTCTCCTAAAAATTTTTGTAGCGGACCTCAGCGCATTTTTTTTTTCTTCTGATAAAGTACTTCGAAACATTCACATCTTTCAATGTTGTATTTTCTATATTTCCAGTAAAACTTCTCACATTATACATGAATTTCAAGAAATTTGCTATGTCTAAGTTTGGTATTTTTTTTTAATGTATAGATATTTCATCATTGTCATTCTATGATAAGATATCAAGTTGGTTCTTAATAAGAAAGAGTGTATTTTCTTGTCATAAGCAAGAAAAACGAAGTTAATATAAGTCAATGATAATTCTCATTTACGAATTTCTTGTCGTCTTCAACTTTTTTTCAACACATTTCACTCAACTTCTATTTTCACTTCATCTATCACTTTGTCATACTTCTTTACAGTTATAGTATGTATCAGTTCAATTCACTGTTTAAATTTACATCATTGATTTATTCAGTTCACTCAATCTCTTAGGTCATAATAATTTCGTTAAATTTATAAGATTCATAAAAAAAACCTACTCATTACACATGAACTTAATTTTATTGCACTGGGAAGAAAAACTATAGAAATTTGGACAATAAAAATCTATTACAACAGCTAATAAACTCAATTTTCAACAAGCATGATAGGATTTAAAAATTGTATTTTTTCGTTTTTCTGCTAAAGTTTAAGTTCTCTGTTAGACAATAAAACGTTTGCCTAGAATAAAATCATAAATTATTCATCATTTATGTACCAACAGTAAAATTATCATTTACATTTTTGTAGATTTTTCTTTTTAACATGACAATGTTTTACATGTAAAGTTTATTTAATAGTAATTTCCGACTTGAAAATGTAGATAGCATTTATTTTCGATGAGTTTGATTTCAACTGACAAATATATTTCAACATTCGAAGCATATGCGAGTTATGTGAATAAACCATATGCAACTTAGCTAAATTTCAGTATTAAGTTGTGAAGTTTTATCTTTGCCCTAGAAAATATATTTATTTTTACTGATTTTTGTTAAGTGTTACGAGGATCTTTTACAAAGTATGTCTTCTTGCAACATGAGAAAAGATGCGAAATGATAAGGACTTTTCTGGTATGCTTTCAATTCCTTGAGAAATAAATTTAGCTTAACTAGAAGACTTGTTCCGATTCTGAAGTGTGCTATTTCCTATCGTAATTTATAATTTTACATGATGCTTGGTTTAAAAGTTGAAAAAGTTTGCACACATTTCCTATGTATGTTATTCTACTTCACTGAAAAGTTATCGGTCACAAGCAATAAAAATTCCACTTTGTTTGACTAATGTTATGCATGTGTTAATTATCATGTGTAATATCAGTTTTATTTGTGTCTTTCGAAAGCGAGCATTCATAAATTTAAAAGGATATTTCAAACTATTTTCAAAATATAAGTATCTTTTACATGTTTTTTTCCGGAATGAACTTTGCTCAGTTATATTAATATTGAATGTTCATCTTACAAAATAAGCGTCTTGTAAAACACATTCCGTTTCAGTTTTCTGAAATTTATGTATAAGTTATTTAGAAATTATGGGTGGAAGTTAAAAATCTCTATATTAATGATATATTGTCAGCACCTCTCAAATAAAAAAAAATTCATGTATAATTTAGTTTGTCCAGATGATGTTCAATTTTACGTAGTAACAAACTCTACATTTTCCAAATTTATGCTAGTTTTTCACAAGAAAAAAAAAATATTCTTTAAGTTTGCCTAGCAAACTTTTTTCAGTATTTAAATTTTCTAAGTATATTCCATCACATGAGTAGTTAACTATTTCCACTAAGGAAAATATCTTATTATTTTAGTTTGATTGATGTTAGATTTTTATGTTTCTGATTGGTGATTTGCATATACAGTTTTAAAAACTTTACACAATTCGTAACATATATGTTAGAAATAATAGTATATCGCATCTGAGATTGAAAAAATTTATAACTATTATCATGTAAAGAAGGTTAAATTTTAAAAACATGTCGTTGAATATGAGTGTTACCATGAAAAAAGTTAACTAAATTACTTGTGATTTCCTATCAGAGTATAAAAAGTTATATAGTTTACATATAATTCGCAAGTTTCTTTCAATTTATCTTAAGATGTTTTAAAAGTCTTGCAGGTGATTTTCAAAACTTAAATGCATATCTACAATGTATTTAATATCTACAATTTATTTAATATTTTCCCCCAATTCACCTTTCTTAGATATTAAGTAAAATAAACCTTAGTCAGCATGTATTGCACGAGTTAATACGACACCTTAATGTATATTATTACAAAGTAAATTGTCTAAGTCTTTCTTGAAGTAACATAAATTTCCAACTTGCATTGATTTTCCGATTGAAAAGTAGAGGTGAATTTTTTTCCTTGGAGTATCTATAACTAGTATTTATTTTAAATCTCTTACTATTTTTCTTCTATGTAACAATTTTGTTAAGTTTTACCCGTATTGTAGCATATAATCTCACTGAGTTTGAACAATATTCAATGTTTTAGACAATAGAAAAGTTTTCAAGTAGAAATGATCTTAAATTCTCCAAGTGAATCATACTTTTTGGAAGAAAGTCCATGCGAATTCTACCTTCACTTACTAATGTGTCTTTGAAATCCACTGCATTCATTCCAAGTTTTCACAAACATTTCATTATGAAAAAGGAAAAGTAGGAAAACGATAATCTCGAACACCTGCTGACACACCGCAGCATCACCCGCTGCTTGCGCGTCGATGCTGTTGTTCTTGCTGTACAAGTCTCCCGACCTGTTTGAACAAGTTTTTGACTCATCCTCCGGTCTAAAAATGCCGGCAAGTGGCGTATCACCTACCGCTAACCTGATTGGCTAATTACCGTCACATGCTTATCATCCCGTTTAAAGACGTGAATTTTATATGTAAAGTAAATTTTTACGCTAACGCTTAAATTCTTTGCTATAGAAAGTTCAAGTATGTTATTTTTTTTTCTCTTATATGTTACATTTTAAACACATGATATAAAATTTTTACGTTATGCTTATCTTAGAAATGTTTGAGTATGTTACTTTTTCTTTTATTTAACATTAACCTAAGAGTTTAATTGTACATGAGAAGTAAATTGTCGCGTTAAAGTTTAAAGACATGATATTTATATGTGAAGTAAATTTTCGTGTAAAGGTTAAAATTCTTTATCTTTGAAATTTTTATTCTGTTAAATTTCCCATTATTTAACATTAAAACCTAAGAAAATAATTGTGTATGAAATTTTCGCGTATTGTTTAAATTGTTGTCGAAGAAAGTTTAAGTATGTTATTTTTTTTTCTTCTCTAATTTAGCATTATTCTTACACATTTTAAAGATAGAAATGTTATGTGTGAAATAAATTTTCGCGTATTGTTTCAATTCCTTACCTTATAAATTTTTAATATTTCTTTTTCTCTAATTTAGCGTTATTCTTACACATTTGAAAGACATAATTTTTATATGTGAGGTAAATTTTCGCGTATTATTTGAATTCTTTGCCTTATAAATTTTTAGAGTTTCTTTTTTTATCTTATTTATCGTTGATATAAGAGTATGATAGTACATGTAAAGTTAATTTTAACGTTCAATTTTAAATTCTTTGCCTTGTAAATTTTTAGTGTTTCTTTTTTCTAAAAGTTAGAGTTGTCATTATACATTTTAAAGACATGAACGGCAATGTTTGAATTCTTTGTCGTAGAAATTATAGGTATGTTATACTTTCATCCTACATTTCAAATTTAAAGTCGTGATTTTTATATGTGCAGAACATTTTTTACGTTAATGTCAAAGTTATTTGTTGTACAAAGTTTAAGTGTGTTACTTTTTTTCTTTTATTTAGCGATATTTCTACATATTTTAATATCGGGATTTTTATGTGTAAAGTAAAATTTTACGTTAATGTTAAAGTTATTTGTCGTAGAAAGTTTAAGTACGTTACTTTTCTCTTGCATGTTATATTTTAAAGT
Organism: Linyphia triangularis; assembly: GCA_963978545.1. Taxonomy (NCBI): domain Eukaryota; kingdom Metazoa; phylum Arthropoda; class Arachnida; order Araneae; family Linyphiidae; genus Linyphia; species Linyphia triangularis. Next base: position 30,148,132 of record OZ021733.1, read on the forward strand.
CGTGATTTTTATACATGAAGGGAATTTTCGAGTAAAGGTTAAAGTTATTTGTCGTGCAAAGTTTAAGTATGTTAGTTTTTTTCTTTTATTTAGCAATATTTTTACATATTTTAAAGACATGATTTTTATGTATATAAATTTTCGCGTAAAGGTTAAATTTATTTGTCGTAGAAATTTTAAGTATGCTAATTCTTCTTACACGTTACATTTTAAAGTCGTGATTTTTATATGTGAAGAAAATTTTTTACGTTAATGTCAAAGTTATTTGTCGTACAAAGTTTAAGTATGTAACTTTTTTTTTTTTCTTCTTTTATTTAGCGATATTTCTACATATTTTAAAGTCGGGATTTTTATGTGTAAAGTAAAATGTTACGTTAATGTTAAAGTTATTTGTCGTAGAAAGTTTAAGTACGTTACTTTTCTCTTGCATGTCATATTTTAAAGTCGTGATTTTTATATATGAAGGGAATTTTCGAGTAAAGGTTAAATATTTATCTTAGAAATTTTAAGTAAGTTACTTTTTTTCTCTTATTTAGCGATATTTTTACTCATTTTAAAATGATTTTTATGTGAAAAGTAAATTTTTTACGTTAATGTTAAAGTTATTTATTTTAAAGAGTTTAAGTATGTTACTTTTTTCTCTTATTTAGTGATATTCGTACACATTTTAAAGACATGATTTTTATTCGTAAAGTAAATTTTCACGTTCACTTTTTTTTATAAGTTTATTTTTTATAATAATAATAATAAAATCTGATAATTATTACTAAATATTATCTTTATATTTAATAAATTTCATAATTACTCCAATTGCAACAACTGTCTACGCTAAAAACCCATTCGCTACACTATGACGTCACGAACAAATTATCTATCACTTTAACTGTTTCAAGCAAGATCGTTACACAACAACTCAACTCGCAAACGCGTTGAAGCGTGTTGAAACATCCCTAGTCTCGCTCCCCTCCCTTCTGACGGGTCGATAGTCAGTAGCACCCTCTACCGTGAAACCTGATTGGTCGGTGAAGTCACGTGATCACCCCTCATATATAGACGCTACCGGTTGCCGTCTCGCCATTTCTACTTAGATACCTGAGTGTGAAAGACGTGTTTAATACTTCGTGTTTTTTTTTTTTCACAGATTTTTTTGTTTTGTTAGGGTGGAGTGAGGCGGTACCAATTCTTCCTAAAAGAGGTATCGGGCTGGAGGTGGGTCCTCACCTTTAATAAATAATTTTTCAAAATTTATTAATTGTAATTCTAAAGTCTTAACTTATTCAAAATTAGTTAGGGAAGGGGGGTGGGTAGATGAGTTACCATGAAGGCAACGTCCGATAGTCGATATTTTAACAATTGTTTGGTAAAATATTGAAATGTCACGTGTAGCTCGGGGTTAGGGTTCTTTAGACCCTTAGCAAATGGCCTTCCTTTTATTAACTTTTCAAATTTAACATTTTTTTTTGTGTAACTTTGTTGCAGGTATTTTAACTTGGCTAAAGGATATGTAAGTAACTCGCTAGAAAACCAAACAGTCAATCAGGAGTTAACTTTTGGTCACATGTTTAAAACTTATCAATCACCAGCGAGCATTTAGCTGACCGATCAGAACTCGTTGCCAACACCTGAAAACTAAATTTGGTATATATCCAATGTTATCACCACTTAAAACGTAAATCTTAACATAGAATGACGTCATACCCACTGTGACGTCATTAGTAAAAATACCTATCACTCTAACTTATTCGTTTAGAAGCAGCCCTAGAACAATTCAGCTCCATCTTAAATGTAAATCGACACTAAAAAGTGTTGCCACCGCTCAAAACTTTGATATAAAACAAATTATGACGTCATATCTACTGTGACGTCACGCAATAAAAGCCTATTACTCTAACTTATTCACTTAGAAGCAGTCCTAGAACAACTCAACCCCGTCTGCTAGATAAATCGAAACTAAAAAAGTGTTGCCACCGCTCAAAACTTTGATATAAAACACATTATGACGTCATACCTACTGTGACGTCATACACAAACAGCTTATAATGAAACTAAAACAACAGCAAGAGGGGAACAACTCAACTCCACTTCCGGTCACGCCCCCTTCCGGTCACGCCCCCATACCATACCATACCATACCGCATACCGCCATGGCTTCGGACTGTCCTTTTCTAACTACTACTGATCAGTGCAATATGTCTGTAACTACGCTTCGATGTACATATCTCTCCTTGATTGCCTACATATACGCTTTATGACTCATCCAAGAAATCACTCATCTGCAACTCGCACAGTAACTTTTTGATACAGTTGAACATATAGCAACATATTTGACTTCGAAGGATGAAAGTGTTGTGCATGTTTGTTTTTCGCTGCACCATGAAATAACTACACCTGTCATGTATGTCTTTGGATGTAACCACTAAAAGATTTGCGACCCACATATGATGATTATACTCCAATCAGCCTCAAAGAATATATTCACTTCTCTTAGGTCTTCTTGAAGTTATTTGGTAATTTTTAGGGGCATTCCGATAAAGCAGGCATATCTCTCAATGTGTGAAATATTTCAGTGTCTTATTTCCTATATAACTAAGAGACTGAAAATAAGTTTATATGACGAAAATAAGATTTGGCGATTTTGATTATACAATGTACACCTTGCCTTGAGTGGATAGAAAATGAACGCGAATTCTACACCCTTACTACCTTCAAACTTTTTTTTTATTTAAGCCTTTAAAACTCTAATGTTTACATATTTGGAAGTATTTTACTACGTAAAAATTAAATTTTATTAAAAAAAAAAGTTCACATCGTGCTCTAAATTTTCCCAAATTTTAAAATTAAAAAAAAAATAATAATAATAATCAAATTTTAAATTCTATCTTTATCATTTTTCAAAAAAAAAAAACAAAAAAAAAATCTGATTTTTAAATTTTTTCTCCTAGTATTATACTCTAACTTTTAAGTCATCGGATTTAGAATAAGCAAAATACTTTCGAGAAAAACGATAATTAATGTACCTATAGGTAAAAACACGGGTATTTTTCGACATTTCAATTTGTAGAAAAAAGTATTTTATTCAAAAATCCATGCCTGTTTTTGTCAAATAGATATTAAGACTGACACACACACAAAAGTTCAAGTAATTTCATTCTTATTTGCTGAAGTTTTAGCATTTTGAGTAAGGTGGGAAATTTCAAAAATCCCCGAACTGAGGAAAATGCGTTCGAATCATCAAAGGTGCTATTGCAGCAATGATTTCTCCATAAAAATATAGTTTTTTTGCAATTGCAGTTATCTGATCAGCTCAAAAACTTGCCAGAATAAGAAGAAGGTTTCAAAGGTTATAAACACGCAAAAAATCGAAAATTTATATTTTTGTTATTTTTTGTGAAAACAAGGGGTACCAAGTCCTCTTAATTTCACTTAGCTTTCCCTTAGAGGAATAAAATGAGGTAAATTTCTAAATGAGGAATGCCCTACTGTTTTACTTATGACCCGAATGATGAAAATTGGCCGAAATGCTTTTAGCTAAAACCAGTGCTAGAAGTGTGGGTAGACGCGTGGTGATTAGAGGTCGGCGATATATCGATACGACGATATTTGTATCGATATTTAAAAAAAAATATCGATAGCAAAAATATCGATACAAATCACCGATATATTGATATTTTCAAACTTTTTTTGTTCTTTAATGATCGTTTTGTAGTTACATGTGTTTTTCGATTTTCTTTATTCCCTTTTCAAAAATTTTAAAACTAAAGTTTTGACTTGGCTGAGAGACAGTTAAAATGGCACCCTAACCAAAAAGAAAACATAATGTAATGGAAAGATAAGATCATTTATTAGTAGTCATTAACAAAGCGCCGTTTCTGTTGCTAACGTGTGCCTGGAATTGACATCTAATTTTAAATATTAAAAACATCTCTATCAGCAAAATATGCGGTAAACTACTTTTCGAAATTTCTTCTTGACTGGGAATTCATACATTGACATCCAAATGAATTTTATTTGTTCTGATTGATAATATAATTTATTTATTAAAACAATTTTTATAATTTATTAATTAAAACATTTTTTATAATTTATTTATTAAAACAATTTTTATAATTTATTTATTAAAACAATTTTTATAATTTATTTATTAAAACAATTTTGGCATAAATTCATGAAAAGTAGAAATTTGCCCTAAAAAACTTCGTTTCTGGCAAAATTGAAAATATTTTTTTTTTTTTTTTTTTTTAAATCATGTATCGATATATCGATATTTTATCGATAATGTTTTCTATGCAACGATATAGTATCGATATTTATTTTGATCGGATATTTCCGACCTCTAGTGGTGACGCATCTCCCCACTTTTCAAGAAAAAACCCATGCGTCCCCCCACTTCTAAAAACACTGAAATCCATCCCCTCACTTTTAAAAACTCTCAGTCCGTCTAAAAACTACTAAAGAAAATAACATTACCCTTAAAAAGAAGTGACACTGAGAAAAAGTGATTTAAAGTTTTCAAATGTAAAAAAAAAACTATTTATATTGTATATACATATCAAACTGTCATAAAAATGTATTATACTACTTTGTATAAAGATATAAGTATTTTTATTAACAAATACTGCTACACTTGGAGAGTTCTCTATTAATTTAATTTCATGAAAGTATGTACATTTGGAAGCATTATTTAAATTTAAATAATCAGTTATGTATATAATGTTGAATTATTACTTTATTTTATCTCTTACTTCCAAGTAAAAAAATTAGGTCACAGAATATTCATTAAAATAAGAATAATTTTTGTATCTTTATTCAAAATTAGTGTTAAGAAGTATAAACTATTTCTTTACTAGTTAATATTTTTATTATAAGATACGAAATTATAATATTTATCGTTGGGAGGGAGGGGGGTACATTTGTCACCAACTTTTAAGCATCCCTCTACTTTTCGCCGACCGAACGGTATAGTGGTTAGCGTGCTAGCTTCTAGACCGCGAGGTTGCGGGTTCGAGTCCCGTGTTAGGCATGGGTGTTTGTAAATATATGTTGGCTTGTCTAATGACGAAAGTTTCGGCGCATTATAGCCCTCGTGTTGCTGACGGCGCCAGATAATCTGAATACAACCAACCAACCCTCCACTTTTCTTTTCCCACTTTCACCACTGGCTAAAACTAAGTTGACATTTGTCTTTGTTTTTTCCCGCACGTGATGCAAATAAGCTATCACGACATCATTCAAAACCTGAAAAGTTTGAAAAGGAATACATTGTGTAAGTTCGTACATATGGCTTGGAAATTTGTAGAATTCTGACTTGGGTTGATATATATAGATAAAGTAGGATATTTAAATAAAAAATAAGCTTCTTATTATCAGTCTGCGGTAGAAAAAAAGTGAAATATAATTGGAAAATTTTATTAGTAGTGTAATTGCTAAAACAGACTTTGTAGTGAAATTCGTATCAAAGTTTTTATTTTGGCAGGACATTTGAGTATTTTTTCAGTTTGAAGATGGCCTTTCCTGACGGAAAAGCACAGAGGGTTTTAATATAAATATCATCGGTAGAAGTTATCAGGTCACGTTAAAACGAAAATTACTAAAAATTAAAAAGAAAAAATCTTGAAAACGAGTAGCTAGTGGTTGAATGATTGTTATGTTTTTTACATTGGCTGTTGTTAATTATATTTGTTATAATAGCGAGTGACCCAACATTATTACCAAAAGGTTTGTAATGTTGATAGATATATTGATAATTTTTTCCGTGTAATGATTATAGTGCATTAGAAAGAGTAACTTTCAATGCGAACCTTGAGATAGTATTCTCAAAATGTCCTTCTATATACACTAATTGAACTTCTACACAAAATCATTAAACGATAGCGTAGCCAGAGATTTTTTTCGGGAGGGAATAGAAAATTATAACTCAAAACAAATCATAACAAGTGCATTTGTTTTCATATATTTAGTTACATGTATCTTTTAACACGTATAATTATATATTTTTTAGTAAATTTATCATTTAAAAAAAATTCAGTGGTTTTTGCGATCTAATAGCAAACTGAAAATTGGGAGGGCATATATCCCCGTATTCCACCCCCTGGGTACGCACCTACCTCAAGGAAAACACATATAATCTTACCATAATAAAAATAAAACTGACGTTATTGATCAAGAAAATCTTCCGATTGGGAATACCTTCAGCTTTCCACTGATCTCAAATTAATCACTAGTCATAACCTGAAAAAGCATTCCCTGAAATAAATAGCGATGCAGGATTTCGATCAATAAGTCCGCACGTACTGGCCACACGTGATGTCTAAACATAATTTCGATCTTAAGCACTTAAAATCCAGGTCTGTAGTTTTGGCAACAAGAAGCTCTGTACTGGATGTTAAATTATTTAACTATTTTCATGCCAAGTGCAAAATAGCGTATTTTAAGAAAGAAAGAAAATCGGAAAGATGCGGCGACCTCTTTTACTCAGAACAAGCTGCATGGGCCAGTGTTTGCCAGTATATTTTAGTGTGTAAATATTAGACAGATATATAATTTAATCAAGCACTTTGGTTTGAGAAATAACAACAGTCTGTGCAACGCCCCTTATCGGTAATAAGAACCCATATAAACCGTTTGATTTTAAAAGGGGACTAATGCAAATTTTCAAATTTCATATTGGAAGAAAAAACGAGGGGGCTGTAAAGAGTATTCACATTAGGGTCGTCCAAAGTACCTCTAGTGTTAAAAATTAACCTAATATTGACGAATGCTAATTAACCTAATATTGACGAATGCAGCATTTGTTTTGAATTTTTTATTTTGACTATAAATCTTGTAGAATTTCATTAAAAAATTACTGTAAAGCCAATAATATCATTAAAACGCAAAATTTATAAATTTTAAGTAAATTCCAATTTAAAAACTGAAATAAAATTAAATCAAATTTAAAATTTATTTCGTTTTTTAAAAAATTCAAAGAATAAAAATAAAAAGTTGTAATAATTAGTTTTAGTCCTTACTTGGTGGTCAAATGAAGATTCACGTGTCTGGCTTCGATCTCTTGACAGAAGGGCAGGTGGTCTTGTGGAATGTACTTCATAGTTTTTCCGATGTCATCCATTTCGCTTGCCATAATTACTTTTTGTTCCTCATTACTTCAGTGGGAAATCTTAAATTTATTTCTCAAACGAATTTTATGCACCTTAAAAAAAACACCCGATGGCCACCAAGGAAAATGTTCGACAAATCTATTTCAAAGTTCGGTATATTTATTTTGCCTTGTTGTATTGAAGTTATTTTGAGTTGTATCTTTTCATCTTAAATACATTTGCATGATACTATTCCACGCTAAAATATCATTAATGTGATACGAAAAACAACAGTCTGAAAAATAGATTTTGTTGTTACTTTGGAAAGAGCAAAGTTTCTCTTACTTACTTCCAAGGTTTAACTTTCCGTGAAAGCTTCTTTAAATTTTCGAATTCCCATCATCCGATTTGAACCAAAAAGTATACAGCAAAACTGTAATGTGTGAGAGATCAGCATACCAAATTTCAAGACTGATAACATTGGCAATATGATAAAAGGAAGTGGCAAAAAATACGCCAAAGCTCTTTATATTAGTGGAGAAATGAGAAATTCATGTTATAAGGTGTCTTCTGGATTCCTTCTAATATCATATGAAAGTTTTGCTGCTGTACTATAAAGTAGCTATGAATGACCGAAGTCCCGGATTAATACACCATACGACGCGTCCCCGGATTAGACACCGATACGATGTGTCAGTTTTCATAAAATCGTAAACGAAAAAAAAATAAAAAAATATTATTTTTGGTCAAGATTGCAGAAGTCTCTCTTTGAAATCAAATGATTTATATGTAAACACTTTCAATAAACGGCTGGTTGTCTGTGATTAGTTCATTTCAAATTCGCAAGTATCAGGCACCAATTTATGTTTAGCCAATTCGTGGCACCAATGTATTGTTTAAAAATCGAATGTATTTGAAAAGCTCTTTTGATGAACTGATTTTTAGAAGCATTCGTCTGCTAGTCTCCTTGATAATTAAATCCAATACAATTATCAATTTTCTTAACGGTTCAGTTTCCAAAAGCTTCTGTTGACGAAGCCAATCGGTACGCACATTTGATGGGATTTGTATTTGACTTTCAATACAAACTCCTGTCTCATAAAATTTAAAACTTAATTTTAGTTCTATGATTCTAACTAAAGTTTTTCTCTTTTCTTTGTGGTAAAAATCATCTGCAAAATAAAGAAGATTCTAATAATTTCATAGGGGATAATTACTTATTATATTCAGGGATGACAGTTTTCCTGCTTTTGGAGGAATTCCTCCTTTTTGAATTTTTATGTAACATTTTCCTTCTCTTTATCCCTGTTTTGAGGATCCGTATTTTTTTTTTATCCGAACCAATTTTCCCTGCGAAAGTATACTTTTCCTCATGTCTAAACAAAAGATTTTCCCTCTTAGCTCTCCTTTCCTCACAGATTACATCACTAACTCCTAATATTTGAAATGCAATTATTATATAGTATGAGAAATTTCATTGTATCTTTAAAATTATTGAATCATCCTTCCTGCATACTTTTTTGTTGAATTTTTGTGAATTCCTTCCACGAGCTTTTTTAACAAATTTTTGGATTTCCTCCTTTTTGCTCTCTAATCACTCTCATCCCTGTATATTGCAAAAGACCTTTAACTTTTATTGTGACTTAAACGTCCCAGCAAGATCTAATCTCTCAAAAAACAATTAAGATGTTGTAAGAAACCGCCAAGTAAAGTTGTCAGCCAGAAAAAGTTATAAAATCTAATGTTTGCCGCAAAGTGACCGTGTTTAGTTTCTTTGGGGTACTTGTACACAACGCACTACATTGTGATCATTGAGAAGAATCCTAATAGGCAATCAGAACTTGGCAGGCTAGAGTTATTTCATAATAATCTCCTTTCATATGTTTGAGCTACTTTGTACTCATTACATTGAATTGGAATTAATTTTATGAAAACTTTAAACTGTCAAATACTGTTTGCCTATAGGGATTCCTCCCAATAATCCCAATTCAGTTCGTTCTGTGCAAGTACCCAAAAAAAACTAAACACGGCCGCTTGGGGGCAAACATTAGATTTCATAACTTTTTCTGGCTGACTACTTTATTTGGCGTTTTTGTACAACGTGTAGTTGTTTTTTGGGAGATATGAATTCTTTTTGTTAAAGAAGCTATCAAATCCAAGTCTTACCGAGTTCCAGAAGCGTTAAAGTAGAAAGTTGATGAGCAAATCAAGGAATTATTGAAGTTAGAAGTAGTTAGAAATTGGGCATCCGGGGCCATGGCGGGATGCGGGATGGTATGGTATGGTATGGGGGCGTGACCGGATATGCCGTCACAGGAAGTGACATCACAGGATATGCCGTCACCGGAAGTCGCGTGACCGGAAGTGGAGTTGAGTTGTTCCCCTCCTGCTGTTGTTTTAGTTTCATTATAAGCTGTTTGTGTATGACGTCACAGTAGGTATGACGTCATAATGTGTTTTATATTAAAGTTTTGAGTGGTGGCAACACTTTTTTTTTTAGTTTCGGTTTATCTAGCAGACGGAGTTGAGTTGTTCTAGGACTGCTTCTTAGCGAATAAGTTAGAATGATAGGTTTTTATTGCGTGACGTCACAGTAAGTATGACGTCATAATGTGTTGTATATCAAAGTTTAGAGCGATGGCAACACTTTTTAGTGTCGATTTACCTTTAAGATGGAGCTGAATTGTTCTAGGGCTGCTTCTAAACGAATAAGTTAGAGTGATAGGTATTTTTACTAATGACGTCACAGTGGGTATGACGTCATTCTATGTTAAGATTTACGTTTTAAGTGGTGATAACATTGGATATATACTAAATTTAGTTTTCAGGTGTTGGCAACGAGTTCTGATCGGTCAGCTAAATGCTCGCTTGTGACTGATAAGTTTTAAACATGTGATCAAAAGCTAACTCCTGATTGACTGTTTGGTTTTCTAGCGAGTTACTTACATATCCTTTAGCCAAGTTAAAATACCTGCAACAAAGTTACACAAAAAAAAAAAATGCTAAATTTGAAAAGTTAATAAAAGGAAGGCCATTTGCTAAGGGTCTAAAGAACCCTAACCCCGAGCTACACGTGACATTTCAATATTTTACCAAACAATTGTTAAAATATCGACTATCGGACGTTGCCTTCATGGTAATTCATCTACCCACCCCCCTTCCCTAACTAATTTTGAATAAGTTAAGACTTTAGAATTACAATTAATAAATTTTGAAAAATTATTTATTAAAGGTGAGGACCCACCTCCAGCCCGATACCTCTTTTAGGAAGAATTGGTACCGCCTCACTCCACCCTAACAAAAAAAAAAATCTGTGAAAAAAACACACGAAGTATTAAACACGTCTTTCACACTCAGGTATCTAACTAGAAATGGCGAGACGGCAACCGGTAGCGTCTATATATGAGGGGTGATCACATGACTTCACCGACCAATCAGGTTTCACGGTAGAGGGTGCTACTGACTATCGACCCGTCAGAAGGGAGGGGAGCGAGACTAGGGATGTTTCAACACGCTTCAACGCGTTTGCGAGTTGAGTTGTTGTGTAACGATCTTGCTTGAAACAGTTAAAGTGATAGATAATTTGTTCGTGACGTCATAGTGTAGCGAATGGGTTTTTAGCGTAGACAGTTGTTGCAATTGGAGTAATTATGAAATTTATTAAATATAAAGATAATATTTAGTAATAATTATCAGATTTTATTATTATTATTATAAAAAATAAACTTATAAAAAAAAGTGAACGTGAAAATTTACTTTACGAATAAAAATCATGTCTTTAAAATGTGTACGAATATCACTAAATAAGAGAAAAAAGTAACATACTTAAACTCTTTAAAATAAATAACTTTAACATTAACGTAAAAAATTTACTTTTCACATAAAAATCACTTTAAAATGAGTAAAAATATCGCTAAATAAGAGAAAAAAAAAGTAACTTACTTAAAATTTCTAAGATAAATATTTAACCTTTACTCGAAAATTCCCTTCATATATAAAAATCACGACTTTAAAATATGACATGCAAGAGAAAAGTAACGTACTTAAACTTTCTACGACAAATAACTTTAACATTAACGTAACATTTTACTTTACACATAAAAATCCTGACTTTAAAATATGTAGAAATATCGCTAAATAAAAGAAGAAAAAAAAAGTAACATACTTAAACTTTGTACGACAAATAACTTTGACATTAACGTAAAAAATTTTCTTCACATATAAAAATCACGACTTTAAAATGTAACGTGTAAGAAGAATTAGCATACTTAAAATTTCTACGACAAATAAATTTTACCTTTACGTGAAAATTTACTATATACATAAAAATCATGTCTTTAAAATATGTAAAAATATTGCTAAATAAAAGAAAAAAAACTAACATACTTAAACTTTGCACGACAAATAACTTTAGCATTAACGTAAAAATTTACTTCACATATAAAAATCACGACATTAAAATGTGACATGTAAGAAGAATTAGCATACTTAAAATTTCTACGATAAATAATTTTAACATTTGAGTGAAAATTACATATATAAAAATCATGTATTTAAAATATCGCTGAATAAAAGAAAAAAGTAACATACTTAAACTTTCTACGACAAATAACTTTAACATTAACGCAAAAATTTACTTTACACATAAAAATCACGACTTTAAATTTGACATGCAGGAGGAAAGTATAACATACCTATAATTTCTACGACAAAGAATTCAAACATTGCCATTCATGTCTTTAACCTGTTCAGGACCGTGATCGCGTATATGTGATCAGACGATTCTTCCCTCACGGCCCGCGATATCGTATTTGTGATCAGTGTTTCCGTGCCAGCCGGCCCATCATCACACAGACGTGATTTCAGATTGGAACGTTTTATTTGAATTTAACGGGGCAAAATGCTTAACGGGGAAAAATGCCCGGTCCCGTGCGTGCGTAGTCTCTTTGAGCGCGCGGGCCTGGGGAAGCGCTTCTTTCTCCTTTCGCCGGTCCTGAACAGGTTAAAATGTATAATGACAACTCTAACTTTTAGAAAAAAGAAACACTAAAAATTTACAAGGCAAAGAATTTAAAATTGAACGTGAAAATTAACTTCACATGTACAATCATACTCTTATATCAACGATAAATAAGATAAAAAAGAAGCTCTAAAAATTTATAAGGCAAATAATTTAAATAATACGCGAAAATTTACCACACATATAAAAATTATGTCTTTCAAATGTGTAAGAATAACGCTAAATTAGAGAAAAAGAAATACTAAAAATTTATAAGGTAAGGAATTGAAACAATATGCGAAAATTTATTTCACGCATAAAATTTTTATCTTTAAAATGTGTAAGAATAATGCTAAATTAGAGAAGAAAAAAAAATAACATACTTAAACTTTCTTCGACAACAATTTAAACAATACGCGACATTTTCATACACAATTATTTTCTTAGGTTAATGTTAAATAATGGGAAATTTAACAGAATAAAAATTTCAAAGATAAAGAATTTTAACCTTTACACGAAAATTTACCTCACAAAAATATCATATCCTTAAACTTTAACGTGACAATTTACTCTTCATATACAATTAAACTCTTAGGTTAATGTTAAATAAGAAAAAAAAAATAATATACTTAAAATTTCTAAGATAAACATAACGTAAAAATTTCGTATCATGTGTTTAAAATGTAACATATAAGAGAAAAAAAAAACTAACATACTTGAACTTTCTATAGCAAAGAATTTAAGCATTAGCGTAAAAATTCACTTTACATATAAAATTCACATCTTTAAATGGGAAGATAAGCAGGTGACGGTAATTAGCCAATCAGGGTAGCGGTAGGTGATACGCCATTCGCCGGCATTTTTAGATCGGAGGATGAGTCACGCTAAAACTTGTTGGAACAGGTCGGGAGATTTGTACAGCAAGAACAACAGCATCGACGCGCAAGCAGCGGGTGATGCTGTGATGTGTCAGCAGGTCTTTGAGATTATCGTTTTCCTACTTTGCCGTTTTCATAATGAAATGTTTGTGAAAACTTGGAATGAATAAAGTGGATTTCAAAGACATATTAGTAAGTGAAGGTAGAATTCGCATGGACTTTCTTCCAAAAAGTATGATTCACTTGGAGAATTTAAGATCATTTCTACTTGAAAACTTTTCTATTATTTAAAACATTGAATATTGTTCAAACTCAGTGGGATTATATGCTACAATACGGGTAAAACTTAACAAAATTGTTACATAGAAGAAAAATAGTAAGAGATTTAAAATAAATATTAGTTATAGATACTCCAAAGAAAAATTTCACCTCTACTTTTCAATCGGAAAATCAATACAAGTTGGAAATTTATGTTACTTCAAGAAAGACTTAGACAATTTACTTTGTAATAATATACGTTAAGGTGTCGTATTAACTCGTGCAATACATGCTGACTAAGGTTTATTTTACTTGAAAGGTGAATTGGGGGAAAATATTAAATAAATTGTAGATATTAAATACATTGTAGATATGCATTCAAGTTTTGAAAATCACCTGCAAGACTTTTAAAACATCTTAAGATAAATTGAAAGAAACTTTTTATACTCTGAAAGGAAATCACAAGTAATTTAGTTAACTTTTTTCATGGTAACACTCATATTCAACGACATGTTTTTAAAATTTAACCTTCTTTACATGATAATAGTTATAAATTTTTTCAATCTCAGATGCGATATACTATTATTTCTAACATATATGTTACGAATTGTGTAAAGTTTTTAAAAGAGTATATGCAAATCACCAATCAGAAACATAAAAATCTAACATCAATCAAACACACTAAAATAATAAGATATTTTCCTTAGTGGAAATAGTTAACTACTCATGTGATGGAATGTACTTAGAAAATTTAAATACTGAAAAAAGTTTGCTAGGCAAACTTAAAGAATATATATTTTTTTTCTTGTGAAAAACTAGCATAAATTTGAAAAATATAGAGTTTGTTACTACGTAAAATTGAACATCATCTGGACAAACTAAATTATACATGAATTTTTTTTTTTATTTGAGAGGTGCTGACAATATATCATTAATACAGAGATTTTTAACTTCCACCCATAATTTCTAAATAACTTATACATAAATTTCAGAAAACTGAAACGGAATGTGTTTTACAAGACGCTTATTTTGTAAGATGAATATTCAATATTAATATAACTGAGCAAAGTTCATTACGGAAAAAACTTGTAAAAGATACTTATATTTTGAAAATAGTTTGAAATATCCTTTTAAATTTATGAATGCTCGCTTTCGAAAGACACAAATAAAACTGATATTACACATGATAATTAACACATGCATAACATTAATCAAACAAAGTGGAATTTTTATTGCTTGTGACCGATAACTTTTCAGTGAAGCAGAACTTACATAGGAAATTTGTGCAAACTTTTTCAACTTTTAAACCAAGTATTATGTAAAATTATAAATTACGATAGGAAATAGCACACTTCAGAATCGGAACAAGTCTTCTAGTTAAGCTAAATTTATTTCTCAAGGAATTGAAAGCATACCAGACAAGTCCTTATCATTTCGCATCTTTTCTCATGTTGCAAGAAGACATACTTTGTAAAAGATCGTCGTTGCACTTAACAAAAATCAGTAAAAATAAATGTATTTTCTATGGCAAAGATAAAACTTCACAACTTAATTACTGAAATTTAGCTAAGTTGCATATGGTTTATTCACATAACTCGCATATGCTTCGAATGTTGAAATATATTTGTCAGTTGAAATCAAACTAATCGAAAATAAATGCTACCTACATTTTCAAGTCGGAAATTACTATTAAATAAACTTTACATGTAAAACATTGTCATGTTAAAAAGAAAAATCTACAAAAATGTAAATGATAATTTTACTGTTGGTACATAAATGATGAATAATTTATGATTTTATTCTAGGCAAACGTTTTATTGTCTAACAGAGAACTTAAACTTTAGCAGAAAAATAAAAAAATACAATTTTTATATCCTATCATACTTGTCGAAAATTGAATTTATTAGCTGTTGTAATAGATTTTTATTGTCCAAATTTCTATAGTTTTTCTTCCCGGTGCAATAAAATTAAGTTCATGTGTAATAAGTAGGTTTTTTTGATGAATCTTATAAATTTAATGAAATTATTATGACCTAAGAGATTGAGTGAACTGAATAAATCAATGATGTAAATTTAAACAGTGACTTGAACTGATACATACTATAACTGTAAAGAAGTATGACAAAGTGATAGATGAAGTAAAAATAGAAGTTGAATGAAATGTGTTGAAAAAAGTTGAAGACGACAAGAAATTCGTAATTGAGAATTATCATTGACTTATATTAACTTCGTTTTTCTTGCTTATGACAAGAAAATACACTCTTTCTTATTAAGAACCAACTTGATATCTTATCATAGAATGACAATGATGAAATATCTATACATTAAAAAAAAAAAAAAAAATACCAAACTTAGACATAGCAAATTTCTTGAAATTCATGTATAATGCGAGAAGTTTTACTGGAAATATAGAAGATACAACATTGAAAGATGTGAATGTTTCGAAGTACTTTATCAGAAATAAAAAAAAAAAAATGCGCTGAGATTCGCTATAAAAAATTTTAGGAGAAAGTTTAAACAAAATTTAAAATCAAACATGCTTTTAAATGGGAACACAAATATTAAAACTATAGCACATTAAACAATTTATATTACGTCATCTCAGTTGTATCAAACTGAATAACATGAAAAACAACCACAAACTGAATAAACATGAAAATTATCAATATATGTGGAAAAGTTTCCTTTTTTCACATATAAAAAAAATAACACATTGACGTACGTTAAGATCACGAAACATGCATAATCATATACCGATAAGAGCAACCAATGTTGCGGGGAGATATTCACATGATGGTCAATATCCCATGAATAAATTGATTGATTGAATTTATAATGCTAATTCCAATAGTATTCCACGTAACTTCAACTTCATATGTTGCACTATAGATATATTTATTTTTCAAATATATTGACTTTCGAAAAATCATCCTTCAATACAAGAATGATCATAGTAAGAATAAAAGAAAAGATACTAAGCATTGATTTAAAGTGTATTTATTTCAACTTAGCAACAAATCATATGCTTGAAACGAAAATTGCTTCGAACCAAAGTATAACCATCCAATTTCATTGATTCCTACAAGGACATTTTTCTCATCTAGTAATTGAATTTTTTTTTCTCATACACATTATAAGTGATGTCCAATCAGGTGTAGAATAGTTGAAGATATCCGACCTCTTTCTAAATATTAATAAGTCACTGTTGAAAAACTTATAAAAATTTCAATTTACACTTAAAGTTTTTTTTTTTTTTTATATATATTTCAAAGAATTTTTTCAAATCAATATGTATATTTAAATATTGAAACTTATTCACTTCAATAAATGTATGTTTAAGTTATAAAACTCTTCGTATGTATTGAAAAATTGTAACTTTTCGTCTTCTTCGTATAAATCGATAACTTATACACTAGTTCTTCATCAATTAATCTTCTAAGTAAATCTTTCAAAGGTAAAAACATACTTATAGCTTTGCATTTGTAACAAGTTAAATTGTACATGTTTCATGTGAAAGTTACAAAATTTCAGATATTTTCGTAACTTTCACATGAAACATGTACAATTTAACTTGTTACAAATGCAAAGCTATAAGTATGTTTTTACCTTTGAAAGATTTACTTAGAAGATTAATTGATGAAGAACTAGTGTATAAGTTATCGATTTATACGAAGAAGACGAAAAGTTACAATTTTTCAATACATACGAAGAGTTTTATAACTTAAACATACATTTATTGAAGTGAATAAGTTTCAATATTTAAATATACATATTGATTTGAAAAAATTCTTTGAAATATATATAAAAAAAAAAAAAAACTTTAAGTGTAAATTGAAATTTTTATAAGTTTTTCAACAGTGACTTATTAATATTTAGAAAGAGGTCGGATATCTTCAACTATTCTACACCTGATTGGACATCACTTATAATGTGTATGAGAAAAAAAAATTCAATTACTAGATGAGAAAAATGTCCTTGTAGGAATCAATGAAATTGGATGGTTATACTTTGGTTCGAAGCAATTTTCGTTTCAAGCATATGATTTGTTGCTAAGTTGAAATAAATACACTTTAAATCAATGCTTAGTATCTTTTCTTTTATTCTTACTATGATCATTCTTGTATTGAAGGATGATTTTTCGAAAGTCAATATATTTGAAAAATAAATATATCTATAGTGCAACATATGAAGTTGAAGTTACGTGGAATACTATTGGAATTAGCATTATAAATTCAATCAATCAATTTATTCATGGGATATTGACCATCATGTGAATATCTCCCCGCAACATTGGTTGCTCTTATCGGTATATGATTATGCATGTTTCGTGATCTTAACGTACGTCAATGTGTTATTTTTTTTATATGTGAAAAAAGGAAACTTTTCCACATATATTGATAATTTTCATGTTTATTCAGTTTGTGGTTGTTTTTCATGTTATTCAGTTTGATACAACTGAGATGACGTAATATAAATTGTTTAATGTGCTATAGTTTTAATATTTGTGTTCCCATTTAAAAGCATGTTTGATTTTAAATTTTGTTTAAACTTTCTCCTAAAATTTTTTATAGCGAATCTCAGCGCATTTTTTTTTTTATTTCTGATAAAGTACTTCGAAACATTCACATCTTTCAATGTTGTATCTTCTATATTTCCAGTAAAACTTCTCGCATTATACATGAATTTCAAGAAATTTGCTATGTCTAAGTTTGGTATTTTTTTTTTTTTTTAATGTATAGATATTTCATCATTGTCATTCTATGATAAGATATCAAGTTGGTTCTTAATAAGAAAGAGTGTATTTTCTTGTCATAAGCAAGAAAAACGAAGTTAATATAAGTCAATGATAATTCTCAATTACGAATTTCTTGTCGTCTTCAACTTTTTTCAACACATTTCATTCAACTTCTATTTTTACTTCATCTATCACTTTGTCATACTTCTTTACAGTTATAGTATGTATCAGTTCAAGTCACTGTTTAAATTTACATCATTGATTTATTCAGTTCACTCAATCTCTTAGGTCATAATAATTTCATTAAATTTATAAGATTCATCAAAAAAACCTACTTATTACACATGAACTTAATTTTATTGCACCGGGAAGAAAAACTATAGAAATTTGGACAATAAAAATCTATTACAACAGCTAATAAATTCAATTTTCGACAAGTATGATAGGATATAAAAATTGTATTTTTTTATTTTTCTGCTAAAGTTTAAGTTCTCTGTTAGACAATAAAACGTTTGCCTAGAATAAAATCATAAATTATTCATCATTTATGTACCAACAGTAAAATTATCATTTACATTTTTGTAGATTTTTCTTTTTAACATGACAATGTTTTACATGTAAAGTTTATTTAATAGTAATTTCCGACTTGAAAATGTAGGTAGCATTTATTTTCGATTAGTTTGATTTCAACTGACAAATATATTTCAACATTCGAAGCATATGCGAGTTATGTGAATAAACCATATGCAACTTAGCTAAATTTCAGTAATTAAGTTGTGAAGTTTTATCTTTGCCATAGAAAATACATTTATTTTTACTGATTTTTGTTAAGTGCAACGACGATCTTTTACAAAGTATGTCTTCTTGCAACATGAGAAAAGATGCGAAATGATAAGGACTTGTCTGGTATGCTTTCAATTCCTTGAGAAATAAATTTAGCTTAACTAGAAGACTTGTTCCGATTCTGAAGTGTGCTATTTCCTATCGTAATTTATAATTTTACATAATACTTGGTTTAAAAGTTGAAAAAGTTTGCACAAATTTCCTATGTAAGTTCTGCTTCACTGAAAAGTTATCGGTCACAAGCAATAAAAATTCCACTTTGTTTGATTAATGTTATGCATGTGTTAATTATCATGTGTAATATCAGTTTTATTTGTGTCTTTCGAAAGCGAGCATTCATAAATTTAAAAGGATATTTCAAACTATTTTCAAAATATAAGTATCTTTTACAAGTTTTTTCCGTAATGAACTTTGCTCAGTTATATTAATATTGAATATTCATCTTACAAAATAAGCGTCTTGTAAAACACATTCCGTTTCAGTTTTCTGAAATTTATGTATAAGTTATTTAGAAATTATGGGTGGAAGTTAAAAATCTCTGTATTAATGATATATTGTCAGCACCTCTCAAATAAAAAAAAAAATTCATGTATAATTTAGTTTGTCCAGATGATGTTCAATTTTACGTAGTAACAAACTCTATATTTTTCAAATTTATGCTAGTTTTTCACAAGAAAAAAAATATATATTCTTTAAGTTTGCCTAGCAAACTTTTTTCAGTATTTAAATTTTCTAAGTACATTCCATCACATGAGTAGTTAACTATTTCCACTAAGGAAAATATCTTATTATTTTAGTGTGTTTGATTGATGTTAGATTTTTATGTTTCTGATTGGTGATTTGCATATACTCTTTTAAAAACTTTACACAATTCGTAACATATATGTTAGAAATAATAGTATATCGCATCTGAGATTGAAAAAATTTATAACTATTATCATGTAAAGAAGGTTAAATTTTAAAAACATGTCGTTGAATATGAGTGTTACCATGAAAAAAGTTAACTAAATTACTTGTGATTTCCTTTCAGAGTATAAAAAGTTTCTTTCAATTTATCTTAAGATGTTTTAAAAGTCTTGCAGGTGATTTTCAAAACTTGAATGCATATCTACAATGTATTTAATATCTACAATTTATTTAATATTTTCCCCCAATTCACCTTTCAAGTAAAATAAACCTTAGTCAGCATGTATTGCACGAGTTAATACGACACCTTAACGTATATTATTACAAAGTAAATTGTCTAAGTCTTTCTTGAAGTAACATAAATTTCCAACTTGTATTGATTTTCCGATTGAAAAGTAGAGGTGAAATTTTTCTTTGGAGTATCTATAACTAATATTTATTTTAAATCTCTTACTATTTTTCTTCTATGTAACAATTTTGTTAAGTTTTACCCGTATTGTAGCATATAATCCCACTGAGTTTGAACAATATTCAATGTTTTAAATAATAGAAAAGTTTTCAAGTAGAAATGATCTTAAATTCTCCAAGTGAATCATACTTTTTGGAAGAAAGTCCATGCGAATTCTACCTTCACTTACTAATATGTCTTTGAAATCCACTTTATTCATTCCAAGTTTTCACAAACATTTCATTATGAAAACGGCAAAGTAGGAAAACGATAATCTCAAAGACCTGCTGACACATCACAGCATCACCCGCTGCTTGCGCGTCGATGCTGTTGTTCTTGCTGTACAAATCTCCCGACCTGTTCCAACAAGTTTTAGCGTGACTCATCCTCCGATCTAAAAATGCCGGCGAATGGCGTATCACCTACCGCTACCCTGATTGGCTAATTACCGTCACCTGCTTATCTTCCCATTTAAAGATGTGAATTTTATATGTAAAGTGAATTTTTACGCTAATGCTTAAATTCTTTGCTATAGAAAGTTCAAGTATGTTAGTTTTTTTTTTCTCTTATATGTTACATTTTAAACACATGATACGAAATTTTTACGTTATGTTTATCTTAGAAATTTTAAGTATATTATTTTTTTTTTCTTATTTAACATTAACCTAAGAGTTTAATTGTATATGAAGAGTAAATTGTCACGTTAAAGTTTAAGGATATGATATTTTTGTGAGGTAAATTTTCGTGTAAAGGTTAAAATTCTTTATCTTTGAAATTTTTATTCTGTTAAATTTCCCATTATTTAACATTAACCTAAGAAAATAATTGTGTATGAAAATGTCGCGTATTGTTTAAATTGTTGTCGAAGAAAGTTTAAGTATGTTATTTTTTTTTCTTCTCTAATTTAGCATTATTCTTACACATTTTAAAGATAAAAATTTTATGCGTGAAATAAATTTTCGCATATTGTTTCAATTCCTTACCTTATAAATTTTTAGTATTTCTTTTTCTCTAATTTAGCGTTATTCTTACACATTTGAAAGACATAATTTTTATATGTGTGGTAAATTTTCGCGTATTATTTAAATTATTTGCCTTATAAATTTTTAGAGCTTCTTTTTTATCTTATTTATCGTTGATATAAGAGTATGATTGTACATGTGAAGTTAATTTTCACGTTCAATTTTAAATTCTTTGCCTTGTAAATTTTTAGTGTTTCTTTTTTCTAAAAGTTAGAGTTGTCATTATACATTTTAAAGACATGAATGGCAATGTTTGAATTCTTTGTCGTAGAAATTATAGGTATGTTATACTTTCCTCCTGCATGTCAAATTTAAAGTCGTGATTTTTATGTGTAAAGTAAATTTTTGCGTTAATGTTAAAGTTATTTGTCGTAGAAAGTTTAAGTATGTTACTTTTTTCTTTTATTCAGCGATATTTTAAATACATGATTTTTATATATGTAATTTTCACTCAAATGTTAAAATTATTTATCGTAGAAATTTTAAGTATGCTAATTCTTCTTACATGTCACATTTTAATGTCGTGATTTTTATATGTGAAGTAAATTTTTACGTTAATGCTAAAGTTATTTGTCGTGCAAAGTTTAAGTATGTTAGTTTTTTTTCTTTTATTTAGCAATATTTTTACATATTTTAAAGACATGATTTTTATGTATATAGTAAATTTTCACGTAAAGGTAAAATTTATTTGTCGTAGAAATTTTAAGTATGCTAATTCTTCTTACACGTTACATTTTAAAGTCGTGATTTTTATATGTGAAGAAAATTTTTTACGTTAATGTCAAAGTTATTTGTCGTACAAAGTTTAAGTATGTTACTTTTTTTTTCTTCTTTTATTTAGCGATATTTCTACATATTTTAAAGTCAGGATTTTTATGTGTAAAGTAAAATGTTACGTTAATGTTAAAGTTATTTGTCGTAGAAAGTTTAAGTACGTTACTTTTCTCTTGCATGTCATATTTTAAAGTCGTGATTTTTATATATGAAGGGAATTTTCGAGTAAAGGTTAAATATTTATCTTAGAAATTTTAAGTAAGTTACTTTTTTTTTCTCTTATTTAGCGATATTTTTACTCATTTTAAAGTGATTTTTATGTGAAAAGTAAATTTTTTACGTTAATGTTAAAGTTATTTATTTTAAAGAGTTTAAGTATGTTACTTTTTTCTCTTATTTAGTGATATTCGTACACATTTTAAAGACATGATTTTTATTCGTAAAGTAAATTTTCACGTTCACTTTTTTTTATAAGTTTATTTTTTATAATAATAATAATAAAATCTGATAATTATTACTAAATATTATCTTTATATTTAATAAATTTCATAATTACTCCAATTGCAACAACTGTCTACGCTAAAAACCCATTCGCTACACTATGACGTCACGAACAAATTATCTATCACTTTAACTGTTTCAAGCAAGATCGTTACACAACAACTCAACTCGCAAACGCGTTGAAGCGTGTTGAAACATCCCTAGTCTCGCTCCCCTCCCTTCTGACGGGTCGATAGTCAGTAGCACCCTCTACCGTGAAACCTGATTGGTCGGTGAAGTCATGTGATCACCCCTCATATATAGACGCTACCGGTTGCCGTCTCGCCATTTCTAGTTAGATACCTGAGTGTGAAAGACGTGTTTAATACTTCGTGTTTTTTTTCACAGATTTTTTTTTTTTTGTTAGGGTGGAGTGAGGCGGTACCAATTCTTCCTAAAAGAGGTATCGGGCTGGAGGTGGGTCCTCACCTTTAATAAATAATTTTTCAAAATTTATTAATTGTAATTCTAAAGTCTTAACTTATTCAAAATTAGTTAGGGAAGGGGGGTGGGTAGATGAATTACCATGAAGGCAACGTCCGATAGTCGATATTTTAACAATTGTTTGGTAAAATATTGAAATGTCACGTGTAGCTCGGGGTTAGGGTTCTTTAGACCCTTAGCAAATGGCCTTCCTTTTATTAACTTTTCAAATTTAGCATTTTTTTTTTTTGTGTAACTTTGTTGCAGGTATTTTAACTTGGCTAAAGGATATGTAAGTAACTCGCTAGAAAACCAAACAGTCAATCAGGAGTTAGCTTTTGATCACATGTTTAAAACTTATCAGTCACAAGCGAGCATTTAGCTGACCGATCAGAACTCGTTGCCAACACCTGAAAACTAAATTTAGTATATATCCAATGTTATCACCACTTAAAACGTAAATCTTAACATAGAATGACGTCATACCCACTGTGACGTCATTAGTAAAAATACCTATCACTCTAACTTATTCGTTTAGAAGCAGCCCTAGAACAATTCAGCTCCATCTTAAAGGTAAATCGACACTAAAAAGTGTTGCCATCGCTCTAAACTTTGATATACAACACATTATGACGTCATACTTACTGTGACGTCACGCAATAAAAACCTATCATTCTAACTTATTCGCTAAGAAGCAGTCCTAGAACAACTCAACTCCGTCTGCTAGATAAACCGAAACTAAAAAAAAAAGTGTTGCCACCACTCAAAACTTTAATATAAAACACATTATGACGTCATACCTACTGTGACGTCATACACAAACAGCTTATAAAGAAACTAAAACAACAGCAGGAGGGGAACAACTCAACTCCACTTCCGGTCACGCGACTTCCGGTGACGGCATATCCTGTGATGTCACTTCCTGTGACGGCATATCCGGTCACGCCCTCTTCGCGTCACGCCCCCATACCATACCATACCATCCCGCATCCCGCCATGGCCCCGGATGCCCAATTTCTAACTACTGTTAGATCTCATTGAAGCTACACAAAGGGAGATTGCACATCCGATAGTATGCGTTAATAAAAAGGACGGGACCCTGAGATTATGCATTGACTTTCGAAGTTTGAATAGTGTGTTAATTCCAAACGCCTATCCAATGCAAAATATAAATGAGTTAACATTTTTGGTGGGTAAGAAAAATTTCATAACAATTTTAGATATGCTGAAGGGTTTCTGGGCGATACCAATGGACGAAGACAGCAAGGAGCTTACAGCTTTCAGAACACACAGAGGCCATTACCGTTGGAGAGTAGTGCCATTCGGTCTCAGAAATGCGACAACCACATACCAACGAGCAATATCAGAGGCTATACAAGATTACTCTGAATTTTCATGTGCCTACATAGATGACCTGGCAATATTTTCGGACAGCTGGAGGAACATATTGGACATCTAAAGCTCATTTTCAGAAGGATAAATAACTTACATTTTTCGGTCAACTTAAAAAAGTGCAGCTTTGCTAAGTCTCAAGTGAAATATTTGGGACACTTAGTAGGGTCTGGTAAGCATGGTCCAGATCCTGAAAGGATTCAAGAGGTAAGCAGTTTGCAAACACCCAAGACCAAGAAACAGCTACGAAGCGCGTTAGGGCTTTGCACTTATTATAAGCAATATATACCTGATTTTGCAGCCATTGCACTGCCGTTAACAGAACTTACTAAAAAACGGGTTCCCAATGAGCTACCATAGAATAAAGATGCAGACACTGCTTTTCGGCAATTAAAGGAGTCATTGTGTGCAGCATCTCAACTGAAGGTGCCGGAAATTTGCAAGCCTTTCTATTTATACACTGATGCCTCACAGTATGAGGTAGGGAGCTGTTTAAGCCAGTCTGATGCAGAAGGTAATCTCCATCCTATAGCATTTGCTAGCCAAAAGTTTAATGAAGCTCAAAAGAAATGGTCCACCATTGAACGAGAGGCTTTATCCATCATCTGGGCTCTAAAGTGATTTGAAACAATACTGTTCGGAGCGGACATATTCCTAATGACTGACCGTAATCCACTTGTATTCCTGTCAAACTCGGTTCCTCGAAGCCCTAGACTCCAACGTTGGGCTTTAGCTCTTCAACGTTTCAACCTTAAGATAACTTGTGTCAAAGGTCAGAAGTTGAGCAATGCTGATGTCCTATCGAAATTGTGAACTAGAGAAAGTATCTCATGCAATGACTTTCAAGGTGAACTAATTATGCTGCTTCATTTGATGTTGTGATTCAAATTGTTTAGCTTTCTTTTTACATAATTTTCTCTTATCAATATTTTGTGGGTATTCAGTGTGTATATGGTTTGGTTATTTTAAATTATGATTTAATATAACTCAAAGGGGGAGGGGGAAGAATGTAAGGTTTCTGAATTAATAATGCGTTTACATCTGTTTATTGTGCTAGATACCAGCCACGGGATATTTAAAATATAACAACGGCTTTTATAGCTTTTAAACATTGTTGCACGAAACAATATTTGAAAAAAGTAATGAAATGTGTTTTGATTGTATCTAGTCAGTTTTCGAAAAATAAAGTGAAATGGCGGGTCATTGGTAACCGGATGTGTTTTTCTTGATACTTTGTTTGTTTAGACACTATTCACTCATTCATTAGAGCAAAACAAGCTTGTAATAGAGCGTTTAGCTAGTCTCGGAACCGAAACAATCATTGGATACGAAAGTTTCTCTTCACTTTGAAAAGTTTGATGAAGGTCAAGGAAGTTTTGACTCATTTCTAGAACACTTTGAAGCGTATTTGAAGGTCCAAAATGTTCCTGACGACAGACGTGAGTAGCTTTTATTTCAAACTTGTCACCAAAAATGTATAAATTGCTAAAAAATTTGCTAGCTCCTATAAATCCCTCCGAAGAAGGTTACGATTTATTAAAAAAAAAAAACTTTGAAATAGCACCTGAATTCTAAGCCATTAGTAGCGAGTAGACATGCGAGGGAGGAGTTTGGGGGGTTCGAACCTCCTCCCCCCATTGGATTGAGAAAAATTAAGCAAATTTACTACGTTTTTTCCCAACCAACTCTTTGTTGGTTATTATTATTACTCAAAGTATCCATTAAATTTTCTTACTAGTAATTATTCAGTGTTTTGCTAAGGTAATCAAAAGCTATACCAAAGTGAAAGTCATTCATACAACTAATGTATCATATTGAACTTACGAATTGTATGCTGTTCGCAGACAACTATACGAGCTACCCATGTTGGAGAAATGGAGTCTTTATCGAGGGAACATAAGTGCTACAGACTTGACTTTAGTCATCGACCTTTGATGTAAAGACCATAGGCATAACGAGGGAGGTTTTGGGTGTTCAACCTCCAACCCATTAAGTTGAGAAAGAATTAAATAAATATACTGTATTTTATCCCCGTCCAACTGAAAAGACAGCTGAAGAGAAGAACGAAGAAGTTGAAGATAAAATTGAAGAAGTTGTGGCAGATAAAAAGTATATTCAAACACATGATCATTATCATGACTTTATATTAAGCTCACTACCTAAGAATTTACGAAGCAAGGCTGAGACCTTCATCACTCATATCAAGAGCCAACCTGATGTCTTATCATGGAATTCCAAAGGACAGATTTCAATTCATGGAGAAAAAATATCAAACTCTAACATTGTCGACTTTTTCCATTATGTGTATAGAAGTAATGCTTCACGAAAAGATTTATTTGATACTGTTTTAAAAGAATTAAATGTTCCGAAACAGTTTATCGGAAACAAGAAATTGTTAAAGTCACCTGTAAAAATTGTTCAACGAAAGCTGAGACGAAATGTAAAGCCTCCCATAAAGTGGGAAGATTATTGATTCAATAAAAAGATATTATTTAAACATATTTCTATTATTTTACATAAGAAAATCACACATTTTTCAAATAAAACAAGCATCTTTCTCAATATATACCACGCATTCGATACTTTAATTGAAAATTGTTCAGAAGACACGTAGCGGACTAAAACAGCTATCTAATTTCATTATCATCACTTTGAAATTCATTACTTTGGAATTGCTAGTAACCGATGTAATTACCGGTACATCTATTTCAGTACCTAATGCCGACATTCAAAACGTCATGCGGTCTCGTGGTTTGTCCTTGGCAGACAGTTGTGAAAGCGACCAGGAGATAGAAATACTGATAGGGGCGGAGGTGTTTTGGCAGATTATTGAAGCGACGTCTTTTGAAAAAATTAATGAAACGGTTACTTGTGTACCAATAATTTTTGGTTATGCGTTGCAGGGCAGCCAAGATAAACAAAGATTCGAGAATACTGTTTCAGCTCATTTCTGTGCTGCTACTGCTGATGTCCAAATATTATGGGATCTTGAGGCGTTAGGAATTAAAGAAAAGGAAGAATTAAATATAGTCGATAAAGCGTTAATTGACAGATTCGAAAGAAATCTAAAATTTGTTAATGGGCGTTATGAAACTGATTTATTGTGAAAAATCAGTCGTAATGAGTTGGGTGATAATTATTTTCTAGCCAAAAAACGATTTTGTGAGTTGAAAAAGGGTTTCTCTAATAATGATTGGGTTGCTAATGAGTATAAAGAAATAATAAAAGATCAACTAAGTAATGGAATTATTGAAGAATGTGTAAGGGATAAAAACGAGTATTTTATGCCACATAGAGCAGTTGTCAGGGAAGACAAACAAACATCTAAAGTGTGGATAGTTTTTAATTGTAGTTCAAATTCCTAAAGTAATTTTTCTCTAAACGATTGTTTGGAAACTGGTCCAAATTTAAACCCGAATATTCTAGACGTAATTTTAAACTTTCGTAAATACGAAGTTGCATTTAATGCCGATATAGAGAAGGCTTTTCTAATGATAAGTATTTCCGAGAGAGATAGGAAATTTTTAAAATTTCTTTGGTATTCAGATAGTCCTGATAAAGAATATAAATTTATGAGAATGAAGAGATTACCATTTGGGTGCTCAACGTCCCCATTTATTCTAAGTGCCACGGTAAAGCATCATATTAAAAAGTATGAAGTGAGCAAACCCAAATCATTTGAAATGTTGAATTCATCCCTTTATGTCGACGACTTATATTTTGGAGGCAATGGTGTGAATGAGGCTTTTGAGTTGTCGTCAGATGCTGTATCAATATTAAAAAGTGGTGGATTTAATTTGAGAAAGTTAAGGTCCAACAGTAGAGAATTAGAGGAACTGTGGATAAGGAATAAACTTAGCGATGGTGAGGCAGGTGGTGATCAGCAGTTGAAAGTCCTAGGGTTGAACTGGAGTCCTGAGAGGTATGAACTGTCGTTGGAAGTGAAGGGTTTGATTAATTCTTGAGAGACATTGCGAAACAGCAAACGCTGTGTGTTGCAGACCGCAGCAAAAATCTTTGATCCAATTGGTTTGATTGCGCCATTTGTGATACGTATTAAGTTGTTGTTACAGAAAATTTGGGAGAGAGGTTGTGATTGGGATGAACAATTACCAGAGGATTTGCGGGTAAAATGGTTTACATGGTGTAAAGAGATCGAAAGGTTGCGTGATGTGACTATTCCGAGAAATTGTTTGCTGAATTGTAAAGGTGAGAATGTAGAGGTGCACGTGTTTTGCGACTCTTCATTAAGTGCTTATGGTACAGTTGTGTATTTTAAATATTGTGATAAGGATAGAAATTACCGGTTGTCATTTATAATGTCGAAAAGTAGAGTCGCGCCGTTGAAGAAATTAACGTTGCCGCGGTTGGAACTGATGGCTATAGGGATAGGTGCGAGAATTGGAAGCTATGTAAAGGGTATTTTCAAAGATAAAATAGAAAGGATAGTTTTTTGGAGTGATTCTTTAATTGCGTTGTATTGGGTTAAGGGTTGTGTGAAGAGATGGAAACAGTTTGTGTCTAACCGGGTTGTAGAGATTCAGGAAAGATCAAGTCCGAGTGATTGGTATTATTGTCCATCTGAAGAATAACCCAGCAGATTTGGTAACGAGAGGAGTCACAGCTGAAAATTTAGTAGTTAGCAAAAAATCGTGGTTTGGTCCAATTTGGCTTCGGGAAAGTTGTGAGTGTTGGCCTACGCAGTTAATCAAGGAGTGTCCAAGGATTGACAATGCGGAATTATTAAGGGAGCAAAAAAGGGATCCTGTCAAAAGTTTTGTTGTTGAAGTAGAGGTAGTTGAACAACTATGGAATAGGTTTTCTGTTTGGAGTAAGTTGCAGAGAGTTGTCACGTGGTGTTTGAGGTTTGCCAAAAATGCAAGAGGTGATAGGATTCTAACCCCCTTTTTGGAGACAAGTGAACTAAAAGGGTCACACGATCTCATTATTAAATTAGTACAGCGATCAACATATAGCGATGAAATAACAGCTTTTGCGAAGGGAAAGGTGTTGAAAAATAGTAGTTTAATAGCTTTAAACCCATTTTTGGATCGTTGTGGATTGTTAAGAGTTGGAGGACGTTTGAAGAATGCCAACTTGCCCGAATTAGTGAAACATCCCTATATCCTTCCTAAAAACCATCCAGTTACTACATTGCTAGTGAGATATTATCATCTAAAGTATTTGCACGGAGGAGTTCAGTTAATTAACTCAGCATTGAAACAAAACTATTGGATTATTGGCGTAAAATCTGTCATTCGAAGGGAAGTGAGAAGTTGCGTTACATGTGCTCGCTTTCGTTCTGAGTTTTCCAAGCAGATGATGGCAGACTTACCTTCAGCGAGAGTGAATCCAGGGAGAGCTTTCCTAAAATGCTGAACGGATTTTGCTGGACCATTCCACATCAGTCCTCGACGAGGTAGAGGAGTTAAACCAGTTAAAATGTACGTTTGTGTGTTCGTGTGCTTCACCACGAAAGCTGTCCATTTAGAGCTTGTAAGTGATCTTTGTGCCCCATCGTGTATTGCTGCATTAAATGGTTCGGCACTAAAGGGAGTTCCTGAACCCAATCTTACAAGTGAAAAAATTCCTATCCTGGAACGGTGGAAATTAACTAATCAGATTTCTCAATCCTTCTGGAAATCGTGGTCTAAAGACTACTTGACTCAGTTACAGGTGCGCAATAAGTGGAAGGTTTCATCGGAAAATTTACAAGTGAATGATCTAGTGTTAATTAAAGATGATAACTTGCCACCACTTAAATGGAAAATGGCGAGAGTAATCGATACTTATAAGGGATCTGACGACAGAGTCAGAGCAGTAAATTTAAAAACAGCTTCATGTGAACTGCAAAGATCAATTCACAAGCTTGTAAAACTTCCTATTAATGATAATTGATTTATTGTTCATTTAATATAGATATTAGAATTTTTTAGGTATTTTGTAAGCAAAATTTGTGTGCTATTTTTCATTATTGTTATTTTACTGTGATTTAATAATTTGAAGTGTTTATATAATTAATTGATGACGTGGTCATGGGGCCCCAGTATGTTACAGCCCCAGGAGTGTTAATTGTAAGGGCCAAGAGATGGCGCTTTTACATATTTTTAAAACTATATTCAAAATGTAAATGTTCGTTCTTCGATTCCTTCTTGTGCTGTGTTTCAATAAAGATGTTATGTGTGAACCCTCGTCGCCAATTAATTTCCTGACAGAAATGTGAGATGGAGTTTTTGTGTTTTCGAGCGAACCCCATCATCCTGATAAATATGTGAGAGTGAGAACATATATATTGATTTTAACCACTTTTTTAGTGTGAAAATGCCAGGAAAACAGGAGTCCTCAAAAAGTAGGTAGGTATGCGCTGTTAAAAAAATCTCAGAAACTACTGAACTGATCCTTTTGAAATTTTAACCACATATTCTGTACACTTATCGCTATATCCCGTACCAGAATCATTAAAAAATTTTAATTTTTACTTTTTTTTTTGGCAAAAACATGCAAAAAAACCCACGTTTTTTTAATTTTTTTTCGCCATTTTGTTATTTTTGCATGTAAATTAATATTAGAGGTATGAGATATAGCCACTGTCACACTGAATCTAAAACCATTACATTTTTTTGTTTCAGATGGGCCGTTGTTCAGATTTTTTCAACAGCGCACACCTACCTACTTTTTGAGGACTCCTGTTTAGCGGGCATTTTCACACTAAAAAAGTGGTTAAAATCAATAATTTTTTTAATTTTTTTTTTAGAAATTTACAAATGTTTTTGTTAAGCCTAACAAGTTTTATATCAATAAACATAACAGTATTTTTAAAAAAAATTAATAAAAATAGCGTTTTTTTTTCATGCATCCAAAGCAGAAAGAGCCCTTAAAAAAGAATT
This sequence comes from Linyphia triangularis, assembly GCA_963978545.1. Taxonomy (NCBI): domain Eukaryota; kingdom Metazoa; phylum Arthropoda; class Arachnida; order Araneae; family Linyphiidae; genus Linyphia; species Linyphia triangularis. Next base: position 30,179,313 of record OZ021733.1, read on the forward strand.
CTACTCTACCGGGCCTTTATTTTGATGGACTACATGACAAACCTAAACAACCGAAATACTCAAGAACAAGCAGCTCCAAAGAACAAATGTAGAAGATCATTAGTATATTGTATTCGATCCTGGTTCCACTTACATCGGACTTGTTACACCTGAAAGCGGATGTAGTCTTGATACATCCAGCCTTGTATACGTAACCAATGCGTTATTAGATGATTTTAGCAACCTTATTGTTCTTGGATGTGACGGCACGGTCTTCTTATTTCATTTCAACAAGTTGCCATTATGTCACCTATTTGAGTACATAGACGGAAAGTCTTCTGGTCCCATGTATTACACCATAGACATTGGATAGAAACTGAAAGGATCCGAAAAGCTTCCACTTGCTAATCTTAATAGTATTGATACCACCATCCTAAGTTCTGATCAGAAATACTTCTTAGACATTTGCACCGCCATTAGTTCTGGAGTTTGTTCTTCATATCTAGCTAAGCATCAACCAGAAATGTTGAATTTGGCCCGATGGCTGACAACTGGCAATCGAATTCTGTGGTTTCATATATCTACATCAGACTCATCAAATGAGTTGCTAATTTTGGTTGTATTCATTCTAAGAATCTATGTACGATCATAGTTTCTAATTAAGATTCATCATTCCATAAAGGGCAATGCTAAACACTTGTGGCATTTCATCAGCTTATTTGGTACTTGCCTAAGAAGTATCTTGACATAATCTATCCAGTAATTTTTCACAAGGCTTACTTTGCGGGTCCAGAAAAAATGCTTATGTCTATTTTAACTGATGAGAGAAGCCATTTTAGGACCTTTACCGCTATACTGATTATCAAAGCAAAGGAAAATGGAACAAATGAAAATGGTGTTCACAGATTCGTTATTCATGCTGTTAACCTTGGAGCTACAAGCTACACAGATCTCATGAACTTGCAAATTTGTTATGTGACTATGTGATATTACCTCTAGTTCTCAGAGATATCAGTTCTTAAGAACTTTTGAAGATGATTCTGCTTTGTAATTTGTATGTCTGAAAGATGGAATAAAGTTTATTTTCGCATTACAATGAGGTAAGTGTTATGTGTTTTTATTAAAAAATTGCCTTCAATTTCCTAAATTCGGCACGGTTAAGGCGGCAGAAGATATTAACTAATAATTCTAAAAAATTTTACAGGTGCTATTGTAAAAAAAAACCAATTACTTTTAAGCATTTCCGCAAAAGGATCAACAAAATCTGTAATTATTTATTATTTTTCAAGCATTTTTAGTCCAATTTTCACAACTTTCGACCCATTGAGGCGACAGAAGATATCAATTCAGATTTTTAAGATCTTTACACTTTTTAATAATGAGAGTCCTCAGCTTTTCCACACTGCCACAAAAAGATCCAAGATACTTCGAATTCTTCGGCCCGGCTTAGTGTACAAACACCTTAATGAACGCAAATTCTTTAACAATCAAATAGAAGTTTCATTTCAATTTGTACAGAATAATAATATTTATATCATAACATTATAAAATAAGAACAATTAATCAAATCCTTTTGTATAGTTTTGATTAAAAAAACATTACCACTCGGTTTGGCCTCTAAATGTGGGTTCTTGGTTCCTTAAAAGCAATTCTACTTTGATGAGTAATTGCATGAAGTGTCTACTCAGAGAGCTACCTTTTTGTTTAATCCACCATCCAGCACTAGTCTAAACTCTCTTTTTAATTCTAACAATCAAACATCATGGCCAACTAAAAATTTTTTGTAAATAAGAACTACCATACCACATAACCACTCAAAAAGTTCATAGCAAGAGGACTGAAACCTCTCAATCACCCCACCCACTCTGATTCTCATATGTGGAGCCAATCAGTTCATAGAATTCCCAAGGGCAGCCGAAATTGGGAAAACTGCTGGTCTGGCTGTCTCGCTACACATTACGTGGAGGAAAAAGCTCTGTTGTGTTACATAGGTTACCATGGCAACGTCACAGCCGAAACGCGCTTCAGGAACACACGGCTGCTGTTCGGAGGAAGATAAGATCACCAGTTTGGGTTGATTGGATAGGAAGTTTTTTCTTCTTCTTCTGGTAAATTAAGTATCAAGGCAACAAGTTTGCTATTTATCAGATTTTTTTACACTTACCGTAGAAAGTAGAAATTGGCTCTTCAATTTAGAAAATTGTAAAATATATAATTTTAGTTTTGAACTAATAAATTTAGAAGCAGCCCTGCTGTACTGGCTTTAGTGCAGGAGCCGCCACTGCTTGATTTCACGTTCTGCTTAATGTGTAGTTCCAACGATAATTTTTTTAACTATCGATTGTGAACTGTCAAAAAAAAAAAAAAATTATCTTCGAATACACATATGTTTGAGACATATTGATTCAGCTAAATCAGCGTTAGGCGGCCCGCGGTCCAACTTTGGCCCACGACAGATTTTTCTGCGGCCCGCCGATACCACAGACAATAAAAAATAATCAAATTTCACGGTATGGACTTTGTTTTTACATAATTGTAATTTATCCGAGATAATATGTGTTAACTATATTGAACAGTGTTCTCCACACGTGCCCGAAGAAACTATATAAAGATGCTTTCAGGAAGGTGGTTTTCACCAAGAATAAACACAGGAATAACTTAACTGAATCTCATTTAGACAATTTATTAATATTGACTGAACTTCTTTTTTAGACTTTAATTTACTAATAATGAAAACTATTTTTTTTTAATTATTTGAAAAAATAGAATCAAATATCAATTGTAATTTTACTAAGATATATATATATATATATATATATATATACTAGCAGACCCGGCCACGCGTTGCTGTGGCTAAGGTTTTTGTAATAATACATAGTAGTAAACTATTCAAGGGAAACGGTAGGAGAACACCAGTCATGGGGACCACCATGCTTTTTTACACAGATGCCAATTGTAAAAAAACATGGCGACCTCCATGATTGATTTTCTACTACCGTTGATATTGAGCAAAAATCAATACAAAAGAAATAAATTAAAATTTTTGTATTTTTTGTATTCAAGTTTGTAACAAATTAATACATTACAAAGTTGTTAGTAAATAACACGTGACACTTAAACTTATAAATGAGGTAGGTAGGGCAGATTTAAATCTTTAACAATAATGTTTATTATTTTGAATTATAAATACTTTTAATTTCAATTTAATTTAGCACTAATCGGTGCACAATACTTTTGGTTAACCTGTCTTTAGCTAACACAAATAGATTCGACGGTTTTCCTACACGTGAACATGCAACATATAGTTGCCCATTACTTACATGTATATATTTTAATTAAAGATTTTTGAACAATGAAGCACTAATAATTAAAAAGCAAGAAGAATTCCACTGTATTACTTTTACTATAATATGAATTGAATTTATACTGCAGTCTAAATAACACGTGGCCGGCTATGCTATTGCTCGATGAAAGGTTCATTGCTGCGTAAGCGTAAGGTCGCTTCACAGAATAAAAACTAATTGTAAGGAAAGCCTTAATATTAGAAGCTCCTCCCTTGTCGAGAAACAATTAAAAAAAAAGCCCCGTTAATAATTATAACACAACACTCCTTTAAGAATATTTTAACACGTGATGTTTGTAAAAAGCAAAATTAGAAGGTCAAAACTACTTATGTTGAAACTTTCAGAGCTATTAGAAGTCACTTTTTGTGAAAATATTAATTAAAAATTCATTAAAAAACCAATTAAAATTATAACGTTCTTTTTGCCAAAAGTCCAATCAGAAGGCCGAAACTATTTATGTTGAAAATTTCAGAAATGTAGCCCAATTAGAAATCGTTTTGTAAAATATTTGTTAATTAATTAATTAATTAATTAATTAATTAATTAATTAAAAAACAAATAAAATTTAAAAATTCTGTTTTTCAAAAGTTCAATTAGAAGGTCAAAACTACTTATGTTCAAAATGTCAGAGCTGTAGCCATATTAGAAATTGTTTTGTAAAATATTTATTAATTAAAAAATTAATCAAAAGAGAACTAAATAAAAATTTGAACGTTCTTTTTGTCAAAAGTCCAATTAGGAGGCCAAAACTATTTGTGTTGAAAATTTTAGAGCTGTAGCCTTATTAGAAATCATTTTGTAAAATATTTATTAATTAATTAAAAAAGTCAATTAAAAAAGAACTAAAAAAAAATTTAAATTCTGTTTTTCAAAAATCTAATTAGAAGGCTAAAACTACTTATGTTGAAAATTTCAGAGCTGTAGCCCTATTATAAATCGTTTTGTAAAATATTTATTAATTAATTAAAAAAGAACTAAATAAAAATTTAAAATTATGTTTTTCAAAAGACCAATTAGAAGGCCCAAACTACTTACGTTGAAAATTTCAGAACTGTAGTCCTATTAGAAGTCGTTTTGTAAAAAAAAAAATGTTAATTAAGAAAATTAATTAAAAAATAACTAATTAAAATTTTAACGTTCTGTTTTTCAAAAGTCTAAATAGATGGCTAAAACTACTTATGTTTAAAATTTCAGAGCTGTATCTCTATTTGAAGTTACTTTGTAAAAAATAAATTAATTAAAAAAATTAATAAAAAAAGAACTAATTAAAATTTTAACATTCTGTTTGACATACATAAAATTCGAAAGCCAAAACTTCTTATGTTGAAAATTGTTTTGGGCCTGAGCAAGACACTTGATTTTTTGCTCACTACTTCTCTGCAGCGTGTATTAATATTGAAATAAAGAACTAAACCCTTTCACAAAAATAAATTTTTCAGTACTGCGGTAATAAATCAGTTGCGGTAATAAATCATTCAGTTGCGGTAATATTTTCAGTTTTCAGAAATGCTCTTTATTGTTAAATCGACAATAATTGAAGATACATATTTTGGTGTATCCGGTTCGCGAAAAGCTCCATCACAAGTCATACTATCCGCCTCAATAGTTAGTGGCTAACGGTGTGAACTAAATGATATGAACTTATAAATGTCCTTTTGTTTTACATACTTTGGACGAAAAATTACCATTCTTTTCACCGGGACTACCTTGACACTGTAGTGGTCTAGTGTGCAAATGATAGATACAACCCTTGTACACTAGTAGTCACTTTTGTATAGGTAACACGCCTGTCTACTGACCTAGGAGTCCCTGGTTCGACTCCCGTAAGAGCACATCGCCACAACACGTAACACACATTAACTCGTCACCTCTGTGGTAAAAACCATGTAAAATTATATAAAAAATTCTTAATGTAGAAGTATGTTGGCATTTTGAAAAGAGATTTATATTTTTTTAGGGAATTATTCATATATTTGTTGACAAAAAACTGTTTTGAAATGCAAAATTTAATAATGCTATTTAACTCATGAATGTGTATTACCCATAATGCATTGCGTAAAAATGCCTGATTGTTTCCACAATTCGTATCTGGATGGCATTTTATGTAGGAGGCTCTGTACATTTTGTTTTTATTTACATCAACGGGAAATTCCAAAAATCGGTGGCAATCTCATTTCATTCCATTCGCGCGTTGCGGCTGTCCGCAAAGATCGTTGTTTTTGTTCATTTTGTGTTTACCAGGTTATAATTTAATTGCCTTCTGCATGTCGCCGAAAAGAATGGGGAATTCAAGCAGCGTAACTTATCTAGCAAAACCATCATTGGATACAGTGTACGATGAAGGTACGATTGGAAAATCCGATACACTGTCATTTACCTATGGAGCGGCTTCCATGCAGGGTTGGCGCAAAAGACAAGAAGTAAGCAACAAGTTAAATTATTATAACATTTTCATGGTCATTAAGACATAATTAGTATTTTGAAATGTGTCCCTTCAACTAAAACTTGATTACATCTTCGCTTGAGTTTTCAAAAGAAGTTGTTTTTAAGTGATTGAAATTCTGTTTACCTTTTCTGGATGTTCAACAAGTGAATGGGTAATTATAAAAATAGTCCCAAATGAAAGGAAATGAAGGATTAATCACGATTTCATGCATACAGAGTGAAATATGGAATTCAATAGTTACAATATAATGCGGTTTTAAAATGAATGTTTTAACCGATTTTGAAATGAATGAAAACCGTAAATTTTTAATCCACTGTAGCAGTGTTCCTCATTCATTTTTAACGGGTCGCACGAGTTTTGTTAGAGCTATTTCCTGTCTGCAGTTTTTTAATGAATGCGCTAATATATTTACTTTCTTTCACTATACATATTCAATGCCAGAAAGTGTCAGTTCTATAGAATCAAGAACACAAAACAATACTGAACACTGAAAAATATATCTGAACTTTTTTTTCTTCCTAATAAAGTAGCAATTGATATTTGGCAATTCCAATTCTTCTGTACTCCTGTGTTTTTGCTAGTTTCAGACTTAGAAAAATCTTAAAAGTTAATTTTCATTAAATTGTTTTCAAGTTTTCTAACAATTGATTTGGCATTGATCGGTACAAGTAGATAGAACCAAAAAGAGTTATAATAGCTATTACGTTGGGTATAATTGTGGGATATTGACTTTCCTCAAGTTGTAACTGAGAACAGAAGAGGATTTTTTTTTTTTGTCTTTATTAAATCTTGAAAAGTCTTATTTATCAGCAGGGCTATGTTATAATTAAAATTATTTGCCTTTGAAATTTCTGTTATTCTTGGGACCCATGGATTTTCTATTATATAAAATACATTTAAAGTACTGTACATCTGAAATGATGGCAAATTTATTTCTTTAGGTTACCTTAGAGTTCCATTTTTTTATTTATTTTTTTGGTATTGTTCTTTACAGGTCATTTCCAAAAAGAGGAAAAATACATGTCACAACATTTTACCACTTTAAAAAATAGTACGAAAATAATTAATAGCCTTTTAATAACTTTTCCATGTTTCAGGCTAACCTTCTCATCAATAACATTATGGAATTTTTCTTATAAAAAATCTATTTTAAAATATATCAAGTGTCCAAAAGTGGCTTGTCCTGGCTTAAATTATCCTGGATTGTCACTAGAGCCATCTATGTTGTTTTAAATGTTAAATAAATTAATAACAGGGATGAGAGTTTTCCGCTCTTTGGCGGATTTCCTCTTTTTTGCTTTGCTCTTTAAGTAAAATTTTCCTCTAGCGACCCTGTTTCAAGTATCGAGTTTTTTTTTATCTGCATAGTTTTTCCTGCTAAAAGTATACTTTCCTCATATCTGAGCTAAAGATTTTCCCTCTTCGCTCCCCTTTTCTCGCAGATTACTTCACAGGATACACTTCAACTGTAAAATTGGTAAATCATCCCTTATACTTGCTTTTTTGGGAAAATTTTTGGATATGCCCTCCCGCATTCTTTTTTAACGAATATTTGGATTTCCATCTCTTTACTCTCTGACCGATCTCATCCCTGTAATAATAAAACTAATTTTCCGACAACAATTAATTGAATCTATTTATAATGTTTATTCAGTGGAAAGTAATTTAATTATTTTTTCATAATTAGAAAACTGCAAAGTGTTTGTCCTTGATAAAAATGTCATTGCCCTGACATATTACATTTCATTAAATATTTTAACTATAGATGGTAACAGCATTCTATTTTTTGTGCCAATTCCAAGAACTTTTATTTCTTTAGTAAGCTGAATAATTATTCTGAATGGGCACCATTTTCTTTTTTGTGGAATTGGGAAGTTCATTGCCGTCAGAGTTATGTTTAATTAGAATAATTTTCCTGGCAGCTACAAAAAATACTTAGGCTATTAGAAGATTGTTTATATTACAATATAGAATGCATAATTGATTTTGATTTTTTTTTAAATATATATTTATTTAAAAAATTTTAAACAAAATGCGCCAGCTTCTAATTATGTAAGTTTCATCATTGTTCTGGCAAATAAAGAACACAATGACAGTTAACCAGGATAATGATGGTTGTTATTTATTCAAAATATAATTAAAATAGATAAAAGTTTATCAGTTCCCCACCACTACTGTAATTAAATTTGAAAATTTAATTTTTTTGGTATTTTAATGAGGATTTTTTTTATCGCCTCATTCCAAAAATTGTTGTATTATGAGCACTATTGTTTTAACATAAAGATTTTTTCAAATATTTTTTCCACTCACAATGAGGAACTTGCACAAGTGAGGAAAATTAATATTTTTTGTATTTTCTAGTGTTATCCAACGAATATATTTGAGCAGTGCAATTATTTTTTATCTTTATGCTTTCAATTAATAAAAAATCGAGTTTGAAATTAGCTGAAATCAAAGCAAAAGTCACATGACCAAAAATGCATAAAAAACCGTGACGTAGTTACGCATAGATACCGTCGAAAATCCAAGGAGGAACCTCCCTCCCTTCTCGTCTAAAACAAGTTTTAGATTGGTTCATCATCTGCGCCACACTCAAAAGTAACTTTTTCCAGCAAAATCGAAAAGTGAAAAACTAAATTTTTTTTTTAAACTATCTGTCCGAGCTCACATTTTTTAACAAATGGTGTTGTTTTTCATGATTTTTTCTCTACTTTTATTTAAGAATCAAACCAAAAACTGTGAAAATTCCTCATTAACAAATTTTTATGCTGCTGGTATTTTTTTCTTGTTGTATAATGCCTAAAGTATAACAAAAAATATATAACATACATTTATGGCATCCTTTTTCAAAAAATGTTTTCTTATTGAAAGTTGCCTGTTTTGGAAGAATGACCCTTACATCAGCGAAAAGATTTCTGTCAACTGCATAAGTTTCAAACAGTAAAAATCTATTGAATTTGTTTGTTTGAATTTCCTTGGAAAACATATCCAATTTAGTTTGAAAATAGTTAACTTTGCTTATCATGTTTGAAATTGGTCTTTGTTTACCTTGGAAGTGAAACTGCAGTTCGTTACATTTTCCATTCACACTGGCAAGAAATTCAACTTAATGCTGAATTTTGACTTTACCCCAAAATTCAATAAAGCTTTCTAGAGAAAATTTCCTTGCTGGGTCAGTCCGCGTCAAATCAACACAGCTTCCAACCCTTTCAGAATTTAATAAAATTTTGCTCTCATGTTAGATTCATAGAGAAAAAAAAATGCTCAATATTAGGTTTGAATCTCATTTGATTGGAACAATAGTAAAAGATCAATGCAAAACCTAAACTTTTGTATTTCTCTGATGGTGCAGCTTCCTACTACAAAAAAAAAAAAAAAAAAAAAAAAAAAAAAATGGCCTGTGTTTTTATAAAAAAAGATTTGGGGATTCAAGCAGAATTGAAATTCTTTGTCACTACCCAGTAAAGGAGTTTCAAATGGTATTCAGGTACTAGCAAAAGGATAGCCGCTTGTCCCAGTTTGCTATGCCCAAACAATGATCAGTTATTGACTGATCGTCAATTATTTGAATTCGAGTAACCGCCAATGTTGTAGGGATGCAGTTTCAATGTGTAACTTCCTTGCAGTATGATAGAGAAAAAATCTTTTTACAGAAGGGCTTCTTGTCTTCCTAAATTATTTCAGGGGCTAAAAAATTACATACATTCAAATCCACTTCAACTACCAACTTCTGTGCAAAATGTATTCTATTTTCACAAATGAAAAGGTGAATGTGATGAAATGATATACATCTGGTAAATAAATAGAAGAAATTGTGTTTCTATTTTTGCAATGTGCCATATGCTAAATAATCTGTACAAACAAATTATTCTAATTTTACGTAACATTCTTTTAAAAATAATTATCTCAACTCTATTCATGCTCAAGTTTTTAGTTTTATTGGGAAAATATTTAAATATTTTATGTACAATAAACAAGACCCTAATCATAGTAATTTTTAGTCAATAATTAAGGTTGAAAATTATCTTTGTATTATATATTTATGTGGAGATTGTTAATATTGAAGGGCATTTTTCTGTGTATACAGAAATGAATTTTTCCCAGTTTTGCTCTTTAAAAATCAGAACAATAACATACAAATAATCCTGACCTGTTATTTGACTTTTCTCTGGCAAACTTTTTTTCAAATCCACTTTAATTACATTTTTGTGTGTACAATATCTCATCTAGAGAACTGAGCTGTAAAAGTTATGTTCATTAAAAAAACCAAAGCTAGAGTGAAATATTAACTATCTCTAAAGCAGCTTTATCAAATACATTTCTACCTAAGTTTTCTATTATCCTTGTGTATACTAGAAGAACACCTGATTTGAGCTCATTCAATACTTTACAACCATAGGGGAACTGGTTCCTACAGCGTATTCAGTGAGATCAATTCATTCTCTCTTCTAGTATAGTTACAGCCAGGCAATTGCAAACATGAAACTTGCTGTCAGTCGCTGCCTTTTATTTATGTTAGAAAAAGGTTTCAAGAAACCACATCCAGTTCCCAACGAACCGCCACTTTACTTTATTTTTCGGAAAAAAACCCTTTCCGATACAATCCAAACACATTTCAATACTTTTTTTTAGAAAATACTCTCTCGTGCAACACTTTTGCAAAATTATAAAAGCCTTTTGTTATCCCATGGCTGGTATCTAGCATAATAAACAGATGCAACTGCATTATTAATTCAGAAGCCTTACACCTCCCCCCCCCCCCCCCCAGAGTTGTATTAAATCATAATTTAAAATAACCAAACCATATACACCCTGAATACCCACAAAATATTGATAAGAGAAAATTATGTAAAAAGAAAGCTAAACAATTTGAATCACAACATCAAATGAAGCAGCATAATTAGTTCACCTTGAAAGTCATTACATGAGATACTGTCTCTAGTTTACAGTCTCGATAGGACATCAGCACTGCTCAACTTCTAACCTTTGACACAAGTTATCTTAAGGTTGAAACGTTGAAGAGCTAAAGCCCAACGTTGGAGTCTAGGGCTTCGAGGAACCGAGTTTGACAGGAATGCAAGTGGATTACGGTCAGTCATTAGGAATATGTCTGCTCCAAACAGTATTGTTTCAAATCGCTTTAAAGCCCAGATGATGGAAAAAGCCTCTCGTTCAATGGTGGACCATTTCTTTTGAGCTTCATTAAACTTTTGGCTACCAAATGCTATAGGATGGAGATTACCTTCTGCATCAGACTGGCTTAAACAGCTCTCTACCTCATACTGTGAGGTATCAGTGTATAAATAGAAAGGCTTGCAAATTTCTGGCACCTTCAGTTGAGATGCTGCACACAATGACTCCTTTAATTGCCGAAAAGCAGTGTCTGCATCTTTATTCTATGGTAGCTCATTGGGAACCCGTTTTTTAGTAAGTTCTGTTAACGGCAGTGCAATGGCTGCAAAATCGGGTATATATTGCTTATAATAATTGCAAAGCCCTAACGCGCTTCGTAGCTGTTTCTTGGTCTTGGGTGTTTGCAAACTGCTTACCCCTTGGATCCTTTCAAGACCATGCTTACCAGACCCTACTAAGTGTCCCAAATATTTCACTTGAGACTTGGCAAAGCTGCACTTTTTTAAGTTGACCGAAAAGTGTAAGTTATTTATCCTTCTGAAAATGAGTTTTAGATGTCAATATGTTTCTCCCAGCTGTCTGAAAATACTGCCAGGTCATCTATGTAGGCAATGAAAATTCAGAGTAATCCTGTATAGCCTCTGATATCGCTCGTTGGTATGTGGCTGCTGCATTTCTGAGACCGAATGGCATTACTCTCCAATGGTAATGGCCTCTGTGTTCTGTAAGCTCCTTGCTGTCTTCATCCATTGGATATCGCCCAGTAACCCTTCAGCATATCTAAAATTGTTATGAAATTTTTCTTACCCACCAGAAATGTTAACTCATCTTTATTTTGCATTGGATAGGCGTCTGGAATCAACACACTGTTCAAACTTCGAAAGTCAATGCATAATCTCAGGGTCCCGTCCTTTTTATTAACGCATACTATTGGATGTGCAATCTCACTTTGTGTAGCTTCAATGAGATCTAACTTCAATAATTCCTTGATTTGCTCATCAACTTTCTGTTTTTACGCTTCTGGAACTCGGTAAGACTTAGGTTTGATAGTTTCTTTATAACCCTTGATCCAAATATTATGCTTTCCTACTTTAGCTATCCGAATCTCACCAGAAAATAAATCTTCATTTTCTACAATTAATCTAATGCACTTTGTTGCTCTTCTACCAAATGATTCAGCTCTACTTCCTTTAGATAATTGTTTTTGTTGATTTCCTTAAATATGGGGGCTTCATACCGTTCTCCAAACTCTTCATCATCTTCGAGCACAATTCCCACAGTCTGTGCTCTAACTACGTATTACCTGAGTTTATTGGCATGTAGAAGTCTCAAGTTATTCTCTGGCATCCTCACGTAGTACGAGTCTGGATATTTTCTCTTCACAATTTCAATTGGACCAGTCCATCTAGAATATAATTTGTTGGTGGAATCAGGGATCAAAGCCACTACAAGATCCCCCTCTTTGAATTCCTTGTAGCGTTTCCGAAGATTGTAATGATGCACATAGCTCTCCTGTTGCTGCTTTGTAATTAGTTCCGCTCTTTGTGTTGCTATTTCAAGTCTTGTCTTCAGCTCCTGCAGGTATATGGTGCTAGACTTACTTAGATTATAAGGTACAGCCATTTTTCCTGCCCATGTAGAATTTAGTAAGCTAGGGGTCCTCTTGGTTCCCTTTCATACATTAAAAGAAACGATGGTACTCTGGTGATGGAATTTGGAACCTCTCTATAAGCCCATAATAGGAAAGGAATATGACGATCCCAGTCTCACTTATCTTCTCGAATTACATGGTGTAGCATATTCTTGAATGTTTGATTCCATCTTTCTACTACCCCGTTACTTTCCGGATGCCCTGTAGTGCAAAAACGTAGACAAGCTCCCATCTTCTCCAGAAATTCTTTGGTCAATTTTGATGTAAAGTTTGAAGCGTTATCTAAGCCAATTGCCTCTGGCATGCCTGTCCTGCAAAATATTTGTAAAAGGTTTGAACAAGTCGTCTTTGCAGTCAGCGATGTTAATGGGACTGCCTCTGGCCACCTCGAATGTTGGTCTACTAGGCAGAGCACATGTATGTGTCCTCTCGATGATGCTGGATCGATTGGACTGATTAAATCGACATTCACTACTTGAAATGGAAGTTCCAGACGATTTACCCAAGCTATAGGTATTCTATCGGTAGAGCGAATCACTTTCCGCATCTGACAACTATGATAGGAACTACAATGTTCCTTTATCTCTTTACACAAGTTTGGCCGATAAAATGAGAATTTAATTCTTTCTGCTGTTTTCTTTGCTCCTAAATGTGCGCCAAACACTGATTCATGAGCTGTACCTAGAACAGCTTTCCATCTAGCTAGAGGCAACATCAACTGTTGTACCTGCTGCCCCATAATCTTTTTGTTATGGTACAATAAACATCCCACAACTAGAAATCTGCCTTTTCCTTATCTTGCAAACCATCATTCTTTCACTAGTGTTGCACACGATAGCTGTTCTTTTCTGAAGTTCCCAGCTTCACTTTTAACTTCTTTCCTTTTTTGACTTCCATCCGTACCATTCCTAAATTCTTGTCCTCTTTCTTCTTCGGAACATATCTGTTCTTCTAAGAAGTCTACCTCATTTGCTCCCTCATCAGTTATATCCTCTGCATCGAATTCCGTCATATATACTGGGCATCCTGTCGTATAACTTTTGGCTTGGTTCATTAACATTTTATAAGTTTCCATATCTAGCAAAACTTCAGTATTCAAATCTTTACATGTCACCACTAAAAATGTGATAGTTGAAGTGATACATCCCACACCTTCTTCTACTAAACTAATTTTGATTTCTGCTAGATTTGCTTCTTTTGTTTCACCAAATGCAGGTTGCAACCAAATTTTTTCTTTGACTCCATCATTTTGTTCTTGCAACAAGTCTTCTCTAAAAACTGTAATCTGTGTTCCTGAATCCAGTATTGCTTCTGATATATTTTGCCTATATTTAAATCTTAGCTATATTCATCAGTGCTATCTTTAGTCTTCTGCTTGTTTGCTTTGATTTTATTGACACTAATTTCCCACCAACTTTTGCTGTGACTATTTCCGTACTGGCTTGCTTATCTCCTTCTGTATCGCTTCTTTTACCCTCATATTGTGGTCCCCTGTCATTGCTACATTTCTGGAAACAATTCCTGGTTAGGTGTGATGTTCGTCCACATATAAAGCATGCTTGTGGTCTTGTTCCTCTGAAATCTTCACTTCTATAACTGCCCCTACGATGCAATGATGGGCTGTATCTTACACTACTACTCTCAAAACTCACCTTATTATGATTTCTGTTCATGTGATATTGATTTCTACCACCCATTAACGACTTCCCCCTTGATTCAAAGAAGATGTCACACTCCTTACCTAACTTTGAAGGTTTAAACCAATTCTTTCCTTGTTGAATCCTAATGAACGCTGCCATTTCTGGGTCTAGAATTTTGAAAAGTTGATCTGAAACTATTAAATCGTTTACAGTCTGCAACTCTTGTGCCTTTTTCCGTTCATAATAGTACAGCCACAAAGCATTTAACCTTGATGCAAATTGCAAGAGCGTTTCATTAGCATATCGCCTAGCCTCTGTAAAATTCTGCAAACACGCTTGTGGAGACTGTTCGCATTCTCGCAACACCATTTCCTTCACAGTACCATAATCCTTAATAAATTCTCCTTTGAGATAAGTCAGTACATTCAACGCCTTCTCACCTAATAAGATAATCAAAAGTTCTGAGCAAAATTCAGGTGGTACCATTTTTGTTTCAAATGCACGTTCTAATGTCTAGAAAGAATAATACCCAATTTTCTGCTTTTGCCGGAACCGCCATTGTGAGTACACGAATACTTTTAACAAAACTTTCAATCGAACGTCTTTCTCCTTCCTTACTAATTCTATATGTATAATCACTCACCCCACCGTCGTTACTTCTCCTTTCTCTTTACTGCAATCGCGCCATCTGCAGTTCATGTTTTCTATGTTTTTCTCTTTCCATTTCTTCCCTTTCTCTCTGTTTCTCACTTTCAGCAGCTTTCCGTTCTTCTATTGTAATCAAAAACGCTTCCCAAAATTCCTTATCTTCAATATAGCGTTGGTTGCTCTCAATATGCTTCCGCAAGTCCACTACTTTTGCGGTAGCATTTGGTGTTTCACCAATTTCTTCCAACACCCGCCTCAAATCTTCTTTCTTGCTTCCTTTAATCGCAAACATTTCTCCCTTTCTATCGAAATCGGTTTCCTCGCACAAATGTCAGTCGCTGCCTTTTATTTATGTTAGAAAAAGGTTTTAAAAAACCACATCCAGTTCTCAGCAAACCGCCACTTTACTTTATTTTTCAACAAAAAAAACTTCCAATATAATCCAAACACATTTCAATACTTTTTTTAAAAAAATAATCTCTCGTGCAACACGTTTACAAAATTATAAAAGTCGTTTGTTATCCTGTGGCTGGTATCTAGCATAATAAACAAATGCAACCGCATTATTAATTCAGAAACCTTACACTTGCTTTTTTATAAATGTGGCATTTAGGAGATGTGAAAATACTGTAGTTGAAATGCAATCTTTTACTATCTCAGGGTCAGTAAGTTATTTAACTATTTTAGCTAATAATATAGTTACTTCATATGAAGCTTTTGTAGAAAATTCTTGCTGATGAATTTGTAGATAATCTTTTTATCCCTGCTTTAGAATTCAAAGATACTTTAAATAATCTTGCTATGATTTCTGTTCAGATTACAATGTTTAGGGATGCTAGATAAATTGTTGCAAATCATGCATATAGCATCTTGCTTCTTTTAAGATACAAAGAAAAATTCCATTCCTTATTCTTGAAATATTTGCTTTTTATCGTACCTTTGTGTTTAAAACTATTGTTTAAACTAGACTCTTGTCTTGGATGCCATTATTGCTTTGTAGTCATGGAGATTAAGACACTTTTATTCATGCCAAAACAAAAACTTTCCAAGAAAAAAGGCTAGCATTCAGTAAAACACTTACTTCTACTTCCTTCAACCAGATTAAAAAAAAAAAAAAATCAAACTTCTACATTCGGGAGCAATAGACTAAGAGGCAGCTTATGTCTTCGAATGTCATTCTGAATTTTTTTTATGTGATATCTTAAAAAAAATGTTAGTGGATCATGAATCCACTGGTCTGCTGGGCAAAAATGGTTGAAACTATTCAAAGTAATTTTTTTAATAATTTCGACCATATTTGCCCTGGCAGACCAGTGGATTTATGATCTACTAATATTTCTCGACATTCTATAAAAAATATTCAGAATGATGTTCAATGGGGTACCTAAATTTGGAGTTGTCTCTCAGACTATGTGTTATCATAAGAATATATACTAAGGGAATGTACACATAAAGAATTATATCATTTTTGAAAATTCCAACTTTTGCTTTTTTTTTTTTACTTCTTCTCTTATCTGTCTGGCAGTCTCGGAAAAAGAAATTAAAAAGTGATGTGTCGGATATGTGCTGGTAGTAGATTAATATCTTGAAGGCTGCATGGTGGTGAATGCTGCACTACAAGGAACTGGTTCTTTTTGGTAACTTTGTTTGGAGATAAAATGTAACTACTGAACTGTGGTTTTTATAAAAAGCCAAGGAAAGTACCAAAAGTCTACAGGTCCTTTAGTGAACCTATACCTTAATAAACATAACTATAATACTTTGAATTCTCCTTTTTTAATTCAACTTTTAGTTCATTTTGTAAAAATGTTTAACTTGTGATAGTATTCATTATATTGTTTATTGTTATTTTCTCTCTTGTAGGATAAGTTTAATTGCTTGGCAAAGCTCTGCAAAAATTTTAGCTTTTTTGGACTATATGATGGACATGGAGGTAAGATTCTTATTTATTTGTGTTTTATAAAAGTGTGTATTTATTTCAAGGAAAGTTATAATTAATTTTGGTAATGATATAAATATATTATAAAGGAGTTAGAAAAAAGTTGCTAATTGGGAACAGTTTCAGTCCCTATGAAGAACTCTGTTGAAGTATTAGAACTCTATTGAACTAGAAGTAGAAGTATCAGAGAACACAATTGAAGTATTAGAGTGAAAACTAATTTTAAAATGAATTGTGTAACAAATATAATATTGAAGACATTCTTTCATCAGAAAGTTTAGAAAATAAATTTTACCTTCTATTTTTTCTATATTTTAAAATGTGTGTTAATATTATAATTTCAAAATTTGATATAAATCCTCAAAAAGATATAGTGAGTTTAATAACGAACTTTTACATGCTTCACTACACAGGGACAAGATTAGATAACACAAAGAGTTAAGTGTAAAGAGTTGCTGCTAACTGCAAAATTAAAATGAAATTACAATCAGAGATCATTAAAATTTTAAAAGTAGGTTAAATAAGCAATCAGTTGAAACAAAAATTGGCTTTATAAGTAAAAAGTAAATATTGTAACAAAAATAATACTTACAATTTTTTTTTATATTAAATCTGCTTCAAGAACCAAAATTCTAATTTAACACAAACTTAAGTGCCTGGTTTTCCCGAACTCAAATAGCTGTGGCCTTTTATTGCTCTGTTCCATCTGGTTCAAATTGGTTCAGTCGATTGAAAGTTATGAGCGAGACCCCTTTCACCCCCATCCTCAAATTTAACAACTTAATCACAAGATTTAAATTGCGTTCCCGTCGATTCTGGCAATTGAATTAAACTGTATATTTCTGTAAAAAATACACTCTACTCTCTCTCTCTCTCTCTCTATACATATATTTAGGTTGAGTTTGTCATTTTTGTTTGCCATCCCTAAATCATTGACCATTCAGTTAACATTTACGAATCTTGATATTTTGCCATTTTTTTTTTTGGTATTTTAACTCAAATAGGAATAATATTTTGATTTAGTTTTAATATGTAGAAAACCCATTATGTCAAAAATTGTATATTTTTATGATAAACCTTCAATGAATTAAAACAACTATTTTTTCATGTGTCTCTTAGAAGAAAATATATCCATTGCTTTTGAATTATTTTATCTACTACACCTCTATTTCCTGTTATATCAAGAAAATTTAAATAAAAGTTCCACTGTAAATAATATGAAAATACACTTAAGGATTGTATTCTGTTTACTTACTAAATAAGGCAATGTCAAGTATTCTTGGGAACATTTCTAATTTTTTAAATGCATGAAAGTATATATGTTTCTTTGTGTGAGTATGAGTAAAGAAGAGTTTCAATTTATCCTATTCAAAATATCAGTTAACTTAAATTTTTTTCTGTAGTTTTTTTGCTTCTCTGTCCTCTTGTATTTTTGTGACTTCCTAATTAATACAAATATTAAATACCAATTCTTGAAAGTATTTTAATCATCCTATATATTTTTTTTTTAATTATTTCTGAAATTAGTTTCCTTGTTTGTAAAGAAGCTTTGGTTGAGTATTTATTTATGTTTCTGTTAATAAATTATATAAGTGAAATATTCACCAACTTTTGAAAAATTCTCTGCATATACATTTGAAGTTAATACTTATTTGCTTTTCAATTATCAATGTTGTTCATATTTTAGGATCTGAAATAGCTGAATATCTGCAAGAGAATCTACAATTTGAAATCAAAAAATTTTTAGAAAATGAAGATGATATAGAGCTGGCTATATATCATGCATTTCTTTCTATGGATGCAAGCTTTAAGGATCCAGATGTTTTGGCTGATTTAAATTCAAAATTGGAAGAACAAAACCGTAATAATAAATTTCCTTATTTCTTCTCACCATCACTAAAAATTTTTATGGTCGGATAGAATTCTAAATTTAGGATATTCACTAAATGACACAATACAAATACCCACACTTTGTTTTATATAATTCATGTCTAATTTTTATTATATAATGTGTAAAACCCAATCTTTGGCCTGATTTTGTAAAGTAATTATGGAAATATTTCACTAGGTAGCTTATGTAATAAATTCTTTATAAAATATGGCATACTTTATTGATTAATTTTATAGTTGTTTTTTAAATGTTAAAAGTTTAGTACTTAGTTTAAATTTTTTACCAGTGTCTAAACTTTGCCTAACATGTGTTTGTTTATAAGCTATTACAGTAAAATTTTCAATATTTTAAAAAGAAAAAAATACTGTTTCCTTATTTTTTTTAATGTTGAAAGTCTTCTACTTTGAAATTTTTTATAAATTTGTTTGAAATATTATTGTTTATAAGTGGTCATTGTGAAATTCTAATATTTTCTTAATATAATAAATGCAATATCTACTTTTACTTCTAGGTAAAGACAAAGCCATTCTATCTCGTTTCTGTAATCTTGAAGATTTAAAGAAGATGGGTGATAAAGGTAAAATTATATTCATGTATCTTCCTTAGTTACAGGATAGTTATGCTAAATGAATTTTACATGCCAAACATTAATTAACTATCAAACCAAGCTTCCTTATTCATTATTTTTTTACATTTTGATTTATTCTTTGTTTTATATGAAAAAAAAATTTACACTAAAATATTTCTTAATTTTTCAGTTTTCTGTATGCTCTTATGATATAAATTTTTTGTATTTGTGATTTTGTTGAAAAACATACATTACTGCATTTCTAAAACTTGTTAATTATTGAAATAATTGGAAGCATCAGTGTTTTTCAAACTAGAGCAGTTTTTCTAAAATTAATATATAAGACTTTAAAAAATTCTTAACTCTGAGATATAGTTGTGTGCACTGTTGAAAATTAATTTATGCATATTTCTCTTTTGTTGGTAAGCAACCATTGTCAGTTATAAATTATTGTTCAATAAATAATGTAGAGAGAAAAAAATAAAGTATCAGTCATTTTCTAACTGTCATAGCCAAGGATTTTGCAGAAAAATAAATTTACACTTTAGTATTATAGTCCTAGCTTATAATGACAAATTAGTGTGTGCTCAATAATATGAAATAAAAAATAGTACAGTTTTGTATACTTTTAATATTTTTCTTACAATTCTATTTTTTAACCAAGTATTCTCATCAATACCAAGTTTTATCAAAATTTGAGATTTTTTTTTTTTTTTTGATATTGTCATTGTAGGATAATGTGCTGCTGTATAATAGTGAACCCAAAGGGTTTTACTTAAAGCAATATGTAAGAGGCAGCATGTTTTTTCTTTTTATTAAGTATAAATCTTGGTAAATAAAAACTTCAAAGAATTGGTTCTTTAGAATCTTCTTATTGTGATATTTACTGTTTGGCTTTCATGAGCTCGTTTTATGTGGTTTGTTCATATTGCATGTTAAGTATTTTCTAAATTATTAAGTGCAAATTAACCACTTTAATGGTTGAAATGTACATAAGTACTTATCCCCCTTGTGATTAGATAATTAAATCAATCACTTAAACTCTAGAAGGCATGATATAAATCCTTCAAAAAAAAAGTATTCTAATTAAAAAGTGAAAAACATATTTCTTTTTAACCTCCTAAAATTTGAATGGATAAGTTTTATTATGTTCTTTAAAAAATTATAAAGCTGTCCTTAAGCAAATTGTTTAAAGTTAGAAAGTTAAAGCTTTTTTTTATTAACATTAAATATATGTTTCATGTTATACTTTTACTCTTAAAATGACTTGTTTTTTAGTATCTGTTTTTTTTTTTTTTTTGTATTCCTTCCTTAAACTTGAGTGTTTACATATGTGCTGTATGTTTCAAAATTTTACTATAGAAAAAATAGACATGTACTGTACGTTTTAAAATTTTATTACAGAAAAAAAGACATCCAAGAATAAAAATATTGAACAAGTTTTAGGATAAATTTGATAATGTATAACTCAAAGGAATATTGCGCCTTGCACAGTATTAATATTTTACATCACATTAATGTTAGACAGAGATTGAAACTGCAACTGATAGTAGGCAGTCTACTGTGTTATATTCTAAAATTGTTAACTTTATTCTTTTTGTAGCTAATGTTTTTTATCACATTGTTATTTATAGCTGCAGGTTTAAAGAAAACTGATGATGGACACCTACAAGATGTAGCAGATTCTACTGAATCCAAGGCAGCTGATTCAAGCCAACAGCCAAATTCTGCATGTTCATCCCAAAAATCAAATGCTGCTGAAGCTCCAAAATTGCCAAATGTTGATGGGGCAAATCAACATCCAAGTATCGGTGAGTCAATTCAATCTTCAAGTGCAACTACCTTAATTTAAGTATTAATTGTTGGTGGTTCAACTCAGGGTTCAAATGTTGATAGTTTTTTATTCTTGTTTCAAATGTTGTTGGATCAACTCAAAAAACAGATGTTGCTGCATCCTCTCAAGACTCGCAAATTACTGGACCAAGAAATGAATTGGATGTGGCTGGCCCAAGCCAAGAATTTGACAGCTCTACTGAAGGTGAATAAGGGTTTTGTTTTATTTACATTATATTTAAGCATTATCAATTCAAAAATAAGAATGTTTAATTTCCCTCTTATGACATTTGACCAAAATTTATAAAGAAATTGGAATATGACTTAATATCTTGTAGTTTCTTAATGAAGCATAGAATCCTGCAATTTTGCTCAAAAATTTTATTCAGCCTTTCCCTTCTCAATAGACTCTATGCTTCAGTTTTGGACCCCAATATCTGCCGAAGTATTGCTTTAAAATGTTAAATATTTATAACAACAACAATAATAATAGCTTACTATCAAAATTTGTAGGAAAAATAACAAGGTTTTTTATATTTTATATATTTTTTAGCTTATAAAAACTTTGAAACATTAATAATAGCAACTAGTTACAATAAGCACTGTTTTATAATAAAATGAAACATAGCTATTTTTTTTCTAAAATTTTACTTATGAACAGTGAAAATGTTTATAAAAAAATCACGTTTTAAAGAAACTTTAAATATTGTGGCCCAAAAAAATTAAGTATTAGATCTATGGGGCAGGACAAGCTGATGATACATCTTAAATGTGTTTTTACACCTTTCTTAGGTATTCTTAGTCTTAAATTATGTGTCCTTCTTTTGCTGAAGTCTTAATCACTACAAATTAATATATATTGTTGAAAGATACGCTGGGAAGAAAACCAAAAACATCTAAAGTCATGAATTCTGCTTTGTGACTTTGGCCTTCCACTAACTTGGACAAATGAAATGTAATATTTAAAAAAAATTCCATACTCCATTCGAGCTAGAGTACCTGTGTCGGTATTAATAATGAGTATTAATTGCTCTTGGTTTTTTACCATCTTGTATGTTAAATATTTTAGTTGTTTATGTCTATCTTTGCAATCGAACGTTCTTCAGAATCACCTCCATTAAGAATTTCAAAGTATTGTTACGAATTTTTCCACTGAGGCAATGATGGCACAGTTTTCACGGTTTAAAAGTATTTATTCTCTCTTCAGAAAACTCACAAAATCTATTCACAGGCAACAGTTTAACTACTCTCAAGCTTCAACACAAGCTTCAACAAAAATAACTTCGAATTCAGCGATTATACAAGCGCACTCCAATAGGTCAACAAAGCGATCAGCTTTCAACGAAATCCGAAGTACATCTGAAAACTTTCCCGTTCTCCAGTCCTTTATATACAAGCGCGTGAGACATTCTCGAAATTTCCAGCCAATTTATCGGAAACGAAATATCTCGAAACTTCTCGATCACTTTAGGTGTTGCCACCTTTTTCTAACTTGTATAATCGCTATTAATTACTAAATAAAATAGGATAAAAATAAATTACAATAGAATTTTGAAATAATACGTCACTATTTACAATATATACAGACAATTTGTGCAACAGTATTGTAATCAATATGGAGTAGTACAGACTTTTCTCCGATTGCATCCCTAATTATGACACTATCCTTACTCTCAATTGTACTCTATCTAGTTTGTAAATCGTCAATTTTCGAATAGGCAAACATGATCAGTCTAGCTCTTCTATTGTTATCTCTTAATAAAGCACAGTGCTTCCTTTTTATTAACAAGATATCAATGTGGATTTTTAATAAAATATATGAGACATGTATAGAGCATTTGATATAGAATATATGTAACAAAACTGTCATACTATTGCTTTCTTCAATTAATTAAACAATCTATTAGCTTCTTCAAAGCCAGAGATATTGTGGTTGTTTTCCATTAAAGCCATAACACTTAAAGCTACTGCAATCTATGCAAAATGTGGTGTCTAGAATTTATTGTTTACTAGTGTGCATATAACTGTACAATCTGTTGATCAGAGAGGAACTGTCTTTACAAAATCTACACAAATATGTGCTTATACAGACAATATTGTATTAATTTCTTGAACAAAAAATAGTTTAATGCAAATTGCAACAGAATTAATGAATGAGGCAAGAAAATTAGGTTTAACTGTTAATGTAGACAAAACTAAATTTATGGTAGTGTCAAAATCTGAGTACAGAAGAAAAGTGCAAGACCTAAGTATTGATAATAACATATTTAAGGGCACCACACTGCATCTACTTATTTGGTATTTGGGTAACATAATAAATAATAAAAATGAAATACATGACTGTATAAATAGACTAATCCAAAATGGAAATAGAGCATTCTTTGCCAACCATAAAATCTTAAAAGAGTAAATTAATTACAAGAAAATGTAAATTACAAATCTATAAGACTCTAATTAACCAATAGGTTCTTATGGTGCAGAAACATGAGTCCTGTCAGATAGGGATGCAACTAATCTAAGAAATTTTGAAAACAGAATTCTAAGAAAAATATTTGAACTGATAAGAGAAAATGATAGATGGAGAATAAGATATAATCATGAAATTGAAAGACTAACTAAAGGAAAGAACATTGTGAAATTTATTAAGGCAAATTTAATACAGTGGATGGGGCACGTTGAGAGAATGAGATACACAGATATGCCTAAAAGAATTATGAAAGGTAAACTTTATAAAGCAAGAAAAAGAGGTCAACCAAAATTGAGATGGTCTGACGAAGTCGAAGAAGATCTAAAAATCTTAAAGATGAAAAAAATTGAACAAATAAATCCAGTGAGAGAGGGATTTGGAAATCAATTTTAGAGAAAGCCAAGGCTCAGCCTGGGCTGTATTGCTGGATAAGAAGAAGTGTGCATATAAATTATCTACACTTTTTTTTTTTCAAATGAGAATATTACCTTGCTTTGACCTTGAATTATATAGACGATTCACATGTATTTTTCTCATTTGTTCTGATGATTCGAACAAATGTTGAACTTGCAAGTTATTTATTAATCGAGAATCATTTGAAGAAAGTTGTCTTCATTTTAATTTGTTCTTCAAGTCATTTTTTCATCATTTCAATTATTCAGTCTTTGAACTTTTCATGCAGATCTTAAATGACTCTCAGATTCTGCTCTTTGTAAAAATAGAAGTAATGATGTACTTTGGGCTACTCATAAAAGCCTATCCGGAGGGTTTCTAATTTGGAATATTTTCTCGAGAAGGATATCTAGGATTTATATTGTTTTGTCTAAATTAATGTAGCACAAAGCATGAATTCATCTTCATTCAAATTTATTTAATGTACTTTCTAATGTATTAAAAATTCTAGAAGGATAACTAAATAAGATCAATAACTATTTTTTGATAAGAGTAAAATGTATCCCTGTTGGAGACACCAGCCCCAGTGCAAAAGATGTTCTGTTTCTTACACAATGAAATTTTTGTATTGTCGAAACTTAAAAGGATTTTTTAAAGTCTAATTGTATCATGAATCTTTGAAAAAAAACCTTTCTATTTAAAGGGGTTAGGACCTCCCCCCGATGCCTCATGAAATTTTTTCAACATTAATAACATCATAATGACTCAAATTAGCAATTTTAGAATGCAATCTGGCTACATTTATTATAGGTAAAAGAATTCTTTAATTGTCCAATCTTAAAGCAATATCTGTGTTGTGTAGATATCAACTGATTAAAAAAATTTAATTTTTGTTCTTTCTTTAAAATTAACTTTTCTATACTCTTCCAAAACCTTTTTGAAATTTGGTTCTTCTTTACTGTGGAAGGCCTGTAGTCAGCTTCTTCAAAAGTTGAATTAAAGGATAAACTTTTGATTGAGAAGTGGACAAATCTTACAACATTTTAATATAAAATTTTAACTTCCACACTTGGCACACTTTTTACTTGTTCACAATTTCTGGTTGAAAATCATCTTTTAGAAGAGATAGAAACAGATGAAGATATGGATGAAGAAACAGAAGATGATATCCTTGATGAAATGGGAATAGATGAAGTGGAGAAACCACTGGATTATTTACTAAATGATGTAAGTATATTTTTTTTAAAAAAGTCATTAATAGTCCTAATTTACTGAAACTTGCATAAATATTGGGTTTTGCTTTTTTTCAGCAATTGGAATCCTCAGACTCTGAAGATGAAGAATTTGTTGTTGATGATGATGAAACTGAGTAAGTGTAAATTTATTTTTCTGACAAAGTATCTGAATATTTCAACCGGCAAACAATTGAATTGAATATCATACATTAGGGATGATTGTCATGTATTTTCAATATTATCTTTCAGTATTAATATGTTTTCTTTAAATTCTACTTTCTTGCAACCAATTTCAGTATTTCAAACATGCCTCGGTGTTTTATTTTCTCTTTTTATAAATAGTTTAGTTTCTCATCCACTTGCATCCTGGTCTGTATAATCTACATTTTTACATTATGTGTAGAGTGAGAGAATTGATTGGCCTGAGATGCTTTTGTTCATTTCCTGCTTGTGGTCCCTTGCATTCTATAATTTTCATCACAATTACTGATTAACAATTACAATTATGTTTAGCTGTCAGAGAAGTAAAAAGCAATTCTAATGAAATGTCAAAATATTTCACTTTTATCCTGGTAAGGGAGAAAAAGGTGGTTTTATTCAGTCTTTATGTCTCTTCCATAGGAAATTGTATAGTTCTCTAATAATATGATTTAAAAAAAAAACTTAGAAAACCACTAAATAAAATTTTCATCCATTAAGCATTATGGAATCCAATTGTTGGCCATCAAGCTAACACATTTAATTTATTTATTTTGCTATTTTGCACCCATTTAACTGAACTGGGATTGCTATTAACCCTGTATTGGGAAAATGTAGAGTTTATAGCACGAATACTAGGTTCAAATACTTTGAACTAATTGGTATACATTGGATTTTAGCAAACTTTTGGTGCACTCAGTTGATAGATTATTGCACATAGACACTCACACTCATATTTTAAAACCTAGATTCTGTATTTATGATATAACTTATCATTTTCACGAGCTAAAAATAATGTGCATTAATTTTTCTTTTTTATTTGGGATTGCTTGTTATAGGAGTGAAGGCAGTGATGAAGAAGGAAGTGCCATACCAAGATTTAAATTGACAGCCGAAGAATTTCGGAACTTGCAGGTACAATAATGTAATACACATTTATTCTTCGGTCACAATTGTAGTGGCAGTAAAACGACCATGAAAAAGGTTAATTAAAGGCTCTGATTGGCATAAAATAAGTTGGCTGCTAATCATAAGGTTCATTGAGTATTTTGACATAAAGAGATTTCATCAACTTAGCTTGTTCGTGAATTATAAAATAGAATAAAAAATTATCAATTTCTTCACTAAAACTAACAGGAAATCCTGTAGTTTTACCTGATTGCAACAAATTATGTTGTTTTTTTTCTCCCGCTTCAGTGTTTTTCTCCTTAAGTTATGTAATCAATAATTTATTGTCTGTTTTCATTTGATACTATACATTCTGGTTTTTGCATTTTGATTTAAATTAGGCAGAAATTTAATTACTGATCGCTTAGTAGTGTATTTCGCGTCAGACTGACCATCTGACCGGAACATTGCTGTATATGGCACCCCGGGGCCCACGGTGAAGTAAGCTGGTTTAGGCGCAGCAGACCAAGGCCCCCCTCGGGGCTCTTGCGCCACTGAGTTTAGTTTTTAGTAGTGCATTTATCACATTGCTCTCAAAAGAGTGGACTTAATTCTATAATAGACTCTTAAACAAAAAAAAATTGCATAAGATTTTAATAATTTTGCTTTTTAAGTTCCTTTATAATAGAATCTTTTGATTTTTTGTAATTTTTACATGCCCTGACATATGTTGACCAAAATTGGGTCCATGGCTGAGCAAACTTTTTACTATGCCTCTCTTGCATGTTAGGCATCAGATTTTCCAATCAGATAATACACTTTTATTCACTGAATTAAAGTTGCATATCATTTATTATGTTATGGAGTTTCTATAATTTTGGTTTAAACTTGGGTTTTGATAGTGTTTTAGTTTTTCTTAATATATCTTTGAATATGGTTGAAAAATTCCTTCCTTTTCTAAAAATACCCTTTTCCACTTTTTTCTCAACTATTGTCGAGAATTTTGCTTCCCGCCTTTGCATCCATTATTTTAAAATAAAAATTTTAACTCTGTTCAATTTTTTTTATTATTAAGTTGTGCAACAAAGACATCAGTTGGTTAATTTGAATAAGTACTACAAAGTATTCATAAGTTTTAATTTTTATTTTACAATTTCCAGATTTTTTTCTTCAATTATCTAGTTCTGGCTATCAAACTTAAGCTACTAATG
The DNA here is from genome assembly GCA_963978545.1 of Linyphia triangularis. NCBI lineage: Eukaryota > Metazoa > Arthropoda > Arachnida > Araneae > Linyphiidae > Linyphia > Linyphia triangularis. Next base: position 30,206,777 of record OZ021733.1, read on the forward strand.
AGGTTTTCAAAAGTATTATGCACATGTTGGTGCTTGATATGAATTTGTTTAATGAAACAATAGAGTAAACGTTAAAAAAACTTGCATCCCTTTAAATTCCAGACCTTACAGATATGAAAATGTTTAAGATTGTAAAAAAAGTGCAGAAAATTATCTTAGCTCAATAAACACAATTTTTTTGTCTATTCTAAAAAAATGTTAATTAAAATTCTCTCTATCTGTGTATGAGTATTATATCTTAGTCTAATTAACAGTATTTAAAATATGTAAAAAAATTTATTGAATTATTGTTTCTAACTTTTTATTTATAGCTTTTTCCACTTATCTAATTTTAATATTATAATCTAGATTAAGAATTATATATTTTGTTATTCATCATTTATTGATTTAATGAGATTATGAATGTCTTAATTATTCCGACTTTTTTACCTATGTTCTTTCAAAGTGTAAATGCTTTTTTTTTTGCCACATTTTTTTTTAGCCTGGCGACTTTAGTGGTTCCACAGCAACAATTGTACTTTTAAATGAAACAACTATGTATGTGGCAAATGTTGGAGACTCAAGATGTGTCTTATCTCGTCGTGGCAGGGCTGAGGACATGACGATTGACCATAAACCAACTGATGAGGACGAAGAAGAACGCATAAAACTTAATGGTGGAACAATTCGCATGGGACGAATAAATGACACCTTGGATATGTCGCGGGCTTTTGGTGAATGAACTTAAATTTATTAAATGATTTTAAATATGTGTACCATGAAAATTGCAAATAGACCCTGTAGCAAAATTTTGTGTGCTTTCTATGGCAATTTATTAGATTACAATAACAAACATAAAAAACTAACATAATTTGTAGAATTCTGTGATAAAATATTTACTACTGTACCATATAAATTATTTTAAAGAGATAATGAAATCAATCTTTATGCAACTGATTGGGATTTTTTTCTTGCCTGGTTGTAACTAAAGAGAAAAATCAATACCTCTGATGGTAGCAAAGCCAAGTCTTCTGGTGGAATCTTCTGCTTGGTATTGCCTCTAAATTAAGAAGTTCCACATACGGTCGGTTGTGCTGCCATCTATTGGGTAGTTACCGAAAGAGGTAGAAATGAACTCTTCAGTGACTATAGGTAGACTTGCACACTCCCACTCGCAAGTGTGCGCTTGCATCCTGTGCAGTACTGCCCACTACCGATCTGTACGGGATATGGGGTTGGTATAAAATGCTTAAGCAGAGGTGCCTTAGTCCCCATAGTCCTTGATAAGAAGAAGAAGAACTAAAGAGAATAAATATATTTTTTATACTTAAAAAAGTACATGATTATTTTTAGCATATATTAAAAAAATTAAACTAAATGTGTCTTTTTCTGTTTGGATTACACAAAGCACAGACTTGAGACTTTCATTCTGTTTTCTTTGGCCTTGAGATTTAATATGGCAGCCCTCTATAATCTATTTAAAATTTCTTTCCCTTAATTTCTTAAAAAACAAACCATTACAAAAATTAATATTTTTCAACTTACATTATTTTAATTTTTTTCTTTATAATTTAATTACATTAGAATTTCTTTTTTTATACATATAAATTAAATGCTAGTATACTTGTCAAATTTCATTTAAATTTTTTGGAGTTTGTATTTATAGATTGATGCCAGTAATCTATAGGGTTTGCACAGTAGGGTTTGGCAGTGATTGATGCCAGTATATGTTATAGGGTTTGCACTTAAAATCCAGACTTTTGCAAATCCAATTTCTTTTAAATCACACATTTATAAGAAATCAGTTTTTCCCACTAAGGAAAGTTTTAATAATCTTAGGTTAGTTAAATAAAATTTAATCTCCCAATGAACAAGTAACACTTAAAAAAAAACCTGCTAATTAAAGCTGTCAGTCCTTACGAGTTATGAAATCTAATGCTTTCCGCTAAGCAGTCTTGTTTAATTTTTTTTTTTTTTGGGGGGGGGGGGGGGTACTTTGCATAGAATCAACTTATTTAGGATTATTGGGAAGAACCTCTATAGGTAATTGATGTTAGGCTGGTTAGAGATTTTAAAGAAAAAATCTTATTTCATCGGTAGTTTAAAGTAACTCAAACTGAGATTATTTCGAAAAACTTTCGGTGATGAACCTAACGCTATAAAATCATTGAAAACTTCCTTATATTTTAATTGTTGGGAAAGATATAAACAATTAATTTTTATTACCTGAGCACTGATAAAAAAAAGTCAAGTGCCTTGTTTGAAAATGAACATTGAGCTTTTTAATTTATATTTTGAGTAATTAATGTAAATTTAGAATGCAAAGTATTTATATAAGGAACAGGTTCACCATTTTTTTACTTTAAATTAATTTGAAGTATTAATGTTTAAATATACACAAATATTTGATGCATCACTAATTTAAATGTAATAATTTACTGCTCCAAAACCACATTTAACTGCTCAAAAATCGTGTTTTTATTGCTGACAGTGCTCCAAAATCACATTTTGGCACTTTCATCACTGAATTTGTTAAAAAGTATAAGATATTGATTATTTACCTCGTTTACATATGGCTAATAAACAGCTGGCAGCTTTAGTTTGTTCAAAATACAATGTTTTAGTAGGTAGTCTATCTTAGATGTAAAGAATTTTTTCTTTAACCTGTTTACTATTCAAGCATTTGTAAAGCTTCTTACATTTTGTTAACAGGTTTTTGCCATTAATATAATTGATTTTAGTGTCTTAATTTTTATTTCTGTTTTAAACATATAATAATATCCTATTTAAATTTCAGGTGATTATAAATTAAAGTGTTCCTCTTTAAATCCTCCTGAGCAATTGGTTACTTGTGAGCCGAATATTATAACATTACCTATCAGCAAATATGATGAATTTTTAGTGATAGCTTCTGATGGAATATGGTACGTTTTTGAAAGACTTCACTTTATTCAAGTTAAACCATTTAGGTCTTGAGTTTTCTTAATGCAGCCAGTTTAAAATAACTTCTACTATTTACTTTGATTGAAATGTTGTTTGCCTTTGTAGTAAATTTTAAAAAACATCAATTTAAATGCCTGAAAAAAACTTTAAGTACTTCATTACTATCAGCTTAAATTTTCTTATTTATCAAACAGTATGATTCTCTTCCTGATGCATAGGACATTTTAACCTCTTCTTTTCTACTCGTAAACAGATTAGAATTGCGAACTTATAAGGAATCTATTAGCAATGATTTTGTTTATTATAATATCAATTGGCATCAAAGTTATATGGAAAAATAATTATTTTAACTATGTTAAATAAACACTAATGACAATCTGATGTATTGGGCACAGAAAAAAAAATTACACTCAAGACAAAAGTTTATATTCTCTCTGAATTAATAAGCACCAAAATTATGATGTACATAGGTGCATTTTGGTTGATGTTAAAAATAATATATCAATAAAATATTTTGCCAGAAGATTTTTTTACGGATTTCATAAACGTGACTTGATGCATGGGAAAATTCAAAAACTGATGCATGAGATTTATTTGTAGTTACAATTGTTATATATCTTTATAGACAAATTATATATACTTAATACTTGTTGTTACGCAAATTGGCCACAGTTTTGGAACATTTTGATACATAGGTTTGCCAATATTATATATATTATTTTGAGGATATTTACTCTTTGTACCCCATATTTAGTTATGTTTTTTGAAGAAAAAAACTTAATTAGTTATTTTTACTTTATAAATTTACTACGACATTTTAGAACCAAGTTATACATTTATTCTTTAAAACTAACCAACCGACATTTTAAATCCAACTTGGACATTTTGTCTTTTAATCAATAGAATGATGCATGTATTTCTCTAAACCTCCTCATTTCTCAACCACTAACTAAGCCCTAAAATATTAAAAGAATTTTTTTTTACTAAATTTTAAATTACAACTTTAAGGATATTTCTAAACATTAACTTTAAGCAAGAATTGGATGTCACCCAATATTGTGCATTTCAACTCGAACACATTTTCATAACATCTGTCATTTTTGCACCATCTTTTCTTTTTTGCTAATCTACAGTCGGCTGCAAAATATATTTTATCTTTAGGAGAACTTTATCTAAGTAAACGACTTTTCAGATTTTTAACAGATAGTTTAATTCCCCATTTTAACAAAGTAATGGCGGTGTGATTGGATTGATCGCTTTTCCTGCAGTCTGCTTGTAATTAGATTTATATCTACCTTTGTCGATTGCATTAACACGATTTCTCAGGGTTATGGCTGCTACAGGCGACTAAAGTGACTATTTTCAAAGCAAGGCTGCTATGGCGACTTTTTTCGCCAAAATTGCCCTAAAAGCTACCTTTTCAGCTTATATTGTTTTTGAAATATTTGGTGACTATTTTTGGAAAAAAAAAATAGTATTTTTATTTACAAGTAAAAACGCGGGAGGCATCAAAAGTAGGCGGTCTCTGTTCTATGTCTGTGGCTTCTACCAATGATGTCACACTTATAGAGTTTGATTGAATCTGAAGTGAAGAGGGTTAAACGTTTTTCTTCAAGAGAACTTCTTTTGTTTTCTGCTTTTATTGGTTCTGTGGTGAATCACTGTAACTTTTGCGATGCATATTTCAGAAGTTACATAAATGGCGTTTGGATCAAGTCAAAACCTAATGATCACGTGACCTTCTCGGCACACTCTTCTGGCGTTGCGACGGAAGTGACGTTTTTGTGTAACTTCGAACTAGAAACCGGAACTGAGGGTCACGTGACTTTGTTTTTTATTCTGACATCTTACGGTATGTACTGCAAAGGTCAAGTGCCACGTTTTTTTTTATTTAAAGAACAAAAGATTTTGTTAAATTTATTATGTTAAGTTTGAAAAAATTTTACAAAGCGATTTCAAATAGGGGTATAGCTCTGGAATATTCTACATAAGTAGTTTTGGCCGTCTGGACTATTGGAAAACAGAATGTTAAAATTTGAATTAGTATTTTTAATTATTATTACTTTTTTTAATTAACTTTTATTTTTTTTTACAAAATGATTTCTAATATGACTTGAGCTCTGAAACTTTCAATATAAGTAGTTTTGACCTTCCAATTGAAATTTTTTTACAAAGCGATTTCCAGTAGGAATGGAGCTCTGAAATTTTCAACAGAAGTAGCTTTGGCCTTCTAATTGGACTTTTGACAATTACACTGCTAAAATATTCTCAGAGGGGTGGGGGAAGGGATTGTGTTAGTGTATTAACAGAGAATATTTTTTTGTTTCTCGAAAAGGGATTTTTTTTAATATTAAGGGTTTATATAGCAATTAATCTTTTAGCGAGTGAAACGATCTTATGCTTGCACAGCAATGAGCCTTTCGGCAAGCGAAACAAGCATTTTATTGAATATTATTTGGGCAATTCTCTGGCTGATGCATGGGACATTTTGCACTCTTTTTTTGTACTCGTAAACAAATTAGAATAACAAATTATTGATGAATTTAGTAGTTATGTTTTCGTTTTCTATAATTTTAGTTGTTCGCAAAGTTATATGGAGAGGGAGTTTTTTAATATGGAGGGTTTATATAGCAATTAATCTTTTTGCGAGTGAAACGATCTTATGCTTGCACAGCAACAAACCTTTCAGCGAGCGAAATGAGCATTTTATTGAATATTATTTGGGCAATTCTGTGGCTGATGCATGGGACATTTTGCACTCTTTTTTGTACTCGTAAACAAATTAGAATAACAAATTATTGATGAATTTAGTAGTTATGTTTTGGTTTTTTATAATTTTAGTTGTTCGCAAAGTTATATGGAAAAATAATTGTTTTAACTAGGTCAAATATGCATTTATAGGCAACTGACACGCAGGACATGGAGGCACAAAAGAAAATTATGTTCAACCAATCTAAATTGTGCCTTCTACCATTGAAACTTGGCATTTCTGGATACATTCTTTAATTAACCTTTTTAGCTTTGAGACCCTTTACAATTTGGACAGTTATTTTCTAAGAACCCTGTACTGAAAAAAAAATTCTAAACACTTTGTGATTTCAAAATAAATTGTGTTTTAATATGCTTTCATAAACTGCTACTGTAAAAACTTTTCATATTGAACAATTTAGGAATGCTATGACAAGTCAAGAAGTTGTTGATTATGTACACATGCGACTTCAGTTGCCCGATTGTGACTTACAAGATGTTTGTTATGAGGTAAGTAATTTTTAACTGTACATTATTTTATAATATGCTATGAGCCCTCTATAGCTAATTTTTGCATCATTATGTTTCAATTGTAATAATTGGCAATTATATTGTGTTTTAATATATGAATATACTGTAATGTTTAAGTTTCTTTCCAAAAACAATGAAAATCTACATTACTAATAAATGTCCTATAAGAACTTCTTGTAAGTCTGACAAATCAAAATATAAGTATATATATAAAGAAGAATGACTAATTTTTTTTACCAATCTACTTTAATACAGTGCTTGATGAAATTTTATGCACTGGACCATCAAAAGAAAATGTTAGTTACTGTCTGTGTGAGATTTCAAATCACCATTACCTTTCTTTTCCCTTAAAGCAAAACTTTTATATTTCTTCAGTTATACTATTTATAAAGAGTTTTTCAAATACTGATAATTTTTTGCAAACATTTTTCAAAATTTGGCATGTTTTTCTCATACTTATATTAGGGATGTGAAACAATTTAAAAAATGGTAAATCACAATCTAGATATAAATCAATGAAATTTGATAGACAGTGGTCAGAAAACTTCTTGTTTGTCTAATTGCAAATGCTTGCAAGGATATTTTTTTTTTTAATTATTTAAATTATGCTACTGTAGTATATTATAAACTAAATTGAGAACCTTTTATTGGATATATTGTTGCAATAACAATGCAAGGTCATAGTGTATAACCCCTTTGATTTCCATTTTTCACATTGAATTTATATGAACAAAATTTTTATACATTGGATTTTGTTTCTTGAATAACAATTTTCCTGCACTAACATGTTTTTGCCTGAAAAAAACTTAATAAATTCCATTCACCTTTTTTTAAATAGCAGCTACAGAATTTGTTCCAGCATGTAAAATTTATTCTTTCGGTAGGGGAGTTTACACTACTCCAAATCAGCTAACATTTTCTTTCAATAAATTATAATCTTACTATTCTTTCACAATATATGTTTAACCCACTGACGCTCATGCACGTATATATATATACGTCATTTGATCCCCAGTTTTTCCAGCAATACACAACGTTTTTAAATTTATAAATAAAATTTAAAATAAAATATTTTTTAAATGTATATTTATTAGGATGATAGTTTGTAACCTATCTAAAGCAAAATAAATGAAAAATAATTTTTAAAAAAATATGTATTTGAATTAGAAATATAATTTAAAAATTATTGCAGGGAAAACAACTGTAGAATTTCGCCCATTCCCATGACAGTCAGTGTGTTAAAAAGATTGATTTAGTATATCTCATGTTTTGATAGTATATCTCATGTTTAGTATTCTCATGTTTTCTGTTGTGTATAAAAAAAATTTTTTACAGATCTTTCAGTTAATTTTGGCCCCAGATTTGGAAAATGATGGAACTGGAGCCGACAATATGTCCTGCATCATTATAAAGTTTAACCAAAAGGGAGTCCAGTTCCCTGCAAGTAATCTTCCCATGGTCCCTGGGCTGAGCATGGTTGTGCCTGTATCTGGCACTCGTCTTACCGCTCCACTATCAGCTTATGGTATTCCCACCCCACTATGTTTCAGTACTGGAAGTTTATCATTCCCACATCATTCAGACACTCACCATGTTTATGATTTGGATGGATCAGGTGATGATCAAGATGCATCAGGAAACCAAATTGACCAGGGGAAGCTTTAAATTTGAATATAAATGTTGTGACTGCCAAGACTTTGAATTTTTCGTAGCATTTTATAATGTGTTTTTGTTGCAACTTCATATGCAAAATGGTTTGATGAGGCTTTAACAATTTTCATTCGACATTTATAATTTCTTGATTACTAAACCCACATTTGTTTTCTATTTACATAAATTGTAAAATTATTTTAAAATGAAATATTATTCCTAAACAAAATACATGTGATTGTTCAAATACAAATTAGTATATTCAATTTGGTAAACATAATTAGAGTGGGAAAAAAATTAAGAAAATAAACCTTTTCTTGTCAAATTCTGTGGACACAGAAATCAAAAGGATGTACATGTTTTTCTACATAACTTCAAGTATTTGAGTTTCATTAACTTACAATTGCTGCCTCAAGTTCTAGGGGTAGAACAGATAAAAGATGCCAGGTTTCGAATATCTGGAATGACTTGTTCCTTGGTATGCTGACATCCGAAATGAGTTTTACTGGATATCCGATAGGTTTTTTCCTTTATTTTTACCATATCATTTCAGAGCAACAAATTACAGATGTTTTACATAATATAATTGAAAACAAATACAAGTATAGTAAATATATATTTCTTTAAATATGCATATTAATAAGGTATTTCAAAAAACAATTCTGTACTACTTGCATTACTTTATTTTGATATCCCAGTGACTTAATATCATTATTGCACATCATGGCTGGACTGTAAAGTTACATATACCAATTTTATAAACTAGTTATACATAAAATACAAGCATAACTCATCTTGGGATTTTTTCTACTTTTGAAGAAATGTAATTGGATTTTTGCTGCTTTTATTACAAAAAATTTAAATTTTAATTCACTGAGTGCTTTTATAAATATTTTAAACATCTGTTCAATGAAAATTTACAACTTTTGAAATATTGTAATTGACATTATGAAGAAAAATCCTTATGAGAATGGAAATTGCACTAAAAATGATTGGATTGTTTATGTACAATTAAAAAAAAATCATTTTCAATAACATTTTAAGACAAACTTGTATAAGAGAGCCTATTCAACCCCTCCTCTGAGTACCCTACTTTATCAGAATAGATAATTCCCATTAACAAGAAATATCATTTTCTTAACAACCAAAGTTTCTTTTTCTTTTTTTATTACATAAGTATAAAATACTTTATAGATCACTGACATGCTTATTTTTACCATATACCAGGTTGAAATAGCAAGAAATACAAATAAAACATCAATTACAGCTACTTAGTCAGATATCCAATGGTATTTTGGATACTTATAAAATCAATCATACTGCATATTCATTCCATCCCTATCAAGTTTATTAACTTTGAAAAATTGCCTATGTGTTACTGAGTAATTTTGCAGATTATATTTTGTCATTTGTGCATGCTAGGTTTTATTTTATACAGTTCCCTTCAGTTTTTAAATTTAATACACTTAATATTCAATAATACTAATACTTGATATTCAATAATAATCCTTATACTCTTTAGTGCAATTCTAAAAAAAAAAAATTTACTCTGACATGTATCACTTGAATTTTTTAAAGTTTGTTGCATGTTTAATCAGTACATTTTTTTACTTTTTCAGCAGTTTATTCTTTTCCTTGGGGTAGTGTGAAACAATAACAATTAGAAATAAAAAAATTAGGACACACATAAGCAATTCAATGTGAACTTAAAATTTTTGTTTAACTTACTTTGGAATTTTTAAATACATGAAGAGAAATATTTGCATATGGCATTGCTTTTTAAAATTTTAACATTTGTAGTAGTCCTGATATTTTTAAAAAATTATAATTGCTTAAGAGAAATGTTAATGAGTTAACTTTTTCAAACTTCAGTAAACACTATAACAACACAAGTATAAAATGTTCTCTTTGAAAATAATTTCAAAATGAAGTTTTTGTTTTGAGAAATTTGTATTCCATTTAATTATTCTGAAATGTTTTTCTAACGTTCCTGAGATATGCTGTTTTGTTCAAGATTTTAAATAAATGTTTTAAACACACACTTGAAAGATTTTGTTTTATTATTGAGTTATTACCTCACTTTCAAATAATTTGTTCAACAATATGAGTTTAATAACAATATGTAGAATTTTTAGTTGTAGTCTATTTTGTGACTGTGTTGAATTTGGGATAGTTAGAAAATGTAAAAATTCCTTTTCATTAAAATGCTTATTTTAATCCCACTTAATTTAAATTTCAAAAAGTCTCAATTGAAAAAAATCTTTAAAAGAATAAAATTTCTATGAAAGAATGGCTAATGAATCAATGTTACACTAAATATAGTTACTTGTATCCCTAGTAATAATTCACTGAATGGCGATTTCTCAGGCAATGATAGAAATTCCCCCGATCCAATTGCTTGAGGGAATTTCTATCATTGACTAAGGAATCACTGTCAAAAATTGCTGACCACAATTTGGTACTTGTAACTGAACTTATTTCCATCATCTGCAGGTGATTTTAAATTCTTGGAGAAAAGTCTTGCAAAAGTCAATTTTCACAGATGAGTTTTCTAATCTACCAACACAGCATTAGAAAAGTTCTCACAAATCACTTTATAGATTAGGCTGAAAAGAGAGTGGCAAAGCCATGCATACTTAGGCCTGTTGGCCCATTGTTCCTATCTAAAATCTTACTAATAAGAAGACTGCCTATGGCATGTTAAACAGGGCAGTGGCCTTACAAAAGGCCCTGCAGTCTGAAAGGGGGAACATTACACAAGTCCTTAGACTCGATGTCTATTACTCCACAGGTTTTAAGCCTAATGCCCATGAATGATTGGCATTTGCCAAAGACATGCTCTACTGTTTCAGCTGAGTTTCCACAGCCCCTGCATAGGTTATTATCAACAACTTTCATTGTGTTAAGATGATTCCTAAGACAGTGACTGGTTAGCAAACCAATCATGATTCTAAAGGACTTCCTGTCCAGTCCTAGTATAAATCTTGGTGTTTGATTTGAGATTCCTTTTTAAAAGTGTTTGGGTTGTCTCATACCCTAAGACTTCTTCCATGCTAGATCAATTTCTTTATTAAGACTTGATCTAAATTAATCCACTGATCTTGATAATGGGACAAATGGTGGTAGCCCAAGAGGCTTGTTGGAGGATCCAAGCTTGGCCAATTCATCAGCCTGTTCATTACCAAGAATCCCACGATGTCCAGGATCCCAAAGCAATGTAACTGTTATTCCAGCCTAGCTCATTTAGAACAAGTTACAGTCAAGCACAAGTTTAGAGTATATAAATCCATTTTCAAGTGCTTTCAGCGCTACTTGACTGTCTGAACAGATAGCAATGCGTTTGCGTCTTGCTCTACAGGTAACAAGTTCTTGGGCACAGACTAGAATTGCCATAATTTCTGCCTTAAAAACATTGCAAAATTCTCCTAACTGTATAGAGATGTTAAAGTTAGACTTAATACTGTATACCCCGGCTCCAGAGAAGTTGTCGATTTTGGAGCCATCTGTGTATATAGTAATGTCAAATCCATCCAATACATATTCCCCTTCCCAATCCCTTCTGGTTGGAAAGGTAATTTTAAAGAGTTTAAGGAATACTGGATGTTTAGCCATAGCATCCTGATTCATCATAATTAATGGGCAGGACTCTTGAATTTCTGTTCATATGAAAGTATGACTGCACCTATATGGTTTAAAACACCAGTAGCAGTTAGCTTTGAGTCTGATTGCTCCCATCATAGCCTCATGCTTAATAAGCGTGTAGTGGAAGGAGACGGCACCATTTCGAGTGCAAAGCGGTGTTTTTATTGCACCTGTAATAGCCAGACAGGCCATCCTTTGTAGCTTATCCAGTCTGGTATAGGCGTCCTTGAGTTGAATTCTAGGCCACTAAACAATCGACATCACATTATAAATGATGGCGGTAACGAATTGGGAGTCTCAGTGGCCTAGCCAGTTTAGGTGTCACGCTCATGATCGGAAGATCATTGGGTTTGATCTTGCCTCGTTGAACAATGGTGTGCACAATAATGAGGACTTGCGCACATAAAATCTGTTGCAGTCTCAGTTTATGCAACAAACACACAATTTGTCATATATTGAATTGACTTTTATTGGTTTACATGACGGCTCAAATCTGAAATAAACCATTTTTTCATTTATCGAAAATAGACCTTATTTTCATAGGCACGTGATCAAATCTAATCATTATTGATCCCTATTTCATCGCACCTGCTTAGTATGTTGAATTTCCATTTGTTAATTCTCATCAAACTTGTCTCTAATTGAACCTTTACAACATAAAATTAGGTTTTTATTGGGAGCAGAGATGTAAAAAGTCTTATTTACACTGGGTGATGCAACTATTTTTACCTATTCTCACCAAATACATTAGTATTTGATCGTATTTTCCTCGAATTTTGATGAGAATTCATCGGCTAACGATGATCCAAAGATGATCATCCATGAGGTCATTTGGGCCCAGTTGCAATGTGTTGATGAATTAGGTGAGAGAGGCCATCATCCGAGAGCGATGGAAGGCCGACTATCGGCTAAGAGGTAATTGCTACTAGGGTAATGAATAGGTGAATTGTTTTATACAGACCACAATTATATTTTATAAAAACTAATTTTGGTCTGTTTAAATTAGAAAGCAAGATTGTTAGTTACCTAACATTAAAATCTGTAACATGAATAAATGTAGAATAATATTTCACTAGATTTGGAGCTGTATTTTTAGAGCAGTGTTCGCCAGTTAAATATTTCCAAAGGGTATTTTCACTCCCTCTCTAAATTTGAAGAGGTATTTTTAAAATCCAAAGGGTATTTTTTAAACTAAATTTTTTTTAAACTAAAGCAAAGCAAGTTTTTTGACAAAATTAATAACTACAACAATAACTGATGCACGAACGCGATTTCGAGTATCAAGGTGGAAGTAAGCTTTTTAAGTGCTTACTAAAAACACCTGATGGTTATAAACCTTAAACTAACTACGACTTACTGCCGTGACACCACGTTGGTGTCCCGCGAAACTATCGAGTAAATGCCGGCAACACTACGAAAACTACCACGCAAATGACGGAGAAGCAAAACTTGACGATTTACAATACCCCGAAAATCTCAAAAAACACCGGCAATAGACATAGGCAAAATGATCTGAACTTCCTAACCAGTCCTACTGGCACCAAAAAAAAAAATTCTCTATGTTGTGCAAGAAGGCATGGGAAAAAGCCGGTGAAACACTATTAAGGAACGTAAGTATAGAAAGGTACATGTACCTTTCTATATCTTTGGTTATATTTTCAGTGCCATAGTCATCGCATGTGCATGGAGTTGGTGTGGAAACTATCTCTTGAGTTGTGATAAAAATAAGAAAGCTGTGTTAGAGTCTGAATTTTAATAGAATGTTCTAAAAAATCTTGTTGTGAAAAGATGATTACTGTATGTACATGTTTGTAAATAATGTGTTGAATGGATAATAGAATATTGTTACAAGACCTTGTTTAATAAGATATATTTCTTAAAAGAATGCAAATGTTTTCATACATTTTAAGTGTTCGTAATTGTGTACGGTGTACTGTCCTCTGCTCTCAGTAAAGAGTTTTACACTTTTTACTGTCCATTAAAATTTTAAATGTTTATATAAAGCGGATGTTTTTGAGTATGTAAAGTGGACAAGAAATCAATCATTGTGTATATTCCACAATTACCAAGTTGTTCCGCTTTTTGTTCATGAATTCTTAGCTTTCAAATTAGTTCTTTAATTCTCCTAAGTTGTTCCCTAACTATATTGAAATACTGAAAATTGCTAAATCAATTCTTAAGTTTATTTCCACTTCTATTTATTATTACAAAAATATTTTGTTGATTTAATACAATTTATTCTTTTCATTTTGAACTATAATTTAACTTTGTGTTAACTAATGGTGTGATTTTTTTAATTGTTTAAGTTTTAAAAAAATAAAAAATGTGTATAATTAGGCTTGGTGAAAGCAATGTTGAATTATTGCAAATTTCTGTGATGGGTTTTATATTGCAGAAAGAAAAATCTATTAAAAAAACTGGTTAGACTTGTGTCAAGTATTCTTTATACATACCTTTGTTCAGGCTTTATACAGTTAGTTCAACTATTGAATCTAATCGAAAATATATAAATTTATAAATAAAAAATGTAAAAGTAATAATGTTTCTTAGGTTTCTTTTTTCTGACATGATATTTGTATGCAAATGGTCTGTTTATTTTTTGGTAATGGAGGATGCGTAAAAATTGAATATTATGTGGATTATTTCTGAACACTAGAAAACAGTATTTGCAAATCATTTCTTTTCTTCTTATTTCACAAATTCTGAAATTACGACTATCTCAAATTAGTCAATCAAATTAAGTAGAATACTAAATTTTTTTACTAATCGTAGTATTTATTTTATCTTTTGATATAACATTTAGTTAAGCTATTTTTCAGATTTCATGATACATTAGCTGATACAACCATATGTTTTTAAATTCGTTTTTTACATTTTGTTTGTGATTTGTAAAATAGTGTCTTTAATGAATCATGAGATTGAATCTTTATTGTTGGTTTCAACAATATGTTTGTCAATGATTGTATAATAGGCTGTATGTTTTTTAGTTGTATGTTGTTGTTTTTTTGCCATTAAGTTATATTATTTGTACTGTTTGTCTAAAAATCTAATTCATAAATATTTTTCAATTTCCATTTATTTTTTATATTCATATCTCCTTGAATTCAAACCTTGAGTCTTGTATAAACCTGCATACAAATATCCACAACAAAATTTTAAAATCTTTCACCTGAACAACCTCTGTGTCTTAAAACAAGCTGCAGCAAACGTGAATGAATATTTATTTCTAACCATATCTTCAATACTAATCAGGTATTATTTGGCTCTAATTATTTTGCATAGGATTCAATTGAAAGTTTTTGATAAGAGAAATTCACACACAAGTGTAGTACAGGCTGGTACTAAAATTACTTCTCCTGGCATACATAATAATGAATGTGAATTAAATTTGAAATATAAACCCAAGTTTGCACTGGAGAGTGAAGAGACACTACAAAAATATGCTTTAACAGTTATGGTCGAAGCGAGATAAAATTTTAAACGACAGTTCCCACTTTTATGCATTGCTAAGTGATCAAAAGGGATTGTGTAGCATAGTTCAAAATAAATTAAATTTTTTGCTTCATAAGTAGTGCGTTAATCCTGGGAGTTATGCAATTATATAGCAATACAAAAATATATACATATATATTATTGTTATTTGAAGTTTTGTTTCTGTAATTGTAACGTTAAGAGCTTGGTCTATGTAATGCTCCTCACTCTTGAGCCCATACTCTGATATACCTGTTTCTGAAATTTTGTTATTTAGAAATAAATATTTAAAAACATTAAAATGCATCACAAAAAACTTAGCTTTATTTTTATTTTACGCTTGAATACAATTTTCATTATTTTTTTATGTGATTATGAGATTTCCTTCACATTTGGTAATGGACAAAAATCAACTAAACTCTATGGCTACTTCGATTGTTGTGACTCAAGGGAACAATAATAAAATTTATGTGATAAATGTAAATAACTTAATGTTGTGGTTATGTATAAAATGTAGAGGTCGGAAATATCGATCAAAATAAATATCGAAACTATATCATTGCATAGAAAAAATATTGATACATCGAACACGATTTTTTTTAATTCGATTTTCGATTTTGCCTGGAACAAAGTTATATATATATATATATATATATATATATATATATATATATATATATATATATATATATATATATTTTCGCTTAGTTGGTGCAGTGATTTTAAGAAAAATTTAGATAATTTTCAATAGCTTTTAAATGTATGGAAAAATATTGAATATTGGTGTCATTTTAACTGTCTCTCAGCCAAGTTCAAACTTTAGTTTTGAAGTTTTTGAAAAGAGAATAAAGAAAATCAAAAAAAAAACATGGAACTACAAAACGATCATCAAAAAACTAAAAATGTTTGAAAATATCGACATATCGGTGACTTTTATCGATATTTTTAATATCGTATTTTCTTAGAAATATCGATAAAAATATCATCGTATCGATATATCGCTGACCTCTAATAAAATGGGATTTATGTGTGAAACATTTAAAGAAATGTAAAGTTAATGTTAGGAGCATTTATTTGTAGTTGTGAAACACCTTAAAAAATTAATAATGCTGATTTGACTTTTAATAACTTTGTTTAGTTTAAAATTATTTGCTTATTATATATTCATTTATTATATTTTTTATATATGTTGTGTTTTACTTTTTTTTACCTTTCCATTCCTATTATTAACTCATAATTCCGATAGAAATGAAATTTATGCTTAAATTTTTTATCAATTTCTCAACTCAATATCATTTATTTTATAATTTCAGGAATAAAATGTACATTGTCAGTGTATAATATTCTGTTGTATCTCTCCATGTTTAATTAATAAAAAACATAACTATTTCCAAACTTTTTTGTAGTGTTTTAAAGTCATTCTTATTTCCTACTAAAAAAAAATATAAATATTTGCCAATTTTACATCACGTTAACATAACTTAACACGAATGGTATAAAGCCAAAAAGCCAGGACACTCCCTATCGCTTCCTTGTGATAGGCACACCAATACCCGTCTGTCCCGACTTGCTAGTGGTCACCTTAAAGGCCTCACATATTCTGGTGGAAGCAAAAAATTTCCTCTTTGCCCTAAATGCCAAAAAGAACAGGCATCACCTCAGCACATTTTGGACTGCCTTGGACTGGACTGGGAGGACATTTATAACTGTCCACAACTAGTGTTATTTTTATATTAAGAAGTAAATAACCTATGAACTTCATATAAAACTTCTGAGTATAAAGTTTTGATTTTTAACAGAGGATTATTATGAGTTTCTTTGCAAAATATTTTGGACATAACAATATCTCAATTTTTTGTAATGAAAACAACATGCGCATAACATGACTTTACTAATGAAATTGAATATAGATTATTTTGAAAAGAAATTTGTGTAATATGTTATGATTATCCTATTAATTTGGAGGTAATGTACCTTTGAAGCACCTTCTATACTTCTGCATCATAGTCATTTTCCAAGATTAAACATTTCCGCTCAGTCTGTTGTAGTCAAGTGAATAGACGTATTACCTTGCAAAAGGTTATGTAAGCATAGAAGATCATAACACTTTGCCAATGCTTCTTAGAGGAAAATGTTATATTTTAAAGTTGTAGAACAGCGATTCTCAACCTTTGAGGCGCGCCCCCCTAGGGGGGCGCCATCATACTAGAGGGGAGGCGCGAGAATATCCAAGAGAAAATATTATTTAAAATTGATTAACTGACTGAAAGGAAAGCACACATACACGTAGAAAATAAAATACATTTTGATATATTTAACAAATTAAGTAAAACAACTTACTAAATCAAAACTTATTTAATCAAAATGTACTAAATTAAAAACAAATTTAATAATTATTAGTGACTTCCTTGGGCCTGCCTTGCAGAACAAAGTTTTTCAAAGGAAGGCTTTGTATTAGAAATAGCTACTCTCAGTTATGTTTCTATATTTAGCCGATATCTATATTTTGTCTTCAAAGAAGCCACAGCAGAAAATCCAGTTTCACAAAGGTAGGATGTTGAAAATGGTAATAGAATGCGAAATACCCTTGTTTATAATGCAGAAAAATTGTTCTCTACTCCTGCCCAAAATTCAAACAGTGATTTATTACTAAATTGTCTTTTGGTTTCGCCACTTATCGTGAAGTCTATGAATTTTTCTTCCTCATCAATTGAGAGACCTTTGGGAGTCTTATGAAATGGATCCCTAACCCACTCGTAACTTGCTATCAGTTTGTCGTCAGAAAGAAAATACTTTTTAAAATTCTTTGTCAGCATGACTAAATGATTTTCAATGGTTACAAAAACAACATTTACATGCTCTTCTTCAGCCTTGTAAGTTTTAGTACAATCATACACATTTGCAAACATTTGTTAGGTTTTTTTGCTTTAAATTTCTACTCCACAATTCCAATTTTCTACAAAAAGCATTAACTTTATTATTCGTGTCCAACATATGTGTATTTGCTCCTTGGAGTTGAAGGTTCAAGTTATTTAATTTCTCGAATATGTCGACCAAGTAGCTCAATTTAATCACAAATAAACCATTGCGAAAATTCTCGGCTTCCGGTCCGTTTTCTTCTTAGAAAAAGGCGATTTCTTCTCAAAAATACGTTGCAAAAATGTCTCACATGATAACCATCTTGCCTCGTAATAAAATAGTAACGTTGATTGTACTGAACCCATGTCTTTACAAAGTGCGGAAAAGATTCTCGGAGGTATCTTTTTATATAATTTACTACGGTTATAACCGTAGTTAACCCAATATTCAGACCAGGACAACTTTTTTTCGAAGCCAAAGCTTCTCTGCGGATCATGCAATGCGTCCAAACGCACCGAGGCGATTTTTGATTGACAAGTGCTTGTATACCTTGGAATTTTCCGGACATTGAAGGAGCACCATCGGTGAATATTCCAACGCAATTTTTTCATTCTATATTTGCCTCGTTCATAAAATCATTTAAAATAGCAAATAATGCGAGAGCTGTTGTTTGAAATTTCTTTTGGTTAGATAGCTTTTTATTGGTTTGCAGAAAAGTAGTTCTACTACTGATATATTATCACAAAATCGAACATACGCAGTTAAATGAGCAACTTTATTACTATCTGTTGCTTCATCCAGCTATATTAAAAACAATTTGTCACGCATCTTCGAGAAAAGCTGACACGGTACATCTTCAACTATATCACCAATTCGACAAGCAACAGTATCATTTGAAAGAGGTATGAACTGCAATTGTTTTGAAAAATTATCTCCAAACATAATTTCTACAATCTCAATTGCTCCTGGCAAAATAAGCCCTTCACCAATGGTGTGAGGTTTTTTACATCTGGTTTTTTTATATGAAACTTTGTAAAATGCAATTAAAGTTTTTTTATTCAAAAAGTTTCTTTAAAAAATGATTGTTGCTTTTTATCTGATTTTAATTTTAATTCGAAGAATTTTCTGGGTTTGTTGACCTACTCACTATGAAGCGTTTCCAAATGTCGTTTGAGTTTATTAGGTTTCATGCTGTCTGCGGCCAATATTTTTGAGCATATGATACACAAGTGTCTTTCTTCATTTACTCCAGTACTGGTCAACCCAAAATTTAAGTATTCTTGAGAGTATTTTCTTGATTTTATTTTCGGAACCACGTTCGTCTGTGTACTTGTTGATGCTTGACTATCGTCTAATGCTCGCTTACTTCCGCCTAAAAATTTATCCATGAGTCTGCATAAATCTGCTCCCGTGAATATTTAATATGGGGAATTGCAATTAACACAAAAACATATATAACATACACATTCACTATAGATTCGATAGCGATAGAAGGATCGACTAGAATGAGACTAGCTGGAATTGAAACTTGTGTTATCGAACATTTTCCTTCTTCCTATGAGAAAACATTTGCTCTGCGTATGCTCGAGACGGCATCGGTCGTGTTCACAGCTCGCTTAGCAAAATGCCAGATGTGGTTTCTCGCCAACATTGACTCGCTTTTACTCTTGTTTTGGCAGTTAGTTAAAAATAATTAAAAAACAAAATCCAAAATACTCAATATACATTATTGTTGTATACATTTTATTGTTAAAGGGGGTGCGATTTAAATTATGATTGAAAACTGGGCCGCGAATGCTGAAAGATTGAGAAACGCTGTTGTAGAATATTAAATTTGCTACAACTTTTAGGAAAAAAGTTTTTTGTAGTTCTATTATGTAAAGAGTTACGCAGTATTTAAGTAAAAAAAAATTCTAAGAATGCTACTTTTTTAAGATTTGTGTCACATTTTTGGATTATATCTCCAAAATGGTACACTGTAGAGAAAAGTGTTTGCAATAAAAGTTGTAGAACCATACATTTCCTACAAGTTTTATGCTTCAAGTTATTTTCTAGGACTAATAACAAAGGAGCTACTCTCCAATGAAGGTTTATGAGTTTAAAACTTATAATTTAAGTATAGGTAAGGCTGGTTGCAAAAACAGTCTCTTACTGCAAACTCTGACACATTAAAAAGAAAAAAAATATTGTAGATATTATAATAATAATTTCAAATAAAAGATAGAAATATTATAACGAGGTATGTGGAACATCGCACAACTATTATACTGACATGGATTGGGGTTATTTACTGTTTTTATATTTGGGCAATTATCTGCAGTATGCATGGGGCACTTTGGCTGTTTTTTCTACTCGTAAACATATTATAATTTTAAAATTATGATGAATCTTGTAACTATGTTTTTGTTTTATATACTATTAGTTTGTTGCAAAGTTACATGGAAAAATAATTATTTTAAGTAGGTCAAATATGTAGGGGTGGTCTTATGTGCAATCCTAGCCAGTTTTCGCTTGGGGTGCCAAATTTATGAAAATTTTTTTTGGTGGGGGTCACCAAAAGATCAGTTCTGTATGATTTTTTTTATTCATTAATTTTTCAAATTATCATTTATTTTCAGGAATAAATGTGTCTCCTAAATGTGCCTCTCCTCGTCCCAAAATTAAAAACGGTCGTCATGAGGAGTTAGGCGAGCTCTAGAAACGCCACCTAGAGTAGCTCCAGTATGGGGGCAAAACGACTTGGCTTGAAATAGAGCAGAGGAAACCAGTTTTGCAAGTTCCTCCCAAATCGCGCCAACCGGTACGGGATATGGAAGCTATCCCACACAACATAATAAAAAAAAACGAAATAAATATTTTGGTAATAAGGAAGTCTTTTTTCCTAACATTCATTTGGCGATGCGAACTATCGTGCATTATATAAAATAAAATCAAAACTAACAGCCAATAAAATGTGTTCTCACTTAAAAACTAACACTTAATAAAGATCGATTGAAAACAGAAACAAAGATAATATTATTTACCTTATCTCTTCCATCATAACTGAATTTCACTCGGTAAGCAGCATCGCGTCCAATCTTCCATACTTCCTACATATGGCGATCATAAACAACCATAGTCCACGCATACGGGGACGGCATCTCTGCCAATCTGTAGCCAGCAACGACTCATAGATGGCGAGCATATTGGCGAGCTATTGCTGGAAACTGACTGCTGGTTCTTTGATGTACACCAGCAAATAAACAGAACACTGGCAAACCAGCAATGAACCTACATTTAGCCGATGCTGGCGAAAGGCTGTCTACATTTAGCCATCACTGCCCGCATCTAACCGTAAAGCGGCCAGCATTAGTAAAAGGATTTATTATTGGAATTACTTTTTTATTAACTATAACTTATAAACATTAAAGTTTGATTAACAATTATATTGTAAATTTGAGCTGACATAAATCTAAACTCATCGGGCGGATATTATGTCCCTGTACAGTATGTCCATGTGACTTAAGCACAACGTCGGACAAATTCTTATACCACCATTTTTTTGCTACTGTAAATAACCTTTACTGTGTTTTGCATCTGCATATCCTCCCTCAATTGAACAAAAGGCCTTCATATTTTTTTGATAAAATCCTTGAACAAATATCCCTAGTAGCAATCACTGCATGGCGTTTCGTCGGCCAATGATCGGAATTCATCAAAGTCATCGGCGATTCCCCAGACTGATATAAAACACACCCGCATTTCCTCGTCTGCCGATGACCCTAAACTCATCGGGAAAAAAGATATCTTCCCAACATCGGTGGCCGGTGGATTTCTGATCATCGTTTTTTTGATCGGCAAAAGTTATCGGAACGACATCGACAGGCGATAAAAAACTTATGTTTCTTTTTCTTGCAATTCCACTGAATTAGAGGCGATTCTTGAATGTATTTCAAATTTAAATCAAGTATACAATTTGCTAAACATTTCGCTTTGGCAATAAGTGAAAAATATTTTAAAAATAAGTGTACGAAAAATTTTAAATGTAAAAATATATTTTGAAAAAAAAAGCCAACCACATAATTATATATTGCTTATCTAATACTTCAATAAAATCCATAAATAAAAGTTTTTATATAGTAAAAAAATATAGGAACAATTTTCTAAAATTAAAAATAAATTCTCATTTCAATTTTAATATAAAATAAAAATATAGTCCTTGTTTTTAAATAGATTTCATTATAATTTGATGAACTCATTTTGGTCCGTTTTTTAAACATTTTTTAAGTAAAATAAAAATGTGTTTATATGTTTCAAAAAGTTAATCAAATTGAATATAGTTTTTAAAAAAATTTCAAAATTAAATATATTTTTTTAAATGTCAAAATTATTAAGTAAACTCTTAAATTGCATTTCAAAAAATATCATAAAATGTACACGTCAATTAGTTAAAATTTTACAAAATAGATGGCGACACTATTTATTATGTGTCTCGCTACTAGTTTTTTAATAAGTCACCAAGGTTTTTTTTCCAGCCAAAATAGAAGCCACGGAAGAGATTATAAATTTTGCCACGAGACAAAAGCTTATACATATTTAGGGAAACAAATATTAAGCACTATATTTAATATTAATTTAATTTGTAGGATTATACATAAGGTTATATATATTTACATAAGGTTACGTATAAGAATACAAAAACTTAATATGTTTTTATATAGGATATATATATATATATTTTTTGCTATAATAAATAAATTAATATCATTTTCCTAAATTTATGGAAGATTTGCTATTTTCCGAAAATTCACCATATATAAAAAAATGTCGGTCAATTTCCTTGCAAAGTCTGTATGATAGTAGAGTTTTGTACTACAATACAATTGCTGTACCAAGAATCGCAAGTACCAACAGTCTAGTGGCCAAGACAACGCGCTTCGGGGACGTTCATCCTTGGTTCGAACCCAGGGTAAGTAATTTAGACAATTCTGGCGTGAGTAATTTGGTAGTGTTATAACTTCGATTTGTACTTTTAAAATGTCACTGGAAATACTACCATATAAGAATTACGCGCTCTGCGTAAATATTTTAGTTTTGCATTATTTTAACTTGTCGTTTTTAATATTCGATACTTACATCTTTATAATTATTTAATGTTTATTAATTGATATTTTCGACAAAATAACGACCATTGTTTCGATATTTCTTGAGAGCAAAATTTTCCTCGGATAGTGCTCGTATTTCCCCCTTTTCCTTCGGCCTTCGAACTATAATTCTTGTCGGCTTCTGCTCGAATTCGATCAGTTTCCGGACATAGGCCAATGGCCGGTCACGGGGACAAAATGGATTAGTTGCCAAGGGAAAGATAAGTTTAGGGTAAGTTTCCGGTGAATCGCCAATCATCGGCGATTCACCTGGGGATGGAATTCTGATCATCGCCCGAGGTAAAATTGCTTCTAGGGGTATATTGCATTTCGATGGAAAATAAACTTTTTGAGACTGACGTCACCTTAATGACAATAATACAATCAGTTAATTGACATATATGCCCCCTTCAACCTAGTCAAAAGTGAATATTTTTTATGAATAAAACCCAATGATTTATAGCTAAATAAAAAAAAATTATTGTAAAAATCACAATAACACATTCTCGTTGTTTTAAATTATGACTATATGTAAAGCAAAATTCATAGTGGCAGTAACGAACAGCCGAAATCTTGCTAGTAAAATCAAGTTTCATTTTTGAAGTAGTTTTTTCATTTTATTTCGAATTAAAGTTCAAATTAAATTCGAAAAGCAGTCAGCCTCTTTGCAGATTAAAATACCTCATGGAATAGACGAGGGGCATGTTTATCAACAGAGCAGCTGAGGAGAGTTAAAAACCAGTTCTAGGACATGCTGGGTGGGCAGAAGGCTGGCTTGTAAAGCATAGGGGCCAATGGGTATCTGAGACTGTATTGCAATTAAACTGTAAATAACCAAGTTTCAATCGACCAATTCATTAAACTGACCTTCTAAATAGGTTTTTGACATTTGGAAATATATTTTGAAATTATAGTTTTGTATGATCAAATTTCGAGGAAATCGATGTGAAAAGAGTTGATTTCGGTTGGCATCGTAGCATATAAACAGTTTTATGACGTCACGTGCCCCTTGGGCATGATGATTTTTTTTTGCAAAGAAGACTTTTATGTTGTAGCACAGACCACCCTTCTGAACGTCAAACGCTTTTGTTTAGATTTGATTTGACTACTTTAATGTCGTCTGCTCACACGCCTCCTGAATCTTATTTTTTAGAAGAGCACTTTTATCACCATGATTCGATTTAACTATTTACAATCACGTCAATTACCGAACTTTTATTAAACTGTGTTTAAAGTGATTTATACAAAAGGTGAGTGCAAAAAAAAAATACAAATGCATTTTTTATGGTCTTAAGTTTAACTTTGTGTTAAATGTTCATTTTTTCCCCCTTCAAAATATATAATTATTTTCGTTTTGTAAGCAAATTATGGTTTACTCAAAGATTCATTATCCTTTCAAAACGTGCGGAAAATAGAAAATGCTAGTGGATACCAGTCACTATCGGATTTCCTATACACGCTACGTAGGCGCCAATCGATGCCCCCCTTCCCCCCAAAAAAACAACACAACTATTAAGTCTTCGCATCTAGTTGAGCATACAAAGTTTACGTATAATCATTCGACTGGGACAGGTGTGCTTTGAGAGTATTTCTTTTAATCCATTATATTTTGATAAACCCAATTAATATTCCCGTAAGTTAATCAGTCTCCTACTTTTTTGGTCCTTTTCAATTTTTTTCTGTTTAATTTCAGAATAAGGGGGGAAAGGGTTGGACCACTAACAGGATTTTCAGTCCCCCCCACTCTTCTCCCAGTATTTGCGTACAAAATAAATTAAAGTTTAAGAAAACACATGCTTGTTCTTTTTGTGTAACATATTCAATTTTCTTAAAATGTTTTTAACTGCTTTCAATTAAAATTATATAGGTAGTATTTAGCACAAAATTTTATCTCTGTAAGACTTATCTGCTACTGTTACAATGTTCATCTAGTGGTGTGTGGTCCATAGAAGCTGCGTAAGCATTGCTTGCCCTTTATAAATGACAGATTTATGGGAAACAAACATTCAAAAGGTTCTTGCTAGTCCAACAGTTTTTTGTAAACAGTAATTTTGTCCATATGATATTATTTGTAAGATAAATTTTCCCCCGCCAGGTGGCTACGTAGCCTTTGGGATTGGACTAGTCAAGTATTTCGGAAAATGATTGTGGTTCCGCATTGACCATAGTTTAACAGCAAATGTAAATATTATTCCAAGTTTTTTAATGCAGAGAAATATTAGTTTTTTAATTTAAATCATGAGTAAGGTTGTTTTAAACATTAAATACATTTTAAACATAATTTTGTAAGCTTTTTTTAAACGTTTCATTCCAGTGTGGAATATTGAATGGGAATCAAATTCAAAATTGTTTTCAAATGACTGTGTTGTCATTTATGAGCATAGCAAGTAACAATATTGTGACTTTTATTTAAGTTTTTTTTATTTATTTTATGTTTCTTCTTAAAAATCTTTCTTTAAATATTATTAATTAATTTAAAAAGTGTGACGTGTGTTTAAAAAGTGAAATAAAATCATCTTTTAGATTACATCTATTTCATTTCCTGTAGTTTTTTTATGAATTTTGAGTAAATATTTCCAAAGATATTTGACTGTTGATTGTGGGTCTGTTGTAGAAGAGGGTAAATTTAGCTATTAATAATATTGCTTCCCTTATGAAAAATGCCACTGCACTCCACTGGTTACATTGAGAAAAGTAATTAACGTAGAAAATTACAGCCACTTATGAACGTTATTTCTGATTTGAAGAAATTCTCATTTAAAAATGGCAACAGATTTGTTTTACCTAAACGGCTGTAGGTTTTGTTGGCTCAGCACATAAAGATAAAAATACACAAACTTGGTTTTTTAGTGGCTGGAAAAAATAGAAAACTTCATGTATGAACTAACTTGGCTACATTGCTTTTCTATCATCCAATAAGAGAGAATATTGATTTCCAAATTTGAAAAGCACATTTCTACTTGGCTTTCCTTGCCATTTTATCTTCCTACTTCATGCTGGCATCCAATGTTGATTGACTATAAAGTCCTTTCTCTATCTTACTATCTCCACCTTCTGCTTTTTGATGCTAGTAAACCCCCAGGAAATGCTGCACATCTTCTGTGTGGAATGCGTAGTTGACCAGGCTTGCATCGCTCACTCAGCAGTGAATTTGCAACACCTAATCTATAATTCTATCCCAAAAACTATATACACAAAAATAAAGTTTATATTTTTGTGTATATATTTTTGGGATAGAATTATATACGGAAATCTTGTTACGACTTTTACCTCCTCTAAATGATCAAGTTTGCTGGCTTTAATTATTTTATTTAGATGAGTTGCTGGTCAACAGATTTTCAGGGGTGGCATTCGCTCTAATATTCCTTAAATTTTTTTTCTCCCTAAAATTCCTAAAAGTGTACATAAATTTTTCGATAATTCCTGAAAAACATTGAAAACCTCGAAAATTCAAGATTTTCTTCTGCAACCTATGCAAAAACCCAGATATCCACCCAGAGAAGATAATCTTTTTTGAGATTTTAACTATCAATTATTAAATTTTTAAAAAATTGCCAATAATGAAACATGCTTTGAAAAAAATTTCTGTGTTAGGAGATTCTGTCAGCTTTAAAAGGCATATCCCTAAATTTTTGATTATTGTCCCTAAAATTTTTGGAATTATCCTTAAAATTTATGAAATTACTTGTTCAACATGTTGTTCAGCTTGTATTATGTTGTCAGCACTTTTAGGAATTATCAGTAAAATGTTCCTCGAATTTTTGAAATTATTCCTAAAATACCTGTACATAATTCTCCACATTTTGGAATATCCTGACTTAAAAAAAATGGACTGTAAAAAATGTCTGTGTGTACGTGGTCAGCATAACTCCCGAACAAATTAATATATGATGTTCAAATTTGCTGTATGGCCATGGTACCTGTCATTAAGGTTTTCATTAATATTGTGCATGTGTAAAATATGAAAACATCCTGTTTTTCAGCAATTGCTAAAAAATGGCTCTAAAGATTTTTATCAAAATCGCTATGGTAATGCCTCTTGAAGTGTTCTAAACATTCCCACCTTCGAAATTCCCGTAAAAATGCTATTATAGGTGTAGAAAGTTGAAAAACAAATGTCTTTAACACAGAGTTCTCTTTCCTTAAGCATCGCTCATCAGCCAAGTGTTACCGACATTACTTCTTAAACTGTAAAACCAATTAAAATCAATTCTAAATTAAATGTGGGAGGACAAGAGTCTGTCACCCTCCTTCACTCTGAGAAGTGTACCCAAATTACATCTCCATCTCCCTTTCTGAGTTGGGTTGTGCCATTCTGCAATAATTTTTAGTGTTTGACAGCTGACTGTGTTTATGTAATGTATAAGTGAAAAGGTCAGTGACACAGTGCAATATAGTGAAATGGGACTACAGGATGCCAACTTCAACCTCGTTGCTGCACAGGTTAATCACTATTAAGTTTTAAAAAAAATCGATCCTGATTTTTTATAGCCAAAGGAAAAAAATTGGGGGATAAGAATAAAGAAATTTGGGAAGCTGAAAAATAAATAAGGACCACCCTACTCAATACAGTAACATGCAGCTACAGGATGAGTTTTTCAAGCTCATTGGGGCACAGGTTAATCACTTTTAATTTAAAAAAAATTGGTCATAATAATCTTTTTATGGCTAAAGAGAAAAAACTGTGTGTGAGAAAAAAAAATTGAAAGTTGAAAAATAAGGATCACTCTCATCACCATGGTGCCAGGATGCCAGATATGAACTAGTATAGATTGCCGAAGAAACAAAACAGGCTCCAATACATATTGTTACGTTGGATGGGTTCGAAAGATTTGAAGCCAAAGCAGATCAACACTTGCAGAAATTTATTCCAATATAACTCTTCACAGAATCTCTTAACAGCTCCAGAACTTCTCATTCTAGTAGACACAATACAGCTCTTTTCACAATAATAGAGCACAAAACAGCAGTTAAAAACTTGACAACACAACTGCTAAATTGCCGCAAAAGACAATGCAATACAGTTCGCTTTAGAACTACTCCGAATGTTCACTGAGACTCAGTAATTCCAGTCAACTAACTGACTAACTTCAGTCAACTAACGGACTCAGCTAACAACTAACTCCATCACCCGCTCTCTTGAGCTTTTATAGGGGAGGCGAACATACGTGAAACTTCTAGAGATAGATATTTGGAGAACTTTCCAGATCATAGTCGAAAAGTCCTATACATGTACATGGGGACCGAAAATGTCGCCAAGTTTGGCGACATTTGGCGATTTCTCGCCAAATTTGAGGACAAAAATTAGTCTCCAAAACCATCGCCAACTTGGCTCTATCTCGCCAATTTGGCGAGATTGCCATTACCATAATGTTAAATGCCCTGCTCCTTGTAAAACTCGCTTCCCAGCGTTACCTCTGTAAAACTCGTTATCAAGCATTGAGACCCATATTGCCAGGAAGCCAACTTAAGACGAACTATTGCACTGCCTTATGCGAAATGTACAGAAATGTATCTATTTACAAAATTAACACTAGGAAATATTTACAAATATACAAAAATTCGTAACATTGCCCCCCTCCCAAGGACTGCACGTCCCGGGCAGTACAGTTCACGGAAAGGAAGGCTTACTTTCAAAGTAAATAGCAAACACTCTGTGTTCATTACTAAACTATAAAACTTACTAAACTTACTAATTTATATACCGAAAGAAAGAAACATTACTGAATAAATAAATAATTAAATAAACAATAAACTTAAAGATTTATATACACATATGACCATGGTCTTAATGACTATATATACTTTATACATTAGGGGGATTACAAACTATGGCCATAGTAAGGGGCTAACCTGTCGTAATGAACGACTCTAGGTTTAGAATTTGGTAACGAAATAGGTGTGCTTTTCACTGCCATGAAAATATTTTTGAAGCTACCCAGTACTTATTCTATTATACTTTAGCTATCAATCTAATATATTTCATTAAATCAGGTCAATTATGAAATTATTACTTATTAGATATACATAGTTTGACAAAGGGAACCAATCAACACAACAGGGTTTATTCTAACGGATAGTCGTGGCTTATTTGGGCAGTCGTAAATTCAAAATGGGCAGTCGTAAAAAACACAAAACTAAATAAAATAAAGAAAAATAATTGCTCATTCTTATTTTGTAACAATAGTACTTGTGGTACTTTCAAATATTTTACAATGAAATCATATTTTCAGAAGACAAATAACAAAGCATACGCCTAAAATCAAAGCTGAGAGATGTTGAAATCTAAACTCCAAGCCAGGACAAGCCGGTCCTGTCCAAGCTTAAAATTGAATAGAAAGATTTTTAGAAGGCACAGAATGTTTTCTTTTTCCCCTGACCATGCAATAGGGGTGGGTATGGAATGTTATCTGAGTTAAGTGTCCAGTGTCAGCTGATCAGGTACCTCTACAAGCTGAAATCTTGGGATATCTTGTCTCATCCACTTCAACAGCCGGGCACTAAAACCTCTTTTTCCCCTTTGATAATAAATCTTCAGTTCGGCTGTTTTCGGTCAACACTCCCACTCTGTGTTCTGTCCTTCTTCTTGGGAGATGGTCACTGTATTTTTAGGGGGTGGGTGACAACAGTTGTAAAATAAAAGCAACAATGAATAGTTGATAAGAGGGAAGCTGACTTTAGACTTTACAGTATCTTTTATTTCCGAAGAAGGTGGATGACAGCTATTGAATGTTTGCCTTGTGAGTGTAAATAATCTTTTAATGTTTGGTATCAAAAACATTGAATTTGTATTCATGATTGTTTTGTTGTCTTTTGCGACTTCACAGTGAAAGGT
Source organism: Linyphia triangularis (assembly GCA_963978545.1). NCBI lineage: Eukaryota > Metazoa > Arthropoda > Arachnida > Araneae > Linyphiidae > Linyphia > Linyphia triangularis. Next base: position 30,236,558 of record OZ021733.1, read on the forward strand.
ATTTCAAATTCTTTTATACAAAAAATATTATAGGAATATATAGATATACACTATCTGGCCAAAAGTATACGGACACCCCTTAAAAAAGTGGTTCTGGCGAGTGACGCAATTTGATACGTAATTGAAAGCTATAAAAGTGTTGGTAGTGGTTTGTCAGATTGTATTTATGCGTTTGTGAGGCAATGAGTAAGTCAAAGGAGCTTAGTGAGTTTGATCGTGGCAGAATAGTGGGATGCCACCTTTGTGTGAAATCAGTTCGTGAGATTGCGGACATTCTACAGAAGCCTAAATCCACAGTGAGTGATGTAATTGTGAAGTGGAAACGTCGAGGCAGTGAAACGGCAGGAAAACGAACCGGTAGGCCGAAAACACTTGGTGAACGCAGCAGCAGAACTCTGAAAAGGGTAGTGAAACAAAATCGCAAGTCCTCGTTGGTGGAAATTTCTCAGGAGTTCCAAAGTTCATCAGGCGTTAGTGTTAGCAGCAGGACTGTCCGTCGAGAGTTAAAAGACTTGGGATTCCATGGTCGTGCAGCCGCTCACAAGCCGAACATCACTCCACAGAATGCGAAGCATCGATTGCAATGGTGTAGAGCTCACCGTCATTGGACTGTGGACATGTGGAAAAGTGTTCTTTGGAGTGATGAATCTCTCTTTACAGTCTGGCAGTAGGATGGACACGACTGGGTTTGGCGGATGCCCAGCGAACGTTTCTATAGTGACTGCATTGTGCCGACTGTTAAGTTTGGTGGTCGAAGCATAATGGTGTGGGGGTGTTTCTCCAAGGTTGGCCTGGGTCCGTTAGTTCCTGTGGTTGGAAACATGAACTCTGAGATGTATGTGGACATTCTGGACAATGCTGCACTCCCAACTCTATGGCAATATTTCGAGGAAGGCCCATTTCTCTTCCAGCAGGATAACTGCTCCATTCACACATCGAGGCTTGCACAGACGTGGTTTGACGAAATGGGTGTTCAAAAACTGAACTGGCCTTCTTGGAGCCCTGATCATAATCCCATAGAACACCTTTTGGACGAATTAGAGCGCAGATTACGTAGCTAGCCAAATCGACCATCTTCACTGCAAGCACTCACTTCAGCTGTGATGGACGCCTGAAAGGCAATTCCTATGGTCACCTATCAAAAATTGGTGGAAAGTGGAAACACCAAACGTGTGCAGGCTGTCATCGATGCAAAAGGGGGACCAACATCATATTAATATGTGCCTCAGGATGCTCTAAGTCCATACCACTGGGTGTACGGATACTTTTGGCCAGATAGTGTATAAATATTAACCAATCAACCTCATGAAGTAGGGAAACAGAAATCTGATTTTAAAATTTGTGTGTTACTGTTATATTTAAAGATAAATTATCAAATTTTATTGTTTCAAATTAATTTGCTGTATGTATTGAAAGTGGGGGGTGGGAGAGATTGAACTCTTGAGCAGTCGTTAATTTTTCTTAGAGTATGCCTTGAAACACAACTATAATGAAGCACAGTGATATAAAAGAATTTACGAAATACATGATAGCTTGTTTCGAAAATCAAGTTTAATTGGTTAAGACTGGGACAGTTATAATTATATCACTGAAATTGTGATTTGAAAGTGTAAATTACGAGAGCTGTTAGAAAAGTCAGTAACTTTTAAATGAAATATACACATATACATACCAAAATGAATTTTATTTTTTGACGTAGGCTCCTTTCATCATGTACATTTTTCCGAGCGATGTTGTCATTTATTTAACTAAAAAAATGAGATTTCTTGAACACCTCAAAATAGGCATTTGTTGCATTAATGATCATAGAATTTGAAGAAAATCTTTGTATACCAAGACATTTTTTCTTATTTGGAAAGAGAAAATGTTGGGACCATTATCAGGAGAGTAGGGAGGATAAGAAATTAAACAACTGCATTGCAAACAAATGATCTGGTGCATTGTCATGATGAAACAGCACATTTTCTTGGGCAAATGAGGCCACTTTTCACTCAATTTTGATTTAAAAATGTTTAATAAAGCAGCATAATACTATCTGGTTATCATTTTCCCCTTTTCCAGATATTCTATGAAAATTACGCCATCTGAGTCACAAAAAACTGTTGACATAACCTTTAAGGCCAATGGAGTTGTTTTTGTGTTCTTCGGAGTACAGTAACCAAGAGTAATCCACTGTTTAGACTTCTTTTAATTCTGGTGTGTAGTAATGTAACCAAGTCTCATCAACTTAATCTAAAGCCTCAAGTACTTGCTTGAATTCCACTTGATAATAACTAAACACTTCTTTGAAATAGTTGCATGAATACCCTTTTGATCAACTGTCAGAAATCGGGGCAACCATCTTGCTGGTAACTTTTTCATACATAAATATTCATGCAGGATATTGAATACACTCTCATTTGAGATGCTTACCTTCTTATCTGTCTTGCGTATCTTCTTATGACGGTTTTCTAACACGATTTCATGGATTTTGATGACCATTTCTTCAGCCATTATCTCAATTGGGCACACAGAGTGCTCTGCATTTGTTGTGCTCTACAGCCACAAAGAAATTTCGTAAACCACTTGTGAACCATGTCATATAATCTATCAGAGTCCACATATTATCCCACATTTATTCAGCTTTTTCTCAGTCTTCTTTATTTGTTTTCCCCACCTATAAGTAATGTTACATTAACACACACAATTCTCTTTTCTCCATAATCGAAACAAACATGTTGCCTATCTGGTTCTGATTCCAATAAAAAACAAATTACGTGAAATATCACATGCAAATTTCATGAGTGTTGCCACAGATAATATTAAATTAAACCCATAATAATAAGAGTGTGATCAAAGCGCTACCTTTTTTTAGAATCATACTTATCAAACTGCCTTCGTATGTTTTTATGTACCAAATATATATGTACCTGTTTTATGTATAAAATATATTTGTTTTAAAAATTATATTTTTATTATTCTTTATATTTTTAGATGACTAGCAAGAATAATTCACCAATTTTGGGGGCTTGGACATTTTTTGCATCGGCTCATGCCATTGATGTATGCGGAATTAATGGTCTACCTTTGACACCGAACTCGATCAGAATTCTTGGACGTTTTCAGAAATTGAAGTTATTATGGCACCCACGTCTTTGCACCTACTTGGATATTCAACGTGGGAAACATGGTAAGATTAAATAGAGTGGTCACTTTAGTAACACCAAGCTAAAAAAAAAAAAATGTGTTGCCTAATAATAAAATCACCTAAATTGACTGAACTTTTAGTTATAGAGAACATCTTTACTGCTCCAAGTTGGGTTAAGACTTGTGCATTAAATATAATTTTTTGAGAAGGATCTCTTTCATCATGCATTTTACATTCTTTTAGACATTTTAAAAACTATCTTATGCAGTTTGTGTCATTAATCTACAAATTCTAAAAATAATTCTTACTATGTATTGATAATTATACAAAAGCTAGAAAGTGTGTATCCTAGTCACCCTTTCCAATTTTTATTTAAAGCAAATCTAAAATCAGAACACTTTTCTACTATACACAATGGATCCTACAGTTGGCAAGTTAGTTATTACAGCAATTAGTAAATAAATGGTGCATATGTTTTCTAATAAATGACTTCACAGTGCTCTTCAAAGCTAACTAAAAGAGATTTACTGACTACAATTGGTGTTTTTTCAAAAAGTTAGGAACTTTCATTGTGTTGTGCTAATTACAATATTTTCTATTATCCTTAATTTTTTTTAAATTGACATTTATAAAAGCATGGTTATTTTTCTAAAGATGCTTTTGATAAGTTTTCTTTATGGCACTTTATGGTTAATTTTTTAACTTAGAAAATCCGCTGGTATATCAATTTAAAGTATGTGCGTCTCTGGCAAACTAACACTAGAAATTGTATAATGTGACTAAGCATCTCTGAATTTTGTCTTTCCTCTAGTCCTTTTGTCTTTCCTATATACACATTTCTTTCTCATTAGCTTGGTATTTTAAGTCAGCTGTCCTTGCTTGATGATTTCATTTTGAGTTGTTGAACTAATCTATGTTTTGAGAAGTGTCTAGGGAATATTGTTTAAAATAAAGTTGAAATGAGCCAGTTTACCCTTTGAATTGTGTTTAATTAAATATCATCCTTGTTTGTACAAAAATGGACTGTTAAGCCTAGCTAAAGATTTTGTTCGCTAGAGCATCGAATGGTCCTAATCTGTTCTCTTTTATTTTATCCTTGACAGCACTACAATCATTGCAGGTGTTGCTGCTGCTGTCAGCTGGAAAAGTATTTTAGTACAGGACACTCAACCATCCTGATGTGGCCGGTCCCTTGGCCTTGTTGGGAATTATAAATTTGAAAATGAATGAAATAGAAAGAAAGATGGGGATAAAACAACATAAATTTAAAAAATTTTCTTGATTTTTTGCTAATCAGTGAACTGATGAAAAAGTTCCAAAAGTTAAAGCTCTAATGTTTTGTGTTCATCATTGAAATTGAAAGAAAATGTTAGTCAAATTGTTGCGGAATGGTGAGTGGCAACTGTTACGGAGTGTAAACGGAGAGTTGCCATGGAGATGCTGGTGTACTTCTAAAAAGGATATCTGTTGTTCTAAAAAATAATATCTGTTCACATTTGAAGGATTTGGACGACGGTTGATGTTTATCAAATAAATGTGTTCATCGTAAAATTGTGGGGTTCTTTATTAATAGTTATCCATACATACAAAATTTTCGAACCTGATGGTTTTTAATTCAACATTTTATGGCATCTCTATGGTATTTAATTATTGTTTGAGCATGAATAAACTAAACAAGATAAGAAGACAAATGGAACGTTGAATACTGGATACTCTTGGAAGATAAAACTAGTTGCATGTTCAAGATACATGAAGAAATTAAAGAAATGTATTTAAGTGAAAGTAATTATGATGAAGAAGCTTTTGAAAAAGAATTTGATTCTGCAGAAACTTATAGAAGTAACTGGTTTATCATTAAAAATGACTGTGAGGATATATTAAATAAATTCCTGTTATCGCCGAATTGATCAGGTAAGTGTTTCTAATAATTAATTTTCTATGAAACATTATTTTAGATTATCAAAAATAGAACTTAAGCAATTCGATGGAAATATAAGAAATTAGCTGTCTTTTTGGGGTCAGTTTAGAAAAATAAATGAAGATAGCAATATAGACAATGATGATAAATTTCAATACTTATATCAATCTACTGTTCCTGGATCTTCTGCCAGAGCACTAATTGAGAGTTTTTCACCATGTGGAGAGAATTACGCCAAAGCTATTGAGAAATTTAAAGCTCGTTTTGCTAGAGATGAATTATTAATTGAAGGTTATGAAAGAGAGCTTTTGAATTTGGTATTATCTAGAACTGATAATCAATATATTACTTTAAGAGCCTTGTATGATAAAATTGAAACACATTTGTGTGCGCTTGAAACGTTAGGTGTAACCGGTGATAAATATGCCGCCATGCTTTACCCTTTGGTAGAATCAACACTTTCCGATGAAATTTTGCAAGTTTGGGAGAGAGTCAGACATACAAAGGGAGAATTAGTGGCAGAAGCAAATAATTTGATGCATCTTCTCAGTTTTTTTAAGGTACCGGTATTGATTTTGCCGGCCTCCTGATTTTACTTACAGAAGAAAAGTGTTGGATAGTGCTCTTCACGTGTGCTGTTTTCCGGGCTGTGCAATTGAGCTGGTGAAATCTCTTTCAACAGAATCATTCCTTATGGCACTCAAAAGATTCGTAACTTGCAGAGGAAGAGTCAGTGTCATATATACCGACAATGGTACCAATTTTGAAGGAGCAAACAATGCTTTAAAAACGGTGAACTGGAATGAAGTTATGGCATTTCCGACCGTGCAGAAAATCAAGTGGAATTTCAATCCGCCTGCCTCCCTGTGGTGGGTAGGATGGTGGAAGAGAATAGTAAAGGAACTGTTCAGAAGAGTTATAGGAAAGTCAACAATAAACTTCGTAGAACTAGAAACAATTTTATGTGACTGCGAAGTGACTAATAATTCGCGACCACTTACCTACATCAGTGATGAAGCTGATAGCTTAAGGCTTTTGACCCCTACAAGTTTCATGCTAAGTCCCTACAAAGTTCCAGACTTGGATAACATAGACATTAACAGCTGTAACAAAAGGCTTCGTTATGTTCAGAAGCTTCGCATGGACTTGAGAACAAGGTTTTGAAGTGAATACTTAGCCTTGTTGGTTCACCAAGGGAAACGAAAGGATGAGACTTAACTTGTCAGTGATATTGTCCTTGTAGATTCTGTTGCAAAACAAATTAACGTACTGGACTCTCAGGCTGATCATGGATGTATATCCTGGTGCTGATGGGCATGCTAGAGTCACCAGAGGAAAAACTTCAAAAGGAAAGAGAATTAGGCCATTCCAGCTGTTGTATCTGATGGAGATATACATATATACAAATACAAATTTTAAGACCAACAACAGGCTCAAGGTCCAACAGGGTTGGTCGAGTAAATATATATATACACGTATATAGAAATAGAAAATAATTTGCATACAATAGTTACAGGATCATACATACAATATAGAATAGTTACAGGATCTTACACACAATATACAATAGTTACAGGATTATACAATACAATATACAAAGTTGACACAGCGTTTGACAATCATACTGGAAAAATGCAATACATAATCCATACATACAAAGTTTTCAAACCTGATCTACTTGGCTTTTAATTCAACCCAAATGTTTTGCTTGTTGATTGAAATTTTTTTTTAAAAAATCAAAAAGTATTCAAGTACTTATCCATTCTTCATCAAATCAAAGGCCGTTGGTGTTAAGTTTGAGCCTTCATGTCTTCTTGACATGATATCTGTTGGGTTTAACCTTAGAGCAGGAATAGTAAGTAGAGAGATCAGTCCCATTGAAATTTCTCCCCGACCTGGTGCAAGGACTGTACCACGTGACTGCCGTCAAAGAGCAGCTATATTTGGCGGGATATCTTTGTTCGCTGTTATTTGGCGATTTCATATCCTTAATTTACGCAATTTATAACTTCTTTAAAAGTTTCGTTATTTTGCTTTTTAAAATGTACTATTTTGTCTTAACAAGCAGAAAAATGTCAAGTGAAGTTATTAGAATTATCATTTGAATAGGGAATATTTTTAATAAATTTATTTTGATCCTTATTAGCCCAGCAAATAAAGTTTTTTTTACCGGAATAATTCTAAACTAGCTAAATTTTGGAGGATAGCTTCTAAATGTCATCAGAAATAAAATATCAAAAGTCGTCATTAGTCAGACGTACGCTTCATTCAAAATGGCGGATCAAAGATAGCCGCCATAAGGTAAGCCCATAGTTGCACTTTCCCCTCATAACTTCTAAACTAATGAAGATATTTGAATAAAACAAATGCCAAATTACTTCTTAAGATTTGTCCTTTAAATTTATAGCAATGATTGAGACATAAATCTGAAGAAAATGTGTAACTAAACTTCAAAAATTTATTTTTTGATTTTTTTTAAATAGCCATTAACTTAGTGTTTTTGGCTATTTTGTATGTATTTGAAAACCTTTAAAATGTTCCTGTTCTTTAAATATTCATTAAAATAATTTTTATTCTTAAATGTTGGCGGGTAATGTTTTTATGACTTCAATAAACTTTGGATAGTACTTTAAATGACACTACATTTAATTAGTAAATAGTTATTTCCATACATACTTTAATTTAACAAACTAAACATAAAACACTTATAAAAAGATATTTTTATTGCATTTCACAGAAAATATTCATTCAAAGAAATTTTTATTGCATTTTATAGAAAATATTTATTTAACCCATTTACTTGACTTAATTATCCATAAACATTTAAAATAATATTTCTTAATAATAGAAATATTTATATCAAATTCATATACTGTAAATAAACACATGTATGTAAAAAATTGCATACTACTTGAATTAAGTATTCGTACATTTCCAGAAAAATAGAAAATAACTGTATTATTACAGATAATTTTTATTTCTGTATTAATAAAAATAATTTTGTTGCACACTTGTTTTAATTAAAAAAAAGACTAATTTATGACAAAGCGAAAATTTAATTGATTTTCAATTTCTTACGATTCTTTTAATAATTTTCTTAGGATGTAAAATGCTAGACTAGAAACATACAGCAATTTAACATGATGAAATACCATTCAAAATAAAATATGAAATGAACTTTAACCATTATTGTCCTTGAAATAAAACATTTTTGGTATTTTTGCTGCGGATTCTGCTCGCCTGTATTTTTTCAGTTACTGTTTTGCCATAATGACAAAGTCGAATTTTTAAGTATTCAAATAAAATGGACTTCATTAGTAGAGTCCTGTGGTCTTCTAAGGAGGATTGGTCCATTGAATGGGAAATCAGCATATCAAATAAGTAAGGGCAATGTGATACAATGTCTGAAAGACAGTGTGATGTCATGCTTTGCATAACTTTCTTAGAAGAAAGCTTCCCACATGCTTGAAATTCTCGAAACTTTCTTTCTGCAGTTTCGCAAATCTTTATTACATGTTTGGTTGGATTGGTTAATCCTCCCTTGTCTTTTCTTATGATTAACAAGTTTTGTGGATTGGCAGAAATGACCGCTTCTAGGCAGGCCTCACATTTTAATTTGTTTTTCAATTTTTTCACTACAAAACCAGCTATGTAGCCAACAACATCAGACACATACCTTGTCATAACTACACTGGTATTTTCAACTTCAGAATCATCATTTTCCTTGCCTTCATTTATAATTAAAACATGTGGATTTATTGCAGAGGAAACATTTAAAATATTTGTGTTATCTAACACAGCACAATTGCCAGTATCTGCTGTAATTTGATGGTGGGTAAGCAATTGCTTGTATGAAGCTTTAAACTGCCGGGCAGTAGGGTTGTTATTGAAGCCCCCTTTGCTTCTAATGGCACTGAAAAACATCTCCAAGTGATCTTGGGACAATTTGTATGTGAGGAGGAACTGCATTTGAGGATGGGGGCTTTTTACTAGGGACTTGTACAATGATGTAACACTGTTCATGCACATCATGAACCCCAGAAAGCCTGTTTTCCTGTTGCTCTCTAATATTGAAGGTCCCTTTGGAGCAGTTAGAAGCTCTTCAATATAAATTTCGGCTTCTTCAAAAAAATTAGAAAAAAAATCATTTGTGTGTTCGGTAAAGGGGGCTTTGAAACCTTTACTTAACAAGTTTCTGCTATTCAAGGCATCAAACAAATTATTGAAGACACGAATGAATTTTATGGTCGCTTCAGATCCCTGAAACTCTGTAATTTTTAAATCCTTCGAAAGGTACTCAAGAGCATCTGCGACACTATTACTTAGTGTCTGTACTGCAAGACGAACTTTCATTTTTTCTCGGTGCCAGTCTATATGCCTCTTTTTCAATTTAGTTGCCGCTAGCAGACCTTCTTTTTCTTGATATTCTTGTAACAATATAATGTACTTCCATAAAATGAATCCATCTTTTACATGGTAAATGGATCCTTTACATGCCAACGTATTCCTTACTAGTTTGATCATGTGACTAGGATCCGGAATCAAAAAAACACTTTCTTTTGTCACTGGATGCTGAAAAAAGGGCTTTAAATTATACACCTCAGTATCTGCTCCGAGGTGCTTGGCAAAAGCAAAGTTTGAATTTGTGCCATCAAATGTTAGCGACACAGTTTTAACGCCAGTTTCATGTACACACCTCAAGCATACCTTTATTAAGTTGGTACGTTCCTTGCCGCTAAGGCCATCAATGAGAAAGTATCCCACTGGAATTTTCCAATGGGAATTGAGGGCATTCAACATAAAAACATAAGCTTCTTTAGCTATCGGGAATTGGTCGTTATCAATGCCAGTACCCAGGTCGACATAGCCGCTAAAGCGAGTTCCATCCCATTCCAGTTGCTTTCGAATAGACATCTCGTCCACCATCAATCCACAAATTACATCTTTGCCTTTGCTTTCTTGTACTTTAATTCTTAAAGCAGACAAAGCTTCCTTGGTAAATCCTGGGGAACCATCTATGGCTTGATACCATTTTCGAATGGTCGACAAATGTGGCAGGCAAGTTTTGAAACTCTTTCTTACAAAATTGTAAGCTTTAGTTGAATAAAACTGAAGAGTAAGTGCGAACGCCCTCAATTCTGGTGAATACTTCTCTGAAGTAGATCTTTTTTGTACTCTTTTAATGAGTTCTGCAGCTGGACCTGGTAAAGATAGCTAAAAGGAAAAAATCTACATTAGAAACAAAAATGGAAATTTATACCTTCTTTAAATAAGATAGTTTATGTATACCGATCACTGTAGTTTTATTTGTTTTGAAAATTTAAATCAGAATAAAAGAATTTAATTGTAGAATGTATGTCTTTAAATTAATTTTCTTTTTCAGGGTAGACAAGCTTAAGTAGGGGTCAGAGTCCATAGTATAGGAAAAATCATGATTTCAATGTTATGAAAAAGTCTAAAATTTTTTCATAATTACAATGTAAGATAACTCAGTAAGAATATGATTGACTTATCAGAAACTATCACCAAATAAAATAAAACAAAATTGACTTAAAACACCATTGCGGCGATTTATGATTTTTTGATCGATAGAACTGCCCAGCTTAAATCTCACTGTTTAGGACACAGACCTCAAGTTTCAAAAGACTCAATAAAATTGATTTCTTAAAATTATGTAGCCATTCTACAAGTAAAGTTTTCTTTTTGGAACTTCTCATTTATATTTGACTGAAATATTTTAATTATTCAGCTCCCCTTAAGTAATATAGTATCAAATCACTTACCTCCAACATAGTAGAAGCAGTTTCAGAGATAAGTTGCTTTTTCCTCATAATTGCCAGGATCTCATGAAGGGAGCATATCTTTTTTTCTAATCTCTTCTTTTTTCTTTTTAAATCTTTTATTATTGTAGCTTGCCGCTTAACTTGATTTTGGGCTATTGCCAAAAGTTTAGTAGCTTTAGTAGGAGACTTCATGTCTTCATCTTTAAAATCCCCAAAGTAATGTTTTCTTTTTGATTTGGATTCTGAAAAGAATATTACAGTTATAGTTTATATAATATTACAGGTATTGTACTCTTTTAACATGCAAGTAGTTTTAAAAAAAATAAGTGTTTTATAGGCACTGAAATAGTCTAAATAAAAATATAGGTTATTGGTTGTACTGGATTAACTGAGGCAACTACTACTGCAGTGCTTTCTGCGCCGGAACAATTGTTTGTACAACTTTCCAAATACAAGGGAGGATTACTTTCAATGGGCAACTGTCCAACACTGGCATCTCTAATATGAGAAAACCCTGAAAAACTTCCATAAGGCAGCCTGATAATCAATGCGAGACTGTCATAATCGTTGCTGTGTCTATTGGTTTATGAAGCAGTTGTTGTAAGGTGTGCCTATCCGGATTCGAAAACAGTTCTCTCGCTTCAAAGGCAAGTAAGTGCCTTACCCACTGAGCCACTGCATTTGAGCTCCAAATAAAAATACTTGTTGGGAAACAATTCTGCAGATATGAGGTGCAACTTACCTGTAATACTTGTGCTTGGTTCATTTTGGGGCTCATCTAACTTTATCCTTTTAGTAGGCCTTTCAATTTTCTTCTTCTGCAAATGATCAGGGAAGTTAAATACTGTTGGGACAGCATCTTTATGAAGCCAAGTACCTCCAAACTTCTCTTGATTAAAACAATCAGGTGTAAAATGTTTCGAACAAATTTTAGACCTGTCTGTAGCTTTAAAACCTTCTCTGCGAATATTAATTTCCCATAATTTTCTTCGGTTTTCATTTTTTGGAAAGCTAAAATAAAAGGTCAATAAATAATAAACTTTCATCCAAATAATAATAAACATAAAAAAAAAAAAACATATTATAATTTTAACTTTCTTTAAACTTCATTCGATATATTTATTTAATAATTTGTTACATATTTAATTAAAGTAAATTTAATAAACTTAAGATAATCTAAAAAGGTTTTTCATTAAGGTGTCAAAGTATTTTAAAATATTCATATTAATGTTTTGTAATCAGCGTCGAAAGTTGAGAAATATTAGTATATTGGTTCGTTGTATAGGATTTACTGGAAAAATATTTGGGAAGGCCAACAAATAAATTTAACAATTTGTTTTATTTTGCAATTCAAAAATATTCCTTACGCGCGCGACTTAGAGCAGACATGCTCGTTTCGCTGACCTGCTTTACCATTTGGCGAAAACTGAATATCGCCAAGAGATTACGGCGTATGCCAATTAAAACTTAAGCAAAAGAATTATTTCTGACATATTTTTTTCAAACGATTACGAAATACGTAGATATGATGTATAATAAAAATGTTTGAACGGAGATTTCATAAAAATCGACTCTTTTTTCTTGTGATAACACAGTTTTACAGTAAGTCTTTACATAACACGACATAAAAAGCTTCAAATATAAACTGAAATAATAATCAGTGAACTTACCTATGAAAAGAAATTTGTCCTCCTTTAACTTGTCTTTCGGAGCAGCCAAAGGCACAACATGCAGAAACCATTTTGCATCTTAAAACACAAGTCGAATATCAGCACGTTCTTCGTAGAACGAAAGGCAGCCATTGAAATAGCATTACAAGAAGTGGAAAAGGGGAAGGGGTGACTCAGAAGACTGACGGTAGTCACGTGATTACAACTAGAGAACAGGGAAAATAGGGTTTCCCTCTCTCTACCCACTATTCCTGCTCTAAGGGTTTAACCTTTATTTCATAAGGTTTTGCAAAGACGGAATCTTAGTTGCAGACATGTGTGGGTGTATTTTTTCAGAATTGTTATCGTTTCCTTCCCCTGAAGATTTGAAATGTAGATTTTGTGCTTTTTAATTTTATTTTCTGTTGTTACATAATCCGATTTTTTTGGCACGTATCGAAGTTTATCTTCGTAAAAAGTTTTGTTTGGATATTTTTTCCCTTTCTCTTCGATATTTCAAAACAACTTGCTACTGTTTATTGGAAGGGAGTTTGTTTGTATATTTTATCCTAATTTATCTGTGGTGGGATTATTAAATCTTCACTTATATTTTCTCAGACGGCTGCTGTAACAATTATAGAAATTTGTGGGTGTTTTGGAAGGAATAATTTTATTTTCGCAAGTTTTGCTTCCTGTTTCATGAAAGCACCCTCTAAAATAATGTTACTATCATACTTCAAATTTTCTGGCACGCATGAAGATTTGACACAAACGATAACACTTCCTGAATAAATCGAAGCACTTACTTCAGTGTCATGGACAAGAATATTTTCGTAATATAGTTTATTTAGGAATATTTCGGGAATAACTTGTTTTTGCGTTTCGACTTTACAAACGAGATTTTTGTTTGAGTTGAATTGCCGTTGAAAATTATTATTTCCGCCGCTCAAATTGTATCTTTGATTGTGGTAACCTCTGAAATTGTTATTATTCGATCTACGAAAATTTTCATTTTGTGTTTGATTATTGTTCCGATATCAATTTTTGTTTTTATTTTCGAATGGATGGGAATTTATTTCACTTAGTGATTTGTGCTTGGAGGCAAAATAAATATCGCATTCTTTTGAAAGTTCTGCTAGTTTGAAGCAGTTTTCCCCTTGGCGTATTGATATGTGTGATTGGGTATCTCAATCTAAACAACTGAATAATTTATCGTAAATCATTAACTCACATGCTGATTCGAAGTCGTTTACATTTCTTAATCTACAATAATATTCAAACACTGTAGTTAATCTAGATGAAAATTGGACATGTGATTCATTTGGTAATCATTGAGCACAACTGAAATTTAAATGACAGTCTGCTGCCGTTGGTTGAAATTCTTGCAAAATAATGTTCTTAACTTTTTCATAATCTTGTAATTCGGTTTCTGGTATGTAAAGTCATATGCGATTAGCAGGCTCTCCCAAAATATTAATAATAATTTCCGATTTGAATTCCTGAGGGACATTTTTAGTTGTATAAGCATGTTCTAATGATTGAAAAAAAGAAAGATTAAAATTTTCTGGTTTTGTTGGAACTGGTATACTAAGTGTTTTAATGCTTCTTATCAGATTTTCAATGTTCGGGGCTGATGTTTCGAATGTTGTGTTCATGTTTCTAATTTCAGTTTGGTTTGTTTTTGAAGTATTTCTGATTGCTACAAGTTAAAGTTGCTTTTCTATCTGTGCTAATTTAGTTTTCTCGATTTCCAATTTGTTTTTTTCTTGTTCGGTTTTGTTATTTTCGATTAACTTTGTCTTTCTTTCCTCGACAGTTGAATAAATGAGATCTTTAATGAAATCAGGTTCGCTTTTGAACACAGCATTTTGCTCAATAAGTTCTTTTAACTTAATTATTGTGGCATCTTCCGGTACTATTGCCCCTAGTTCCTGGGCGACTTTCATGAGATCTTCTTTTTTGACGTATTTATACATTTTAAATAATAAATTTTAGGTCCTACCTCTACTGTCGAGGGGTTTACTGTCAATGACTGTAGATGTGAAGTTGCACTTGTTGGGGCTCATAGTACTTCCCCCTTAGGCTATCCATTGGCTGAAACTTGATCACTGAAAAATATTAGCACCACACTTTACGATGCACATGATGCGTTGAACACTGATGTAGAATTACTGTAGTGATGGGTAGCAAAAATTGCAATTGTGACGATTTTGCACTTAGCGGCGTTGTTGGTTGAAGATTTTCGATGCATTGAGTTGGGCTTTCGAATATTTAGGCGTTTTGTTGGCCTTCAGAATATTTAGGCGTTGTGATGGCCTTCTGAATAATTAGGCGTTGTGATGGCCTTCTGAATATTTAGGCGTTGTGTTGGCCTTCCGAAATTTTTTTGCTTCTTTGATGAAGATTGCTGCACTTTTGGAGGGGTTACTTGCTCCTATATCGATGACTACTGCACTTTTGGAGGGGTTGTTCTTTTTCGATGATTGATGCACTTCTTCCAGCACGTTTGTTTTAGTAGCCGTTACTTCTGGTTGTGAAGCAAAACAGAGTTCAGGACCGGTGGAGCCCTCATGTTTTGGCTAGGTGTGTCTAGGGGGATGATTTGTGGTCAAGAATGAGGCAGTTTGCCTTGGCATTGTTCTTTTAATGAAAGTATTAGTGGGTTACAAAATAGGCTGTTAAGACTTGATTAAAATCACGCGTGCATTTTCAGATCCTTCCATTTTCAGAGGTTCTTGCAGCATCTGAAGTCTGAATGAATTCTCGGGATCTGCGCTGCTCTTATATAAAGCTTGGTGGCGCCACTGTTGCTGCGAGTGGCGCTGCTGTTTACTGATAGTGTTATACAACATAAAAGCATCGGCCCCAGTAAATATATATTAACAGTTCTTGTTTATTGATGAGAGTGGTCCAAAAAATCAATGTAATATGTGTCGAGGGGTACATCTCCTTTTAGAATGGAATATAAGAAACCTTCTTATTTACCAGATTTTCTGGATGACAGTATGCATTGTACACAATTCAAAATAATATTTTCAACTGTTTTTTGCATGTTTGAAAAAAAGTATTATTGTTTAACTAGAGTGTCTGTTTTGTTTATACCAAAATGATCTTTTGACTGTTCAAATGGTATGATTTGCTTTTTAATGTCAAATGAAACTATCAAAGGTTCTTAGTCATCGACCAGTTTGTAGAGTCGCCTGTTATGCTTGACTATTATTTGACTTGTTTTGAAGTAAGCCACGTGAGTTTTTATTTTTGAAGGTATTATATAAATAGTTGTTGTGTGATGGCAGTTAAGTATTAAACATATGGTTTACACTTTCTCTGTTCATTTGAAGAACGTTCTGGTATGGAGTAAATTTTACTTTTAAGAAATAATGGATATTTGCTTAAAAGTCTAAATGTGATTTGGATATTTTCAGAAAATCTTTTATTAAATATGAGAATGCAATGCATGAACAAAATTCTCTCTGGAATTCCAGACTTTATGGGTTATCTTAAATGTACAAGTGGCAGATAATAATTTTTAAGACTGATATCTAATAACTAAAACAAAATATTATGCAAATTACATACCCATTTAATACGTTTTGAAGTAGTCTCCATCTGCCATAATGCACTTCTGTGCTCAGCAGTAAAAGCTTGAGAAACAACTTTTGCAGTTCTTTTTCAAAATGCTTTTTAATTCTAAATTCACAGTTTTCTTGATGTCTTTGACATTTTCAAATCTTGTTCTCTTTCATTCAGAAACAAGAAAAAGGCTGTGGATGCTAAGACCTTAGAGTATTGAGGATGATTCATCTCCATGACCTCAAGCTGGGCAAAAAACCACTTCACAGGCAACACAATGTGGTGCAGGATAAAACGAGATCTTACTTTACCAATTCTTTATTGCAGTTGGGCGAGAATTTCTGCATAAAACTGCCTTATGAATCCTCTTCATATACAATTCTGGCATCAGAATTGAAGAAGACTTTAAAAGTTGTTGATGAAACTTTTACAGCTGGGCACAGAAGTGCATTACTGCAGATGAAGATAACTTTGAAACATATTAAATGACCATGTAATTCACATTATATTATCCAGCATTAGATCAGTCCTGGAAATTAATAGACACACCTTGTAATAAGGTGGAATAATAGTATATGACACTATTGAATTTTTCTTTGCAACTTTTCTCCAAAGAATGTATCTTGAAGAAGTATACCAGTCATTAACTTATATGTTCTGTAGATATTCAAGTGTCTATGCATTTTTATTGGTTATAATATGACTTTTAGTTTTCAAAATTTTTTAATATTGTTTTACTAATGTTATTGAAACTGAGTTGTTTAAATTATAAATGTTTAGTAATTCCCTTTTATTTGTTTTTCAGAAAGAGTGATGATTGTGTGTGAATATTATCCAAACAATTTGCACACAATGAAAGCCAGATCATCAATGAAAAAGTAATTAAATTTATGAATTTTCATGTGTGTATTTGATTTTCAATTCTTTTGAAGGCAAAATATTTTTAAAACATTAAAGTAGGATATACTTTGGTTTGTGATTATAATTAAGAAATATCTGGTGCATCATAATGATGAAATATTTTTATTGGAAATTTAAACACGCAATGCCTAAGAAAAAGAATTACAAAGTTATGTAACAAATATTGCTCATTAGTAAATTTGTCATACAACTGAAACTTACATTTAATTGGCATTTAAAGAAAAGATAATGAAGCATATAAGGGAAGCTATTTATTATGTATTTAGTATTAATATCTGCTGCAAACCAGAACTTAATTCCAAATTTATCTAGTTTATTTGGATGTTCAATGTAAATCGACATCTATATTCTGCTAGAAACAGCTTCTCAAATTACTGTTACACATTTTTAGTGTTTTGTTTTTTATTATTATAGGGAAAAAAAGTATTTTTAAATTAATTTAATATCTGTCCATCTGAAACATTGAAAGCTAGCTAACGGAAGAAATCTTTGTTCAATTTAAGATAAATGTAACACACAGCTAGTGCATAAATATCCAAAACTTAGACAAATACTAAACATTTTAAGAGAAAATATTTTTTGAAATTTTACAATGCTTTCTATGTTTGAAAAGAACTTTTTTTGCAATTAAGTTGCTTTTAACACCAAATGAAGGCCAGAAGTAGAAAAAATTGAAAAACAAAAACCCCAGGGAAGTGGAAGACTGAATAGCTTAACAGGAAATCATTCTGGTTTACCAAAATAACTTGATTTCAAAGACATAAATTTAACCATGGTAAATATTCATACAGTACATGGTAAATATTCATTCTAGCTGATTGTAAGTTCCTATATTCTATGAAAAAGAGTCTATGTATTAAGTTTTTGTTTGTGTTCATACTAGCTTTATTAGTATAGTGCCAGAGTTCATCCTAGAAATGAAAAAGAACAGGGTGCTATTTTCCAAATAAGGGCAATTTTTGTTTCTGGGGTCACTTTTATAGAAAATTGTATCCAGTTTTCTGCCATAATTTCTATATTGTTTTTTCTATCTCTATGAATTTTTTTTAATTATTGATTTTTTTTCGGTAGTTAATAATGCTTAAAAGGGCACAAATAAAAAAATTTGTTCAGAAACTTAAAAGCCATACATACAATATCAAAATTCTGATAAAATTCTACAGTCACTGAGAAAAGTATTAAAAATAAAAAATCATCTATACTTAGTGAAATTTTCACCAAATATTCATTTGTGCAAAAATATCAATTTATAATATTATAAAATTAAGATAATACTTATTTTATGTAATGAATGTAAAGAAGGATTTTTCCAGTGACAGCTCATGAGGTACAGCAAGTACAGCCGGGCTGCATCTAAATTAGTAGTTTAAAATTAAAATTTACTAATTACTAGTCAACTTTGATTATTTATTTTACTAATTTTCTTAAATGTAGATTAGAATTGCAAATAAAGATGGAATTTATATGGTAAATAAAAAAAATTCTGATAAATAGAAAACCTGTTGCGCAATGCACAATTTAGGGGGAAAAAAACGCTCAAATCAACTAAATCTGACAATCGTAAATTGAGGTATAGCCGCTATGTAGAAGTTACAAATAAGCTTCACCATTGCCATGGTAACTAGTACTAGTATGGAATCTCCCTCCATGCTAAATCTATATGGCATTGTGGTGGCATGCTGCCCTGCTGTTTCCACAATTCCATATCGCCACTCCTGCTGTACTTGTGTAAATTTAATGGCCTGATTGGCTTGTGTATGAGTGAATCGAGATGTGTGAGTGGGAAAGGAAAGAGCATTTCTTAGAATTTTCTCCACTAAATGGAAATAGTTTCTGTGACAAGTTTACACATATTTTCTTGTTACTTCTTTAGTTATACTAAAACTTATAATTGAACCATTTTGAAACATGGAGCTCCATTAAAAGTAAGTTAAAATAAGTTTTTTTTTTGTATTTCCTTCTCATATCATTTTGTAATTATTGAAAGGAAACTTTTAGTGGGATTAATTAAGGTTAAAGAATTTACATTCATAAACGACTGTGGGAAGTGAGGAGGGGGGAGTTTTCTGGCTGCACTAAAAAATTTTATCATTGGCCACCACTGAATTTTTCACAACCTACTTCTTTACCAAATTTCTTAAAATTTGAATTAATCAACTTTTAAATTCATTTTTAGTCTTTAAACAGGGAATGATGTTTCTTCAAATTTAATTACACATGTCCGAACGGAATTATTCTTTTTCAGGCTTAGTGTAAACATTTGATGGTTATACACCTTTAATCAACTTAACCATCCTTTAGAAATTTCTTTTTTCTCTGCTTTGAGTAAGGAGATATGGTAAACTTCAAAGAATGTTTAATTAAGGTAGGTTCAAAATGGCTGTCAGTGTTAAACAGCACTCAAGAATTTGAGCCTCTACAATCTACCAACTAATGATGCATTTGTAATCAGCAGCCATTGATTGATTTCAGTCTCTGGTCTGTGCATTGCATGTTTGAATGTGAATGCGTATGCGTGGCATACGATTTCAGTAAGGGTGATCCGTATATTGGATTCTGTTTGCGAAAAAAAGGAAAGTTTTGCAAATTTGTACAGGATGGCATTTTTTCTGAAAAAAGCTGGAAAGGTGCTCTTTTCAATAAAAAAGGGTAGGAAGGGTGTGCCGCACCTCATAAATCGCCTAGGATGAACACAGTATTTGCACTGAAATGATAATTCAGAGATCGCCTGCCAGTCCAATAGTTATAAGCCCAAAAAAGTGGTGTTCTCAAGTGCACATTTTCTGGGTACAGAATACCTATGAATGTATTCACATTTGACTTTTTTTTTTCCCTTTCTTCTTTCTCAAACATATTTCTACCTTAATTTCATTCTCGTTTGTAAACTTTCTAAAATGTTGTTGATGCTGTGGAAAGGCAGCATGTCTATTGACAATAAACTTTTCCTCATTAAATTCAGTGTTTAGTCTAGAGTAGATTCTATTGCTTGTTTAGATTCCAAGTCCAACTTGCTGTGGATTTTGCTTTCCAAATAAATGCTAGAGTATAAATCTAAGCTAGAAGAAAAATGTCATGCAAATCTGTTAGGTAATGATATTCTCAAAGAAATTAAACATAGGTAGTCCAAGATAATTAAAATATTGGTGGTCTATAATATATTAAAAGCAATAAACACAAGATAAACATATTTCAAATTATATCAATAATATTACTCTGAGATGATTAATAGATTACTCAATATTTACAACACTTTTTATAAAATAATAAAAAGTCACAAATTCAAGGTCATTAAATCTAGAATTGAGCTTAGGATGACAAAAGCCGTTTCCTGGATAAAAATCAATATACAAAAACATTTATTACACTCAAACTGTTACCTTACATATAGCAAATTATTTGTATGGTTTTAGTCTTCTTAGGCATTTTTCGTCTGAGTTTTTGAGCAATGTATACTTTCTTGCTCACAAAAAAATTGGTTCATTTTTTTATTGGAACTATATCTGCAACACAAAAGCTACTGTAGCTAAAAATTCTATATGTTGATTTTACCACATAGTCAGCTAGTTCTTTTAAAATGTGTACATCTAATTGTGTCGAATGGTTTATAATCTAGGAAAAAAAAAATACTTATAATTGATCTGAAATAATTGGAATAAAAATAGTAAGAATATATTATATGCATTTTTTATTATCATCAGTAATTGGTTTTTCTTTATATTTTTTTTTGACGGACTTGAGATTTTTATTTTTTCTTTAATATTAATAGTTTAATTTATAACTACATATTTTCTATTTATCCATCATTTGTATATATTACAAAAAATGTTTACTTTATATGTATCTGATATTTATACTTTTAATTTCAGTTCAAAGGCTTTAGTAAATATGACATTTGAAATTTTGGATGCTTTATCTTATCTGCACATGAATGGAATTGTGCACCGCTCTATATCTCCACAGAGCATTCGTTTTGATCATGAGGTACTTTTTATAATGCTAAACTATATTAAATTTATGTATGAGTTTTATGGGAGGGATTTGTATTAATATAATTGTATGTTAATGCTATATCTCTATTGCTTCTTTGGTATACGTGGATAAAAGAGATATTATCATGGAAATACTCTCAACTTATAACTCCAATATAACGTCAGAAAGGTTTTTAGTCAAATAAGAATTTATTTTAATTTAACAAGCTCAAGTACTAAACATCAAACTGTGACGATTGACAGTAGTAATAATGCAGACAAATATAAATTAGCACAACTGTCCTATCCTGTGAAGTTACTTTTTACATTTGGGGTTCCCAGCTTGAGCCGTTGGCATAGTAACAGAACCGCCACACTTCTATACCTACCAGTATACCTTATAGTGGGGTCGCTTAAGGCCTAATTTCGCCTAAAGGTGGACACGTCTGATAAAAGCATCAAATTTTTTCTAGGTGCTAGTTAGGTACTTAGCTTTCAATTTCTGATAGGAACCACCTTCTCCGGCGGCCATCTTGGATTTTATGGTGGCCATTTTGAAATATCAGTATATTATTAATATCTCGGCTAAGTCACTTAGTATCATAAACTTAGTGTCTAAATATACCTATTTGGGGTCAAGTTACACAATTAAACAATCTTTAAATGTATCAGATTACATTTAATCACTAATATATGCAGGGTCGTCACTATCGAAGGGGGATATGACTTGAAAAAAAATTTACCCATAAAAGTAAAGTTTTTAATGTAAATCCTTTATATACATTTTTTCCAGGTGCTAGTTAGGTACTTAGCTTTTAATTTCTGATAGGAACCACCTTCTCTGGCTGCCATCTTGGATTTTATGGTGGCCATTTTGAAAAAATCAGTATATTGTCAATATCTCGGCTAAGTCACTTATAGGATCATAAACTTGGTGTCTAAATATACCTATTTGGGGTCAAGTAATACAATTAAACAATCTTTAAATGTATCAAACTATATTTATTCACTAATGTATGCAGGGTCGTCACTATCCGCGGTGGGGTGGGGGGGGGGGAGAGGGGAATGAAGGGGGATGCATCTTGATAAAAAATTTACCCATGAAAGTAAAGCTTTTAATGTAAATCATTGATATACATTTATTCCAGGTGCTAGTTAGGTACTTAGCTTTTAATTTCTGATAGGAACCATTTTCTTTGGCGGCCATCTTGGATTTTATGTCGGCTATTTTGAAATATCAGTATATTGTAAAAATCTCCACTAAGTCAGTTAGGATCACAAACATAGTGTTTAAATATACCTATTTGGCATCAGGTAATGCAACTAAACAATCTTTTAATGTATTGGTGACTGTAAAAATAGTAACTTCAGTGCAAAAGTAGAAAAAATGCCTATTAAAGTTTAATTATAACGAAATAAATTTGTTAATAGAAACGTAATTAATATGTAATCAATTTTAATATATATGTGATTAATTTGTAATTAATATATAATTAATTTGTAATTAATATGTAACTAATTTTAATAAATATGTAATTTTATTTGTTAAATATTATTTCATTGGTTTATAATTGTTGTTTAAGTAATTTTAAATTAATGTTTAATGACATGTTACTGAAATGTAATTGAAGTCAAGTTTTATATGATTTTCAGTCATATTTTAGTAAATTTTCCATTCAACTTTAATTAACACTCTCCCTCATCCAATCTAGCTGAGAATTGGCAGATCGACTCGTTGTCAATGACAACATCTATCTGCCAATTCTTAGCTCATTTCTCAAGTTTTTGTGACAAAAACATAGATAATCCATGGTATGGAATTGATGGTTTTCTTCATAGATGTCGATCTGAGCTCAAAATCACTTAAATAAGTTGCAATTGCAGTTAAAAGTCAACAATGCATATAAAGGACTTACATTAAAAACTTTGTTTTTATGGTTTAATTTTTTATCGAGACATATTTGTAGAACTTTATAAAATGGAATATTTGGACGACATTTTCAAGGCAAATATCGCTTAAAGATAATTAAAATTTTAAAACTGATTAATTAAACTATATTCAAGGACTTCATTTGACTATTTTTCATTGTTTTTTTAAATGCAGTGAATGGAAATTGTACTGCGATACAGAAAAAATTAATGTCCAAATAAGTGAGTTTTAATTAAGAATTATATGAATGTTGATAAAAAGAAATTCAATGCATTGGAAAATTCTGATGGACAATTTGTTATGTACAAAAAATTACCTATAAAAACACTACAATTTTTATAATAGGGATAACTGGTTTAATGGTATTGCTATAGGCAATGATTTTAGACAATATACTACTGATTCCAGCAGGAGTAAACATTGATTTCAATTAATATAAATTATTCCTTCTGATTTTCTAGAAACAAAAAATAAGTTATAAATATAAAAATTTGGTTTAATTTTATTGAATAGTTATCATTGAAGATAACGATGACTAATTTAATGGTCCCATTGATACGTTAAAGTAAGAATATTTTCACCTCAATTCAAAAGTTCCGACTTACTTAGTTTGTATTGCGTTCAGGGGTTTTAACATTGAAGATTTAACTTAACTTTACTTTTTCCATTCAATGTTTTCTCTATTCTTTGTAATTTTGTAAAAAAAATGAAATTTTGATAGTTTGCTGACAGGCTGCCTTTCAAACATTTTGGGAGTTGTTCCTCCCCCCCCCCCTCTCAATAGTGATGGCCCTGAACATATTAGTGAATAAATATAGTCTGATACATTTAAAGATTGTTTGGTTGTATTCTTTGACCCCAAATATGTATATTTAGACGCCAAGTTTGTGATCCTAAGTGACTTAGAAGCAGAGATATTGACAATATACTAATATTTCAAAATGGCCGCCATAAAATTCAAGATGGCTGCCGGAGAAGGTGGTTCCTATCAGAAATTGAAAGCTAAGTACCTAACTAGCACCTGCAAAAAATTTGGGGCTTTTGTCCGGCATGTCCACATTTTCATGTTAAGCGACCCCACTATTAGTGATTTGGTAACTACTGTTGACCTCAATACAGCGTCCACTCCTGGGACCAACAACAAACAGATATTTTAATGAAAGGTCATTATTGTAAATTAAAAAAATCATAATAATCATAGAAATAAACTAATACATTTTCCCAGAAACACCAATTTATTTACAATATGGTACATTATTAGAATAAGTCAGTTATTGTTGATTGTTTTATTATGTTCTGGGAATATTTTACAACGACATTTTTAATTTCTGTTACTTTTTCAAAAAAGTCTTCTGTATAATTTCTTTCAAAATATCAAGGCAATATTTCAATTGAATCAGGAACAGCATTTGTGGTCGGCCTTTCAAATGAGTTGTCAACAGTTTCCTCTTAATCTTCATCTGAATAATCAATTTGATAGTTTCAAACTCGGTGCTTTGTGCAAAAAGTTTGTTCTTGTTGGAAAACTCCTCACAGCACTAAAGATTCGAGTCCATTTCATAAAATTAATTGATTGACATTTGGGTACGGAAATTAAGAGCTGCATAAAGGTTTGTCAGTTCATTGTTGTTGGTTTGTCCCTGCATAGGTGTTTTGGATGATACAGGAATTGGCAATGATGGTATGTTAGGTTTTTTATTCCTTTTCAAATTCTCTTTTAGTTTTGAAGTTTCTTTAGTTAGCATGACGAAACTGATTAGATTTTGCTTCCTTAGTCACATCATTCCATGCCAATTTTGCTAAGTGCATAGCTCCAAGAACATTGATTTCATATGACTTCTCTTTTTAATGGCAACAATCATCCTTTTGTCTATCATTTTTTTATTGTTAGACTTGAATCTATGAAGTAAATTGCTCTCTGAACAAAACCATCTGCTACACCTCCATATTTCATTAAAATGTGTTTTCAAAATTCTGATGAAAATATGCAGTCTCTATAATGAAAAACTGCTGGCATTTCAATCATTGCAACAAATAAAATATAACATTGTTCCTAGAATAAAATGATTGGGACTTAGAATGTTGGTCGTTGTAACAGGGAAGTCGCTATATTGTGGGGTTGTTCAAAAGAGGATCTACTTAACTTTCAAAATCTTATTTGTAACGATTGATATTTGTTTTAAAAATTAAAATAGTAGAAGGTAGACCCAGCTGGTATTAAAATGCATTTTTTAAAACTTTTTGCACATTAATTTAGCTGCTGTAAAAATAATTTACATAGTATTTCAATAATAAAAAATTTATATGTGAGCAGGAAAAAAATGCTCAAGTTTAAGTACCCAAAAGATATTTCTAGTTCCTTTAAAAGGACCAAAGTAATATTTATTGAATTTCAGTTTATTCAATTTAACTAAATCAGAAAAGTGCCTGAATATAAACATTTATGAATTGATTTATACATAACTACACACTATGAACAAGATATATAAAAATAGTTAAATCGATATCTGAACAAGTATAATGATAAATTTTAATTAGAGTAATTGTTCTTGTTTTTAATACATTCATAAAAACCATGATTTAGATACCTAACTTGCCAGAAAAAAGTATTTCAGAATAGTTTTCACTGTCATTCCAAAATTTCTAAACATAATCTTGATATTATATAGTACTAGTTGTGTGCCCCGCGCTGCTGGTGACCCGTTGAAGGACATCTATCAGTTCTGTGTTACATAGACACAGAATTTCTTCTGGTTAATTGTTGTTTGTGATCAGCTTCCAATGTACTTTAACAGATCCATGTTTTCGTTC
This sequence comes from Linyphia triangularis, assembly GCA_963978545.1. Classification (NCBI taxonomy): domain Eukaryota; kingdom Metazoa; phylum Arthropoda; class Arachnida; order Araneae; family Linyphiidae; genus Linyphia; species Linyphia triangularis. The sequence goes on from OZ021733.1 coordinate 30,262,238, forward strand.
ATTTTGTAATAACGCGCTCGGTCATACCCTAGTCGATGCTGTTTTTGTAGCGGTGATGCCATAGCTCTCTTGGCTGCAAATGCTCTATACTTAGCATCTATATTCGTTCTTCTCTTTGGTGGCATATTAGCAAATGTCGAATTGGGTTGAAAGTTTTCAGTGAATTTCAATAATCTTCAGCAAATCTATAATTAAAGCTTCAAGTGATGAAGTCAAATTGAGTCTAAATAATCCATTGCTATGCTAGATTCTATGTATATTTTGACTCACTTTCATTGAATGAAGTTAGATTCATAATTTTAATTAATCCAGCTCAAAAAATTTAACCATTTAAAATTTTGTAAACATATAAATGTCAAAAATATGCTTGGTGGCTATAATGCAGCTCTAGCCTATCTTTTAAAAATAATCATAAAACTATATCGTACCAAGTTCTTAATTTTTGTTTTGAAATAAAAAAAATCTGAATTTAGAGAAAAATTTACAGGCATTGAAACGATAGTGTTATTTACCAAATTGTTCGCCAACTGAAAAATTATCGCCAAGTGGCATGGATATAATGTAATAATACCAATATTGGTCAACGCGGTGCCACACAACACACCTAATGATATACGTAGGTGTTTCACATTAGATGGACTTCTTGTATTTGATTTAGTAATGGACTCGTCCTGGAAAAAAGATATAATAGATTAAGTTGACCATAATCTGACTGAAAACATCCCATAACTGTACCAACGTATTAGTGGTGAATTATGTTGGTAAACAAACTTTTAGATGTTAGATATTTATGACAATTGTAATACAGAAGATATTTGCTAATGAAATACAAAGGAATTTAACAAATTTATTTTGTTTAAATGTTATTAATACTCATTAAATAAAATCAAAATGTCAATACCCGCTGAGCACAATACATCTTTGACGACAACACGAAATGTAAAGAAAAGCAGGATGAATTTTAATACCTAGAAAAACAAACGATGCATAAAAAAATAATGCTTTAAAACTGCACTTGAGCAGAAGTTAGGTATCGACTGGCAGTAAATATATTTAAATATTACAATAAAATTGGAACTGTTTATCGGACAGATGGTAGTAATACATAAAAATAATCAGAAAAATGAGAGGGATACATTAAAATAACTTTTGGTTTTATTCTGATGTAATAAAAAAATATTGTTGCCATTCCAAGATTTTTTTTTCGTGTCATTAAATTTTAGTAAAAACAACTTTTAATTGAATTTAAAAGTTGTTCTCTACAATCTCTATGTACTAAAGCTTCTATGTACCAAATTTCGTACCTCCAGGTGCAAAATTGTGGATTTGTATAAGGTTCAGATGTACAGACTCACTTTTATATATATAGATTTCTTTAAAAAATGAACGAACATTTTTATTTAACTTTATAAAGTCAAGGCAAGAAACAACTTGCATCATGATTTAAAACATACATTCAAGTGAATTTTTACCAAGATTGAGGCAACTTGAACTGGATGCTTATGTGGCCTGGAAAGTCTTTGACTTTCATTATTCATAGCCTGGAAAAATTGGATTGTTTCCAAAAAAGTGTGGAAAGTCCTTGAATGTCTCATTTTCAATTATAAACCCGTAAAATTCCGTCTTACCAGAATTGTACGTCATGATTTATGTCACATTCATTTTCTTCGGTGCTGTCAAATTAGATGCAATTGAATCAGTTCCTCCCATTACTGTAAAATCTCATTAAAATGAACTCCAAGAGACCGTTAAAATTAATTTGTCTTAACCGTAGTTTGATTTATATAGAAAATAATAAAATAATTTTTTAAAAACTAAAAGAATTTTGCACGATTTTCCAAACCACAAATTTAGTTTCCAATGCATATTTATATAAAAGCCATAAATTTCAAATTTGACTTAAAAAAATATAATTTTTATATCTCTAATATAAAAAGTTTCAATGTTTATTAATTGAGATTACATGAGAAATTTTTTGAAATTTTTTTTGCGTGGATGGGTTCAAAAGATTTGAAGCCGAAGCAGATCAAAACTTGCAGAAATTTATTCCGATATAACTCTTTACAGATTCTCTTGCAACTCCAGAACTTCTTGTTCTAGTAGACTCAATACAGCTCTTTTCACAGCAATAGAGCACAAAACAGCAGTTAAAAACTTGTCAACACAACTGCTAAAATCGCTGCAAAAGACAATGCAATACAGTTCACTTTCGGAACTCTCTGAATGCTCGCTGAGAGACAGCTAACTCAGTAACTCCACTCGGTCAATAATTTCAGTCAACTAACGGACTCAACTAACTCAACTCATGGCCGGGCTTATATAGGAAAGTCAATCCTTTGTGAATCTTCTAGAGATAGAAATTTAGTGGACTTTCCAGATCATAGGTGAAAAGCCCTATACATGTACATGGGGACCGAAAATGTCGGCAAATTTGGCGACAAAAATTAGTCGCCAAAATCGTCGCCAGCTTGGCTCTATCTCGCCAATTTGGCGAGATTGCCATTACCATAATGATAAATGGCCTTCTCTTTGTAAAACTTGCTTCCCAGCATTAATATCTCTGTAAAATTCGTTTTCAAGCAATAAGACACATATTGCAGGGAAGCCAAGTAAAGAACTCTTGCACTGCCTTATGCGAAGTGTACATAAATTTATCTATTTACATAACCAATACTACGGAATATTTACAAATATACAGAAATTCGTAACAATATCGTATGTTAACAGGGTAAGTTACATACCTCATTGTTTCTTAAAAAACTCGGTTTTAACACTTTGTTTTCTGCTATTTCTGAGCAATTGGTCCTGAAGTCTTCGATTAAATCTAAACTGTTCAGGCATTTTGACGAATTGTCTTTTACTTTTCCAAGGAAAAATCGGTGGAAAGTGTCGAGGGCAATGAATTTTCTACTAAAGTTGGTGTATGGACTCAAATTGGTTTGTTGTGTAAACTGCTTCAATTTTTTAAAAAAAATCTGTAAAATTGTGGACATTGTGCTTTTGGGAATTCCAAAATTAGCAGAAATTTCAGTTTTAGTCTTGATTCCATCATCAACTTAAATGAGTACGGCTTATTTTTCTTCCAAAGTAAAGGTATTTTTACTTTAATAACTCATTCTAAAATACGCTCTACAATAATTTCAATCTACCTACAAGAGCAAGAACGGAACAGACTACAATTAAAAAATGACAACTGAAACTGAATGGGAAGATACAAATCCAGTGAATGGGTTACTAAAGGTGGAGACAGCATTCCAAGGAAACTAGAAAAGGAAGGGTTCGGCCCTGTTGCAGTGTCGGCTGTAGAACCCTCTTTGAACCCCTGGGGATCTCAACTAGTTAAAAACCTGTGCTTGTTTCAAGACTTTTGGGAAGACGAAGTTAGTAACAATTGAAAAACAACTTTGTTCATTTTACTGAATGGAAGTTTGAACGTTAGGGACTTCAAATACGAGTTTGACTAATCCGATAGTTCACAATAAACGTGTTCGTCTTAAACAAAGAAAATTACGTTATTTGTGCATACAATAGGATGGGGATCGCAAATGTCGTTCGTTTTAACAGTAATTCATTTTAAGCGTATTTGTACTAATGAAGTTTGACAGTAGTATTCGTTTTTGGCAAATGGTGACTGTTCGTTTCAACATTACCATGTGGTTCTTGTTTTGAATGGTGTTAGCTTGTCGTGTTTCTGATATCCTGTTTAGTTCTGCGTTTGACTGTTCTCATCAGTTTTTTATTTTAAATCGTCCAAAAAGATAGTTTAATTTTATTGTGGTAGTCCCAATTCTAAACTGTGTTTATAGCCATTTGTTTTTTCATTTGCAAACATAATTATGCTTAGTATGGAGATATATGCTCATTCAACGATCTTTGGTTGCAAAACTCTAACAATGAAAAATGGATCGAAAACGATTTCTCCGATCGCCTTGCTACAAAATGCATTTTATGTATGAAGATAAGTGACGTTTCAAATATGAATGAGTAGTGAAAAAACCGCATTAAAGATCAGGAAATATAGTGTGTCCGTTAACACAATTGCCAAAAGTTTTGTTGATAACAGTTTACTCATGCTTTATGTCAACAAATACCCACCCTTCTTAGACCTGCTGTTATAGTTTAAATATAAATCAAGAAAGATTCATACTCAAGATTATGGGAATAAAAAAAAATGATAGGATATTAAGTAAATTCCTGTTAAATGCTAAATTGATAAATTAAAATAGAAATGTTAATAGTATATATAACTAAGAACTTTATAATGAAATCTTTTCAAATTTGCTTTCCTTTTCATTAATGTAATTAATGTTTTTATTTAGGGTCATGTAAAAATTTCGAGTTATGGATTGTATTATATGACAGAAAATGGATCTACTGTTTCCTTTCCAATTGGGTGAGAAAAAATTATCTTAAATTAAATACTTCAGCTAAGTTTCATATTAACTGTATAGCATACCTGCCAACTTGTACGAATTATCCGTACAATGTACGGATTTTTACTATTTTGTACGGGTGTACGAACAGCTAAAAAAATCGTAAGGATTTCACGTTACTTTTCGTTTTTTTCCTAAAACCGTTTTTTTTTTTTTTTTTTTTTTTTTTATAAATATTTTTTCAAGTCACCAACGAAACCGAAACGATTTTCCAAAGCTGCCGCGTCAGTCAAAATATTTATTCACACTCCAAGATTGCGCATATGTTCAGCACTAAAGCGCGTTGGTGAGGATGCATTGTTTTCTTTTCTGTTGCCGACTTGATTTGGCAAACCAAACCACTGCTTCGATTTTTCGGGCTTTACAGGTTATTAAAGAAGCAGAAAACCGAAATTGCTTTAGTTTTTTAATTCTACCTTCTTTTGGACTGGACTCCAAAACGTAAATAATAGTACTGGACTTGCGCGGAAATAATAGCCCTAAACCACGGTGCCGAGGATGCACTGTTTTGATTTGTGTTGCCGACGGGACCTGGCGAACCAAACAACTATTGCGTTGCCTCAGACTTAAGAGATTAACTAAGAATCTGAAAACCAAAAATGCTTTAGATTTTGGTTCTTCCTTCTGTTTGGAAAGTACAATAATGTTGCGCGTATATAATAAAAGCACTTAAGTGCGGCGTTGGAAATTCATTGTTTTCATCTGTGTTGCCGACGGAATTTGGCGAACCAAGCAACTGTTTCGTTATCTCGAACTTTAGAGATTAATAAAGCAGAAAACTGAAAGTGCTTTAGTTTTTTTTATTCTTTCTTCTTTTGGACCGTACTCCAACGCTGCGCACTAAATCGCGACGCCGCCGTTTTCAATCGTTTTGGCGGCACTCACCGAACGACTGTTTCGTTTTCTCGGACTTTCATAATTGATATTTGTGCGTGTGATTAAACACTTTGAATACCACCAACTCATTGTATGTTTCACTAGAGTTTTTGTGTCATAAAGCATGTTTTATTTAGGTGTAATGTAGACTAAATCATAAACCTCATCAGAGATTTCATCGTAAAGTTTAAATTTGATTTATTTTTAAATCCGAGTTAGTTTTTTATTTTATAATTTCCATTTTGTGGTAAAATGTAACAATTTGTTATATTTGAGAGCAATTTAATACTATGCAATTTTTTTTTGTTCTTTTTTTTTTTTTGCATTTGTAATAGAATTAATATTATTTATATATTACATTCATAAATATTGTCGCTATTTGACTTTCCATGAGTTATAGGAATGCCAATATTTGTTCCGTAAAAATTGTACTAATTTGAAAATGCCAATGTTGGCAGGTATGGTATAGTTAATTAACCCCTTTCGTTATTAATATCTAGAATATTTTATGAATAAAAAATCACATATTTTGTCAGTAGTTTTCTGCATACTTTTTTAAAAAAATATATCATTCCCGATTTTCTTTCAGCTGGAAAATGGTATTTTTCTTTTTAAAATTTTGCTGAATTTACAATATTTTCTTTAGAAAATACAAAAATTTTCACTGTTTCTTTCCCTCTCCTAGCTTTGATTTCTTGTGTTAATTTTGAAGCATCTGTTTACAAGTAGTTTGGAAAAATTTGTGGGAATATATCGTTAGCCTGCAATGACACTTTTTCTGATTCTGTAAAAGATAAATTTGAATTGTTATGTGAATTTCACTCAGGTTTTCAAGATTTATAGTTTTCTCTTACATCTAATTAGTTTAGTTACAAAAGTTGGTAGATTTTCATGAGTTAATTCAATAAAAGAGTTTTGCCATGAATTTGCCCATATTACTGTTATAATTTAAACATAAATCAAGGATTATGAGACCAAAAATGTAAGGATTATTTTAGTTTTTATGAATGCAAGTTGGTTAATAAATATTAGCTCTCTAATTTATTAAAACTGTCAAGATAACTAACAGCTTAGTCTGAAGTGTCCTCAAATCAGTGCTTTCAATTTTCTAGTTCTACAATGTTTTCTTCTACTTTAAAAAAGAAAAAATTATAATTTTCTGCAGATTTAACATCTTTATATCTCATGTATGGCAAAAAATAGCCAGTTTTGTGTCACAATTTTCTGGATCCAAATAATGAGATCCTTTATAATCTGTAGATTTTATGCAATTTCATAAGATTTCTTGTGTATGTATTTAAGTTTTACACCCAATTAATGCTGCCTTGTTTGGAAAAAACTTCTCCATTTTAAACTTCTGTTTTTTTTTTCAATAATGGAAAAAACATCATAATTTATCACTAGGCTTTTTGCAATTTTTCAAATCTATATCGATATACTGGAAGAAAAGCGCACCATGTCACAAAAAGCTAATTTTACAGGAGAACCATATAATGCCATTTCCTTCTATGTTATGATAGAGCATAGTGCTTTTCAAAAATATCTAAATCGGTTATTATTTAACCTAGGACATAGTGCTTCATTCCACTTGAAAGAGCTGAAGTGTTATGCAAGTTGGTGCCAAAACCTCAATTTCTAAAATTTTGGACATAGTGCTCTTTTCTTCCGGGATACAGATATGCATCTTAGTTTTAATCATGTTAAACAAATATTATAGCAGTCAGAATCACATTGATTAAATAGGATTTAAAATTGCACTTAAAACTACAGGATAGTTTGTGTGCTATTATGGGGAAGGAATGTCTGGTATGGATAGTGACATAGAATCAATAGTTCCAAAATGGGAATTATGTGAAAAGTTTGGGAGCTTCAATGTTAAAGGACCTTTTCAACCTCATACTGTCCTTGCTAGACCCTTTGAAAAAGTTAGGATGGCTATAGTAATTCGGAAATCTGAATTATCTTGTAATCATGGACTATTATTCTAACTGGGTTGAAGTTTCAATGCTACATGATAAATCAGCTACTGAAGTAATAAATGTTCTTAAGGACATGTTTGCAAGATATGCTATTCCAAGTTTTTTTTTGGTACTGTGTCATTTAATAGTCATTTGTTTATAAAGTTTCTTGAAAGTTGGAATTTTGAGATAATTTCAACTACCCTCAAAGTAATGGACAAGCTGAAAGGAGGAGGAGATACAGTTAAATCTATATTTGAAAGGCAAAGGCAAAAAAAAAAAAAAAAATGTGAATAAAATTACTCCCTTTCCCCAGATAACTGGGACATGAAGTAAAATCGCAATTTAGCCTCTGAAAAATGCCTAAAAATATTCGTACCAGAAATTCACTCTTGTGGCAATAATGCTTGCTGTTATAGGTATTTTTTCTGAATAGTCGTAAGAAATGCAGTCTGTGAAGAGTAGTCCTATTTTCATTATGTTATAACTGTCTCTTATGGTTTTCTCCTTTTATTTTTAAAATTTTTTTTAATTGATTTTGAATTTTTAAGACTGGTATTTGTACATGAATATAATTTCATAATCAAATGTAAAAAAAATATTATTTATGTGATGATTAGAGGTATGTCCTAAAAAACTATAATATATATTTTTAGAATTCCTAAATACATGGCTCCTGAATTACTTGCTCATGAATTGTCTGCTTGCTCCTCCTCAAAGTGTGATATTTGGTCCTTGGGAATGATATTACTTGAATTAGTTATGGTATGCTAAATTGTATTTTTGAAATTTTTATTCAAACTGTTAGTTTCAGTAGGGGAGAGCAGGGAGCTTGTTGAGCATAAAAGAGGCTTGACCGTATATGAGGCGTTGATTGCCAGGAAGGACCATCCTACAATTTGATTTCTGCTGTTTCTACCTTGGTTTTTTTTTTTTTTAAATCATTCATTCCAGAACAAACCAAGGATTGCCACTTGAAAAAATATTTTTAAAAAAAAATGAAAATGGAGGTTTGTCATTCATGACAAATCACAATACTGGGGATGCAGGGCTCAAAAATATATTACCGAACTTGCACAAAGTATGTAATATTTCAGATTAGGCATATAATTGTTCATCTTGCATTCCCTACTGAGCATGTAAATATTTAATTAAAAATAACTTTGAAAAAAATCGCCAACATCCCTCGGGAAAAATCGCCAACATTCCTCGGGCACTTTCCTAGACATATATAATGGTCTCTTCATAAAGTTATTTTTCACTCTGTTACTGAATATACTGTATACAAACATTTGATCGCCATGCTAATATAGTGTCTTGTCTTTGATTTTTACTTAAACTAAAATGAAATAAACAATGTCATATTAGGTAGATTGTTGTTATCTGTAATTATTTTACAGCAAGCACATCAGTGCTATATACATGTGTATGTTTTTAATTATTTTAGCATTTGGATAAGATGTTTAGTTTTCTAGATATATTTTCTAGACTAACATGCCTACCAAGAAAAGTAAAAATGTTGAAATTTTTGAAGTCCTTTGGGGAAGCATTTAGTGGGGTATTAGAAAACATGCAAGCTTTGATTTAAAAATGATATAATTGCTAAGTTATCAGTTTTTATCTTCAATGGCAGCATTAAGAAAATGATTCTTAATATGAATTGATTTAAATTTGTTTAACTATGTTATTGTTAAATAATTTCACCATATAAGTGTAAAAACTTTATGCATAAATTAACAGAATTATGTGCTGGGCATGTGTTTGCTCATCTTTAGTTTTATAACTATTACACTTGAATGGGTCAAGATTACATTGTATGCCAAGCCTCTCTTATACAGGAAAGCTAGATTATGTTACACTACATTTTTTTTTCAATATGGAATAACAATTCTAATAGTTTAAAAAATTATTCTCATGAAAATGAATGAAATTCTAAATACTTTTGTTAGGAGCTAGAATTTGATGGCCAAAAATAAAAATAAACCACACATTCTCTAAATGTTTTAAAGCCTTCCTTGTCTCCTAGTTATTATATTTTAATTAAATTTAGTTTCTTAAAATATTTTGCGTATAAATTATTTTCATACAAGCTACATTAGTTAGCAGCTTCTAAATACTAAAGCATCTTTTATATTACTGTAAATTATTTTTTTCTCCATTGTTCTAAACTGCAAAGTTTAGAATTTCAGTTGGAGTCAATATAACTTTTAGAATTGCTTTGGTTACAAGTATACAAATCTTCCTGTGATATGCAAAAAGTATAATCCTCAAATTATGGCCGATCAAATGGTATAGTGGTTAGCGTGCTAGCTTCTAGACCGCGAGGTTGCGGGTTTGAGTCCTGTGTAAGGCATGGGTGTTTGTAAATGTATGTTGGCTTGTCTAATGACGAATGTTTTGGCGCATTATAGCCCTTGTGTTGCTGACGGCGCCAGATAATCTGAAAACAACCAACCAAACCTCAAATTATGACTGATGTTTTCCATCATTTGATAAAGTACTCAATGCTTTGCATTCGTTAAGAAACATAACAGTAATGAAAGTCTTTTTTGCAAAATTTCACTGTTAAAAAAAGATATTTCAGTGCAGTTAAAAGCTTGTAGATGTGAATTGTTTTTGCATAGCTAAAAACAAATAGCTGAAACAAAAATCGAATTTTTATTTCTTTTGATGAAACATTTCAGGAAGTTTCATTATGGAATGATTTATCTCTGGAGGATGTATTTAAAGAAATCATTTCACTTCTACAGTTTGGTATGTTAATATTTTTACCTAATTTTTTTTATTAGATCATGTGTGTTCTGATTATGGTGGGTGTAATATATATATCATTGTTAAGTACACAAGTTGTAATTTAAAGTTATAAAAAATTTGGTCTATTTATTTGTATTCTATTATAGTGATTTATTAACACTAGTTTTACAAAGTCAAATTTTCATTGTACTTAGTTGATGGATTTATTTGGTGAAAAGGTAATGGACCAGCAAACTTGTACGGATTAGCTATACAAAGAACACATTTAAGGGCACTTTTTATGGCTGTACTATTAGATGGATCAAAAAATCTTTTTTTGAAATTCATTTAGGTACTAGGTTCAGAAGTTATCAATTGGGTCTAAACCAAGACTGTAAAATGCAAAGGTATATAAAAACTAAGCACTGATAAGCCATTTAAAAAAAGGAAACAATTATCAGAAACACATTTATTGCATTATAAAGTAAATGCTTAGATTATTTTTCAGCATAGCTACCTTCATTGCTGAAGCATTTATCATAGCAGGGCACAAGTGTAATGTCGCAAGTGTTGTGTCGTAAAAAAAATGCCATCTGCGATGTCAACCATGTGGTAACAGCGTGAACAGAAAATTTGAAAAAAATGCATGAGCAGTTTCATAATGGTGAATCTTCAATTCTTCTTAATCTTCTCTTCAACTTCTGTAAGCAAATCACCAGAGACAATGCCTGTTTCATTCTTCATCATAAACATTTTGGCCCATCTCCTTTGAATCAAATCACTCATTGAGTCTTGTCTGTAAAGTTTACAAATTTGTCTAGGAATTTCAATTGGTTTAGTGTTCTTAATATTCAAAAAAACAGATGACAAGACTGTAACTCACATGTAGCAGAATGTTAAATTTTTTAAACATTTTAAAAGCTCTACATACAACTGACACAATATTCAGCAATCTAAAAATGACATCAGTTGCTTACCAATAAGTTAGCTAAGTGGACATGCTTGTGTGAAAATTTGATCAGAGCATTTCCATGACAAAAATTGAAAGCAGAACTTGTTTTCTGGATATATGGATATATAAAGTATGTAAGTTTCATATAAGGTATACAAAAAAAATATATTAGGGTTCCCTCAAAGAACACACCCGCACCCCCCCCCCCCCCAAAAAAAAAATGGATTTTTTTTTTCAGATAATACTACAAACTAGTTTTTAAATTTCATATTAAATTGAATTCCAAAGTAGCAAAACAGCATTTTTATTTTAAACAATTTTTAATTGATTGGTTTGAATTGGTTTATTAACCCTTTGCATTCGAGGCCTTTTTCATACGGAGAAACCATCAACTCGAGATGTTTCACTGCATTTTTGGTTCGGTTCACGGTTACGGATTTGCTTCAAAGAAACTAAACACATTCATTGGCCTTGCATTAAATTTCTGCATCAAACCTAGTGGTTGCGGCATCCAATCGCAACTTAGTGGTTGTGGTATCCAATGATGTGGCGCCTGAGAAGCGCCGCTCGAACGCAACGGGTTAATTTACACTTTATTTTGCCCACATATTTTTACACGGTTTTCTTTTATTTATTATGCTGTGTGTTATTAAATTAGTCTCGTAAATTTTCTAAAACAGAAAGTGCATTGGGGGTTTGAGAAACTAATGCATTTAGACTTTTTCATGGAGGTTTTCCTATCAAATATTTCCCATGGAGGATTCTTTTCTGTATTATGGTATGCATAGCACTAATACTTATGTTCTATATTATTCAATGAAAATGTTTTAATGTACTATTTTATACATAAACTTTACTTAAATGTTTAGTGGTTTTTATTATTGCAGTATGCAATAACTTCGTACTTGTTGCTCAATTGCATCACAACTACATTTTTATAGAATTTTTTATAATAAAGCAATTATTGTGCTGTTATGATTGTATTCTTGATTATTGTATTATTGATTAAAGGTCTGTTATGATTGTATTACCTTGTTTATCACTTAGATTAATTATTAAAAATAAATGTAGAATTTTAAGATATATTGTGTATTATGATTTTCATTTTATATATTCCTTTTATGTTTCCTCTTATATGCTTAAGGGGTGAAAGATGTTTTTTTTTTTTAAATTTTGAGTTCATACACAATGCTCTCACTTTATTTTACAGAAAATGGCCATGATGTTGTTTGTTTCCTTATTAAAAAGAACTCATCAGCGATAAATTTAGAAGTAAGTTACAAAAGCCCTTAGTTTTTCTAAAAATTTCAATTGCTGTCTAATTAAATAAATGTTTTTACTATCAAACTTAAAAAATATTTCCTTTCAGGATATTCCTCTCGACTTAAAATTGTTTATTGAACAGTGCTTGAATCCCATATCAAGCAGTAGGTATGTAATATTTATTGGCTGCATATACTTTTGATTTTTTTAAATAATTTCTTTTTAATTAATTTGAATTTGAGATAGTGCACCCATAATTTATATTTTATGTAACTGAACTAGTTGCACAGAGGCAGGTCATTCCTAAAATGTAGTGCAAGGGATCCAGTCTTTGTGTTAGCTCTCTGCAATATCTAATTTCAAAAATGAGTAGACACGACAGTGATTGTGACTGGTTGTCCCTTGTTAATTGTTGGGTTCCCTAGTGAAAGTTTCCCAATTTTCTCCTGGGGAGATGCATGTGTGAGGCAGCTTCTCCTTGGTAAAACTTCTCTGAAGGCATCCCTTCCTTGTAATTTAAAATTATTTAATAACAATGTTTCATCGGAACTTGGTTCTCGAGTAGTTCTTGGACAAAAAAACAAACAAAAAAATACTAAGCAGTCAACCAACTTTCAAAGCCGCACACACAGGCAGAAAGAATAAATTTATGTGTCGGAATTGTGGGCCTAACGTGTAGTCTGGGGATCCAGTTCCTGTGTTGGATCTCTGCATAGTTCATCGGACGTTAATGGGGAGCGTTAAAGAGCTGTAACGGGGTTTGACTGTATGTATTTTTCTAAATTTTAGAAACAAAGGGAAATATATTTTAGAAACAAAGGGATTTTAGAAAAAATTATTTTTAGGGGGTGGAGGGTGGGTCGATCAAGTGGGACTCAGAATGACATGGAGCGTAAGGATTTTGTATGACATCTGTATTAGTATGGGCCGAAAAAAATAAAGTTTTTTAGATCAAAATCTAATAGTGAAAAAAAGTTGCTATAGGTCAATAGAAACCAAAAGAAGCAAACATTTTTTAAATAAAAAAAATATTTGACCCTTGCGCATCAAGGTTAAAGTTTCAAAAATGTTACCATTTTTACTCATTTTTCCATTTTTCTAAAACATTGCTTCTGAGATTTATATTTTTTGTGGTCTATCAATGTATGATATATGAGCACTAGAGAAATCATTTGTCATAATTATGATATTCTAAGTCGAAGGGGGGGGCAGGAGGTGGAAGGCTGTATTTCACCCAAAATTACACTTCGACCATTATAGCATTAAGGTTCAACTGACTATGAAGTGGGACATCTCGATTAACCCATCACACATACATTACGAAGTGTGCAGCTCTTAGCTCATTAAAATGACTCGGAACTCACCACTTGAAGATGGTTGCACTTAGAGCTCCACCCTCACCCTTCCCAACCATCCAACCATCGGCAAGGTTTTTTTTTTGCACAGAAATATTTGTTTGTGCCCCTTTATTTCTACAAGATTAAATTCTCTTTTATGGTTAAATTTAGGCATAATATTCCTGGGTAGAAGTGTGGATCGAATCAAATCATCCCCGGTTTCTGAGCCACAAACCTTCTTTGCTGCCTCTGTGACAAGCTTAACGCACCGCTCTACCCCTTGTGTGTGACAAGGGAAATGGTGCACGTTCCAATCTGGTACAGTATCTGATTTGATAAGTGCATCGATGAAATCCGAGCTGATATTGCGCAAGATAGGTGGTGGAGTCAGCTTACAAGAGTTCCAGTCAATCAACTCAGAATAATCTGTGGCAGAAAAATTGATAGTAGGAGGCAAAAAAGTGTGCACCATTTTCTCCATGGAAAGACTTTGTCGTGCTTTTAGAATGCGCCTCAAACCAAGTTCCCTTATATTCTTCCTTTCGTCAAACACTATTGCTATGAGAAAGTTTTCAGGATGGGCAAAAAATCCATTGCTCTGTATCACTGGATCTATTAATTGTACAAGATTTTCTGGTAAGTACCTTGATAATTGTATTGCCTTGAAAACATCTTTTGCTCCATCTATAAAAGAACTCTCCTTCTTAATAGCAAACCAAACTGGAATATAGCACTTCAAAAGGAATGTAACTATCTGTTTCAGTTCATGTAAGGGTTCTTTTGATGACATGTACAATCTTAGAACATTATTAGCAGCCGTCAACCATCTAGAATTAGATAGGGGCCCAGGATCAGAAACAGGGAGATCTGGTGGACAAAATTCCTTTTGTATAGCTCGAGATATATTGATAAGATATTTTTGATCTTTACTTAGAACTACTTCATCTAGAAGAGGAACTTCACACTCAATGCTTTAAAACTTAACAATTGGTAAATTTTTGCAGTCACGAAGTGCCTTGCCAGTGGGTCCGGAAAATGTGTTCGGTCCTGTAGTTTTTCCATCCAAATACTCAAACAAATGTCTGAATGGCAATCCATTAAAATGCAAAAGACAGACCATTGTAGGGGTCTGCGAAGATGCAGTTCCAACTTCCGTATTATTCCGTTCCTGCAACTAGTGTTTGCTGATGTCCCGTCACATACGACAACATCCAATTCACCTAAGGATATGTTTTGCTGAGATGGAAGGATCCTGTATGAAATAATACTAGAACTGATTTCTAAGACCGTACCTGACTGGGAAGATACATGGCCGATATAATTAGATCCTGGCTCCTGAATCAGAGAAATATGCTCCTCTTTCACGACTCTACGAAAATACATTTTATGGATCGGTTCTATGACCAGTGTATCATCTTTACGGGCCTCAAAGTATAAGCCTTGAACCATTGTATTAAGGTCACACTGCAATGATCTTCTTGTCTGAGATTTCTGCCTCCTTATTTTATTTTTGTCTATCACCATTGACATATCTGACTCGGTTATTATGCCTATATCCCGAAGAACACTAGTCGCAACTGCAGCAGTTGCTCTGTCAGACACATTATACCTGTCACAAACCAATGCAGTAGATTCCAGTTTTTTTCTCATCTGCGAAGTGGAAGGCAAATTAGGTGTTGATGGAAGAAACATTTCATCTGTACTATCTGATTCTGTAGTATCCTCCTTGAAAGCGATAGTGAAATCAGTGGGTGTCTGGGATTTACTCTCAGACTCCGAAATGCCAGAAGCATTGAGTTCACGTTGTCGTTCCTGAATAGCCTATTAGTAAGTTTTTCTGTTTCTTGGATATCTATGTTACCAATTCTACCAATTCTGTCATTTCTTTGGTCATGAAGAAATCTTAGCTCCATTACAGGTACTTTTCTCGATTTATCACAGCCACAAGTGATAGAAATTTGCCACTTGCAACTATAGCTTCTTTTTCCACTGTCACAAATGAAAGTCATTGGGCATTTGCAAGCTGCTACATCGAAAAGTTTAGTAGCTTCCTGTTTGAATTTCCTCAGCTTATTCTTGTAATTTTGTTTATCCTTATCTCTATTGTAGGACTTTCTCAGATTTTGGTATACGTCATGGTATATACTAACCATTTGTACTATTCTTGTTTGACTTACTGTGGGAATAGAGGCCGTATCAAACAAGCTTTTGACTTTCTTGCCACTGAATCAGCAACAACAGAAAAGTTGACAGTCGTGTAATTAGCTTCCAACGCCAACTCAAATCTTTCTTCAAAACAACAACTTAAAATGTCCTCGTATGTGGGGAGCTTTGATAAAGGTAAATCTTCTGGATTGCCAAGTATGGGACAATTAAAAGCCTTCCTTGTGATATGCTTTCTTGGTCCTTTCGTTTCCTCCATCGTGAATCTTCTTGAAGAAATACACACACAAAAAATTGATTAACATAAGCGCACGAGCTCGCTGCAAACCAAATCACTAATAAAATGTGAACTGGATGAGACACATTCTTCATTGCATAGACAATGTAAGGGGAATTCTCCTCAAAGAAAGCTAAGACAAAAACGTAAGACATAAGTGAGTGAAAAAAAAAGCTAAAGTGATTATAGGGATTGTGATTTACCCTAGAGAAAGTATTTCTTTGATGACTCAAAGTTTTAATAATTTTGTTTTGTTCGTTTTCATTCGTTGGAATTAGTCACCCCCTCCTTCAACTTAGAATATCATAATTATAGCAAATGATTTCTTTAGTGCTTATGTATCATATATTAATAGACTACAATAAAATATACATCTCAGAAGCAATGTTTTAGAAAAATGGAAAAATATGTAAAAATGGTAACATTTTTGAAACTTTGACCTTGATGTGCAAGGGTCAAACATTTTTTTATTTCAAAATTTTTTGCTTCTTTCGGTTTCTATTGACTGATAGCAACTTTTCCACACTATTAGATTTTGATCTAAAAATCTTTATTTTTTTCGGCCCACTCTAATCTGTATGTACCCAAGATGGGTTTAAATATCCACCCTCCCCCCGAAATAAAGGTGTAGTTATGGCCTGGGTGTGGTATACAATCTTCAAGGTATTCTCCCATTTGAATCTGAATTGTAAAATAGTTGCCTACAAACCTTTTTGATTTGGTCTAATGACTAATATGGATTGTCTAGATATCACAATTGGGGAAACAAATATATAGAAACAAAGGGTATGGTAAAATTATTATTCCCCTATCGAAACCCAAAATATAGTTGTTAATAAAGAAGATGTCAAATTAATCATCCTATTTTTAAATGTCATAGGATACGTTATCATTGAAATGACTGCCTTTTCAGTTTCTAGCTTAAGCTATGATATGTTGTTTATTTAATTATTAGATTTGCATTTTACTAGTGTAGATCAAGTTAAGATTATTTTCTGTCAAGATTTCTCTTCAATTCTTTAAAATTATAGTAATTCTTTCTTATCCAAAACTTTTTACTTTAAGTAAATTTTATGTATCACTAAATCAGGGAAGATAAATCTCTAACTATAAATCAAGAATGTAACTTAAAATTATATTTGACAACCACAAGACTTTACTTGCTAAAATGTTACATTTTTAAAATTGTAGACAGATTATAAAGATATGTCATCGAAATAAATGAGTTTGATGAAAAGAAATATATTAAGAACGAGTATTGTTTAAAAATATGACAACTTCATTAATTTTTAGTTTTTCGTATGTAAATAATATTATTTAGAAAACATGCAGGATTGTATTTTATACATGCTCTTTAAGCAGAAAAAATACTACATGCCTGAATAAAATGTGTACATGTTCCAGCAATAGACAAATGTATTTGCCTCTACTGCATACATAAGCAAATAAGATAAATTTAATTATCTTCTATTTAATTTTATTCATGTATAGTAGTACTCTGCAGTTTTTTAATTACTCTGCCAGAGTCTGATATAGAATATGAATTATACTAGACCAGAAGCTTACCAGCTGTTAGTCTTCCCATTATTCGAAGAATGTGAACTGACAGGAAAATCAACATCGGAAAAATCACCTTCATTATTCTTGTCCACGCAGCTAAGATGCAACGGAAAGGATATTTCTAAGAATACAACAGGTACAATTATACCACATAGCATGGTAATTTTTTATGTTAATTATGTAAACCTTCATTAACGTGTCTACTTTATACAAGCAAATAGTTCCATAAGTGTTTAAAATAAGTCAATCTTATTCTAAAATATAATTTCAAAATAGTAAATTTGCATGGAATGTAGGCATTAATTCTTGCTATGTGTATTAATTTAATTTTTTTTTTATTTATATGCAAAATGTGTTTTAGCATGCAATATATTTAGTTCAGGGTCGTCCTTAAAAGTCCTTAAAAACTTCTTATTTTGGTAGGTCCTTATATAAAGGCCCTTAAAGTCCTTATTTTCCCTCCTAGGTCCTTTATTTTAGATCACAATTTTTTTCTTAAATTTTTTTAGCTATCGCCAAAATTGATTTTCATATTCTCCCTTTCTGTAGGTTTGAACCCATCTTATATTAGTAAAACACTCTACAAAGTTCTATTTTGTTGATGTTGCACATGTATTTAAGCTTGTGTTACTTACGGTTCGTTTGAGAAAGGTTTGAACCAAGAAAATGCAAAGCTGCTGTGTTTTAATGCCTTGTGGTTAAGTAAAGACCCATACAAAAGATGAATTTTATCTTCAAATAACAAGAACAAAGTTAAATGCACTTAATGCCTCAAAGAATTTGTTATTGGGAAAATCCGCCGTGAAAGTTCTTAGGAAAGTTAAGTTTTGATTTATTTAATAGCATATTTTTATAACTGCCAAATTTTATAGATTTCAACCATTTTGTACGGTTTTATGGTTAGCTCATTAAAGTATTCAAACTTTGTGCTTTTTATGGAAAACGTGTATTTTCTACCACTAAACATAAAGTATGATCTTAATAATTTTTTCCGTTTTTGCTAGTTAATGTTATCAATATCAAGATGACTCACTGATTATATAAATATCCGTGGATGTTTACAAATATTTTCTTATAATGTTTCATTAACAAGGTGTTTTATCACAGCAGAACTGTTTTTTTTTTCCTCTTAAATTTTTGACAGATTTACCACCTTTTCCTTACAAATTTTAGATTCTTACTCGTTTCTTTCCCTCTATCATCTTTTTTAAAGTAGTAGTGGCAAGTTTTCTGGAAAATCGCTAGTTAACCTTGACATTTTCTTCAACTATGGATAGGAAAAATTCTTATTTTAAAGTGCTTTTTCTGAATTTATAGATGTCTTACAATCGGTATAGACAGGAATTGGAGACAATGTAATTAACCCATTATCCGCCAAAACTCGAAATCCTTAAAAATCATGGTCAATTTTCATAACACTTGTGATTTTAGGGTCATATATAACATATTTAAAGAAAAGTTGAAATATTTTACTTACCTTTAGAGAAAATGATTGTTGCGTTGGCGCAATGTCAGCGTAAAACCGAGTATAAATCGGCGGTTTTCAAGAATTTCATATTCCGTTAATGTTGAATATTCAACGACTGTAATTAACCGTAGGCTATATTTTAAAGCTTTTTTTAAAAATATAAACTTTTGGCACTATGTAAGTACATACATTTATTTAATTTGTCTTGTTTTGTGTGAAAATATTGACTACATTCTTGGTGTAAATCCACTTCACAAAAATTACAGCAATATGTACTTTGACTGTGACAATGTTTACTGCAAAGTCTTATATTGTCAATTGATCATATAAAAATATCCTTTTTGATTTTGTACTGCCAGAGAAAGACTTAGTTTGCTTGGTCTACCAGTAATTGATCTAATAAAATTTATCATCACAAAAACCATCATGTTATGCAAGGGTCCAAGCTTTATAACCGAATCTTAACGGTTTTCCTTTTAGGAACATTTATGCAGAATGTTTTCCTTTATAAAGAATCATTTGTTCGTCTATACTTAGGTTGTGTGCAAATATTTGAGACTGTTTAAATTTTTTATTCAACAAAATTCCCTCTTGTATTCTCACTCTGTACAATTTGTCTTTTTTTTTCAATATTGATGTTATCTGCCATTTGCAAATTTTGTTTTATATTCCTGTACTGAATACGTGACATTGACTCCCTTACAAACGGGACTGATACATCTTTATATAATTACCAATACATTTCTTCTTGTGGCAATGTATGATATCCAGTAAGAAAAAGCAAACCAATAAACCTTTTTAGGTAACTATCAGAAGCAAAAAAGTTAGTCCTATTATTTTGCTAAGCATATATATTAGTTTGATTAATGAGCAATGCATAAATTTCAGAGTCAAAAAACTTTTCGAAAATTTCCGCACAGCTGAAAATGTCTCTCTTTTCAGTTTTTCAACTTGGCGATGCTTCTTCCTTTTTTTGTATCGATATATAAATAGGATCTATTTTCTTCCATTTCAAAGGCTCAATTTTATTTTCTTTGTCTTTGTATATCCATATTGTTTTGGTCTTTATCTTTCTTATTTGAATGTAATTCAAACTCACCAGAATTGTCATTTGATAAAACGTTCGAGTCACTTATTACTGTATTGCTCCCTTCTTCATTGTCTGTAACTTCGCCAACTTCTGTTGAAATAATAACAATGTCCATTTCATTGTCATCTGAATCAACGGTGTAAAAAGTTTCCAGAGCTTCACTAAGCGTAAGGTAGTGCTTTCGAGATATTTCAAATCTAAATGAAGCAGAGTTGTAATCACATGCGGTGAGAAAAAGTTCAGAAAATGTTGACCCTCTTTTCCGCTGACGATGCGCAAGCGCAACATTAGTATTTCCAACCTCGTAGTTCGAAGATGAATTCATCAAAACATTTTTTATTTGCGTTTGACCTTCAAGTGAACTATAGAGATATGAAATGTTATGTCCAATAAAAATTATTTCCCTTTTTTTTTTTCTTAATCGATTTAGCAATGTCAGTCCAACTTAGCGGATTTCGGTAATGTTTAAGTTATTACTACAAAAAAACAATAAGGTTTAGAATAATTTTTATTGTTCGAAATTAAAGTTTGGAACCTTACCAATGAACATAAACCTCCAAATATTAGTTTAAAATTGATTAAATGTTTATTATAGTTAGGTTTTCTAAGCATTGCGTGAACACAGCGCCAGAGGTTAATGGGTTAAACTTTTTGATACTACATAATACTCATGTATATATTTGATAGGTCTAGTATATTTTCTTGATATCACTTTAAAGCATTCTGTACATCAATACACATATTAAACTTGGTTTATTAAGAACTTCAATGTTGAAGTTATTCCATGATTTAATTGATTCAATATATAAGTGGATACTGATACAGTAAAATTATTTAATGATAAATAGCTGCATTGTACCCTAAAAAAAAATATTAAAGAGATTCATAAAAAACTTTTAGTTTTAAAAATGCATCAGGTTTCAATGATTCTAAAAAATAGAAAATGAAAGATAGTAAATTTGAATTATGCATTAATGGTTATATTCATTTGTTCTTGTTCAATTATAAATAGTGGCATATATATATATAAGTTTATATTTAAAATCCATAGAGGACCACTTGACAAAAAGGCCTCTTCAAGAATTGTATTATTTGTGGCAGTTAGCTGGTGGTGATTTAGAAGCTGAGCTGCGAAGACAAGAGCTAATCAAGGCCAAACCTCCTATTGTAACAGTATCCAAGTAAATATGTGCATTTTAAAACTTTTCACGGTTTAATCCTCATATATACAGAAGCACCTTTGTGTTAAATCTTTCGTTACACTGTTCGGAAATCAGAATTCAGTTCAAGATTATTTCTTCATTTATTGGGTTGAATTGAGACACACTGCTGTATTAGGGTGGTTCAAAAATATATGGTAAAACATTTTTTTTTAGCTAGAGATCAGGACACCCCCTAATTTTCTTACATCTACATGTTCAAGTAAAATTTCAGAATCTTACTCCAATTAAAAGATGGTGCTCAATGAGCAGTAAAATTTTGTATTTTTTGTGTTTTTGGGTATTTGTAGTGGATTTGCCAATAAGTGTAATTGAAAGCAATTTTATCAAAAAAAGTTTTTATTTATTCAATAATTGAAAATGTTAAATAAGTTAGTAAAAGTGAATGAAATAATTAAATACTAGAAGGTTCCGCCCCCTGTTCACTAACGCTCGTCAATCCCATGTACTATTCATTAAAAATATGAAATTCTGATAAAATTGCCCCTATAAATTAGGGGGTATAAAATCATGAAAAGAATTCAAAATAAGTTATTAGTAACCTTAAATACTATATTACTAAGTAGTGCGGTGTTATAGTGCGTTTTATTTCATCATTTAACCGAACATTAAAGAACCACTTGGCGACATTTTTCATTGTGCTGAAAATGGTCGATCGGAAAATACATTTTCAAACGACACTCAATCTCCTAGTAAGAACAATCAATTGAAATTAAAGGACCTTCCTTTGAAGGATACCTTGATCGTAAGAATCGGTTGAGCAGTTTAGGAGTTGTGACTGTGACAAATTTATGCCTAGACTACTAAATATATAAATATAGCTTTATCAATATATATTTCCTTTTCTGAAAGACAAAGCATAGGTCGTTTGGTTATCTCTCTAGATATTGTTTTTTAGTTTGCTACAAAAACTTGTAAAAGAAACTGCTTATCATGTGTAAATATATTATTAAATTCTTGTATTAGCTGTACACCTCTTTCAGCAGTATCGCTTACTACTTTAAAGTTCTTTAACTTTGTTCCCATTTGTGAAAGGGGTATTATTCTCTAATTCTTCAGGTGAAATGGATACAAAAGAATAGCTAATATTCAAACAAGATAAAATATCAAGAGTTCTTTTTGTCACAAAATCGCCAAGACTGACATCTTTCAACGTTTTTAATAGCTTGTGCCCTCTTATATTTCTGGAATCTTTTGAATTATTCACATCTGCAATACTTTTTAAATTTTCTTTTGCTGTAATTTTGTGTGTAAATATGGCCAAACCAAATAATTAATTTGAAAGATACCATATGAGATTTTTCAAAACTTTCTAGCTATAATTTTAATTTTATAATCGATTATCTTATACTTTTTAATGTTTTTCCACAAGTTCAGGTCACCTCCAGAATCTTTAGAAGCAAGTGGGGCTTCTATCAATGTTTTACTATAAAAAAAGAGCACCAAACTGTCCAAATCGCTGGAATTACATTTCTCATCTCTATTAGTTATACGAAAAATCTCTTGCTAATCTCTGAACAAAAAGATTTTAAAATATATAGCAGTTTAGCCATCCACCGTGCGTGATGAATTGATGAAATTGCTGTCCAATTGATTTTCTCTGGTATATTGCCCAAAACGATTACTGTCAACTCAATTACTTCTTTATAATCATCTCTAATTATCATAGATGGAAGATAGGCTACAGTTAAAACTTTAAACTTTTTAACGTCTTTTTTCACTTCTAAACCCTGAAAGCTTATTTGTGCAATTCTTTTTCAAACGGTTTTAAGTATGTTGAAGAGGGAAACCTCTGTGAAACATGAAGGTTCATAGCACAACTTAAATAACTTTGCCAATATTAATTCTATGACATGGTCCCAGCAGGCTGGCCACAATAGTTCACGTCCAATTTTTTTCTCCACATTAATGCATACCTCTTATACACAACCAGTAGTTACACTCGAAGTATCAAAACTTTAAGTCTGATTTTTATTCTTAATTCCCATATTGCCTTATTAGCATGAAAACAGTTTTCGAAATATTTTTTGTTGTCCTACCTCCACTCAACTTTGGGACACGAATAAGTTTTTCGATTCCATCTCCCAAAACATAACAGGCAAACGATCAGTCTTTTATAATTCAAAAGATTTTAGCAGAAGATTGTCGTCCCAATGAAGGACTATAGGACAGTCAGGTTTGAATTTGCCCATTGCTAACTCAGCATATTCTTTTCTGGTTTTTTTCATGATATTTGGCCCCTCTTGGAAGAGGAAGCGCTCTTTGATCATGTCGCAAACGGCAACTACTGGAACTAGCAAACGAAGTGCTTCACAATTGGATATTTTGTTAGCGGTGCTTTTATAATGTTGATGTTTCCAGATACAGTATATAAAAGAACTGTTTCTAAACTAAATTGCATGCATGAAGCAATCATAAAAAACTTTTTTTTTTAAAATGTAGACATGTGTTCTTGTAGGGATAAAACTCGAAAATTATGCGAAATTACAAAAAAGTGTAAAAATGAATGGTCATTGAGCGCCACCTTCTTATAGGAGTAGGAAGCTGAAATTTTAGGAGAGTAATACTATGGGTAAATGTAAAAAAATTGGGGGGTGTCTTGGTCCGTAGAAGAATTTTTTTTTTAACCACCCTACTACTGCTGTATGCTGAGCTGCAGCTGCCCTCATTTACCAGGTTAATTATTTCAACTAATTTGGAATTGTATTCAAGACATGTTAATAATTCTGTGGAGGATTTTTGAGGACGTAATAT
Source organism: Linyphia triangularis (assembly GCA_963978545.1). NCBI lineage: Eukaryota > Metazoa > Arthropoda > Arachnida > Araneae > Linyphiidae > Linyphia > Linyphia triangularis. The sequence goes on from OZ021733.1 coordinate 30,286,322, forward strand.
GAAAGAACTGTTGGAATTACTCTTGTATTCAATAGGTTATCAATTGTCGCTTGGCTAATTGATCAGTTGGGTTATTTGAATCTTTTTTGGTAATTAGGAGGGACATGTTTTTTTTGTGTGGGGATGTCATCAAATACTTTTTTTTTTGCCACTTAAAGAAAGTGACTGCTCTGAAAAGTTTCTGTTACAATTATAAGGTAATTAATATAATATATGATAGAAACAAGCCTTACACATTTTTTGGTACTTACATATCATTGTGTTGACAAGAAAAAAAGTTTGCAGAACGGATTGCCTTATTCAGTCGAAACGATTGGTCTAAACTGATGCTCATCCACCGCACAGCTAAGACATTCCACAAAAAGGCTCTGAAGCTGGTCTGAGATAAATCAGACCTCTGAGAAGATCAGGCAGCTCTTAACTTTTGATTGCTTACAAAAAGTTTGCTAATTTTTGACCGGACATTACATAAGTACCAATTTTTTTATTTAAGAAAAGGAAGCCCAATGATCTTAAGGTGGTTAAAATATTTTCCTTTAAAATGCATGGATCTTTGAGATCGCCAAATGAAGGACAGCTTCCCATTTTTTGCCTGTTGTATTCACACTAAAACTGATGGTGGGCCACTCTTTTGGAATTTTTCCTCTTCTGGCTTCATAAAATTTTTTAATCATGCTCCTACTTGAAAATGTGCAGAATGTCCCTGTTGAATATGTCCTTGTCATCATATCAAGCCAATAGCAGTGGAAGCTGCTCCTGACAATCTTCACTTAAATTAGGATTGGCATTGGTCACTTCGCAGTAGTGACTGAAAAGTGATGTTGCTTCATATGCAAAATATGTCCAGTCTCCCATTGCTGGTAGATAAATTTTCAATTCTCAGATCATCTGCAAGCTCTTTTTTTTTCGAGTTGAATCATAGGTTCATTGATAGAAATTTTCTTTGCCCTAATGTCAGCATGAACAGCTTTAGGCATTCCAAAACAGCCTTTTAAGGTGGTCCGGTACCGAAAATAAAAATAACTTCATAAATATTTTTATGTCAAAAATTTATCTTATGTATGGCATACTATTTAAATATATTTGAGATAATGTTTTTTTAAATATTGTGTTTATTTAAAAAAAAAAAAACTAAAAACCAAGAAAAATCCATAATAATTGATGTTTGCGTATTTTGCTGCAAGTCAAGGAAAAATAAATTTTTTTTCAAAGTGAAAGCTTTCTGTAATACATAATTATATAAAGAAAATTTTACCTTCACATAATTTTGATGGGTGAGTTAGAAAAATTCTCAAAGTTAAAATGTTGCAATTTTGCTTTTTTTATGTTATTCTTTACGCTAAATGTTATATTTCAAAACAGAATTTGAAAAATAAAATTTTGTGCAGACAAAATGTTTAAAACTGTATAAAATTAAATGTTCCAAAAATTTTAATAGCCAAAAAATGGTTCTGGAGATATATCGTTTTAAATTTGCAACATCTGTGAAAAATACTAGTGCTCGAAAAATGTACTTTAAGCAGACGTTTCAAGGCGTTACGCCAGCTAGTGATGTTTAAATAACAAGTAATTTTGTGACCTTCTTATCAACAGAGGAATAAGAGAAAAACATTCTCTTCAGGAATGTATGAACTATTTTTTTAAATCAGAAAAAAATTGGTTATTTTTGACAAAATTTCGGTACTGGACCCCCTTATATCTACATGCTTTTCAAGTCTTCTCTGTTTGATACCATGAAATTTAAAGTCTCCATACTTCTTCAAAACCACATCCTTTCCTTTATTGAATTTGTTGATTTGCCAAGGGTTAAAAGACACAGCTAATTTTCTTGCAGATTTGGCGTTATACTGATGCATAACTTATATGCTCTGCTCCAGATTTAGAAAAACATGCTTCAACATCATTGCTAGTAGGACCACTGACTATCTAATGAAACAAGCATTAATGAAATTTTATCTATCCAAATCCGCTTACAGCCAATAGGATTAGGAAGCAAGATTATGTTAACTTGACATATCTTATCTCCAGACAGGCGTCATTCCAAAATGCACCCCTCTCTCTAAAAAAGACTCAAGGTCAGATAGATGAAAAGAATAGAATTTCCTGAAAAATATGGTGGGCTGAGCAAACTCCCTACTGCCTTCATTCAAAGGAGGTTGGGTGTTTGTTGTTAATGGTTATTTTAGCATTAGGTCTATGGGCCGAATAATCGTGCCATGGATAATTGGCCGCTAAGAGGGCTGGCCACTTAATTTGTTTATAACTGTGTTAGTTTAACTTACTCAGCAACTTAAATCTGAGTTTGGTTGTTTAATTTTGTTTATTAATCATATGTTTAGAATAGTTGCTGGAGAAGGAGAAGAATTTGGTCAGCAGAAAGATCGAGCTTACTTATTAGATGACTCAGTATCAAACCTCCCTCTTGAACCTTTGAGATATGTGAGTTCCTTTTAAAAATTATAGCTCATCTTGTATCCAATATAAAAATATTATAAGAAAAAAAGTTATTGATGTATCTTTTTTGTTTAAGTTCTTAAAAATATTTTTTTTTATATTACTTTCCACATTTTTTTAATTGTAATAAAGAGTTTATTAATATTTATAAACTTAAATTCTGATTTGCAGCGACTACGAGATGTTGACCATGATGTATACTATCCTCTTATAGAATATTCGTAAGTTGTACTGCTGTTTCGCTTGATATGCTGCATAATTGTTTATGATTGATAGTGTAACTGTATTAATGCATGTTGGATAATATTTTCTCAGAATCTATGAAACGTATAACCAATCACTTCTGCACTTATATGACAACAGCAATTTAACTGAATTTCTAGAGAACAATTCGAACCTATTCAGTCCAACCTTTTTCAAATTTTAATCTACACATTTCAAAAAAGAACCTTCAATATCATGACTATATTTTTATTTATTTGTAGCACTCTCCACTTAATCTCAAACTTGGGTTTTTCTGTACTAGAGTGAAACAAAAAAACTCCCACTATTCAACAAAAGAGCTTTTTAATACCATTTTAAGTGCTTTTTTTCAACCCTCTTCAATCAATTTGCTTCCAAATTACATTCTACACACTATAAAGACGAGTTCTACTTCTCATGAACCTACGTGAAAACAGTTTTAGTGCAGTTTGGAATGACCTGAACTTGGGATTTTGTGCCACAGAGAAGCAAAAAGCTCCCACAATTCAACAAAACAGCCTTTTAACATAAATTTAAGTGTTTTTCTCCAATGAACCAGTCTTCAAAATACATTCTACACACTTCAAAGTAGAATTCTACCTTTCACGACACTACTTTTAAACAGTTTTAGTACTGTTTAGAACGTCATAAACTCGAGATTCTTGTGCCGAAGAGAAACAAGCAACTTCAATAACTACAACAACCCATCTTCAATTACTACAATGACACAACTTAAAAACAGTTTCTGTACTGTTCAGAAACCCCAAAACTTCGAATTTTTGAGCTAGAGGGAAGAAAACACTTTCTAATCTCATTTCAACTGATCTTCAAACCTCAATACTAGTGATTTTTATTCCCAACCTCTTTGAAACAACTTGTTTTCAAACTACATACCACACACTCAAAAGTAGATTTCACACTTCATCTTACTTCATCTACATAGTTTTAACACTTATAACTTCAAAATTGGATTGGTTTAAGAACAGCTAATATAGAAGCTTAATTCTGATCCCACCAGAGGTTGAATACATACAGACTTAACATTATACCAACATCGAAATTAACGAAATCTTAGAGAAACTTCTTGAGGGACTTGGATAGTAACTAATTAGAGGCAGGTATTCCATACAGACAATTTAATTTTCATAAATTTTCATCCAGGATTTCATGTCAGAATGACTGACACTGAAACAATAGAGTGGGATTCTGGACAGGAATCCAGACAAATTAACTAGTGATAATTGATCCTCATACCAAATAATTGACAACTACATAACACTACTTGCAAATAAAATTAACAAGGGCAGAGATCAGACCTTGACACAATACAGTCTAATGAAATAAGGAAATTAACATACAGAAGCAAATTAACAGAGCCATGAGGAGAAGAATGGAATCAGGACAGGTTCCCAACCTTAGACAAACATGGGCAATAAAATATTAAACAGAATCAGCTGCATTAAAAAAGCAAATCCTGGAAACCAAATATAAAAGTTGGGATGACTTTTGTACAAAAAACAAACATTATGGAATCCTACACAAAATAATAACAAAGTTAACACACCTTTTAAACCAACCACTTTAAACTACACAAATGATTCACAAGATACAAACACAATTCTAGAGGAAATTTCAAATTATCTCTTCCCAAGAGACAGTCCTCTAGAGGATTCCCCACAACAAGCTTTAATTAGAAACGTGGTTCACTACCCGGATACTCTGGATGACCCACCATTCAGTAAAAAAGAAATTGACGCTAGTATTCATAATCTTAACAGAAGAAAAGCAGCCGGCCCAGACTCTATTCACAATCAGGTCCTAAAATACATAAATTCAGCACTCCCCGGATTATTCTAGACTTTGTACAACATATGTCTAAGTCTACACCACTTCCCTAGGGCCTTCAAAACAGGCCAGGTATCACTATTTAACAAGCTGGCTAAAGATACAAAAGACCCAGCTAACTACAGGCCGAGTTGCCTCCTCCCAAGTGAAGGAAAAGTCCTTGAAAAGCTGTTAAGTAACATACTCAAGATACCTAATAAATAACATTAACAATTGTAATTAATATGGCTTTAGCAACAACAGAACATGCAATCAACGATGTTATCACACAAATAAAATCACTTAAAACGCATAAACACACTGTTCTAATCACACTAGACCTAAAGGGAGCATTCGACTCCCTATGGTGGCCACACATCACCCAATCCTTATTCATTACTAATTGCCTAAGGAATATTTTCCACACCATGAACAACTACCTGAGCTACAGGAGAATTTAAATCAAACACGATGGAGGAGTAATTGAAAAAGTGGTTGAGTGGGGATGCCCACAGGGAAACTGTGGAGGCCCAGAGTTGTGGAACCTATCCTTTAATAAAATCTTGGACTTCCCATGGCCAGACCATTCCACAGTCGGAGCTTTTGCTGACGATGTCAGTGTAGTGATTACTGGAAACACAATTATAGACATAAAAAACCATGCCAAACAAAAACTTAAATTATTTGAAAACCTATGCATACAAATTAAACTAAAAATGGTACATGATAAATCACAATCCCCCAAAACAACCCGATTGTCAAAAAACCAACTATCAACTTTAACGGCAGTAGAATTAAAATAGTAGACAACCTTAAATATCTTGGAGTTTATATAAACACAAAACTAACTTGGCTACCACATATAAACTACCTAAAATTCAAAACAGCCAACATCTTTAATAACATCAGAAAAAATGTCTGGCACAAGGTAGGGACTTTCCTCGATCTTTCAGAAAACTTAATACCAGACGGTAATAGAACCAGTGGTCACTCACGTGGCAGCAGCATGTGTACTCCCTCTGAACTACGAGAAAACTAGAAACATTCTATTGGTACAGAGGAAGTGCACAGTTTTCAATAGCTAGAGTGTATCGCTCAACTGCGACACAGGCAGCCATCACCCTGGCAGGTATCATTCCACTGCACCTTTGAGTTGAAGAAGAGGCAATTAGAGCCAAAGTGGGTGGAATGTATCAACAAGTCACAATTGAAGGTCAAACTTCTAGATCCTGTTACATACTAACCCATTTCTTAAGCACCCATCTACAGTGGGAAGGGGGGTATTTACAATTCTGGGCCCAACCTTCCGTCCAAAAAGTAGCCATATCATTTACACAGATGGCTCCAAGAAGAAGGTGGGAGCTGCCTATGTCTCCTTTGCTAAAGGAAAAAAGGCCAAAATCTGGCAAGGTTTCCTATACAAAAACAACAGTGTCTTCTAGACAGAGCTGGCAGCCATTAAACAAGCAATAGAAGACACCATCAAAACAACACATAAAGAAATGTTAATATATTCAGATAGCCAGTCTGCTATCCACTCAATCAGAAATTACAATCATAGAACGACACTAGTTAATAATATGCAACTACTTCTAAACACCAACTACAAAACCCACAAATTCAATAACAAAGGAAACAAAAGAGCAGAGTCCCTGGCAAAGGAAACCGCCCTGGAACAACAATCTCAATTTATAAATTTACTTTGGCCAAGGTCTCACCTCCAGCACTTCATTAGAAGTAACTCCCTGTGAAAACAGCAGGAATCGTGGGATCAAGCACCACATGGGAGAAGAACTCATCTCTTCATTCCAAAGATAAGACCCATATTTCAACCTAGGAGACCCTAGGCTGGCTCAGTTTGTCATAGGTCATGTCCAGCATATTTCTACTCTAAAGGCCTTGAAAGTTCAGATAGGTGTGTATGCGGCAAAATAGGAGATTTCGACCACTACTCTTATTAAGCACCTGCTGCTTAACCACAAAAGGTATGATGGGCAATGTGAAAAAACTAATTAACTACCTACAATCCAAGAGAAGGGACTTTTGTGCCCCAGCCCCATAACCATTCTTAATCAATCAAAAATGGAATACACTGATCATGAATTGCCCATCATAAGCCACCAACAGACTAACCTAGTGATCCTAATTTCATTTCCCGTTTCTAACTACAACCTACCAAGACTAACCTTACAAGGTTAAAAGCCCATCAAATGTATATATAACATCCATTCATCTCATCAATTTATCTTTTGCAATGTATTTTGCATCAATAAGTTAATGCAATCAGAATGAAATTGCACTCATTAACAATTTGAGAAAATAAAAAGATTACATTTATACAACAACATAATTAAGGGACAAAAATACAGAAAAACTTCAAGGAATCCCTTGACTGCAAAAAATAAATAAATAAAATTCATATAGCAATTTCATTCAATCTAGTCCATATCAATCTATAACCAAACGGTATAGTGGTTAGCGTGCTAGCTTCTAGACCGCGAGGTTGCGGGTTCGAGTCCCGTGTTGGCATGGGTGTTTGTAAATGTATGTTGGCTTGTCTAATGACGAATGTTTTGCCGCATTATAGCCCTCGTGTTGCTGACGGCGCCAGATAATCTGAAAACAACCAACCATATCAATCTATCATATACACATCATCGTTCTCTCTTCATCATTCATCATCGTTAACCAATTGTTTCGTACCACTAACCATCAACTCATTATCATATTGTGTAAACTACCAGTCAATTTCATGCAAATTCTTATGCATAGACTAACTACTACTGGTCCAAAATCATCTGCATTTCCTGTGTACACTTCATGAACATACTCTTTACCATCAGCCACAAAAAAGGGCATTTCTCATCTTCAAGAGACATTTACACCCCTCATTAAATTTCAAAATGCCTGAATTAATTTAATTCAATTTCTCTAAATAACCTTCAGATACAATCCCATATATAAGAAAAGAGATTTCATATCAAAGCTTCAATAATAATAATAACCATCTGCAAACAATTTTTTTTACCCATTTCATAGTTCTAAAATAAAATGGGACCTAAATAATATCTAATCTAAACAAAACCATTATCTCATACCAAGTCATACCTTCATCATTTAATTACAAAAACAACAACAAATGTGAGTGTCCATGCTCATCAGACCAGGTTGGGTGGGGAGAGGTGTTGCAAATCTGGAATCGATAGCTGTCCGGGGCCAATAACCTGTTAACCATTATAGTTCGGGGGCCCCCAATTGCAGTTACTTGTATAAGTTTTTCATTTGCCTAATTGTAAAAAATGTTAATTTTTAATCAGTATGTTAATGGGAAATTCTTAAATGTGAATATTTAGGATTTATAAATATCCTTGACATCCTTCAGTATTATTTGTATGAAATACAAGGTGCATTCCGAAAGTAAGTTCTGTTTTCATTTTTCTCAGCTGCAGCGCTGCGATCGCAATTCCGTGCATGTGCAGTAGTTACTCTGAGTCAAGCAAAACGAAATGACGCCATTTTGAACTAGCTCTGTGTTGTATGTCCCTCATGGTAATAGTTTATAATAGCGGCGGTGATTGAAAATCCTGCTGCTTGTGAAATTCGATCAGTAATTTGCTTTCTGAATGCGAAAAAAGTTTAAAGCAATAGACATTCATCAACAAATCTGCAAGGTTTACTGAGAATCTGTAATGAGTAATTCTATGGTGAGAAGATGGGTCCGTTAGTTTAAGGAAGAGTGTGATCAGTGCACAATGAAGAACCAATTGAACGTCCATATGTGGTTTCTGATGAAGTGGTTAGTGCAGTTGAAAAAGAGATTAAGGAAAACCTTAACTTTTTGATTAAAGCTCTTGCTCTTGAATTCCCACAAATTTCACAAACAGTAGTTAATGAGGTTGTTATAGAAAAACTGGGTTACCACATGGTTGACATCTCAGGTGGCAACATTCTATGAAGAAAGAATATAAAAACTTATACCACGCTATGACAAATGCCTGGAAAATTACTAGAGCTATTTCGAAAAGTAGTATAAGTGTTGTAGATTTTTGTGAAATAAATTGCTTGGCTGTATTTGTATTCGTTTTCTTTTCATTATCAAACAGAACTTACTTTCCGAATGCACCTCGTAGTTGTGAGTAAAAACATGTGTTATGCATAAGGATTGCTTTTGATATTGTTACATGTTTTTGATGATAAACTATGTTAAAATACTCCTTCATACTATTGTATAACACAGATATAGATAATTCAATGTTTTTTTTATTTAATTAGTTAATGTATATCAACAGATTAAATGGTCTGTCCTCTTCAACTTTCTTCGCTACAGTTACAGAAACAGCCAAGTTACCACTAGTAATCAAGGAAAAAGATGTTGAATATCAGGTATTACGTATTCATTGCATGTACAGTTGACTCTTTCGACCAGCCTAAATTGGACCTTAAATAGGCCTTTTAAGTTGAATTCAATTAAAGCAGAAAATTGAAAAAACAGAAAGTTAATTGGATAGAAATGATAGATGGATGTTTCTTTTTTAGACAATTAAATGAAAAATTTAACAAATACATCAAACTACTATTTCAAAATTTTTGATATAATGTAATGCTGAAGGCAGGAAACTCGATTACTTTCAGCTTAATTTAAAACATCCCATGAGAAAAGAAAGCCGATATTTGTTGCTCTACATAACGTAGAGCAATTTCAAATGCTTCTCGTCGTACTCATGCTCACAGTCTATTCATGTGTAGCCTTGCACACAGTTGTGGCAGATATTGTCTTACCAATGCACCACTAGTTTCAAAGGGGGAAATTTATTTGTTGAAAAATTAATATTTGTTGGTATTTTATTGTTGGAAAAACATGGTGTAACATTTGAAAACTGGTTTACTCCGATCAAATCCTGTGATCTTTTGCTTTTTTGCACATTGTTTAAATGGCAGTAAAATGAATCAAGTCGTCATCGATTTCATCTCCAGCAAGCACAGCGGAGGTGCATGTAGTTTGAAACAAAGTTTTAGATACTAAAATATTATGAACATTGAAAACCATAAAAAAAAATCACGGCTTGTATAAATTCAAATGAAAAAATTGATAAATTATTTCATTGCATGTTCGCCGATAGTGCGATTTCATTACATATATGTGATGATAAAAAAAATTATGCAGTATTTGGAATCAAGCCTCATCTTCAGAATGTATTAGAAGACAGTTATCACTAAAAATTTTGTATTATTATTTGATAAAAGTTTCAAAATGATGAAACAAGATAAATAAATGGATATTCACCCCCGAAATTTACGTTTTAACCAAGTGAGTGCTACCTACTTTACTTCTGTTTTGAAGGGACATAGTATTGCTTCTGATATACTCGAATGTTGTTTTTCTTCTATTGTTAACAAAACATTTTCTTCTATTAGAACCTAAAACATGAATTTGCATTTACTCAAATTGAACACTCACCGTTTGCCAATAAAAAAAATTTGAATTTTTTTATTGTACATTTGTGTTGACAATAAATACATCCTTAAAAAGTGCTTGAAAAGTCCTTGAGTTTTTTTCTCCTTCAAGTGTACGAACCATGGTGCTACTACCTGTCATTCGTCTTCTGGAAGCCATAGAAACACGTCTGTCTTGAAAACAAATCGTACAAAAATTCTAAACTCGTTTTATCTGCACTTACATTTAACTCCTCTAACCCTTCACAATGCTAGCTTCTTATACGACTGCATTTGTTGTGTATTTCTTGACACGAAACCGTGATTGGCTGTTACATAACACATTGGCATACTTCCATCTACTACCTACTGGCTTTTGGAAATTAATATTTTCTTCTCCGGGCTTACTTTTAGCAGCAAATGTATTAAATATAAAATATTACTGCAAAATATATTAACTGCATACCTTAATGTTGAAGTATTTTATAAATTTTAATATTTGGAAAATATGATTGCTTCCATTCTAAATTAAATAATACATTTTTTCTATAAAATCTACCCATTTACGTTTTAAATTATTCAAATATGTTCCTTCTTTTTTTATCTTGTATTTTTTTCATCTTTTTATAATTATAGTAATTTTATGTAATTTAAGTTTAAAAACCATTGATAACTTTCTATCCATTTTTATAAGATTTTTTTTGTGAAGAAGCAATGTTTCAAGGCTTAAGTTTAACTCATAGTTTCATAGCAGTTTCACAATATGCTTTCATGAATGGACATTGTTCTACCAAGAGAACAACATAAAGTGGAGAGTTACCTTCAAGAAATACTAAAGAACCTATTGTAGTGCTCATATTATTTATTCTTTATTTTAAGTGATTTGGTAGTGAATTTAAATATTGTGTCAATCTGTTAACAATTCTTCTATGTATTTAAATTTAAATATTGAAAAGAATTATTTGACTTTTTATCCTGTAGTAACAAATAAAATTGTACTATGAAAACTATTACACCATCTAACAGATAATTAGAGGAAAATCACTCTTTAAGTTATGATTGAGTGATTTTTTCTATTTTATTCCTCATTTATAAATTTCTCTTTACTAATTAAACGATAGGAAAACTGTTTTTGAAATTGAACATGTTAAATGAAATTTTGAATAAACTAAATACTACTTTTATATTGAAACTAACTCTGTGAATTGCAATTACTTCTGCATACTCAATTTTCAATACGTCAATCACTTCATGCATATATTTAAATAGTATAATGTATCTTTACTAGGTGGCAAATTAGTGTTTTCTAACTGTTGAACATAAAAATTCATGTTAATATGGCTATTTTAATATTTTCAGCTAGTTACATTGTGTAAATGGAGGAATGTTTATTTTACTTTTAGTTTTAATTTTATTCTAGAACAGTGTGTTGCTCAGCTGTAAAATTTCTTTTAGCAGTCATTATACTTTGATTCATATATGCTTTTGGGATTAACATCATTACTTTTTTTTCAGCTGCACAGAATTGTTTTATTTAAAAGACTTCTTGAAGCTTATCCTTATAAAAGAAGCCAGATAATTCAAGAAGCTAAACTTGATGTCCCTCCACTGTATAGGTCCTGGGTGTGGGCTTCGCTTCTTGAAATTGAGGTGATATGTAGTTTATTTTTATGTGCATAAGATTTATCTGTATAAAATAAATTAGAAAAATCTCAACTTATTTTTTATCATATTATAAAACAAAATTTTTACACCTTCACATTTAGTATGACTCATTTTTTAATTAATCATGAACTCATTGCAGGTCTATATAGTACATTCAGGTCTTAAAATAATGTATTACCTCAAGATTTTAAAAACTTTTATATTTGTTTTATGATATATATTTAGCATTTAACAATTGTTTTGTGCTATACATATGTGTGTGTGCGTGTGTGTGTTATTATACATCATGTTGTACAGTGCTTTTGTTATACAGGATGGGCAGAAAGTTTTGCTTGGATGATAAAAAATTTATTTCATAAAAATTAACTGTTCTAATTGATATATAGTTTATTGAAAATAGTGAGTATAGATTATTTTATAAAAATAATTTGTACCCACTGATTGATTTTACAAAAAAATCTAATAATTGTTAACTGCACTTACCATTTCCAAACTATTGTATTTCATATATGTATATCATATATCAACCAGTATGATAGTTTTCATTCTACAAATTTTTTAATGGGGAAAGATTTTCTGACCTAAATGTAGCTTTTGCTCTTGAAGATTTGCTCTAGTAAAACAACCAATATGGTTAATAGATTAGCTATTATTACTGGTTATAAGTTGGCATTTTGTTTTAAAATGCTTTTTCTATCTAAAACATAAAATTATTTTCATATTAAATTTAACAGTATTTCTATGTTCGAAATTATTACTTTATTGAAGTTTTGAGTACAAGCACTGTTTAAAATGTCTTATTTTATAACAAAATTTACCTAGGGTAATGTACAAGAGGCCTATGATAGCATTGATAAAGAAACCCCTACTCCTACAGACAGGCAGGTAATGTTATGAAATATTAGATGTGAAATAGAGTAATTATTTTACCTATCTTATCTCGGTTATACCTAGATATTTGATTTATATATCATAAAAAGTTATACTTAATTTATGTTTGAGTAAAAAAAAATTCAATTTATAAAAATTAAATGTCACTTATTATGTCAGTGGAAGTTGAACAAATATAGTATAATAGAGCATTAATTATACCCAAAACTATTAAGATTAAGAGTGTTTGGATTATTGACTTTTTGAATAACTGAACTTATAAGTAAAAAAATTGCATCATTGTCATAGGAGCAATATAAAATAAATGAACAGTGATATTAAATACAAAATTATAGTCATTATTACAGTTCTTGCATATAACCTCACGTAAAAATACTACATTAAAGTTGGCCTAAAGTTTATAAAAAAGGAAGTCCAAAACTTTGAATTTTTCCTTCTGGAATGTTTCGATTAACTAATATTTCTGATAATTGGTATTTAGATAATCAATACTCAACTGCATAGGCTTTATTTATCCCTTCAAACCTTTTCCAAATATGGTTTTCAAATATTCACTCTTTTGGCTTCTTGTGTAACTGACTACTTAATTTAGCCATTTATGAGTCATTTTTAGAAAAAAAACTCATTAGTTGATAAAATCATATTTGTAACTTTTAACTTACATTTTCTAATTCTGTTGCGTTCTGACCATGTTTTCTATTGCATCCGCTTTTTAAATCAAGTGTTCAATTATAATTAAATATAAACATACATAATTTTCATTGTTTATTCAAGTGGTGAAGTTCCAACCTTGCCTTCTTTTGTATACGATTAATATTTTGACAAGCATAGAAATTTGTAGACCTAATTTCTGCTTCAATGCTTAATTTTTTCAGCTCAAACTTCATCTCATTCGTTCGATTTCTGTGCTCTTTTCGTCTAAGTTCTTGATATCCATCTACATTCTTAAATTTTTTTGGTTTCTATGCTGTGCAAATTTTTGGTGTTTATTTATTTTTTCTTTCATTTATTATAATGTTCAACCATCCTTTGGTACAATATTCATGGCATTCTTTTCTTGGCAAAATTACCTAAATTGTTGCAGTTCCTAATGAAGAACATTTGCCTACTAATTATGCTTTTTTAATTTTAATTAATCACATCAAGTGATATACAAAAAGTTAGTGATCTAAGTATAGAATATCTATATCTGCTTTTTTTCATGCAACAAGGACACTGAAACTCAGTAGAGATGTTTGAACAGTCATACATAAAAAGCATGAATGCATAACTATTTCTATTAATGAAACCCCTTAGTTAATGATTCCAAACGTTAAGGTGAGTACTGATTATTAAGATAAAATATATATATCATGAACCACAATTCTCCTCCTATTCAATGGATAACTTTAATTATTATTATTTTAATATACAGTAAAGGTTCAATTATCCAGAACTGCCAAGAAATTGGGATTTCTTAATTACTGATAATCTAATAAGTGGTTGCCAAATTCTTTTTCCAAATTTTCATTTTAGTAACATGTTAAACTGAAAAAAAAAATGCTGTTGGTGGTATCTAACATTAAAACCGTCACAACCAGGATATTTAAAAAATATTCTACATGGTCTTTTTTTGTTATAATATATTATAGCAGACCCGGCCACACGTTGCTGTGGCTAAGGTTTTTGTTATATTACATAGTAGTAAAGTATTCAAGGGAAACGGTAGGAGAACACCAGTCATGGGGACCACCATTCTTTTTCACACAGATGCCATTTGTAAAAAAACATGGCGACCTCCATGATTAATTTTCTACTACCGTTGATATTGAGCAAAAATCAATACAAAAGAAATAAATTTAAATTTTTTTATTTTTTGTATTCAAGTTTGTAACAAATGAATACATTACAAAGTTGTTAGTAAATAACACGTGACACTTAAACTTATAAATGAGGTAGGTAGGGCAGATAGTTTTAAATCTTTAACAATAATGTTTATTATTTGGAATTATAAATACTTTTAATTTCAATTTAATTTAGCACTAATCGGTGCACAATATTTTTGGTTAACCTGTCTTTAGCTAACACAAATAGATTCGACTGTTTTCCTACACGTGAACATGCAACATATAGTTGCCCATGAGAAAAACATGGATTTTCCAAATCTAAACCACAAATGGACATTGTTTGGCCTTGAGACTTATTTATAGACGTGGCAAAAGCTAAACGAATTGAAAACTGTAACTTTTTGAAGGGTATCGTAGATTCTGATGGTATCATCGGAATACGTGGCAACAGGACCACTTCTCCTTTAAACTTTCCAGTTAAAATGGTAGCTTCAAGTATATTTCCGGTGATCTTTTTGATGACCAAACGAGTACCTTAGCATAATCGAGGTGGATTCAAATTACGCAGGAAAATAATAGGTGAACCAATCTTTAATCAAAGATTATGTGGTGGCATTCCAGGTATTAACTATGTGATAATACTTATATGTATATATTTTAAATAAAGATTTTTGAACAATGAAGCACTAATAATTAAAAAGCAAGAAGAATTCCACTGTATTACTTTTACTATAATATGAATTCAATTTATACTTCAGTCTAAATAACACGTGGCCGGCTATGCTATTGCTCGATGAAAGGTTCATTGCTGCGTAAGCGTAAGGTCGCTTCACACACTAAAAAATAATTATAATTAAAGCCTTAATATTAGAAGCTTCTCCCTTGTCGAGAAACAATAAAAAAAAAGCCCAGTTAATAATTATAACACAACACTCCTTTAAGAATATTTTAACACGTGATGTTTGTAAAAAGCAAAATTAGAAGGTCAAAACTATTTATGTTGACACTTTCAGAGTTCTAGGCCTATTAGAAGTCACTTTTTGTGAAAATATTAACTAAAAATTCATTAAAAAAACAATTAAAATTATAAAGTTCTTTTTGTCAAAAGTCCAATCAGAAGGCCAAAACTATTTGTGTTGAACATTTCAGAAATGTAGCCCAATTAGAAATCGTGTTGTAAAATATTTGTTGATTAAATAATTAAATTAATTAAAAACAAATAAAATTTAAAAATTCTGTTTTTCAAAAGTCCAATTAGAAGGCCAAAACTACTTATGTTCAAAATGTCAGAGCTGTAGCCCTATTAGAAATTGTTTTGTAAAATATTTATTAATTAAAAAATTAATCAAAAGAGAACTAAAGAAAAATTTGAACGTTCTTTTTGTCAAAAGTCCAATTAGAAGGCCAAAACTATTTGTGTTGAAAATTTTAGAGCTGTAGCCTTATTAGAAATCATTTTGTAAAATATTTATTAATTAATTAAAAAAATTAATTAAAAAAGAACTAAAAAAAAAATTTAAAATTCTGTTTTTCAAAAATCGAATTGGAAGGCTAAAACTACTTGTGTTGAAAATTTCAGAGCTGTAGCCCTATTATAAATCGTTTTGTAAAATATTTATTAATTAATTAAAAAAAATAATTAAAAAAGAACTAAATAAAAATTTAAAATTCTGTTTTCCAAAAGACCAATTAGAAGGCCTAAAGTACTTATGTTGAAAATTTCAAAACTGTAGTCCTATTAGAAGTCGTTTTGTAAAAAATAATTTGTTAGTTAAGAAAATTAATTAAAAAATAACTAATTAAAATTTTAACATTCTGTTTTTCAAAAGTCTAAATAGATGGCTAAAACTACGTATTTTTAAAATTTCAGAGCTGTTTCTCTATTTGTCTTATGTTGAAAATTTCAGAGCTCAATTCCAATTTTAAGTAGGTTTCTATTGATCCACAGAGCCACAGACAGACAGAGAGAATTGAAATAAAGAACTAAACCCTTTCACAAAAATAAATAAATCAGTTGCGGTAATAAATCACATGTCATTAAATTGCTCACTACCTCGGTGCAGCGTGTATTAATATTGAAATAAAGAACTAAACCCTTTCACAAAAATAAATTTTTCAGTACTGCGGTAATAAATCACATGCCATTAAATTGTAGCTTGTGTGAAACGTTGGTACTTTCAACACAGCGCCATCTGTTAGAATCATTTGGAGCTAACAGATAATTGTGACTGTCAAATAAAGAAACAAATAATTTGCAATAAAATAATATTGCGGCTATAAAAATTGAGATGTAAGCTATCCTATCTTTTAAGTTAGATCAAACTGCACACGGTGTGCAAATTTGATTAAAATCGGTTAAGTATTTTTGGAGTCCACTGGGCTCAAACAACGTGACACGTAATTTATATATATTAAGATAATCTATTCTTCCAATTGTCAGTAGTGTGGAATTTATAAAAAAAAAAATTAAATACATTTTTATAACTTAAATTCTGTAAAGGAAACTAAACATTTAGTATTGTAAAATTATGTAAAAAAGAATGAGAGAAAAGAAGACCAAACTGGTAGCTGCATATTTTAGGATTCGCATAGTTTAAAAAACCATCATGTGGGCAAAATGGTTAATTCACAATTGCTATTTCCAGTCCAAAGGGAAACAAAATGTTAAGCATTTGTTGTAAAGGGAAAAATGGGTACTTTTCCTGTAAGTGTTTTCATGGTCAGATTCTGAGAATTTAGAAGAGTGGCTTATGTATTTAGAAACCCTGGGCTTCCATTTTCTACCCCCTCACACTCACAATCTACTTCAATTTGACCTTAAAATAAAACATGCTCAGGAAAATGGCCTTCGAATAGGGCAACTATTATATTGTATAGTAAAAAGAGAAATAATAAAGTAATTGCACTGCAGATATCCCAAAATTCCGGATATTTTACAAAACATACAGTTTTGAATTTTTGTGTCTGGTTGTCGGCTAACCTAAAAACAATGTTCAACTAAAAATAAAATTACTTCAACAGATTTATTTTAAAATTCATATTTCCTCTTTAATGAGGAATTTTCATGTTTTTTGGTTTTATTTTTAAATAAAAGTAGAGAAAAAATCATGGAAAACAATACAATTCTTTAAAAAATTTGAGCTCAGATGGATAGTTAAAAAAAAATATTAAGTTTTTCACTTTGTGATTTGGCAAGAAAAAGCTACTTTCGGGTGTGACGTCATTGCACAAATGATGAAGCAGTCTAAAACCGGTTTTAGACGAGGAGTGAGTGAGGTTCCTTCTTGGATTTTTGACGTTATCTATGCGTAACTACATCACAGTTTTTTGGGGTTTTGGTTACGTGACTTTTGCTTTGATTTCAGCTAATTTCAAACTCGATTTTTTATTAATTGAAAGCATAAGGATAAAAAATAATTGCACTGCTCAAATATATTTGTTGGATAGCACTAGAAAAAACAAAAAAATATTAATTTTCCTCACTTGTGCAAGTTCCTCATTGTTAAGTCTTTAATAATAAGATGTAAAATTAACATTATCCAATAAAAGTTAACCCATACTTTTTGCGTACAAAAAATAAAGGATACAACATGTTATCCTAGTTCAACAGTATATCTACTATATTTATTTTAATTCAGTTAATGGTGTATCTGAATTCAACAGTATATCTACTATATTTAATTCAGTTAATGGTGATATGTTTTCCAGAAGTAGTTGGGGGAAAAAAAATTATGAACTTTTTTCTTTTAAAAGTTTTAATTAAAACAAATCAGTAATTGTTCAAGAGTGAACTAATTAAAGGTACTTTTTCCATTAGCCACCAGATGGCCCGTTAGTCCCAAAAATTGTTAAAATTGCTGAAAGACAGCATTCTGCAACAGGTGGAAGAGTCGCTATTATTCAATTATACCTTCGTTAAGAATTTATTATTATTACTGTTAAATCTTCATCAAATGAAGAAATCTTAAGTTGATAAATTCATTCCTGAAGTTGTTTGTTCTAAATTTCTTGGCTCTCTATCAATTCTTGTTGTGGTAAGTGGCGTTTCTCTTTCAAAGCTATTCTAAAATCTTAAGTTTTTTATTCATGTACAGTTCACTAGTAATTTTCCTAATTAACAGCAAACATTTGGTCCGAAGCAATTATGGATATTATTATTTTATGATTTCTCTTGATTTGTGCTGTTAATCTTATTTTAAAGTTTGGGTTTACATTTCTATTCTGTGTCTTTTCATATTCTGGCAAAATACCAAAATACTCATCTGTTTTTACCAAATTTCTTTTTTGGCATTTCTATTTGGCACTCTATGTTGCGTGGATGAAAGATGTGCTGTTGGGGAGAAGTTTGTTTCACTTGAAGACTATTCTTTTAAAGTTTAGTTTTTTGGATGAAAATTTGAATTCTTTTTATTGCTGTATCAGAAACTAAATCGGAAATTGAATAAGATAAATTCGCTTTATCTCAGGATATAGTTTTACAAACTATTTCGAAAATTGAAAGTTCTTTAAATGCTGACTCAGGCAAAGGGGATTATTCATTAAGAGTGACTCATTCAAACTTGAAACTAACTAAATTTGATCTGCCTGTTTTTAAGGGACAGAAAGATGGGTGGCTTTGTTTCAAGGATATTTTTGAATCTGCACTATTGAATAATCCTCAGTTAACAAATCTGAAACCTTTACATTTTATCCAAAGTGCAGTGCAAGGAGACGCTTTGAGGTTAATTAGAGGATTTCCCATATCAGATGAGAATTCCGAGCAGACATGTGATACTTTGGTATTTCGATACATAATTAGGCGTAGATAAAGTTAGGTTTTAAATACTCATACTTAGGCTCTAGAATGAGGAATAAAGTCCTTAATAGGTAATGATCTAATTTCCCACTTATCATATAGATTTATTGTTTAAATTTGTTTAAAATGTTCCCAAGTTTGCATGTTAAGAGAGTAAGCTATTACAGTTTTGACTAACCATCCTTTTGCAAAACAAAAGAAGAAATTGGTTTTTCATCAAATTTTGGATGCTGAAATTTGTCATTATTCTTTTGTGGGTTATACACAAAATAAGTCCATATTTTTGGTTAATCATCCCTTATTTGTTAAAAACTAATATGATTTAAATTCCATCTTGCATATGTGCTAGAGATATATAATATTTAATGCTGTATTTTTTCAATAATATATTTATTAGTTGAGTAACACTTGGAGGTAAAATTCCCCTTGTAGTGTTGTTCATTTAAGCCTGTATGGTATTAACTACGATTGTTGTCAAGATTTGTCTTTTTCAAAATTGTTAAAGAGAGAAATTTCTTTGTTTTTATAAATCAGCTTATATTTATATAATTTTAAGATGAATAGTATATATATATATATATATATATATTTTTTTTTCTATATGATACTAATTAATTTTCAATATTTTTAGATTGAAGTTGACATTCCCCGTTGTCATCAATATGACGAATTACTATCTTCTCCAGTAGGACATCAAAAATTTAAAAGAATTCTGAAAGCATGGGTAGTCAGCCATCCTCAGTATGTCTACTGGCAAGGTCTAGATTCTCTATGTGCTCCATTTCTCTCTTTAAATTTTAATGATGAAGGTAAGGAATAATACAATTACTTCTTTATTAAAAATATGCTTTTACTGAAAATTAAACACAGTAACACACTCTTGATCCGCAACCCAAAATACTGGCCCGTTTGGGGATTTTTCTATTTCGAAATTCAGTGTCAAAGTGAGCGATAGCTTCACTTTGTGATATCACGTCGCTGTTAGTTCCATATGTAAGTCATTTACAGTTAAGTTTTTTTTACAGACGAGGGGTATGTTTACCAACAAAGTAACTGAAGAGATTGCTGAAACCGAAATTGGATGGGCAAAAAAGTAGCTTGTAAAGCATGGTTGTCGATGAGAATCTGCTACTGAGTTGCAATGTAATGCAAAATAATCAAGTTTCCATCGCTTAATTAAATAACAGACCAACAAATCACATTGAAGACATTCTGAAATAGATATTAGCTTAGTTGATATCGGAGGTTTTTTTATTAACGTCTCTTAATGATGATTTTGAAAGAAATTGCAGTGAAATTAGCTGATTTCAGCTGAAATTTTGGATGGTATCCTGCCATAAACTGGTTTTTGGGACATCACAAGTCCTTCCTCCAAGGGTAGTGATGATGAATCCGAAGAAAAAATATTGTTATAACGTTAATAGAGAAGCTCTTAGATGACCTGGAGCAAAAACCATTTCCTTGGCATTATCTATGTCGGTTTATAAAATTCAAGTGATTTCGTAAGAAAAACCAAAACACTTGGAGCAGTTAAAATTAAGTGAAATGTTTAAAAATGTGCTATCGACATCCAAGTTTTTTCTTTTTATATGCAAAGGAAAATAAATAAATACATAATTTTCTCAATGTGTTCGTTGTGAAATAGTGAACGAGTGTGAATGTTTGTCTTTGAAATAAAGACGGACCGTAGATGTCTTTTCTGATGGTTTATTAAACTTGAGTAAAGACTATTGCAGTATTAGAGAATGAGAAGATGGGGCTGTAAAGCCCGCTCACGAGGTACGCTATCCAAGCCGAGAATGGTCTCGAAGGATCGAGTTAGTCAACTCTCTCCTCTGTTGGCGAAGTTGGCCGGTCGCCAATTGGACTTGGCGATATACTGGCGCTTGCACGCTAACATCCCGCCCGGCCTTGCACAGAGTGCTAAATTAGTACATAAAATACATTTGACATAACACAATTTAGAAAAGTGACAATTTAGAAAAGCACACAAAAAACTACATTGAAATTAACAAATCACTACGTGAAATTAAAACATGAAACTTAGGAAGGAATTAAAATGAATACAATATGCAATAATAATAAAATATTACAGTAAATAATTACAGTCCCAATGGCAATACACACAATTTTGAGATAGCTCTCCTCAATATCCTCGACTTTGTTTTTATGAAAAATGGACCACATAGGTCAATACCAACGTTATTAAATACAAAACCAGGATTAACCCTTTCCTTGGGCAAATCCCCCATTTTTTTGAAAGTCTTCTTTAGGATTGACCCTGAAACATTTTACACAGTTATGAGTGACCTTTCGACAGAGGTCTCTACCACTTAATATCCAATACTTTTGTCGGATTTGATACAGCAAGGCTTGAGGGCCTAAATGAAAGTATTTAACATGACAATTTTTAATAATCATTTCAGAAATTTTAGATTTGTTAGGTAATATGATTGGATGTTTCCGACCATAGGAAATGTTTGCATTAGTTAGACGACCACCCACTCTTAAAACACCCTTAGAATCAAGAAATGGTGATAAGGATTTAATTTTACTTGAGGGTGATACTATACCATCTCTTTCAAGATGCTGAATATCAGAGGAAAAATTTTGTTTTTGAATCCCCTTAATTATAAAAGTTTCTGCAATGGTTCTTTCTAAAGCAGAAATTTAACCCCTTTGAATCAAAACCCCTCTGCATGCATTAATAAATCTGAAAACATAACTCAATACATTCAAGTTAGTTACAAAATTGTTACTAAAACTCAATAACTTATCAATTAAAGCATTATCATTAACACTTAATAAAGCAATATCATTAGAAATGTAGGATTTTTTAAGCTCAGTAACATATTCTTCTTCAGGCACACAAATAGATTCTGAAAGTGGAAGGGATTCCAGTGTGTGAAGGAATTCAGGGCCATTCAGCCACATTGAATTTGGTTGAATGAGTACTTCGACCTATGTTCCTCTGGACAACAGATCGCCGACCAAACGGTATAGTGGTTAGCGTGCTAGCTTCTAGACCGCGAGGTTGCGGGTTCGAGTCCCGTGTTAGGCATGGGTGTTTGTAAATGTATGTTGGCTTGTCTAATGACGAATGTTTCGGCGCATTATAGCCCTCGTGTTGCTGACGGCGCCAGATAATCTGAAAACAACCAACTGGACAACAGATCGGTCGGATTTTCCTTACCTGTACAATGGAACCAGTTATTGGGATCAGTTAGGGATTTTATCTCGTTTACACGGTTGGCAACAAACTGTTTCCACCTTTTAGAGGATCCCTTTATCCAGTATAGCACTATTTGAGAATCAGTCCAGAATTTTAGTGAAATAGGTTTCTTGGATTTGATAATTTTCTGGACCTTGCAGGTAAGTCGAGCAGCCACTAGAGCTCCAAGCAGCTCCATACGTGATAAAGTTATTGCTTTTAGAGGGGCAACACGACTTTTTGAAGCGACTAAATTCACTGTAACGCACTCTTTCTTGATCACTCGTAAACACACTGAAGCACCGAATGCCCTTTTGCTAGCGTCATAAAAACAATGAATTTCCATGATGTCTTCTTCAGCAGTTGAATCCAGAACCAATCTCGGAGCCTTGAATTCGTCTAGAAGTGGTAGCTCGGAACACCATTGATGCCATTCCTGCTGGATGTCTTGTGGCAAAGTAGTATCCCAAGGAATTTTCCTTTGCCATAGCTTTTGCAGTAGACACTTCACACGTATAGTGAATGGAGTGAGTAGACCAAGAGGATCGAAGATTTTTCCAACAGCTTGTAGGAGAAACCTTTTGATGTTTTTGTTGGGTGAAAGGAACTGAAGTAGACCCTTGATCTGGATTGTGAAGCAGTCTTCTATCGTACTCCAAGACAGCCCTAGAACCTTAGTAAGGTTTGAACCCAGGCTGACTGGAAAGTCCACTGGATACAAGTCAAGGCCTTCTCTCTTCCATTGATCCATCAGGTTGACATCATTAGTAATCCATTTTCGGAGAGTCATGTTGACCTCTTGCATAATGGTTTTCGCTTTGCGAGAAATTTGAAGAGCTTCTTGAAAATTGTTTGCACCTGAGATAAAATCGTCAACATAAAAACACTTATCCAAGAACTGAACTGTTGTAGAGAATTCTTCACTGTATTTCTGAATGTGGTGTTTGATGGTAGCAGACAAGAGAAATAGCGAAGCGTTGACTCCAAAAAGAACTCTCTGAAATCTGAAGGCTTGAAAATTGTCTTTTGACAATTGGTTGTTAGGCCACAAGAAACGCACTGCATCTCTTTGGTTCTCTGCTAGAACCAGTTGGAGGAACGCCTTTAAAATATCAGAACAAATTGCTATCTTGTTTAACCTGAAATTTACCAAAATATCAAAATTAAAGGGGTTTAGGTTCTGACCAGTCCATAAACAGTCGTTCAAGGATAGTTGTCCACTTTCATGTGAACTGGCGTCGAAGACTAGTCTCGTAGAGGTAGTAACACTGTCCTTCAAAACCGCATGATAAGGTAAGTAATAAACAGGATTATTGCACACAGAACTAGGATTCTCAACCTTCTCTATAATGCCCTGAGAGAGATAGTCCTGAATGATTTCTTGATACTTAAACCTTATCTCGGGATTTTGTGAAGTCGTTTCACAGTACTCTGAAAATGTTGCTTGGTGACAGAAGAATTGTTGCCAAGTTCATTGTAGTCACGCTTCCATGGAAAACTCACAACATAAAGACCATTACTGAATTTAACAGTTTCATTGAAAATGTTCATGGCCTGGTCTTCTTCGAAAAGTTTGGGATCGTCTCTGATTCCAAGAGATTCCAACTCGAAGAAACGATTCAAATTTTCCTCGACTGGCTCAGTGTCATGAATTAAGTAGCAATGTTTTTTGGCAGAAAAATCAGGTTTAGATACTGACCCGGAAATTATGTATCTAAAAACAGAGTCCCTTAAGAAGAGGTCATTTATTTTTAATGTGTCATTTTTAAATACTTGTAAAGCCCAATCGCACCCTATGAAGGCATCAACACGACCTGGCTTGTAGAATGTCTTGTCAGCCAACTGGACAAAGTCCGGAAGCCTTAAATCCGAAATTTGCAACTCGGAAGAAGGCGTGAAATCAACGATATTATTCACCACAAGGAATTCAATGCTCTCCTTGAAACTTGAATCGGCGTTAGAGAAGAAAGTACTGGTTTTGAATCGTAGTGTTTGAGAGCAATTGTTTAATCCAGTGACTACTGAATTAACTCTTTCTTTTCGCAATTGCAACCTTTCTGCTATGCTGGCACTTAAAACTGAAATTGTTGACGCTGTATCGAGGATGCAACGCACAGGAAATCTTTCACCAAATTTGTCTTCCAGATAAACAGTGCAAGTACACAACAGCGATGTTCTACGCTCCACAGAAATAGTAGCGAGAGATAGGTTACACCCTTCTTCAATAGAGGAAACAGAAGAGGTTATATGAGGCGCCGAGCTCATTTGATTGACAGTTTCAGAGTCCAGAGGAAAGCATTTAGTTGAATCATCAAAATGCAATAAGGAATGATGACGCATGCCGCATCGTCGACAGCAAAATTTTGAGAAGCATGTTTTATGTTTCCCTTGTAAACAATTTTTGCAAAGGTTATTTTTCTTCGTATATTCAAATCTCTGTTTCGTATCCATTCTCAAAAAGAGAGGGCATAAATTTAACGAATGATAGTTAGTCGATAAAGAATAATTTTTATTCTCGGCGCAAAGAGAGCAGATCTTTTTATTTTTTGAGTTGGAATTAATCATAAACGTTTTTGCATGCGTCTTAGGGTTGCTATAATGTTTAGCAGCCGGCGCTGGCTTCGTCGCCAATTCTGAAAATGGGTCGCGACTAATTGAATTCAAGATAGTACTTCGATTTTCAAGAAACTATAGTAAATTTTCTAATTCAGGGATTTGGTTAGATTTTAAAGTTAACCCGAATTGTTTTATAGATTCCTTATCTAGTTTCTGAAAGAGAATGTTAATTAAAACAACATCTAAAAAATTATTTTGCTCGTAGCCGAGAAGTTTTAATGCTCTTAAGTTTTTTTTCACACAGTCAATTAAACTTCTTATATCCTTACTAGAGTCCTGAATTTTCACATGATTAATAATTGATAGTACGTGAGAATCAACTAACAATCTTTTTTTTTCAAAGCGTTCTGTTAACGCATTTAGTAAAGAACCGAACGTATAGTCAGGAGACTCCAAGTGTTTAGCTTCACCTTTAAGTGATGCGCGCAAATAAAAGAGTTTTTGAGAGTCACTTAAGATGGGGTTTTGAGATATTAAAGAAGTAAACTGAGTTATAAAGTTTCCCCAGTCCTCATAAGCTCCCGAAAACTTAGGTAGAGGAATTTCTGGAAGGCGTATGTTGGGCTTCGATTCAATGGGTACTTCATTAACCTTTAATTTAACAATATTGCAATTATTGAAAGATTTTAAATAATCATTCAAACTAACCTCTAGTTTTTCGAGGCGTTCTTCAGCATCGTCAATATCTGTCTCAATGCTCCGTAAATCTTCCTTTGCTGCACTGGCGTAATAGCATTCACGGATCTCATCCAGCTTTTGTTGATGACACGTAATTCGCTTGAACTTCGCTTCAATTTCACTGGCCGAAGTAAATTTCATAGATTCGTCTCTGATAGACTTTTCTAGCTTCATAATATAGCCTTTAATGGCTCCTTTCGATCTGTTTAGTTTTTCAAGTTGATTAGAGGCGTCAATGCTTACACTCGATTCACCAGGCAACGATTGCTTTTGAAGCTGTTTATTGGATTCCATCATGACTGTATCCAAGGGGTCTCCGATGCTCGAAGGTCCAAACAATGCTTGTTGTGAAATAGTGAACGAGTGTGAATGTTTGTCTTTGAAATGACGACGAACCGTAGATGTCTTTTCTGATGGTTTATTAAACTTGAGTAAAGACTATTGCAGTATTAGAGAATGAGAAGATGGGGCAGTAAGCCTGCTCACGAGGTACACTATCCAAGCCGAGAATGGTCTCGAAGGATTGAGTTAGTTAACTCTCTCCTCTGTTGGCGAAGTTGGCGGACGCCAATTGGACTTGGCGATATACTGACGCTTGCGCGCTAACACAATGCATTTTTTATTTTCAGCAATGGGAATGTTTTTATTACTGCAAAGGAAACAAGTAATGTTTGCGTTTCCCTGCAGTACGATTAGGATTAGGGAATGTTTTTAATTCTTAATCTTTCATGAACTGGAAGTGCCAGTTGCGAGGGGGAAGCACATATTTTTGTTAAATTAAAACAGCTACATCATTATTGGTGTTTTTTCCAGAACTGACCCGAAAACCGGGGTGATGTTGATACTGAGCTTGACTGATAAAGGGTCTATTACTGTAACATAATATCCATACTAAATTTGTTGTTCTCATTTCTATAAATTTGTTGCTTAGAATTCCTCAAATTATACTTTTAAAGTCAATTTTTGATCATGCTAAAATTTGGTTTCAATGACTTAGCAATAAGCATAAAAATTTAGCCTGAAAATCAGAGTGTATTTAATTTTTGTAATTTGTATCTTTCGCATTTATTTTTTGCACGAATAGTCAACTAAATGATATGCCTTATTAAAAAAAATAGCAATTTATGAAGTAATTACACAGATATTGCCATATGGTTTTATTTTTAGTATGGCTGAGGTTTTTAACTTTTAGAAAATAAACTATCACTGCAGTCGAGCTATAAGTAGTTCTCTAAAAACTTTAAAAATAAAACCATATCCTGTTATCAAATTTAGAATGAATTTTACTATTTCCTAGTTGTGAAATTCTCATTGTTGTATTTTTGATTGCAGCTTTGGCGTATGCTTGTCTTTCATCATTTATTCCAAAATATCTGCATAATTTTTTCTTGAAGGATAATTCAGCTGTCATACAAGGTATTTTTTATTATAAATTCATGAATTTGTATAATTATCATTTATTCTAAACCGAAAAGATATCTGGAAAAAATATGTTAATCAATTTATGATTATTGTTTTAACTTGCCACAGTTTTAGTTTTATTATATAATTTTTATTGAAATAAAAATTTTAAATATGGAAAAATTGTTTTTGCTTTTAACAACACACAAGTCAAATATCTATTCAAAATTGAATTGAAAAAATCATCTATTCATTAGATACTTTACTGATCATTCATGAAAAATGGCTCTATTTGTAAATTTTAGTGAAATTCCCTGAACCGAAATGTTAAGTACTATATGTGAAATTTAAAAAATATAGGATTGCTTAGCTAAAATCATGCTTCATTTGATTAGTAGAAAACAAGTAGCTAACTTCTAATTGTAATTTAAAATGCCAAAGTCCTTGGAGTTGACAAAAGTCTATTGTTATGAATTTCTGTTTATTTGTAAATATTCCATAGTATTCATTATGTAGATAGGAAAATTTATGTACATTTCGCATAGGGCAGTGCAAGAGTTCGCTTTCCTACAATGTGTGTCTTAATGCTTGAAAACGAGTTTTACAGAGATAATGCTGGGAAGCGAGTTTTGCAAAGAGAAGGCCATTTAACATTATGGTAATGGCAATCTCACCAAATTGGCGAGATAGAGCCAAATTGGCGATGGTTTTGGCGACTAATTTTTGTTGCCAAATTTGCAGAGAAACCGCCAAATGTTGCCAAACTTGGCGACATTTTCGGTCCCCATGTACATGTATAGGACTTTTCGACTACGATCTGGAAAGTCCTCCAAATTTCTATCTCTAGAAGATTCACGAAGTATTGACTTCCTATATATGACCGGCCGTGACTGGAGTTGAGTCCGTTAGTCAGTTGAGTTACTGAGTTAGCTGTCTCTGAGCGAACATTCAGAGAGTTTCGAAAGGGAACTGTATTGCATTGTCTTTTACAGCGATTTTAGCAGTTGTGTAGTCAAGTTTTTAACTGCTGTTTTGTGTTCTATTAATATGAAAAGAGCTGTATTGAGTCTACTAGAACGAGAAGTTCTGGAGTTGTAAGAGAATCTGCGAAGAGTTATATCGGAATAAATTTCTGCAAATTTTGATCTGCTTTGGCTTCAAGTCTTTCGAACCCATCCACGCAACACTATTTTGAGGATTTTAAAACTGATGACTGAAATCAAGATCGTTAGATAATCAAGACCGTCTCACCTTACAATATTATGAGTAACATATGAATAATAAACATATATAACATAAAACATATGAATCCAATTAATTTACAGTTTTGGAGAATTGTTGCGCATCTCATTGTGTTTGATTCTTCAAATGCTCCCACTTAATAGGCCTAACAATAAATTTTCTGTAATGTTGGGATTTTCCTACTCTGTTAATTTTCTCTCTCATCTCTCTTTCAAAATTGAAGAATCACACTTTTTTAACCTCAAAAAAATATTTTTTCAAAGGCTCTATATGACTGAAAAAGTGTAAAGCTACAGTATTATCATAATCTAAGAATATCTTTTTAAATGTTAATTCATGCATCTTATATTTCATTGATTATATGAATATAAAGGATTATTAACCACATACCTTTTTTCCAAATAGAATACCTTGCCAAATTTTCTCACCTTATTGCTTTTCATGATCCTGATTTAACTAATCATTTGGATAGCATAGGATTTATTCCAGAAGTAAGTATTACATTAAAACCCCTGTTTTAATACTCTTCCAAACTAAATACACAGAATCTATAATCATTATTAAGAATTAAACGTCATTTATGTCAGCGGTTCCCAACCCATGGGCCGCGAGTAGCATAGTACTGGGCCGTGGAGGCTGGCCGGACCTCTGAAAATGCCGACTATAAATGAAAGTTTGCTGACTCATTTTACTATCTGTAATGTTGTGGAATAATAAAACAGAGACAGTATGTCTGCCTGTGAGTCAATAGAAAGCGACTTCCAATTAGGACAGATCTCAGAAATTTTCAACTTAATTATTTGGACCCTCTAATTGTACCTTGAGAAACAGAAAGCTGAAATTTCAATTACTTTACTTTATTATTTTTTTTAATTAAGTTTTTTTTACGAAGCGACTTCTGATAGGTGTAGTGCTCTGAAATAACAAACGTTTAAACAAAAGTAGGTTGGCCGTCTAATTTTATTTTTCACAAACAGAATGTTAGTATTTAAAAAAAAATTAATATTAAAGAAAAAACATTTTAAAATTTATAAAGTGTTCCTTTTTTTTTAATACGGTTAAGTGGAAAATTGATTGTACAATGCAAATACATAAACTCCATTTGTATTTAGTTTTTCAGAGGATGGGGTGAGGGGGGATTTAAATCAATTCTCAGAGGTGTTGTAGAAGTATTAGCCAATCCTGGCCGAAATCATTCCAAAATACAGATAAAAAGCATCACAAAATATATTTTTTTGCCTTCCGTCCGTTCTTAAAAAAATATTCCATTTTAATATTACTCATCACCATTTCAAAACTTCCAACCTATTTTTTCAGCTTTGGGCGGGTTGGTCAGGATCAGGTGCGTACCATAGGGTTGTCTGGCACCCATGGTGAAAATTTAGTAATATGATTGCATTGAGAATCCTGATAATTTCATACATTTACAAAAAGTTTTACAAAACACTCTGACTTAATCAATCACAAAATTTTAATCTGACTAATTTCATTGCGGATCTACGATTTTTCTTTCCAAGTCAGAAGTCATGAAAAAGAACCAAACCCATAGCCGCTACATAAATGTTGATGACTCATTAAGATACATTTTTTAATGTTAAACCTGTTTACAGTTTAGATATAAGTCCACTTCATTTTTTGTTGGTGGCCTGCAGACTCCTGCAATTATTTTTATTTGCTCGGCAAATATTTAGTCTTTTGACATCTTCCC
Source organism: Linyphia triangularis (assembly GCA_963978545.1). Classification (NCBI taxonomy): domain Eukaryota; kingdom Metazoa; phylum Arthropoda; class Arachnida; order Araneae; family Linyphiidae; genus Linyphia; species Linyphia triangularis. The sequence continues at coordinate 30,316,309 of OZ021733.1, forward strand.
TCAGTTTTATTAAGAAGGGGGAAAAAATAGATGTGTACTTGTATAAGCGATAAGTGGATATAGTTAATACCAAAAGTGTCTGAAAATGAAACTTTAAAGCTTTACTTTACAAAATAAGTAGTGTTAAGGAAGACTGAAGAAGTTGCAATGCAAAACAAAATGACGAAATATCGCCTTTGTACTTGCATATACCCTAAGTTTTGAAATTAAAAATTAGGAAAAAAAAATAATAATATTCACAGAAAACAAGAAACTATATTTTATGTTTTTTTTTTTTTTTAATTTAATACATAACTATCAATTCACATTTCATTAGCATTCCCATTTTTGGAAAACCAAGGTTTGAAAGAATGAAAGCTTCCCACCCCCTACAAATAATGTTGTATGAAAAAAGTAAAAAGGAAAAAAATTACGAGACTAACTCACTGCAACTTTTATTTTGCGTGCAGCTTTAAATGGATTTGATGATTTCTGGTGAATTGCGTCTGGTAATTTGAGCAAACAATGATCTACCAGTTTCTGTTCCAAGTAATTGGAATGTATTCAAGTAGATCCATTTCAATCTTGGTAAATTGTATGTAAGGTGGAATTATTGAATGAAGTTGCCAGGGCAGACGCTGAGGTGATGATTTCCACCTTTGGTATTCTTGATAATTTGACACATACTGACGTGTACTTCTATATAAGCTTGGCTAAATGCATTTTTCTCCTTATTCGGTCATAAGTTTCTACAAATTAATGATGACTGGTAGTTATCGCATTATGAAAACTGGGGATGTCTGATGGCTATATAACATCTTCTTTCAACATCCTTTGAATTTTGTTCCCAATCTCATATTTCTCAGTAGCTGATATACAGTAAGGTCTCTGCTCTATTAGAGTGTTATCACCTGTCCCAATTTTGTGCTTTGCAGCATTATCTTTGAATTCCCTCACTTTATTATTAAAGTTGAAGATGTTGCTAAATTTTTCCAGCAAGACTAATAGCTCTTCTTCTTCAGCAGTGGTCAACTCTGTATTTAATATTTATTTCAATTTTTCCCGAGTTAACAGCTATTTCAACTTATGTCCCCTGGGACCTTCTCGTGTTTTGTCATTCAGAGAGCAGATGTCATTTGCTATTATCATCAAGCAGGCTATGTTCATTCCTTTTGGTATAAGTTAGATGCTCTTTATTCCTGCAATATATGATGGCATCAGTGGCATGGAAATAGTCTCATTCCAGTATTTTATGGAGGCTACAGTATTGAAACACCATGAATTCAAATGGTCTAACAGTCCAATTCAAGTTGATTTTTAAAATGCAGAGTCCTATGGCGGCTACAGGTTTTCTACAGGCAGTTTTCTGGATAGGTTCATTTTCAGTATATATATATATAGAAGCATTCAATTTCCTGTGTAATTCTTCATGTATGATGGAGTAATCTGCATCTGAATCAACTAAGCTATTAAGAGATTCAGTGCTCGTATCTCGTCGAGGGTTGGATGTCCGGTTGGCTCTTGGATATGCAAAGAGATATGGCAACTCTCCCTGCAGTATTTCCAAACATATACCAGGCATCTGCAATGGTAGCAGAGGAGCATATTTTTGGCAATTCTCCACAGATTCGTCTTACATTGTGGAACGGCACTATTTCTGATTTCGCATTCTGGCTATCGCCTCGTTGGAATGGAATATTGGATAGGAGTTGCTAGAACACCCATAACTTCTTCTCGGACCATAGCTGTAACTTCTGGTAGGGATTTAGGTTTGTTGTTGGTGTAGTTTTTTACTATGTTTTTTTCAATATTTCTCATGTTTATTAATAAGTTGCATATGTTTTTTTTCAAGACCTAGATTATCCGTTTTCTTTGAGACATCGGATCATCTGCAGGATGGTTGAATGACACCCACTTCTAATGTTTTTGGCACTGGCTATTTTTGTGGGTGGTTCCTGCCTATCCAGCACTTTGATCATTACTCACTTAGATGATCTGAGTATTTAAAAGCACTAGTGCATGTTCTTTTGGTGCACTTGTTTTACACTGTTTGTTATGTAAGCTATTCATAAAGTTTATGTTAGAGTTTCAATGAAAGTTTCGTTCAAACAATTTACAGTTCTCAGACTGCTGATTTAATTTAATTTAATTGAAAGTTTAGATTTTGACACTTTCATTTCAGGCAGCTAACAATGGCACGATTAAGCAATTTTATGTTGCCAATGTATGCTTCGGCCGCCCCTGTAGCAATGTTGGATAGCTTTTGGAATCTTGGTCAAACGATACATTTTTGTTGATGGCTTACTATCTGACGACAGCATTTCACAAAAACCAAGTCCAGAACCAGCATGATCTGATATATTGCATATCTGATATATCTGCATGGATTTTTGCTTCGTCATTGCAAAATTGTGTTACATTTCATATTTTGTGGGCAAAATGCTATTAAGAATAAAATTTATAATGATAATATTTCAACCAGCAAATAGAACTAACTTAAATAGTTGAAAGTATAAAATTTTGTATTTGAAACAAACAGTTGAAGTTAGTAAACGATATCTCTAAACTTTGTTCATTAGAATTTAATTCATTAATTCTTTATTCATTGAAGATTAAATTTTTTTTTTAAATGAAATGGTCCATATTCAAAAAAGCTCTCTTTCATTCACAGACATTTTTCAATTGTAATATTTTTGCAAATTTAGAAAAAATTGTGTGTAAATTGAAAATTGTCTATAAATGTAACATAATGTATTTTAACATAACATAAATTATCAAAGTTCATAATAGATTCACTCTAGTTTGTTGATGAAATGACACCAAATCTTTTAATTTAACATGGCTTTTAGATGTAATACATATTTAAAAAGAAATAAAATAATTGTCCGAAAAGATTCAGGGTGGCTCTTAACAGAATTGTTAATAGTACACCCTATTATAAACAATAGTAAAACAAAAAAGTTATGCTCTAAAACATTAAAAGTTTGCCTCTCATTACTGCCCGACTATAATTGTGAACCTTGCTTTAGCAAAATGTCCCTAATAGGTTTGCTCAATACAGAGGGTGTTTACATATTTTTAAAACAATTTTACTAAAGGATTAAAAAATGCCTTTATATTTTAAAGGGAAATTTCTGACAAATGCTTATTATTCTTTCAAAGTGGTGCATGTAAATAAGCTGTGAATCAAAGAATACGTTTTTGCACTTTCCAAAGAGAAATATTGTTATTCCATAATTAAAAAACATTCTGAAATGCATGGTATAAAAATATTTAATTGCAAAATAAGCAATGTTAATGGTCGGAAAACTTTTTGATCAGTACTTTTACGTAGAAAGAAGACTCCAAATGAATACCCAAAAAAGGTTCGTACTAATTCAAACGTTTAAAAAATGAAATCATTGGTAACTCGAAAATTCTCCAATGCAGAAATCAATTGCAAAGTCTTTAAATACATCTGTAGCAACAATAAATAATGTAATAAACCAAGATTTACAGTTTACATAAGCTAAAAACATAATACTCACTGTCTTTTGCAGAAGCATTTGGCTTAATGCAAGACATCTTGTAGAGTCCTGTATGAAAACTATTTAGCAGGAGATAAATTGAAATACATTTTTACCCTTGATGGAGCAATGGTTTAACTAAATGATAGCAGCACCAAAAGATCTGTTTACTACCACAAATATGGAGAAAAAGATGTCCAAACTTGGTTCTTAGAATGCAAAGAAGGTTTCAGCAAAATCCTTCTAATTGTTGTAGGTTTTTCTTACAATGAGATTTTAAAAATAAGAATAGATTTATTTATTTTTAATTCAACTCATTATACTACCAAAATAATGTTTTACCTTCTATATTCACAGAAGAAATTATATTTCTTTATTCTAAGAACTTTTAAAGAATGAAACTGCAGCAAGACAAAGTAACTAGTCATACTTCTACCTTTTCAACATATTTCTATGAAGTCCCCAAAAGAAAAATTAGCATGAAATCATTCTAAACATGTTTTATTTATTACCCTCTGTAATCTCTACCATCATAGTTTGTTTATGTGTTACCATTGAAGCAGTCTGTCAATATGGTATGTGCATTTATCTAAAATTGTGTTTGACAATCTATGACATGTTTTATTTATTACCCTCTGTAATCTCTACCATCATAGTTTGTTTATGTGTTACCATTGAAGCAGTCTGTCAATATGGTATGTGCATTTATCTAAAATTGTGTTTGACAATCTATTTGATCTTTTTTTCTAATCTAGTATTTTTATTTTTCAGCTGTATGCTATACCATGGTTTCTGACAATGTACACACGTAAGTTTTCTGATTTAAAAAATCATATAAAAATATTACTCTTCATTAAAATTTTAAGTTGTTTAGTAGCAAAAGACAACATACTGTTTTGCTGATTACTCGGAAAATAAATGTTACTTCTAATTTAATGCAAGATTTTTCTCAGTGAAGTTATAAATAGTTTTAGCCTGAGTATAAAATCCCTTGAGATATTGTTGGAATCCTTTTCTTAAATTTCTGTTTATAAAAACAAGTATAATTTGGATATAACCTTTTTAAAAAAAAAAAAAAAAAAATTCGATACACTCCTTTGCCATCTGAAACTAACATTTAAAAAAAAAATAATAATAATTTTAAGTTCAGAAAAATTAAAAAAAAAATTATATAAAATTAAAGACCAAGAAATATCAATATTTGTATTGTAAAAACAAGATAATAAGCACAAATCATAGAAACTAGTCAGCTAAAATAATGTAGGTCTATTAAAAAGCGACTGTTTTCAAGTAATCTGCTTTGGTCTTTCTAACAACTATTTTCTTCTTCAAAATAATAAACCTTATAGCTGTTAAATTAAGACCCTGTCCAGCTATGGCCTGCAATAGTTTCTTAACACAGATTTGTTCATTTAAAAAAATCCCCTGATATTCACTTATTCTGTGGTCCTTCTGTTTTTAACTCTGTAATAAAAACCTAATTTTTTTTTAAAAAATTATGTGTTACTCTGTTTTTGCCATTTTTGCCATCATACATTTTTTGTGAGAATCTCAAATGGATTTTTTTTTTTTTAATTCTGGTTATTGTGAGTTAAATTTGCATAATTATGACTTATAAAATATATATGTAAGCATTATATTTATAAATTATATAATAACAAAAAATAATAGAATTGTTGTTAAATTTAAAAAAAATTCCATTGCAAAACAAAATCATGTTTTAGAATCTAATGTAATCTTGATATTAACCTGCGAGAGCGCTTACTGGTGTGTTGCTATGGGAATATTTATTACAACGGGGACTATTGAACCCAGCACGCATTCTCGCGGGTTAAATCAGATCGTAAATGTGTGAATTTTTTTAAAATATAAACTATTGAGTTGTTGAGAGGCTGAATTGTATGCCAAATGTTTTAGGTTAAAAACTTATTTAATCTGGAAGGAATATTTTGGTCTTTTTCTCTAAACTTTGACTTCACAAGTTCTTTATTGGATTCGAATCAGGGCTTCATCCTAACCAATTGAGAGCTTTGTGAATTGAAGGAGTGTTTTGGGAAGGATGATTTAATATCTGCACCTTGTTAATTGGCAATTAATATTTGTGAAATTCCTACCGAGAGCTTTCTAAAAGTTTGCAAAATGATTTTAAATTATTCTTCAATGTTTGTATTTTCTGTTACATTGAAAGAAATTGGGGATCTGCCCATTAAAACAAAATACTAACCAAACCTTAAGCAAGCTACCACCTAGTCTCCTCTAAAATTGTCCCATATAACGTGTTTCTTTCATACCATTGTGTTCTCTGTTAATTTTCCTACTTTAGAATTGTTTAAAAATACCATTTGTGATAAATTTCTATACCTGTTTCCTTAAAGTAGCTGTAAATTGTAAAGGAAATTTTGAAAGTGCAGCATGCTTTGAAATAGACTAGAATTTTTTCTCTTAACCTGACTGAAAGAATGAACTTCCTGTATAGAAATTGTATTGTGCTCCTCAACAACATTCCCAATGCAAGCTACGCTGTTTCTATGATACCTTTCAGCATTTCATCTTCTAAAACTTTCCTCTATACTCTCATTTTCTCATTGAGCAGGCTGTCTCCTATTTTTTTAATGCTTAGACAGCACGGCAAACATTCATTTCGATTCAACCATTCAGAAGCTGTTGATTGTGATTTGTGCACAAACAGCCAGTGTTGCCAATCTGCATATTAAAAAAAAGAAATATCTTTTGGGGCACATATAAGAAATTTATGAGATGGAGTTTGAACGAATAAATAATTTAATTTAGAAATATGAAATTAAATAAATGTAGCAAACCTTGATTTTTAAACTTTAACGTTGTTAAAAAACGATACCAATTGCAGTTTATGGCAATTTTTTTTCTTTTTTACACATTTTAAAATGTTCTAAAAGTTCAATTTAGAGAAAATCACTATATTGTCAAATAATTTTTTAAGCTAGTCAACTCTAGAAGAATTTCTGTTTTAGTTATTAATCACATTAATGCTGAGTTTAATGATTTTAAACTCAGATATGTAATTTTTTCCTAAAAGCAAATAAGCTTTATTAAGGAGCAGTGCTTTGAATGCATGTTTTTTGTAAACTGCCTCAAATGTAGGAAAATAGTTTCGAATTATTGTATTCAAATAACAATCCCATCTTATGATTTTAGATTTTATTTAAACGTTCGCTTTCTCTTTTTCAGATGTTTTTCCTTTGCATAAAATATTTCATCTTTGGGACACATTATTGCTAGGCCATTCTTCCTTCCCACTATACATAGGAGTAGCTATTTTGAAGCAACTAAGAAATAATTTATTATCATATGGTTTTAATGAATGTATTCTGATGTTTTCAGACATGCCTGGTAAGTTTTTGTGTCATTTGTATACTATCTAATAAATACTATTACAAATGTATCTGACTATTCTCCTGTTTTTGAACTATTCTTATGATTATAGAGCTTCATTAGTATAGTTTAAAACATTGTGAAAGTACAGAATTTTTTTTTTGTGCAACGTTTTGTGTAAAATACATAACCTCTTTAAAGTCTCAATGAGCTTCATGCAATTTGTCCAATTTGCATCTGATCCCCATAATTTAGGCAAGTTTTGAACTTTCAATACTCAATACAACTATAAAAAGATTGGTGTAGTTTTCCAAATCTTATTTTTTATCTAGATGTTCATTCAGAAAGAATTTTTTACTGTAAAATCTGAATGTTAAATTATTGATGGGAATTTGAAATGCTTTTTATACAGTAAAACATTCGAAATCTGTATAGATCTAAAATCTGGACCTTTTCCCATTTCTATCTTGTTTGTCTGTATCTGAAATTGATGACAATGAAGATAAAGTGGTTGACAATAAATTCCCATTGACCTGTTAGTGGAAGTATTAGACTTTGCAATCAAAGGACTAGAGCTGATTGACTTTATTTCAGAACTGGAAATAATGGCGTTCTACAAAATACGAGAAGAGTTTAGTAAAAATCCAAAACTATTAAAACAGCTAAGCTTAAAAAATGTTTTTCAAAACCAAATCAAATTATCTAAGGTTTTTCTTAGTTTGCTCTCTCTATTTTTTTATTTGCACTCTACATGTATAGCTCTATACATATATTTTATTTTATTGATTTTATTTATGAAGAGTGGTGTGCTCTAAAATTGGGAATTTTCCATAATCTGGAAATGCTGAAGTCCCCTCCCCCCCCCTCCCCCCCCCTCCCCGATTCTGGATTTGAGATACTTTACTATAGTTGTTTTTAGATTAGTAATCATAGTTCTGTGGATGAGGTTGGTTGTTTGGATTTGTCACAAGAGGACAAATGTCCTCAAATGGATAAATTTGTCACAAGAGGCAAGGTGATATGTACTGAGTTCAAACATCACTATGACAAGATAATTTTTAAAATGTGGGGACGAGAGTGCATTCTTGATCAATAGGTTTTGTCTAGGTTAAGTTATAAAATGGACTTTTTAAATAAGAAAAAACAAATTTGTACTTAGAAGTGATTTTATGTTTTCAAAAGTTAAAGTTAAAAGTGTTTTTTCTTTTATAAAGTAAACTGTTTTTAATTAATTGAACAAAAATATATGCAGCATTCTTGAGAAGCCATAAAATATGGAAAATATGTATAAGTATTATAATTAAACGTACTACTTCAGTCAAATGTCCAATAATCGAAATATTCCAATATCCTGACGTTTAAAAAAAATGGAACAATGTTTGAAGCACAGCTAAAAAAAATTTAATGCATTTATTTTCTAATTGATAGGTGGGTAGAGAAGGGGGAGTCATGAGTATCTCGGCAAGGTCAAGACCTAGAAGGGTAACTGCAAGCGCCAGAGTTTTTAGGCTGTTGGGCAAATTCTAACTAGCTTTGGTGGTTTATATGTTTCGAATATTTACTGCTCTGAATTTAATTATAGTTTTTCTGAATATTTTTAATTTAAAATGCAGAAAAGAGTTACCGGTTCTGGAGTTGCAGGACCTTAAAAAAATATTGAAAATGTCTGGCATAATTTGTGGCTGACGACTTTGTTTTGCAACAATATGGGTGCAGATTTTGAAGGTTTCGGTATTTCAAAAGACAAAGTAAAAATGTACGAAAATGAATGGAATGCATAAGAAACTCGAAGGGACTCAACTTGAAAGAAGATATTTCCAAAGTGTTTAATTGCGATGAAGAATCTCTGATCATTTTGGCGGAGTCAAGTTAATTGGGTGGACAACAAAATTTGCAAAATGGTATTGGCAACCAAAAAATTCTGCAATTGCTGGTACTCGGTAGAGAAGAAAACTGTGATAAAATTACTGAAAGCAAAATTCCACTTGATGATTTGGTAGGAATTTTAGACTTGGTTATAGAAAGAGACTTTATTACTAAGAAAATATGTCCGTCTCCAAAATAAGGATAAGTTATTGAACAAAAAGCCTAAACCCTTCAAACAACTTACTTTAAAAGAAATATTTAATAAATCTAAATAAGATGTTTGAGTTTTTAAAAATGTCACTGTTTAATTTTTATTTAAATAAACACTTGTATTTTTCTAATTTTAACTTTTGGGCTTCAGGGAGTACCCATTTTATATTGAGGATCTCATCTTTTACCCTATTCAGCTAACTCAAATTAAAAATATTTGTTAAATACATTCACAAAAACAGAAAATCGTTAAAAAAAAAAGTCTTCTATTTTTATAAAAATTTTCAGTGTTTCAATATTGTTCATTTTCATCTCAGAAAATTTTAGAACAAATTGGATGTGAAATCCTATCCAAAATTTAAAATAGCTTTATTCTGTGTGCCATTGAACCCCTCTCACAAAATCCTATTGTGGCAATCATCACTTTTGTATGAAGTTGCTATCTATACTTTGAGATAATTAAATATTTTATTATAATGGATTACATAATTAACTGCATCTAATTTAATTCTCAAAATAGAAAAATAATCCTGATATCATCATAAATAAAAAGCATCTATCCTTTAGCTGAAAATATCTAGGTGCACGGTAGTGCATCCTCCAAGTTCGCTGCCAGACTCCTTTTACTGGAAGCAGCTCAACAGCATTTCGACCCTCTCGTGTATCTACACATTACTGTATGCCTGAGAACTGTCATTTTTTTTTCGGGTAGCAGTTATCCACTTTAGTAAAACCCCTAAGTATCAAGTCTCCAATTATATTGATTGTCGAGATAATCAAATTTATAAATGGCAAAAACAGCATATTTTGAAACTCACTCACTGATCATCAATATACTAAGGTACTTCTAGTACAGCTAGAACTATGAAATTTGGTATGCTTGTATGGTTTGTAAAAAATCTCAAAATCGAGGTTTTCTCCTCCTAATCTCCTGAAGGTGGCAATGTTAGAAAAATATAAATCTTAACTCTGATATATTTCTATTGGAACTAGAATTATAAAACTGTGAATGCTAGTAGCTATTAACATGTATAAAATAGAGGAGAAACTTGCCACTCACCACGAATCCTCTAAAATAAAGAAAAAATAGATCTTGCAACGTATACAATTTACTATTGGAGATGCCTTTTTTGGCTATGAAATGATCGCCAATTGATAATTTTTTTCCCTTTGCCAACTTTTTTTGCATATCTGAATAAACTATTCATTTAAAATAATTTTATCTCATTTACATTGAATGCATAAATACTTCATGGACTGTGGTCGGGTAAATTGAACTTTGTTGAAAATTTTCTTTTTTTTTAATTTTTAAAACCAAATAATAAATTAAATTAAGTAATTTGAATCAAGTAAGTAGAGAAAAGTAGTCTGCTAATCCCAAAGTTCTCATAGTTGACCACCAACAAAAACTTTGTCAACAGTTGACTGTACACTAAGTAAGTACCAAAAAAAGATGTATATTCAACCTTTTCAACCCAGGAAGTTTTCTTGCAAGTTTTAAAATTATGAAACCTGAATATTTTTAAACTAGCTGTCGGTATACGAAATAAGTTATAAATTTAATATTACTACCGTAAAAAAAGTAGTGAAGTCCCATAAAAAATATCTCTGAAAAAATCGCCAAGTTCTTGCAGTATCTATAGCCATGAAAAATATTGAGATATAAAGTAGAGTCAAGTTTAACATTGTTGTAAATTACGGGTAACAAAACTTAGTAAGATTTTCATTGCTCGTAATTTACAACAACGTTAAACTTGGCTCTTCTTTAGATCTCAATACTTTTCACAGCCATAGCTATTGCGTAATGAACTTGGCTCTTTTCTTACAAAGATATTTTTGTTGGAATTTCTCTTCTTTTTTTACAGTACTAATTTTAAATTTATTACCTATTTTGTATACCAATAGTTATTTTAAAAATGTTTAGTTTCCATAATTTTAAAACTTGCAAGAAAACTTTCTGGATTGTAAGGTATGCATCTTTTGATGTGGCACTCTTCCATTAAACGGGTACCAGATAAAAACTGCCCAATTGCAGCAATGACTCATCATAACTAAAAACCTTTAAATCATTTATAATTTCTATTATAAACCGTTATAAAGTTACAATAGCAACCCTATAACAAATAATAAACATTTATGAGTGGCACTATATTAATATGTAAAAATTTAGGCTTCGCGATAACTCATTAAATGGTTCCCGTCTAATGGAAGAGTACCTTTATCAGTACTTCTTATAGAATAAACTGTTGACACACTTTTTGTTGGCAATCAACTATGAGAACTTTACAATAAGCTGACTATTTTATTCTTTTAATTTGAATTATAATTTGGTTTTAAGAAAGTTTTTTTTTTTTTGAAAAAAAAACATTCTCAATAAAGTCTATGTCGAGGGATTTTTCTAAGAAAGTTCAATTGACTGCACCACAGTTCATAAAGTATTTATGCATACATTGTGAATGATGATAATATAAAATTATTTTAAATTAATAGTTTATTCAGATATGCAAAAAAAGTTGGCAAAGGAAAAAAATTAACAATTGGTGATCACTTTGTAGTTGATAAAAGCTATCGCCAATGGTTGATTATATAATGTGTAAGTACCCTTTTTACTATTATTTCTGGATTTTAGAGGCAGAAATTCTCTTCTATTTATATATGCTGATAGCTACTAGTATACCAAGTTTTATAATACTTGCCCCCATAGAAAAATATTAGAATTGAGATTCAAATTTTCAAACATTGCCCTCTTCAAGGGATTCAGAGGGGAAAATCTGGAGTTTTTAAATTTTTTTATTTTATATATATGTTAAACCTTACAAGTATACCGAATTTCATAGTTCTAGCTCTACTAGAAGTACCTTAGTAATTTGGGGATCGAGTAAGTGGGTGGATCTCAAAATATGTAGTTTTTTACCATTTTCGAATTTGATTATCTCAACAACCAATATAATTGAAGACTTGAAACTTAGGGGTCTTACTAAAGTGGCTAACTTCCCTTAAAAAAAGTGTCTACCCGTAAAAAAATTTCAGCTCTCGGGTATACTGTAATGAGCAGATATGAGAGATCTACTGTTGAGTGAACTTAGCAAGTGCACTGCCGTGCACCTAGATATAAAATAAATTCGGCTTATTATCCATACAATTTTTAACAAACTGACTTTAATTATTATAGGATTTTTTTTCTTTTTAAGATACATTTTAAATAACAGAAAAAGACTTGAAAAACATCCCTCAGGTTTCCTTTTTTTAAAAAGATTCAGATATTTTTCCCCATCATAAACATGCTTAAAAAAATAACTTAACTGTCAATTAATTTAGGACAAATGGCAGTATTGTACTTTCAACTCACTTTTTAAAAATTATTTTTTACTATTTTCAAATTAATTCTTGTAGGTTTCTATAAGGGGTTACAAAATTGGCTTTACAAAATAAAAATTCGTAACTGATAATATTGAGAGAAAAAAACTTTAAATTTTCAGAAATGCTAAACTTCCTAATTTGATTTCCCTATTTTATATTTCAAAAAATATGCAAAAATTAAATTTCTAAAGAAAAAAAATTAAGACTGTAGATTCAGCTGTTTATAATTTATATGACAGCAGCTATGCCTTTAGACATTGTTTTCAGAATTTAATACTTACAATAACTATTGAAGACAGAACTTGAATGTCATAGCTTTTGAACTGCCATGCATTGGAAAAACACAAAACTAAAATATTTTGCTTTTTCTCGAAATGGTTTTCTTGAAAAGAGTTTTCCCTTTGAGTTTTTTATTACACTGATGTAGCTGGCAAGTTAGAAACTCTTTTAGCTCTCCTGCTTTGCAATATGTCTCCAAAAGCATATATTACCTGCACACAGTGTATTTGCATTTAATTATCTGTTTCAATTCAATTTTTATGTTTTATGCTTCTTCGTTTTTAGTACGTATATAAAAAAAGCAATTTTTGCCGAGATCATATAAAAAATTTCAATAACATATTTAAAAAGTGTTTGGGATACATTTTATATACAAATTTAAATTTTAACCACATTCTATTAAATTGTACTGGGATGTTATCCCCTTGAATTTAAAATTATACATGCATTATATTTCATTCAACATTTTCAGCTATGCTACTGATCTTTATATTTGTCTACTTTCATTGATTTATTTTGTTTTCTTTCAGAAATTGATATTCAGCGCTGTGTACAAGATTCGATAAAAATATTTTGTAGCACTCCAAAAAGTATTACCTTCAGAAAACATGAAAATATGAGCCAAAAGCCTAAACAAACATTTGAAAAAAGTAAAAAATCTAGCTCAGGAGAAGTTACTAGAGATTTAGATTTAGTAAGTTTTATATTTCATTTCAGACGGATAACAAATATGTGAAATCGATTTTTTTTTTTTTTAATGATTTTGTGCCTTACAATGTTAGGTAATAGTAGCACAGCTCCAGAGAAAACAACTGCATTTTGTGAAACAATTCTGTAATTTGGCACATCAATTGAAAATATCATTCCTATCATTTTAGGATGAGAAGCTATTCGAATATCCCTGCCGGTTGAGGTTTTTGATTTTTTCAAAGTTAAACAAGACTTAAAAATGTGCTTTTTAAATATTACCTCTTTCTTATAGAGGATCACAATTAAAAACTATTAATACTACAAGTATGTTCTATACATCAAATTATCAGAACAGATATGCTAGATATTAAATGATAAATTTCAGCTGGAAGTGACTGAAATTCCAACCAGATGTCTGCTTAAAAGAAACTGATGACTTATGAATGGGGGTGACTCTGCCGAGTACCAGTACCGTGACTTTGCCTATTCTACTGAAACCCCCTATCTGATCTAAAGTAGACCGGTTGCCAAAATGAATTTCAGTATAGACCTGATTGGAACATTTGACAGTTCCCAGGGATCGACACAATGGTAACGCAGATATTCAAATCGTTGGGCAGAGTAGTAGTCACACTTACATAAGACGTGCGTAGAGCTCTCTCTGTCATACGACAACCCCTACATAGTGGGATCTACAACACCTAACAAATTAAGATGTCTATTTAAGGTACAATGTCCAGTTAAAAGGCCTACAGCAACCTTTATTTCTCTTCTGCTCAATTTTAGTAGCTCCCTTGATCTAGTCCAGGGTGACTGTTGATTGAGCTCTTTGGCTTGTCTTTGATCTTTAGATTGAAGCCATGCTTGATAGGACTCGGTCATTAACAAACCTTTGTTAGTTTTCCTGACCGCATTATGAGGCAGACCCAAGACGGTTTCTGGTCCGACAAAAGGCATTTCAGAACCATGTTTTGCTAATTGGTCTGCCATTTTATTTCCCTCAATATCACAGTGACCAGGGACCCAGAGAAGAGACACCTTGTTTCTTTTAACCAGATCTTCAAGTGATTTGTGTCATTCCCACACTGCTTTAGAGGTAAAGCAGTGACTCTGGAGGGCCTTCAGGGTAGCTTGGCTGTCAGAGAAAATCTTTATGACCCTCTTAACAATCCCCCATCCCCATCTAGACAGTTGTAGGCACGGGCAGTGATCACAAAAACCTCAGCTTGAAATACAGTAGCCAGCTTGCCTAGAGAGACAGCTTTATTTTTCTCTTGGGACAGAAGACACCTGAATCAGTGCCATAAGATGTCTTCCTCCGGTCAGATTGAAGGGAAATCTCTAGTCCTCTTTGGTCGGAAAGACAATGTTGTATTTGGCTCTGAAGCAATATTGCTTTAACATCCAGTCAGATCTCATTGTTAGATAGGGATGTTCTTTTACCTGTGACTCAATATTTTTAAACATGGGCAGTTCATGGGATGATTTCCATAGACCCATGAGTTTTAGGCATTGTGAGCATAAAATAGCCTCTAGTTCCACTTGCTTATATAGTGGTAGGAAATCTAGGAGTATTTCTAGACTCTTTGAGGGAGTATTTCTCATTGCAATTGTAATTGCAATGGTCACCTCACCATTCTTTGTAAACTAGTGAGTTCTTTTTTCACTGTTTCATTGTGGGTTCTATTCCCCCAGGCAATGACCCCATATGATATCATTGGAGTAATCACTTCAGTATATATCCAGAGCACCATTTTTGGCGACAAGCCCCAATTGTTTCCAATGGCATGTCTGCAGACCCAGAACACTTTTTTGGATTTGCTCGTGCAGTATTGAAGATGTGACTTCCATGTCAAGGTTTTGTCAAAGATAACTCCTAAATACTTAATACTGAGTATGCACGTGATTTTCCAAAGAATTTTACTGTTTGCATATCACGTATTATTTTTCGAGTGAACATTATTAGGTTAGTTTTGCTGGGTTAACAGATAATCCTATCTCTTTGCACCATTTTTCAATCTTTTTTAGAGCAGTGCTCATGAGGTCATTTGCAGTATTCTGGAATTTACCTCTTACGACCAGTGTTATGTCATCAGCATATCCTAGACAATGCAGGCCGAAAAAATTGATCCTGTTTAAAAGCTCATCAACCACTAGGCTCCATAGTAGTGGTGACAGCACTCCTCCCTGTGGGCATCCTTTACATTTTCCCACAGTGAGTGCGTCTCTTAAAAGGGAGGCTTGAGTCATTCCGGTTTCAAGCATATTTTTTATCCAAGTATAGATGCTTGAATTAACATTTCTTTTGAGAAGGGCATCACTGATTACATTCATTAGAACTCTACCAAAAGCCCCCAATATCTAGAAAGGCCACCAAGGCTATTTGCTTTCCATTGACCGCTCCATCTAGCACCGTAACAAGGTCATATAGGGCGGTTTCTGTAGATTTTCCAGGTTGATATGCATGTTGAAATCTCGATAAGGGTTTAGTTTTTAAAACCTCGTCTCTGATATACTGGTCAATCAATTTCTCCTGAGTTTTAAGGAGGAAGGATGTCAGGCAAATTGGTCAGAAGGCTTTGGCTTGATTATAGCATGCCTTACCTGGTTTGGGCATGAAAATAACTTTACAGGTTCTCCATGCATGTGATATATAGCCTTATACTATACATGATCTATAGATTCTGCATAGATGTGGCATAATAAGATCTTTGCCATGTTGGAGTAGAGCTGGTATAATGTCATCAGCACCAGGTGATTTGAAGGGCTTAAATGAATTAATGGTCCATGCAATTCTATTTGGAGTAATTATACTCTTTGCCAGTTCCCAGTCCTCTCTTCTACTATGTGATAGTGTAAGTTTGAGAATGGTAGGTATGTCATTTGAGTTTGTGACTATGGAGTTGGGAAAGTGTACTAGAAGCATTTCCGCTAGTGTACTTTTGCCGTTTTCCGTATGTGCCATCATCCTTCCTGATGGAACCCAGTTGCCACTGATTGTCCTTTGACAGGATTTTGGTCAGTCTAGCTACATTGGACATATTGTCTGCCTGGTCACGGAAGTCTCCACGATTCTTCTTTACTTTTCCTAATGGCCTTCTTATAACTGGAGAGTGCATCCTTATACTTTGACCATTCGCCTGTTTTTCTGGCTTTATTAAAGAGTTTTCTGCAGTTTTTTAGTAAAAAGCTGAAGTTTTTATTCCACCAAGGAACTTGCCTTGGTAACCCAGTTGTAACCGCTTTACAGTTTAACTGATAGGGTAGGAGGATGAACCTTTGCACAGAGTCGACTGCCAGCTCCAGGTCTACCAGTGAAGAAAAATTAAAATTCTTACCTTCTAGGAGAAGCCGAAGATCCTCCCAATAGGAATCCCAGTTTGTGTGTCTGGGATTTTTTCCTTCCCTCTTGTATGTTTATTGCAGGGCCTGTAATAATCATTTCAATTAGTTTATGGTCTGATAGTATAGTACAGTCGGATACATGCCAACCCTGTATGCAGTTAACTGCTCTATTATTACAGAAGGTTATATCAATAACCTCCTTTCAGTTACTAGTAACAAATGTTGGTTTATTACTGATATTGAGAATATATAGATTATTACGTAAGAAAAATTCCATTAAATCCTCACCTCTTTTGTTGCAGTCAGTACTGCCCCATACGGTGTGGTGTGCATTAGCATCGCAACCCGCAATGACCTTCATGCCAGAATGTGAGCAACGCTCCACAAAACTTCTGGCTGAGGTTGTTAATGGAACTTCATCCTCATATGGAAGATACACTGACATAATATAAGTGGTATCTCCATTTTCGCTGATTAGCTTGATAGTTACTTTGTCGCCATCTAGTGAGTCAGCTATAAGAAGAGCATTAATATTTTTGTTTGTAATTATACTAGCTCACGGTTTACTACTTGAGCGATCAAAGAATAGGTTTCCACAGTTGTTTAGGCCTAGGAATTTACCCTTATTAACCCAGGGTTCCTGTATCAAGACAATATCCATCCTTCCTTCTACCAGTCTTTTATTAAGTAAAGCTGTTGCTGACTGACTAATGGTTTTGCTCGTCTTCTTATGGATTTCAGACATTAAGAATAATATAGCTGTCGACCCCTATTCAGAAGATTTGCTGGATTCCACCAGTGGTTTACCCACAGCAGCAGACAGAGGGGACTCACGAGCAATATTAGGGTCACTTATGACATTTAGAAGGCCTTTTCCAAAGCTCCCTGTAAAGATCTCGAAGTTCTTCTCCCTGATGTATTTGGAAGACTTCTGATCCATCTCGATGATCCACCTGATGTATTGTGATTGCTCGTGAGTCCCCTACGATTTTTCTCTCCCGGATTTTCCACTCAGCAGTGTAGAGGCCTGGATTCAAGCTGGCAATCTGCTTGAGCAGGACCTCTCCCTCTGTGGTTAGAATATCCCGGAACTTGAGAACCATCTTCATGAGTCTCGGCAGGTCTGATGTCTTCTTCACCTGGACCTTAATTCCTTGACTTACTACCTTGCCCTTGTAGTTGTCAGCAAGCCCAGTGACGGTGCAGTCATTGGCGCAGTGGACCATCAAAGCACCGTTCAGCACACCCAAAGTTAAAGACAGGGGGCCTCCAGGGCAACATCCTATGTGTCAATGACTTTGTTGATGTCACCTAGAATGATCAGGGCATCAGCGGGTGACAGACTGTCATCCGGGAAGTTTTCTCGGATGATAGCCATCTTCGTAGCAGCTTGGCTGTACGACGGAGAATCTGTTGTTCTGGGTCGTTTAGCCTGTGCACTGGTAGTTTGGAAAGGGGTGGTATCGCTGGCTCTACCTCTTTTCCTCCCTGTAGTTGTGCTCTGATGTTGAGTAGCATTTCCTCCAGTTTCAGCGTGAAGACACTGGCGCGCTTGCCTCTTATACTTGTTCGTTTAGGAACGTGACATAGTCGACCAGCCAGGTAGAGAGCTGAGGAAGCCTCCTGTTGGATTTGTCGCGGGCCCCAAGGGACCACAATCGACCGGTGGTTGACTCAGAAAAGCCAGTTCCACTTTGGCCAGGTTTGGGTTGTTCCAAACATGTTGTGTGGTTTGACCCGCTGTTTAGTTTTTTATTTTTATTTCCCATGAGATATTAGAACTGAGGGTAAGTATGTGTCACCACCTGTATGAACCCTCAGTGCAGGCAAAAGGCTAAATGCAATGTGATTCCCCACTTCACGAGGTGAACCGTTAACGACAACCTTTAACCCTGGTTGCCAGGTGACATTCTCTTAAGAACGGTATCCACACCTTGGATTTAGGTTGTCATTCATCTGTTACACCCGTATTATCCACCTAGGCCTTGCGACCATCAGCAGATCATCAGGGTTGTAACAAACTATGCCAAGGCAGCTTTTAGGCACCCTCCTCCTTTTTCAACCGGGCTTGGGACAGGCTTTGGCTGAGTTTAAGAAACTGATACTATCCATGTATTAATATACATATGCATCACAGTGATAGCGTCTCAGATAGCCGGAAAGTTTCAATTGATATTTCAGAAAAAGTAAGGATGATTATGATGAATATAAAATGTTAATATTCAACCTGAAGTGACTGAAATTTCATGTAAAAAACCATGTAATTCCCCCCGCCCACCCTTTTTTATATCTTTGTACCTTCTATATGACTAGAGGTTGGAACCAACAATGCAATTCATTGGAGCAAGCTGAGGATTATACACAGTTTTATCAAGGATTTCAAACAACAGGATATACAGGGACTTCTTTATAAATCAAGTATTAACATTGCATGGAGCCTTCCTGATGTATGAAAACCGTTTTTCAATAAATCACCCGTCTGCATGTTCGATGAAAACAAGCGATCAATTGAACCTACAACTGCAATACAATTTCGAAGCATCAAAAATAAAATTTTAATCGGAACTTTATGGTATAATTTTAAAAATGTCCTGATTGCTATGATGAAAGTCGTTTTGGATTGTGGTTGAGGAATTGAATAATCCAATCTAAAATAGTTAACTTATTGTTTGTAAAATATTATTTGACTTCTGATATGTTGTTCCAACTTTAAAATATAGATTTTAAATTGTTTTGTAAATAATTGTATCGGGTTAGTGAAACTAACTTAGTGACTTTAGTGGTTAACTTGGTGAAACTATGTAAACATTTATGAAAATATTACTTACTGTAGCAAAACCAAATAATAATATAAAAGAATAATAAAAAAATATGTGTTAGGAAAAGTATAGATTGAGAAAGGTGACCAAATCCATCAGACACTGGTTGAATTTTAAATTGTAAATTATTTAAGTTTAATGACAAAGTATGCTAATTTAACAAGTAGTTAATGTGTTTAAAATAAGTTTTCGATAACCCACCTTAACTTTTGTTTTTATCTAATAACACTTAACAATTTTAAAATAAAACCTATTAACAGATTATATGAAGGCTAAAGCCTTAGACATGGAAATATTACTCTGTATACCTGAAAAGGGTTGGCTGGAGGAACCAAATTCTTTTCTATCTCAGTATGACCACAAGTGTAAAAGTATTAAGACCTTCAGTTGCTGGATCAAAGTTTGCTTTTGTGCTCAATGTTTTAATTTTTAATAAATTTTATTTTATTGATACTTAATAAATGCACTTTCTTTTTTGTTACAATTTTGTTCTTAACTGAGTGCTTTGCTGTCTCTGTTTTCTATTTATAAATTAAAAATCTTCTACATTTGTTTCAATTTTATTTTTATACTATACTTTTTTAGGTTATGGTACCAATATCTATTGCAGAATTAAAATCTGAACTTTGTCCAAGGATTTCTGCTGAAGATCTTTTGGATTTATTAGATCTGGTTCCTGATTTAAGGAATAAAACCCGGTCTCAAAGTATAAAGATGTTAGTTATAGACATTCGTTCAAGTGAAGAGTATCCTTTTGAAAGATCGTAGTATTATGAAATATTAATGTTACACTATTTGCCTATTTTTTTTTATCTATTTACTATATTTATTATACACTCATGTCCAAAATTATTTTAATGTGCATAAATTCATGGATTTCTCAGAAACTGAAAACTATAATTTTATTAATTTTTCTGAAATGATACGTAACGCTATGACGTGTAAATACAAAGGAAAAATTTCAGAGCACTGCATATGATATAAAATTATAGTATGAAATAATAGTAAAATGTGACAAAGAGTGTTAAAAAAAAAGGAATCACTTGGAATAAAATTAAGCCTTACGAATTTAATGTGGAATTTGATCTCCCCTAACTTGTACACACATATCACAACAAGTTTTCATGCTGGTAATAACTTTGTTATCTGCAGTTTGGAAAATTAAATTGCACTCTTCCAGTCTTCTGAGCATTTACATCTGTAGAAGTAGGATGTGTACAAGCAATTGCTCTTCTAAGGTAGTCCCATAAGTTCTCTATCTGGTTAAGATCAGGAGACTATATGCTGATCACAGTATTCGCTCAATGTCTTCACTTTCAAGGAATTGGTCAACAAGGTTTGCTTGATGTGGACGAGCATTATCGTCCATAAATAAAGTCAGATGCATTTGCACCTGTGAAAAGTCTTGTTTAACATTCTAATACCTCATCCTGATATCTCTGGCTGGTCACAGATCCGTTGTTGAAAACATATAAGGAGGTATGTCCATATATCACTATTCCTCCCCATACCATCACATCTTCACTACTAAAACAGTCACGTTTTATAACATTAGAGGGATAATTTCGTGTTTCTGATTCCCTCCAGAAGTTAAAACGTTTAGAATCGCCTATAAAACGAAACCTCGACTCATCAGTAAAGAAAACATGGGACCTATGATCTTCACTAAAGTTCTGCGGTTCTTTTCACCAATTAAAGCAATCCCTTTTTTTTTATGAAGACAATGAAATACATACACTTGGCCTTCTGGCACCAAGGCCTTTTTCACTAAGCCTTCTGTATACTGTTTGCTGTGAGACAGCAGTTCCAGTGGCTGCTGCAAGCTCTGAACTTAACTGGCGAGCAGTAGACTTCCTGTTACGCTGGGCAGTTATTGCCAGATATCGATATTTAGAAGCAGTTGCCATTCATTTACGATCTTATCTAGGCTCTCTTACAACAGTTCTATTATTTTGAAATTGTTTCCATAAGGTAGAGACTGTCTTGAAATATTCAGACATCTGTCTGCATGTCTGTTTCCGTGATTGGCTGCCCTGGTTCTAAACGGCTGATGACTCACCACTTTACAGATTCTTCCAAATGATACTTTGATATCATAACAACTGATTTGAGTCCTTAAACACTGAAATAAAATGCTGTATTGCTGAAATTCACTCAGATATTCAATTTGTGTAAAGCGCTTCATTCAACGTCGAATGACATAAGCCTAGATTTACATATCAGAAACCAATTCATTTTTATTGAATTGTTGATTATTTTTGTTTGATTAATTTTGATTGGATAATGCTAATTAAGCTTATTTTTTACTCATTCCCTACAAACATGGTTCACATTGATTAGATACTTCATTGAATATTATTATTTTTGAGTGTGTAAAAATAAATTTGGACATGAGTGTATTTTACAAGCTGCATTGAGGTAACCCATTGCTAGGTATCAGGTAGTGGATAGATATTAAATGGTGACATTTTCTTAGGTGTTGAATACAGTGATTATTCCCGATAGAACAAGTAATTTGCTTTGATCAATAACTAATTTTATACCTGCTGCTTAAATTATTTGATAATAAAAAGCCATTTGTAAACAAACTCATTATAGGTTTTTGCTGAAAGTTGGTCCTGATAATCTGGACAACTAAAGATACCTATACAAAGGAAAACAGCTCAATACATCTTTTATGTCTTTTCCCTGATTTCACCACATGAATTAAATCTAAATGAAACAGCTTTTATTTTCCTAATCAGCTTATGAGGAAATCCCCGTGCCAAATGTAAGCCCTCTAGCTTTGTGACTAGTTTGAGAATTAGCAGTGAACAAGTATCACTTTTATTTTTGTGTTTAGTTTTATGTATTAGAAAAGATTTTTGAAATAACACTAGATCTGAAGAATTCATGGCTTATGAGCATGTAAGATGACTTTACACTTAGGTAATAAGTTAAATATACTTCTCTTGTAATTAGAGGTCCAGCATGCTCCTTATGTGAATATGACAAAATGGTTGGATAAAATATAAATTATTAATATAAATATGTTTATCTAGATATATATTTTATGTCCTCTGTTGTTAATGTAAACATACATTTAGAAAACTTCTTTTACCAAGTTGAATGTCGTTTTATAGATTTCATTCTTATTTGAATCACTAACTGTAAAAAGGGGTCATCCAATTGAAAATCTATTGGCATGTTCCCTATTTACTTTTAACGATTCATTCATGGTTGATAACAGTATTAAAAGTCAAACTTTTCCCCTTCTTATATAGAAATGTTTTAAGAAGTTCAGATTATATAGGCAAATTGTAAACCTGTTCAGCTTATTACTATCATGTTTTTATAAATCAACTTTTATCATTTTGCTTATAAAATATTTTGAATATATTTTGCATATTTATATGACTCAGCTGTTCATTAGTTTATTATCATAAAATAAACTAATTTATTGACTGCTAATTTATTAACAGTTTTAGTTTTGCAAACAATTTCTTAGTTATATAATAGCTATAGTAAAGAAGCCCTTCCACAGAGTGTTAACATACCATATGCAACAGCTTTCAAACCTGATGGTTCATTGGATGCATCAGTTAACTTTTGCTGTAAAGGAAAAATAATTACTGTTATTGGAAGCAGCAAAAATAATTTTGCATTTGAGGTAAGTGCTAGCAATGCAAAATTATGATTTCTTTTTAAAAAAAAAAAAAAAAACACTTAAGTGTGAATACTCCCACTCTGAAAGTTAGTGCTTGTCTATGTATGCACTCACACATGAAAATGCTGTGGCATTCGACATCAGATTGGCAGTCGGTTCATGAACAATTAACCCTTTCAGCACTGAGGCTAATTAGATGCATGTTTGTTTATCATGGATTATTTTACAACGAAATAATTCCATATATATTCTCTAGTGATGGGAAGTGACACTTGACTTGTTTCTCACTGTATTTTTTAAAACGTGTTTGAAGTTTTTACAAAACTAAATTGAAAAACGTTAATCAAAAGTAGAAAATATAGAAGTCCACTGTTCTTAAAGAGTTAAACAAAGAAAGCAGGATTTGAACTCGATACGCTACAGAAGTAATCTAATACGCTATCATCTAAGACAGTATATTTGCCTGAGAAAAGGTCATAAACAATTTAATTTTTAAGTTGAAGCCTCATTTCCAATTAGTTTGAATATTTAAACGTTTAAATTTTTTTTTCAATTTCAGATTTTAACCCTCTATAGTGCATGATTTTTTTTCTTTATAATGCAACTAGTGATCATGCAATTGATGTTTATTACAAAAAGTATCCTAATAAAAATACTTTTTTTAGGTATAAACAGTCTTGGAATGATTGACTTGTATTTTTTTGCAATTTCAAATTGCGCAAATTGCAATAAAATATATTAATTATTACTCCAGTTTTGCACCCAAGTTGCATAGCATATATGCTACACTATGTACTATAGGGTTAATTAACAAAAATAATGTTTTTTCCAACTGTAAAATATCATCTCCTTCCCGATATTTTATTAAATTTCTAAGTTTTTAAGTGGGAAACTGGTATATTCCACTATTGCGTTTCCATTGTACCAAACACAAGGTTATTAAAGAAAAAACTTTTTCTTACTTATAGAAAAAAATTTAAATTATATATATTTTTTTTCATTTTCTTACTTGTCTATATTAATTATAAAGGTTGTCCCAAAAAGATTGAAATATGTTTTACTTCTTTACCTTTTAGAGATAAGCGGGCAATGTAAATTGCAAAAGTGTACAAAATATTATCATGTTAATAAAAAATTCCTCCAGTTAATTTTTTTAACTTTTACACTTTTTAATTCTTATGTGACCATGCAAATTTGGCTTATTGAAAAGTTTTATTTTCCATCCAAGAACATTTGAATTAACTGCATACCTGTATCTTCAAAACCAACTGAATTCTGATACGGAAAAAAAATGACTTTTGCCTTTCTCCCATATCACTTAAGACTGTTTTTTCTGTGAGAATGAAAATCATGATAATATGATTTTGGATTGATGATGGAAACTGATTATGGAAATTTTTAGATAAAAACAAAATGTGTAAAAAAAATCTCAAATGTATTTAAATAAAGCCTTAATAGGCAGAGATAAACAGTGGTACTATATGCAAGTCCCCGCAACACATGTGGGTCTCAAATTCATTTTATGCGGTCTCGCATTTAGTGCATAGAAAATTATGTATGCAAATATATATTTCATAAAGAGCTTACAATTGATTTCAAAATCTGATACAATAAAAATGTAAGAACAATTATGCAGAACATACATTTAAAACTTAGGGTAAGTTTAGAATTTAGTATCTTGTGCAAAGATTTTCAACCTTTTTAGTTTAACAATTTTAATTCAAATCAATTTAAGTAATTAAAAGCCTCAATTTTAATGTTATAGGCTTTCAAGCCTAAAAACTTTAAAATACTCTACTGATTTGCAAATCTACACTAAACATGCAAAAATGGTTTTAATATAAATATTATGCATTTTATCTTTTTATAATGTCACATTTTTTTTTTAATTTGGTATATTTTCAATCAATTTTCAATTAAGTATATTCACTCAATTTTAATGATACAGTTATGCAGTTTTTTGTAATGCTGTTATTGTACTAAAAATAGAAAGTTTCTAATTTATTAAATTTGTCTAAAAGAGTCATATAAAAATTTTAATTTTTAAAAAATTAATGGGAAATTTTTTGTATTAACAAGGTCTTATTTCGTGCCTTATTTTGAACACTTTAGAAATTTACATTCCTCACTTACCTATAAAAAGTAATGAATTATACCACATTTACATCTTTTTGACACACCCTATATATCAACTATAAGGCTTATAATATCATGTGTATCACTTATAAGACATCCAAGATATGTTACAGACAGTTAAAATAGTGAAAGTTACAATGGTGAAAGAACTTTATTAACTAATAGCTACATTAAGAGGAGTTGAAATAAAAAATAAATATACCTAAAAAATTTTAAAGTTTATACAATTTTTTTATATAGAGTTACAATTATATAAAAAAGTTTGTTGTGTTTTGATTGTGGAAGAACGTAGTGTTACCAAACTTTAAATATTGATTTGATACTTAAGTATATACAAGGTGGTCATAAAGAAACTTTGTCGATATATGGACCTCTAGCGGCCGTTCCGTTCAACAGATCGAGATGAGATTTCAGGTATAGTTATTCAGAGGTACGAGCTAAATGTTCTGTGAATGGCAAACAAAATGGCACTCACGGGTACGGTTATAGTTACAGAAACTCGAAATTTTTTAATGGCAAAACCTACTTTTTCCAGTTGCAAAATGCTTAGCGCATGCAAAACCCCTAAAGAGTGTTGGAACGGTACGTGTATCACAAAAAACTGACACTGTATGCACTCACACAAAAATAGCTCTGCAAATGGCCAACGATAAAACAAGCGGGAACACGGAGAATTTGCATATGACAGAGGAAATACACCAATCACAGAACACTGCTCGCCAGATATTCAACGTAAAAAAATTGATAAAATTACCTGTGATGGCACTCCATTCGCACTGCCTTTTTTTGTGCATGCATAACATGTCTGTTTTTAGTGATACACTTACCGTTCCAACGCTTTTTAGGGTTTTCGCATGCGTTTAGCATTTTGCGATGGGAAAAGTAGGTATTGCCATCTGAAAATTTCAAATTTCTGTAACTATAACCGTAACCGTGAGCCCGACTCACAAAATCCGGTGCTCGTACCTCTGAATAACTATACCTGAAATCTCATCTCGACCTGTTGAATGGAACGGATGCTAAGGTCCATATATCGGCAAAGTTTCTTTATTACCATCCTGTGCTCTGAACTTATTTTCCACTTACTCTTAGTTTATTTTCTTTCTAAAAGCTAATTTGCCTAACACTCTGCTGTTTTTGTTTTTGAACTTAGACACAGTAGGGATTGTGACAGATAGTCTTGTATCGGTTATTAGGCTACCTGATAGGAGTTTATCCAGGTTTGCTTCTGTTTGAGATACTACAAATGTGTAGCAGTTTCCTATTAAACGTCTACCTAGAAGACGTATTACATGAAGACATTATTCCCTTGGCTTAATTCTAATTGGAACCAATGGGTATTATTACAGAAAATTATATTAGTTTCCTCTAAAAATTATATAAAACATTGTGAATTTTGTTTTCTAGTTTGCTACAAATTTAGTCAGACTTGGATATAGTTATGTTTGCACTCTACATGGAGGGATTGAAGTTTTAAGAAAAACAAGACTGCTTATCTCAAAGAACAGAGAAAATTGACTGAGTTACCATTTATAAATATTTCCATGTAATGGAGCTTTATTCTCTACTTAATAAATTCCATTTCATATTTTGGTTTATCAATTTGTATCAATATTATACCTTTGAAGTCATACAAAGGAAAATATTGTATTTTGCTATCATTTATAAGAGTAGTAGGTATATTATTTAAATAATTCAATGTAAATTTCAGAGAAATTAAAAGGTAATTATTAAAATCTAATTATGGTAATTTTCCCATTTGTAAAAGGTAACTAGGTAAAGTAAAACAGTGATAAAAGTATATAATTAGATCTTCTACATTTGAGTGTTATTTACTCAACCCCCCCCCCCCCCCTCTCCTTTCCTCCTCACTATTTTGTTAGCGAATCGTGACTTTTTTTTGTTGAGTCTTCAAATTATGCAAAACAAAGTTATGCCAATTACTAATAAAAACATCTATAAAATTTTTTGTGTAAAATCACAATACAAGACAACATTTATTCAAGTTAACAATTCATAAGCGATGATTACAATCATTCTTAACCAAGCAGATACAAGTCGGTATTGATCCCAAAGTTAACCCCACGTCGGAAACACTCGCATCGCAAGTTTTTCAGAGGCATCTCCCCTTTCAGTCGAATTCCTTTGGAGGGTAAGGGAATATGCAAGAAAGATAATTTCCATTAAACACGTTGGAGCACCAGCAAATTTATTTGAAGCTACACGCAAAACAAAAATTACGGTAAATTAATCTATATTTTCCCCTTTTTTCATTAAAGTATGTCATAGAGCAGCATTAACTGACTGCTAGTTTTTATTTTCAACTACCCAGATGTTAGCATAGGTCATGAATAATGAAAGTTTTGCATTGCATTTAGTCCAAAAAAAGAATTTTTTGCATTTCTACACATTTTGGAACGTGCCGAGTTCAAAAAGTAATCTACAAAAAATATCTGGGTATCTGTCAGTGGTTAACAAAACTCCTGAACGGTTTGCCTGTATGAATGCCTATGATGTTCAACTTTTGCATACAGGTTATTGGTGGCAATGGGATCTGCCATTTCATCAAAATTGCACATGCGCATAAGGTAGCTGCCATTGAAAAATTTGTGTTTCACCCATTGCTAAAAAAACTGCTCTAACGATTTCGATCAAAATCACTGTGGGAATGCCTTTTAAGGTGCTCTAAACATCCCCAACTTAGCAGCTCAAGTGAATGTTAATCCGAGTGGGACTCAATCCAATTATGGTAGGCTTTGTTGTCAGTTACATATTTTGTCCATATTTTTAGCTTCAGAAAATTTTAAATTCAGCACACTTTAATGTAACTTCATTACTTACTGGCACAGAGTAAAGTTGCAATACCATTTACCTCCAACTCAAAATTGCCTGCTTATCTCGATTGAGAAGTTCCCTAATAATACCATTGCTTCAATTTTTTATTTATTTTACTAATGGTACACGTCCTTCTTACCTTTATAAGATCTGGCTTAAATCAAAAGTCCCATTCTCATTTTTCAAGTTTACACCAAATCTAAGAAACTTAATGATTTTTATTTTTAGTCCTACATTTGCAATCATAAGGGAAATCTAAATTACCAGTTTAGTAAAAGCCTGAAAGCCGCCTTAATAACAAAATAACGTTTGGGAAAAAATAAAAGCTATTTAATTTTGAAGAATGGAAAATTTGATTCCAAAAACTAGGTTAATGACATGCGACTCCAAACTTCTTCTGAATGCTCTGTAGTTTGAATTATATGATGACATTTTTCTCAGTATTTTAAACCAATAAAGCACATTGAAAATTTCTGAACCACTCCAGGTATTTATAAAACTTATATTAATTGGGAGTTATAGAAATAGGTAATTTTTAAAAATGCTGAAAAAAATCAAACGTCAAAAAAACAATTAACAGAGTTCATTGAGGCTAGCAATAAATGCAAAAAATAATGGGTTACACTGAAAGCAAACATAAAATAAATGAATAAGCAAAATAGTGCTGAAATGAGGAAATTCCATCGATAAACCTGTTAAATGGCCAAACTATTACATCAAACAATGAATTTAAAATACTATACTCGCACACTTAATAGTAGCTGGTTGACAAGAGTAAAGATACACAGTGGAATAAGACAACTACAAATTTTAGGGGATAAGCATTAGCTGACACTAAAGTGGTTCAAGATATTGTAGATGAGTTAGTTCATTGAATGCAATATATGTCTCTAGAGTAAAGTTGTAATGCAGATGTAGCTAATCTGTTCTGAAACTATGTGCTACATAAAATATTGAAAACCACTAAGGAATAAAATCTGATGGCAAACGTTTTAAAACAGAGCATTAAAATTTTGTATGTAAACTCTGCAGGGAAACACATTTAAAGGACTACTTCTGAATTTAAATATTAAAAGATATTGCTATAAGGGTGGAAGTGTCGGGTCAGCTTCTAGCACCTACATAATAACTATTTCACAGAAGGACTCCCAGATTCCAGGCTATAGTTCAAAATGTTACTTATACCCTAACTACTAACTCTTTGATGAAATAAATCAGAAAACTGGGTTAAAATATAACAACTTTTAATTAATACGAACTCATAATAACTATTACAACAACCAACACTTAGGGAGTCGAACTAGAAATCAAAACTGAAACGATACTTAGGGTGTTAAATTATACATTATTCAGGAAACTGGCTTGAAGTTTTTGTACTTTATGGTTTTCAAAAGTTGGTTGTTTAGTTGATGGTTTAAAAATGCATTGTACTTCTCGGTAAAAAAAATCCTTTCTTAATTTAACTCGTCATGGCTGTTTAGTTATTTAATTTAACATTGTAAGATAAGTTTATAGTTTTGAAAATAGTGGGGCGTCCATGACAGAACAATTTCAATGGATAAGTTAAAAAAAAGAAAGAGCGCAACTTCACAAGTATTTTACCAAAGCTTTGAGTGAAGTCAAGGGAAAGCTTTTGGACGATCCAATAAATAAGGAAAAAGTCACGATGTATTATCGTCTACTTCAAGATAAAGTGGAACGTCTATTTAACCTTAACAAAAGTGTAAAAGAAGTTTGGTTGGATATGGAAGATTTTAACGAAGAAAAAGCGCAAAAGGATTTTAATATGACAGAAGAGTATTGCAAAAACGGGGTAACTATTAAATCGAAAATATGCTGTCCAATAGCCTAGCCCCTTTGAGTCTAGATAATGAAACTTTGTCATCAAAGTCGGGTAAGAAGCATTTTCACTTACCTCATTTAAAATTAAAGCGATTTAACAGAAAAGTTCAAAATTAGATGGGATTTTGGAGGCAGTTTAAAAAAATTAATGATGAAGATATTAACGAGGAAGAAAAGTTTCAATATCTCATACAAGCAACGGTGCCTGGATCTTCTGCCAGGGAGTTGGTGGAGAGTTTTCCTCCATCTGGAGCCAATTATAGCAAGGCCTTGACGCAAGTAAAATCTAGATTTACTAGAGATGAGCTCTTAATCGAAATATACTTTAGAGAACTTTTAGGTTTAGTGTTATCTCAAGCCAAAAATGGGAACCTAATGAATTTAAGATCTTTTTATGATAAATTGGCGACCCAGCTACACACATTAGAAACATTAGGAGTAACAAGCAAAAAATATGCCGCTTTGCTGTACCCATTAGTAGAATGAGCTTTACCCGAGGATTTATTGAGAGTTTGGGAAAGAACATGTATAATAGTAAAGTAGAAAGGGCTGAACAAGCAGAATATTTAACCAGTCTTTTTAAAAAGCGAAGAACGCTTGCAGTTTGCTTGTTTTGGATTTGATGGTGATAGCTTAGTCGGATGTAATGCAAAAAATCCTAAGTCAGGTGAAAAATTTCTTACAGCTGCGTGCATGGTTTCAGGTGACGCCGCCAAGTCCAAAATATTATGTTTGTGGTGTGACAAAGCATTGCATACTACCTTAAAATGCTCTAAAGCTTGCTTCCTTTACCTTGAAGAAAAAAAGAAATGCATTTAAGAAGAAAGGAGGTTGTTTTTATTGTTTGAAGGTAGGGCAGGCAGCTAAAAGATGCAAGAGTTTTGTTCAATGTCTTTTTTTTGCAGTAAACAGCACCAGGTAGTTATGTGCCCTAATTTACCTCACACGCCGAAACTCAAGAAAACTGAAGCAAAGGAAGAGGGAAGTGAAAAGACAGGTTCTGTTGTCTCACCAAAACTCAACTACTTTGCTTCAAACTGTACTAGTAAGAATTCGGAAAAATGATAAGTCAGGAGTTGTTCGAGCACTATTTGATAGTAGAGCTCAAAGATCTTATTTAAGGAAAGATATTGCTGAGCGGCTTGGGCTTTCACATTCGGATCAGGAAGCATTGTGTCATAGATTATTTGGAGGAATCGAAACAAAAGAAGAGTCCCACAAAGTGTATGATATAACTTTGCAAAGTTTGGATTCGAGTTTTCAATTTAATATTTCAGTACTCGATAAATCCAAAATATGCGGTAGTGTTCCTGGAATTGAAACACAAGATATCTATCCTCTTCTCAAACGTAAAAATATTATTTTAACCGATACAGGAAATGATGCTCCAGATGCTGGTGCGTATGGTGAAGGAATTGAGACGAACCTTAGGAAGAACAAATGTAAACTATGAAGAGTTAGAAACAATATTGTGTGACTGTGAATCCATTACCAATTCTAAGCCTTTTACTTATGTCAATGATGACATTGAAAATTTAAAACTGTTGACTCTTGCACATTTTTTGCAAGCTATAATGCATAGTGAGGTTCAAGATTGAGATACTATTGACAGTTTCAGCTTTGTTCAGGTCACGCTTTATTCAAAAATCGAGAATGAACTTGAGAACTAGATTTCGAAACGAATATCTAGCGATGCTAGTTCATCGAGGTCATAGAAAAGGAGATTCCTTGCAAATCAAGGATGTTGTTCTCAACGGAGTCAAAGTGTATCAATTGCCCTCTTGGATTAGTGGTGGACATTTTCCAGGGACCCGATGGAATTGCCAGAGTCGCTAAACTTACGACATCCCAAGGTGAAAAGGTTAGACCCTTTCAGAGGCTCTTTCCTTTGGAGGTCACTCGGCATGAGGAACAAGTTTTGAATTTGTCTATAGAGAAACTACAAGAGCAGGAAGTACAAGAAAAAAACAGTTTTCAAAAAGAGCAACATGTCTCACCTGAGATAACTTTATTGAGGATTGGTAGACGGATCAGGGTGCCAAGGCAATTGAACCTTTGACTGTCATCTATTTTAAATGTTGCAATTCTTCTCGAGAATTGCGAGGTGGAAGAATGTTCAGGAAACTGGTAACAAATTTGAAGTTTTTGTATTTTATGGTCTTCGAAAGTTGGTTGTATAGTTGTTGTTCAGTTGAAAGTTTAAAAATGCATCAAACTTCTTGGTAAATAAATCTTTTCTTAATTTAACTCTTGATGGCTGTTTATTTATTTAATTTAACATTGTCAGATAAGTTTATAGTTTTGAAAAGTGGTTACATCTCGGGCTCTGTTTATATAGCACAAGTAATTTGTTTAACATCAAAAATCCTTGGCTGCTTGCAGTTTCCTCCAAAACTAACTACATTGGGCTAGATTTGAGGTTCTCTGGCTTCCTGCAATCACCACACTTTGGGCTAGATTAAACGCCACATTGCAAATCATCCATTTCGTAGAGATATGGTTAGCATACATTTACTAATTGTTAAAAGCAACTCTCTCTGTTGAAAGCATAATTTTATTAAAATTTGGTAGGAAATTAAATGCATTTAAAAAACACAGTACTTTTAATTCCTGAAGTGACAGAAAACTGGTATAGTAATATAAATACTTCAATGCTTATCATGGGTAGGTATTTGATAAAGCCTATTTTGTGGATGGAGAATTCCATAGTTTATTGAGGGCCTGCAAGCCTATTTCATCAAACGATTCTTACCAATCTATGCTTAGCAAAACTATTCCAGTCAGTACCTATTCACATAACTGTCGCACGCATGTTTTGTTAGAATTTGTCTAGTTACAGAATACCCTTTAAAAAATAGTTATGAAAAACTCATCCTTCTTGTCTTCGAAAAAGTTTATTATAATACCTTGAATCTTTCAAAAAAATTATTTTTTAATTCACAAGTCTTTTATATTATCATTTAAGGTTTAAAAAGTTAGGTTACTATCAATGAAAGTAAGTATATCTTGCATTTGACAGGCCCTCTGTAGCCATGCTTTCCTTGTGAGCTGGTCAATTACATTACTGTACATATGCAAATGAACTTGAACTGCAAAAAATTAAAATCATAAATGTAAAGAAAAGCTTTATTATTCAATAAAACCAAGAATTTTGTAAATTAATTTTTTTCTAAATGTAAAGACTTGGAGTTAGGGGAGGAACCTCGCCTTTATGCATCACTGTTTGGAGTTTCAAAATTAGTACATTTCAACTGTCTAATATTTTTTTATTCTGTTTACAGGTCTAATAAGAGATTAGTGAAAAGGGACAAAACATTGTATGGTATAAAATATATTAGGTAAATCCCATTGTATTTGTGATGTGGTAGCTTAGATGTCAAGCTGATCATCTGGTCCTAGTTCAAAATTATGAAGTATACTCGTGTCATGTCAATCTCAAATATGGCAGAAGTAGGCAGTCGGACCAAAACCATATTGCTATTCACCTAGCAAGCATTTATTGAACAATAAAATAAGCATTAAAATATATAATTTTTTTTATTGAAAATTGTTAGTTTTATTAGGGTTAAAAATTCACAGGCATTTAAAGTCAGTAACAAACAAAAGAGAGCCAATCAGTAAACAATAAGCATACATAGATGGCAATGCACTATTACTTGTTGGCTTCATTTGTATTAGGGCACATCTAGAATAAAATGCATTTAATATATCAACATATATATGTTGACACAATCTTTCATGTTTTTAAAATAAATTAAAATTTGAATTCACTAAATTCATGAAAACAACAGGATTTGCTTTTGCAATAATTTATCAAATCGACATGTAAGTACAATGATTTGGTCTACATTTTGTAGTTTTCATTTGCAGACATTTAATTTCGTATTAATCCCTTTAACTACAAAATATGATAGTCTAATGCACATAATTATTTGCCATACCAAATTATGTTACATAGCTTATAAGTGAAACACTTTCATTACAAAATCTTTCGGTTTCAACAATAAAATTAAAAGAAAAAATATATTGTACAAATAACAATTTTAACAAAAATATCTTCAAACATTACTGCAATAAATATTAGCACAACCAGTTCACCGAAATTTAGAATAATGAATTTAAGTAAAATTGTATAAAAGCACCGGATGAGCCGATATTTTCATCAAATTTCCCAGAGAGTTACAATTTAGGTTTAAAAACTTCCACAGAAACAAAATTTATACATATTTATTCTAATCGGCTGATAAAATATTTATGTAAAGCAGAATTAAACAAATTACCAAAAAAGATTGCCAATTATTATTTAAGCTTCACTATATTGGAAAATAACAGGTTTCATTTCACAAAAGTGTATTTATAATGCACAAGTACAGA
Organism: Linyphia triangularis; assembly: GCA_963978545.1. Classification (NCBI taxonomy): domain Eukaryota; kingdom Metazoa; phylum Arthropoda; class Arachnida; order Araneae; family Linyphiidae; genus Linyphia; species Linyphia triangularis. The sequence continues at coordinate 30,350,547 of OZ021733.1, forward strand.
AATTTAAGTTTTTACATAAATTAACTCTTTATTACTTCTTTATTATTAATGAAAAGTATTCATCAATACAGACTTTTCATTCTTTATATATAAGCTTTATCACAAATAATCCACAACAATTTCTTTAATCTTACCTTGAATATTGCATTCAAATTATTTAACAATTTCCTTAATCTTACCTTGAGTACTTTTTACAAATTACCCATAATTTCTTGAACACCATGAGAAGCTTACTTTCCATTGGAATCAAATTATTATAGATATCACTTAAAAGCATGCTAAACATTAGCATCCATTCTAAGCTTCTATATATATATTTACTCTCATTTATTGCTTATCCCACTGCATAGAATGTGGCCACCCTTCAGTCAAATTTGAACCATAGATGAGTAAGACAAATATAGAAAAAATGACTTGTCATATTTCATAAATTTCGTTATGCACATATATACTTTACAGCAAAACCAATCATGATGGATGTTGTTATTCTACTTGTACTTAAAAACATAATTTCATTTCAAACATTACTTATGTATCTAAATGAAAGTAAAATAAATTTTGTTTCATAAATGTGTGTTACTATAAGTTTTACATTGAATACTATGTATTCAAATCTTTTTACATACATAATGCTAAAAAAACGTTTTCCTACTGTAGAGAGTATTTAGTTTTACTTTAATCCATTTTATACATCCAAATTGCTAATACTTTATATTAATCAAAGTAACTGAAGTTTTATCGTGTATATAGAAAGACACAAATATATTTGATTGTACAAGAATTTAGTTTTGATTGATTTGTAAATACTTACACATAAAGCATACACTATCTTCACAAACTGGGTATAACCCTCACAATCCTTTTTCATTATACTCAGAATCAACAGTTTTATCATTAACAATTGTAAAAAAGTAAAGTTGTATAGATTTTATTAATAGGAAAGACCTCAAGATATCACTGATGATGAAACAAGTACAATTTCTTCCTTCTAGAGAAACTTATCGATGCTCTATATCATTTCTGTATTTCTTGCACTATTTAGTGTGAATTACCACAAATCGAATCAATACATAAAAAAATAATTACTTGTGATAAGACCAGAATCTAAAATGGAAAACTCAATATTCATCAACATAACTTTAAAAAAAAAACCAAAAGAAACTATTTTTTAAATATCAAATCTCGACATGCTCCGAGGAATAAGCTTTATGTAAGAGATTTATCAATATATATAAGAAAAATAAACTGTTGAAAAAAAAAATGCAATCAACACTAATATATAATATACACTATGTGGCGAATTGCTATGTAAAATAAATATGCAAATGCTTAAGAACCCGATTAGCTCAGAAGTGCAGCGATCTACATGTTGCTGCTGTTAAATTAACCGTTACAAAGTGCTGAAGCACTGTGTAATTGATAATTTCTGTAACAATATGAATGAAGTTATTTTATTAGGTTGAAGAAAAGCTGTTTCAGCTTTTAAACAGGGTAAAATCACCAAAACACAACTGTAGAACTTGTTTAGCAATGAACAAACAGCGTTTGCCAAAGTACATTGAGATTGGACTTTTGAGAAATGAAGCATCATGTGATCTAAAGAGTCAAGATTCAGCCTATTCCAGAATAATGGACGTACCAGGGTAAGAAGAGAACCTTGCAAAGCAATGAACTCTTCATGCATAGTGCTTACTGTTCAGTCCAATTGAGTATTATGATCTGGAGTTCCTTCAATGTACCTGATCTGGGATCAGCAACAATATGCAACAATAAAATGAAGTCGCAAGATTACTTAAACATTTAATGATCAGATCATCCCATCAATGGATTTCTCATCTTTGATGGAACTAGCATATTGGACAACAATGCCAAGATCGAACAAACCCAAATTATTCAGAATTGGTACTCTGAACATGAGGACTTATTTTCCCATATGAATTGGTTACCATAAAGCCTGGATCTTAATCCAAAAAAAAATCTTTGAAATATACTAGAAAGGCAGTTACAGGCTGGTTCGTCTCTTCTGATGTCAGTTTAGTGCCTTGATAAAAAATTGTTGCAAATCTAAACAACAACAAGTGGTACATCAGAACAATGGCTATATCTTGTGCTCTAATTCTTGAAATAACAAACAGGTACCGTTGTAAATCGTGGAAGGTTTTTAATAATTGCATGGATTTTTTTGTCATGAGGGGTCATCTACATATTAAAACAGAACCAAACTATAAAAAGTTCAATAGCAACCTCAAAATATTATCATCCCATATTTGGATTCAGCATCAAAAAAAATGTCGAAATACAAAAATTCGTAATTTTCTAATGAATGGTTTGTAATTTATATGATAAAAAGAAAATGATAAATTAATGTTAAATAAAAAAATTGTTTTTTTGGCCATAAATACTTAAATAATTAATACATTTCAATTTTTTTTTTTTCAAAAGATAGTTTGTAAATGACCAAACATAAATAGCAAGCAACTTTTGCATCAATTTCTTTTTTAATAAGTAATTATTAATTAATAAAACAATTTAAAAAATTTTTTTAATAGAAACATATATTTTTTTTGCTTTCATTAGATTCACCATGGTCTGAAACACCACCACAATTTTTTTCTTTTCATTTTGACTTTTAGTTCTTGATTTTTTAGCGAATATGTAAAAAACGCTCACTTTAAGGGACCGTATAGTAGACGAGTTTTGAAAACTATCAAATATTAATTCAAGGTAAACTAGAGTTGTGGGAAATCGCACAACGTTCAATTATCGTAAAATGGGGTGAATAGGAACAGCGGGGTGAATCGGAACAGAATTTCTTGAGATTACAAAAAAAAAAATATTATTTTATACAAGCAAAGCAGTTTTATTTTTTTGTATGTATATTTTTAATCTGTCTAACGTGTTTGGAATTGTGGAACATATGTTTTGTGTGGTTTTCAACAGTGTCCTTTTTTTAAAAAAAAATTTACTTCCTTAAATTAATTTATTTAAAACCACATTTTTTAATCAATTCCAATAAGTTATCCTTTAAAAATTTTACTGAATCAGGCGATTTTTTCATTGTATAAATAATTTCAACGATCAAGTTACATTTGTGTTTACAGTGAAATGTTTCTGTAAAATAATCACACTTTTCTGAATACTGTTTATTAATGCCTACATTTTATATTTATTAATTTTCTAATTATCAGTAATATACGTTATACTTCTGCAATTACAGTTTTCGATATTTTATTTATTTCGTGTGAAGAATGCACATCTTTAACGTTGTAAATAAATTATGCTACTTTTGCATTTACTTGCTATTTTTGTATTAATCATAAACATGTCACTATAAATCCAAGTAGTTTCTATGCAATTTTAGACTAATATTTGTATTTTATAACGTCATGAAACGCCGCACTGACCGTTCGATTTCTCCCGCTGTGCAGTAGAACCTTAAAAATACCTTTCGTTTTATAGAAATTCTCCCTGAAGATCGGTCAAAAAATGATCGAAACATTTTCGCTCATAAGTGACGTGTTTTTCAACATAATGCATTGAAATTTGGTATATAGAGTAAATGATGTATTTACTCTATATACCAAAATATACTGTACCATACAGAGTATTCTAAATCGAATGAAATGATAAAAAATAAGGGTTCGTATTGAAATTTTCGAAGATAGCGTTACTTTTACTTAGTAAACGGTCCCTCAAGAAAAAGAAATTGCATCAGATATATAGAAAATCGTATGCAAAACATTTTGGTGCAAACCGTAAGATTCTACGATAATTAGAACCGAAGGTATAGCCATCATTCTGTGTTTTTTTTGGGGAACTGTACCGTACAAAATATTATAAAAACAATGCCACATCCAATGCATGCTGTAATCGAAGCCAAAAATAATGTAACCAAATATTAAGGCAAGCAACTTATTTTAGCCGTAAAATAGTGTACATTAATATAATTCTATGCAAATATATTGTTTTTCATTAGATATTATAAATGCATTTACCTTCTGTGTACTATATAACATAATGCCCGATTGACAGCAACTTTCAATATATTTTTTTTAATACAGGTGAATTTAGTAAACTTACTAAACTTAACAGAAAAAATTAAAATATATAATAATATAAAATGACGCACAGTTGAACTATTATTTAACGAGTATTTTTTTCAAAAATGAAACTTTTTGATTTAGGATTATATATAATTGCAATATAAATAATTATTCCCTATATAAATAATAAATTCATTCCATGAAGGAAATTGATAATGTCAAAAAATAATTCTTGTCTTAAAATAATCATCCAAATAAATATTCACCACATATATTATAAATTCATTCTATGAAGGTGATTGATAATGTCAAAAAATCATTCTTGTAATTTATCTTACAATAATCATACATGTCAAGAAAAATAGATTCCACATTAAGTTATAAGTTGATAATATATATAATCATATTTACATAATTACAAATAAATTGTGAAACTAAAAAATATTGTACATCAATCAGATAAAAGCAGATGAGTAATAAAAGTAAAAACTAAAAAGGAAAAATATATTTTTAGAAGGCTAAAAGTAAATATTTTTTAAAGAATAAACTGTCAATACAAGTGCTCTGTAAAATTCAAGCTATAATCCTCCACTAACACAAAATTAATGCCTTGTGTAATTAATAATTTGGTAATGACGGAAAAAGTTAAAATGATATTTTTAAAAGCATACAGAAACAAAATAGGCCAAACTATCACATAAATTTTGAAATCCCCTTCTCCCCCAAAAATTGGCAATAGTATATTATCATAGAAACTTTCAAAGCATATTCCAATAGTATATTACCATAGAAGCTTTCAAAGTGTATTTCATGGGACGGCTTTTACAAGTATAAGATGAGCACCGTAGCATACAGATAATGTCAGAAATTTTTTATTATACATGTGGAAAATCATAAAAGCATTATTTGAGTTCTATCACATTTTGAAATCTAAATTAAATTAAAAATTTATAAATAAGAATAAAAAGGTTTAAAAATGTCAATATACATAGGTGTGGAACCGAAAACCACTTGTATAATGGAATTCATAAAACGCACTAATAACCTCAGTTGGGTGAGTGTACTGCGACGTCTCTACAATAATTTATCATGACACACATGACCATCTACTGTACATATATATCAAAATCATGGTTGTTAAATTCTACAAACATTAGGCTAGTTTCGGACTAGTGTATTAATAGTATAAAGATATCAAGACTTATTTAAAACAATCCATAAATTATTCAATGTCATTGTTAATTATGTCCCATAAGTTGATTGTTTTCTAATAGAAAAAATATTGAAATTCAAATATCTTACCAATTGCAAATAATTTTAGAAATCTTTTAAAATTTTATATTGAAAATAAATAACAGTTGGTGGTAACCATATAGTATTCTTATTAAAAAAGTATTTTAGGAAGATAATGTTTTTTAGTATTTTGAAGAAAATGAAAAAAATAAATTGCTTTGGAAAAATTAAGATAAAAAAACTCATGGTATAAAACATTAATAAATTTTGTCTTGTAATACACTTCATTAATTTTTAATGTTCCATATTGCTATAAATGTGCAAGAAATAATTTTAGTGGTAGAGTATCAATATTGTAAATGAAATGATTATTACAATAAATGAAAATGTTAGGAAAATAAAATCCTATAATGTAACAGGTCAGTCTGATGTCCTGGTAAAGGTATTAAAAAATACACTAGTTTTCCACCAACCTCATTGTATGTACATGCAAGACACCTAGATTCCCAAAATGGGTAAAAAGGCTGGAAATTCAAGAATGCTCTTAAAACATTTTCTTACCAGTCATTAAGTATTGAGAACAAAGATTTAGTCTTATTATGTGAAGACATGCAATAAAATAATACAGTTTCCTGACATATGTCCATCCTCAATACCAATAACTAAATTCAGAACTAAGGAAAATCAAATTATCATTGATTTCATATTTTTAAATCTTCTTGAGCACCCAGATTTGCTAAAGTTTTTTTTATGCGTAATGCTGTTAAACGAGCTGCTGAGTTGTGGTACCAACATTCTCTCATAACTTTGGAAATCACTCTCAAGGACTAAAAAAGAACAAAACAGGGATTTTGCATTATATAGTACAATATATAGTGACAAAAAATAGCTGCAAATATTACACAAATAAAAACAAATTGTGTCAATTTTTTTGCAACAGCTCAAATAAATTCTTTTGAAGCTAAATTTTCTCAAATTTAAATACAAATAATAGATTAGTTTGACAGCTGAATCAGATATTTGGTGCATTTAACTTTTAAAATGCAATAAATTTTAAATATAAACAGGTTATTTAAAGTTAATTAAAGTTCTTAGCAGTTTTTAGGAATAAAGATTAAAGTAATTAACAAACTGCAAGACCCAGTGATGCTTGATACCTAATCGTGTAAAAATAACAAATAGATTCCATTTATTAGATATTATAACCAAATAAGAGAGATCTGGGTATTGAGAGTGTAACCCTATTTTCTTGTCCTTAACATAGTTATTGCAGCCGAGTTATGGCACTTGTTTCTTCCTTAACCCTTTAGTTCCGGTTGACTCCCTATGATACATGTTGAAAGACTTTATTTTAAATCCAAAATTTAAGCACCTAGACTTCGTTGCATGTTTTGGCTTTTGGCAAACAAGGAAAATGATTCAGCAAATCCTGTTACATTTCAAACATAGCTATGTTTCCTTTCGTTTTCAAATTATATTGACGAGTCAGGCACTGATCTGCAATATTTTTAATTCCCAATTTATTGTTTATTTTGTAAATCCATCTTGGGTAATAGCCTTTATTTAGTTGGAATAGTCGGAACATTACCATAGTCAGTATAAATTCTATAGTAGAAAATAAATAAATCTAAAAAATATCGAGTTGTATTGTCAAAGAGACAGCTTATATGGTTCTGGTAATCTAATATTTAATTACAATGCATCCCAGTGTTTAGGGATGAATCAAGAACAAACAAACAAATACATCTAATTGTAGATAGCGTATTAGGGATATAATTTTTTAAACACTAACCTCACATGATTGCCATCTATTTGGTGTTGGAGGTCTTTGCTTATCAAAGCATACCACTTTTTTCATTTCATCAATGCTAGGGTCAAAAGGCACCATATCATAATATGGTAATTGATAATCTTCATGAATCCCTATAAAAGAGATCCAAATAAAAATAATTAAAGTACATATATTTGAAAATAAGTAAGTAAATATCTTCCTAGCAATGTTTGGTAAATCATGGACTAGCTGTTTGCTAAATTTTATTAAAATTGGTAAATTGGTGTTTTCCACAATGTTAAACTTTTAGTGTTTCAGATAGACACAGAAAACATTTCAGTCAGCAAATTCCCCCAAAATTTTCAAATAATTTTCTAAATGTTAGGCCTACTTTAATGTAGTATTAATTTATGTAAGATTATTTATAAAACATGCAATACCAAATATATAGAATATTGGGTTCAATATCACTGTTTCTTTATTTGATATTGCCGCTACGACTGACACAATTTTTGTCATTTAATGATTAGTTATCCAAACATCCCAAGTCCCCAATTGTTTTGAATACTCGATGCTTTACAACAGTATTTCAATTAATTTGTGATTAGTTATCTTTAGTTACTATACAATGTCCATTGAAAAAGAGTGTGATTGGGGTGGCACAAAGTATTCCTTTTTTCCCCCTTACATACTAACATATTTTATTTTAATTTTTACTGACATGCTTATAAACAAAACCTACTAGCTTTAAATGTAAATATGGATACAAATTTCTCAACTTGTAAGCAAGCATATCCAGTATTTATTGAAAAAAATTTACATTTCCAAAGTTAAAGCATATTTAAAAAAAAAATGTAGTAGCAATCAGCAAAAAATATCATTATTTTTAAACACCAATCTAAGAAACTTTTAGAGATACAAAACAGTAATCCACATTGTTTATGTAAGAAATTTAATTAGATACATCTCTGCATTTACTGTTAAAATGTTAAAAACAAGACCAACCGTTTTTGATTTACTGATCAAAAACCGTACATTTATTTCAGGATGGCAGCTAGGTTTCACTTGATTGGTCAGGGCTTTTAATATAGCCATCATTACTTACTATTAAACAAGTGAGGCAGTTTTCAAAACTTTTATAACATTTTGTACAGTTTTTTAAACTTTGGTCAGATAGAGTAAATCAAATATTTTGAAAAAGTTTGTAGCATTTCAGAATGCTATTAAAATGTCCATTACTACACATTCATTCATGCGGCAACTTAATAAAACTTAAATAAAAATTTCAGTTGTCCTTTGGGTAACCAAAAATTTAATTTCTATTGCATAAATACAAGTTTGTCTTATTTTATAAGCATGAGTTACATAGGATAATTCATCTCCCCAAGACCTCTAATATATGATATGATTAAACACGTTTAAATTTATTTCTTTGAATCCTGTTATTTTAACAAACTAAAATAACTTTCTTTCAAATTATCTGTAATTATCTACTTTCTTGAATTTTTAAATAATATGCTAGTAAATATTATGAATAATTAGAAAAAAGGGGTGGGAGAGTTAATGACATGTTTTTAAGCAATTAGTTGTATGTTTAATTAAATAATTAATAACACAAAAAAAGTTACAAATATTTTTAAAATCATCTAATCCTTAGGGTTTTTTGGCACTAAACGCGAAGTAATTAAAGAAATAATGTTTTTAACTTTTAAAAATGATTTTCTTTCCGATTTGTCTAGGAGTGAGTTTGTATGAATTAGCAGAGAATCAAATTTTATTAAATCGTCCAAATAGTTCTCCTTATTAAACTTTGTCTAAAATAATTAAAACATCAACATCTTAAAGTATGAGATTAAGGTTTATCTTAAAGAGCGTTTCTCTTTATTTTCCCAGCAAATAAAAAACATAGTAGAAAGTATCACATATAAAGGGTGTCACTTTCAGGCAATTTACATGGGTTTTTTTTGTATAGATCTTAACACTGTATAGTAAAAGCATATGTAGAAAATTTGATAATAGACATCTGTTATTTTCAACGCCTTTTATGCATATAATTTTTAAGTATATACATTTAATATTTATTCGAACAAAAAGAATTTCTAGTTTTCATATACTGTAACATTGAAACATTTAAGGGCAACAAACTTCACTTTTGAGGACAACCAAGATCACTTTAGTGGAACCATAAAAAAAATTTAAAAAATTCGACCCATGATTCTTGGCAATTAAAATTTCACATAAATAACTTATCTCTTCAGTTTTAGAATAATGTTTCTGTGCTGTATAGATTACAGATTTAAATTAAAGTAGTTGTATCCTCACTTTTGTACAGTTCATGCAATTAAAATTGGAATTCAATACATAATTAAACAGTAAATACCTCCAATATCACATCGCCGTCCAATTTCCCAAAGTACTAATCCAAATGCATAAATGTCAGCTCTTTTAAAGCAATCAAAATGATTAGTATTTATAGTTTCATCTAAAACTTCAGGTGCTAAGTAACGCTTAGTTCCAACTCTTGGATTCGGAGGAATATCAACTGAATTTGAAACTGAATCAAATCGTACAGCCAATCCCAGATCAGCAATTGCACAAGAGCCTTTACTTTTTACCAAGATGTTTTTACTCTTCAGATCTCGATGTGCAATAGCAGGTTTTCCTAAAAAAATATTTACAGTTAAATTCTCACTCTATATAAGAATTTTAAAAATGTAATTGATAATTTCTGTTTTGCAATTATTTTATATGAAAAAATACTTTTTATATAGGTCACAAATAAAAGTATTATTCACAGATCAGGATGCCGAGAGGGAAAACAATTTGAATTTTCCTGACAATTCCAGATCATATGTACTTTTAAGCTGACTTCATAACTGGCAACAAAATGGGTTTTAAAAGACAGATAACAAGTCAAGCAACTTTTTAAAAAATATCTCTTCATTTTAATTTGCACACATTTAAAAATACACCTTAAAACTTCTAAACGATAAAAACTTACAAGTTTCTGTTGTTGCAAGTATTATTTTGAAATATTAACAGGAAATTTATGAGACTTCAGGGTTCATATTAATTTTCAGAAAAAAATTCCTCGAGTTTTCCAGAGTCGTGTTTTCCATCAAAGAGTTAATTGTTTTTAAAAAGACTTTATTATTTTAGTCATTTTAGTAAGCCAGATAAATATAGTCAAAATTCAATCACACAAATTCTTCCGATAACATGTAGAAGGTCTTTATTCTTTAAAAATAACTTTCTGCAAGTCTATGTTATCAAATAATTCAGTAACTTTAAATCTTCGAGTTAAGGTAAAACAAATAGTAGGATTTTTTCCAGAGAAAAAATGATTTTTACCAGGTTTTAGGGGGAATTTTTCTTTTACCCCTGAGATTTTAAGGCTGATTTATTTCCCTGAGTTTTCCCTGTTCTCCCTGAGGCATATGAACCCTGGACATGTTTCACTCAAAGGTTTAGGGCATTATTAACTCTGGTGTCCATACCTTGGGTTCCAAGAATTTCCATGTGTAAATGTGCTAATCCATTTGCAATGGAATAAGCCATTTTACACATTCCAGCTGGATCAACAGTACATTTATTAAGATAATCAAAGAGAGATCCATTTTCATGATAATCAGTGATAAGCCATAGCTGAGTCCATGTTCCATTATCTACAAAAGTAATTTAAATTAGTACAAAAGTTTACAATTTAATTTGAGAAGAATGAAAAAAAGAAATGAAC